>BTHU01000005.1:23834079-25034079 GCA_036184795.1 Tokudaia tokunoshimensis | reverse complement strand
TTCTTGATAGCTGAGTAGTATTCCATTGCTTAACTGAACCACATTTTCGGTATCCATTCTTCGTTTGTGGGACATCTGGGTTGTTTCCAACTTCTGGCTATCACAAATAAGGCTGCTATGAATACCATGGATCATGTGTCCCTATGGTACGGTCAGACATCTTTTGGGTATATGCCCAAGAGTGATATTGCTGCGTCTTCAGGTAGATCTATTTCCAGTTTTCTGAGGAACCTCCAGATTGATTTCCAGAGTAGTTGTACCAGTTTGCAATCCTACCAGCAAAGGAGAAGTGTTCCTCTTTCTCCCCATCCTCCCTAGCATGTGCAGTATTATCTGTTCTTTTCAGTTTAATTTCTGACACCTCCTCTATGTGAGGACAATATATTAAATGGATTTTGGGGATTAGGAATTGGAAAAGGATCTTGCTCAGTTCACTCCACACATTGGCCTGCTATTTTTATATTTTAAGTTATTCACTTTATATCTTGCTCACTGTTCCTCCCCTGATCAACCACTCAGAGAATCTCTCCCCATCTTATCCTCTTTTCCTCTCAGTGGGTGGGAATGCCCTTGGGCATAAACCTGCACCCTGAATGCACTTCATGTCTCTGTGAGGTTAGGTACTTCATCTCATACTGAGGCCAGACAAGGCAGTCCAGCTAATAGAAGATATTGCAAATAGAGGCAACTGTTTGGGGATAGCCTCCATTCCAGTTGCTCAGGACCCACATGAAGGCAAGGCTGCAGTTCTGCTACATATAAGCAGGGAGACCTACATTCAGCCTCTAGGGTCAAGGTTAGTCAATGCTGTTGGCCTTCCTGTGGAAATCCTATCCCCATCTAGTCCCCCAAATCTTTCCTCCTATTCTTCCTTAAGAGTCTCCAAGCTCCATACACTGTTTTGCTGTGGGTTTCTGATCCTTTCTGAGCAAGCTTGTATGTGGAGCCTCTCAGATGACAACATGCTCCTGTCTGCAAGCATAACAGAGTATTATTAACAGTTTTAGGGATGGATGCTGGCCCATGGTAAGGGTCTTAAGTTGAGCTGGTTATTGGTTGGCCATTCCCTCACTTTCTGCTCTATCTCCCATCCCTGCATTTCTTGTAGTAGGCAAAATTTTGGGTTGAACATCTTATAGAAGTAATTAAAAACATAAAGGACAACTCGTATAGGAGTTAAGATTTGATGAGTAATGTGAGGTTGCTTGGCTGTAGCACTACTTTGCTATGGGAGCTGTCATGTCATGCTATACATGGAAAACAAAAAGGAATTTATAAACCAAATAAGTGATAGTCATGCACCACTTAACCTTTCAGTCAGTGATGGACCATATATATGATAGCTTTCCATAAAATTACAGAGGATCTCAAAACTCTCATTGCCATGTGCTTTCATCACTACCAGAATGTGAAAGTAGGAAGCATTATTCATGTTTATGGTGGTTCTGATGTGAACACACTTAGTAAATTATCAGGCAATACAAATACATTTAAACAGAATAATAAACCACTATTACTGATTAATATAGTTGCTAGAAATCCTCACTGTTATTATAAATAAGTTCATTGTAAATCAAGATTCTGGGTTATGCCATTAGCAAGCTCACCACTAATGACTTTATTTTATGAAAGCAGAAAATGTTCATATTAAGCAACTCATTTATATTTCATGTTCTTGTAGGTACTGTAGGTATACTCTGTGGTCATTATATAGCAATCAATTCACATTTTGGTATACATTCGGACATATTCCCATTGATAAGTGACATGATCATGTCATAAAATTAAGACAGAATTTGAAAACACACAAACATACATACATGCATACATACATACATACAGATGTGCACACACACACACACACACACACCCCCCAAAGAATCCAAATGAAAAATCCTTTTCTGTCACAGCGAGGATTCTAAAAATTACCTCCTTCTGTTAGATGATAACAAGTTAAAAAGGTCATTGAAAATGTATACCATCCTAATATCAGCAACTATTAAAACAAGGAACTAAGCTGGGTTTGGTAGCATATACCTATATACCCAGTGCATTAAAGACAGAGACAGGAGCATCTCGAGTTTAAGGTTGCCCTTGGCTACATATTTGAGGTGTAGTTCAAGGTCTAGGTTATATGAGATGTTGCTCAAGTAACTAATACTCACCCTAAGCAAGAACACATAAAATAAAATAGAATTGATGAACTCCAGTTATTAGTGAAATAATAGGAAAGATTTTCAGTGTCTGTTCTGGGCAAATCTTATAAACTGTATTGATAATTATATTATTATTTATATGACATATTTCTAATAAAGGATAAATACATGCCACCGTCCCCTTCCATAAGAGCTAATTCTTATGGTCCTGTCAAGTGTCTGGGAAGCAAAATGCCTCTGGGGACAGAGGTATACCCAAGAAACATTAGAATGATTATAAAGAATCCCTGGAATGCATGTTGAACAGGGGTTCTTGGTACTTTTCCTACATCTGTCTTCTGCCATAAACTACCTATTTTCTACTCTTTTCTGTGTCTCATGTAAATTCTTTCAACAGAGCTCTCAAGGAAAGATAGGTATGGAATTTTGGAAGCTAGCACTTGATGAAATTTTTATGTTGAAGGGGTCACCAAACAGCAGAAATATATCTTTGGTTCATATAAGCAATGGGGAAATTATAGAAAAATTTGAAAGACATTAGCATCCTCCTGAGCATTAAGATATTGATTCATATTTCCTGTAAATTTTGCAATATGTAGAGTAATTATTTGAAGATCAAGAACGTAGTATGCCTTAAACTCCAAATTAAATCATATGTATTTGGCAGAACTTGTGAAATTGCAAGTTACATTGTCAAGAGAGGAAAAGCAGTCTTTCATTTTACTCTAAGAAATCTACTAAAATCAGTAGGGTAGGGTTTCTATGACATAAAGGGGCCTTGGGACTGATGTAAGTGATATATAATTCTAAATATTACAACATGTAATTCTGTTTCTACCATCCTTGTGCCTTAATCAGTACTAGAAAGCACAGGCCTTCTATGACATTTGAAGGCTCTAATTAGATACTAAATAGCTGAAACCTCTTGAGCACCTGCTACATAAAAGAGGACACTTTCACTACATGTGACATTTAGTCCTCTTCACACCTTCAACACCTGTGAGATGTGGCTCTTGTGCATTAAACCTGATTTCTGATCACATAGTCCGAGTATTTCACTCTGGAAGAGTTGAATATTCCTTCATACATAGTTTTCTCTGTACCTGAGAAACTGGGACAGTAACACTTATAATTGCCACAGAGTAATTCTTAAAGTAAAAATAAATATTTGTTAAAATGTTGTATTGACAAGCTAATCTTCAGGTTTTTATGAAGTTTGTGAAAAACTCAACTTCCCCTCGAAGCTCACGAGAGCAAAGGGTGTGATTTTTAGTTTTCATAAGTGTATTTTTTTGGAGTAAAAATCAAGTCAAAAGTGTGCCACTTACCTAGGATATCTGTGTGATTAGTTTGAAGTAGCCATATTTTGTTTACCTAAATCATGTTCTAAATCTAACTATTATAACAATAACATGTTGTAGTAGCATGTTGTGCTAATCTATTAATTTTATGGACAGAATGGACCTAAAGAACAAATAGGAAAAGACTTCAAAATCAAAGAATAGAATAAATAAAGTAATTAAATATTTAAATTCCCTTATTTAATTTTTTAAAAAATTTGAGAATCACATGTATAAGTACTGTATTTGCATTATTTTCACTCCTATCTCTCACATTTCCATCTTCTCCTATGCCTTTTAGTACCTCTCAAATTCATGACCTTTTTTTCTATAATTAATTCACACACACATACACACTCACCACTGAGTCAATGTAGCTCTGGTGTTATGTATATACATTCCATCTTTCAAGGATCGTTGAATACTGATAGCTTTTTGGGTAGAACTTGTGCAATTTCTCCCATCTACACTAAGATGTCAATTTGTTTTTGTTTGTTTGTTTGTTTTTAATCACTATAAAAGTCTTATTTGGACAATCATATTGTTCATATTTTACGGGTGTATTATTTCTGTTATTTCTGTGAGATATTATCTAGCAGCATGTGTCCTTCTCTTGTGGCCTTTACAGTCTTTCTGCTTGCTTTCTATGATGTTTCCTGTTCTTTAGGTATAGAGTTGTGTTGTAGATGTATCAGTTGATATTGGTATATTTCAAAATTACATTTTATTTATGTTTTGAGCAGTTTAGGATTCTTAACTGTTTTTATTATCAGTGTATTTCTTCCTAAATACATTTAGGAAATATCAATGAGTGTACAATTATTAAAATAGTATATTTCTCATACAATTTCTATTTACATAAGTAGGATCCTTATTGCAAACTTGAAAGTATGATGTCTTTTACTTAAGACTAAATAAAAGTGATTGTCTAAATGTTTATAAACAAAGAAAATAGATGAATTCAGGGACTCTAACTTGATCTGCTATTGGTTGGAAATATAGTTATACTTTCAGAGAGTTCAAATAAGACCTGGGGAGTGGCTTAGAGTTTAAAAGTCGGTGATACACTTGCAGAGAAATGAAGTTGAGTTCACAGAACCCATGCCAAGCTCGCAGTTTCTAGTAACTCTAGCTCTAAGGGATTTCGCTTTCAAAGGGTATCCATGCACATCTTCATATACACATACACATACTTACAGTCTCATGTAGACATAGACACTCACATGCATGAATACAAAATAGATGCCCAATAAGCCCCCTGACAGTTACTTCAATAGTATGTTTGTCTTTTGGACCCATGGAAATGTGGCCAAACATAACTTAGCTCATTTTAATGAAACAACTAAATCTTAAATTGTCTAAAGTTGTAACTCCTGTTTAGATTATTAGTCTTAAAGCTTATTGTGAAAGTTGTGGCATTTACTGCAACTAGTAATTTTGTTATTTTAGAACTATTGTTTAACAGTTTCCTCCAAGATTTAAACACTCCACTCTGAAGGAAAGCTTCTTAATTAAGAAGGTAAACAACTCAAAAGAGTTTCAGGAAGTTTCTGAAGCTGACCAAATTCATTAGGACCTTCCCTGCCAGTAATAAAAGCTGAGGGTCACTCTCAGAAGAGCAGAGCCAAGCTGCAAAAGCTGCAAAGAAGGCTTAGACCTGACTGCCAGGAGCCAGCACCGGCAGAGGTGTTCTTTCTTCTTGGTTCTTCTTGAGGCAGCAAAGGGGGGGAAGAGCATCTGCAGGGGTAATACTCTGTCTTATGAAATTCTGGGGGTAAGACTTTGTCTTAAGGAAATTTAGCTTGCTGTATAATAAAAAGTTTAAAGACTAAATTACTATGCTAATATACCTGACCTGTCTTCTATAATCCTCTGAGACCAGAAACTGTTTCTGGCTTTTAGCACCTCTTCCTCAAACTGCTAAAGATTAGGTAAATTGCCTTTGTATTGTCTCCACAGGAACTGCTGGGATCTAACTTTCAGCTTGCTAGTCAGATGGAGAAAAAAATGGGACAATGAGAGAAGTGGTTAATGAGTTTATTACTAAGTTGTAAAAAAGTTTCCTATGAAAGCTATCTAAGAGAGAAAAGCAGAAAGATGCTAAGTGGAGAAAGGGAAAAATTCTTCTAAGAATGGAAAGGTAAAAAGTGAGGGAGAGAGAATGTGAAGAGAAGTTTCTCTCTTTGGTTTTCAGTACTTATACATCTTTCAGAATACATGATCACATTTTACAAAGTTGATCACAAGTTCACACACAAATCAAACCATAAATTGAAATCGAAGTCTACAACAGAGAATGTTTACATACATATCCATTAGGAATAATTATCTAGCTAAACATCTATCATTTGTCTTCTCTACAGGCTCATAGAAAGTTTAACACCATAACTAAGTTATAAGTGAAGTTTTGTATAGATAAAAACCCATTCAATATTTTGTCTTCTGTCCTAGCACCTATAATAAATCATTAGTTCCCTTTTTATGACCTTTGGTTAATTGTGTTACAACTTCTTAGAATGGGCTCTGAGTAGGAGGAAGTCTGGTGGCCATTTGAGAGCAATTAACTGGTGACACTGGGAGAGTTCTCATTGCAATTTTGACTATCAGAAAAGGACTTAATAGAAGTTCCACTATAAAAGAGCTTAATAATCACGGATATAATTTTAGGAATTCTTATAGGATCATTATTAAAATTTAAGTCATCTATTTTTCTACATAACATCACTATAAGACAGTACATCTTTGTGGATCGGCAGAGATCTGCTCCAAAGAGTTGTGCTATTATTTATTGATTATTATATATGCTTAATAATAACAGGAAAAGCATATTAATAGCAGGAATCTTTCCTAAAATTAGTCCCTCACAGCCTTTTTGAATAAGGGCTCACCTGTCGCAGATTTTTTAATAATCTGAAGCAGGCCATTTCAGGATGATCACCTGCTAGTATATTAGCTTGTCCCATTATGGCTCCTGACACCCGTCAAACTGTCTGAAAGAAGCAACTTGCTGAGCTGCTTGAAAGATATTTAGACAAACTGAGACACCTGTAGAGGAAACTCTCCCTCCCATTGATCCACCTATAAGCTGTTCAGTGTGTGCCGAGGTCCCATCTTTGTTAGCTACCCATCACTCATACTAGGGTAGACTTTGGTGATGCAGGTGACTTTGCATCATTTCTGTCCTGTAAGTAACTCCTCTTCCATATTCTCGTAGGTAACCCCACTAAGACTTATTGGTTTATCAAACTAGCCTTTGCTGGTATTTATATTTTGATCACTCATGAATTCTCTGTGGGGTGAGTACATGTATGTTACATCTCCCCAGTCTTGTCACACAACAGGGAAAATTCTGAATATTTCCAACATAATTTAAATTTTGAAGAGAATTCAAATTTCTAAATGTAAGTATTCATTTTGCTTAATCCAAAGATTAGTGTGAAATTTCAAAGATAAAAAGCAATGATATAGTTTATTTATTATCACTGCACAATTATATTTACTTCAAATGTCAAAACAAAATAGGTAAAGATGGCAAATGAGTTACATAATCTGGTTTTCCTAGCGTAAATGATTTCTTTTTTTATTATTATTATTATTTTCTAAGTTTTTTTTTAATTACATTCCAAATCATTTCCCCTTTCCTGTTTCCTCCCTCCCTGAAAGTCCCATAAGCCCCTTCTCTCCCTCTTTTCTCCATTCAACCTCCTCTCGCTTCCCTGTCCTGGCATTCCCCTACATCCAGTCTTTCCAGGACCAGGGGTCTCTCCTTCCATCTTCTTGGAAATCTATTGATATGCGAATTGTGTCTAGGGTATTCTGAGATTCTGGGTTAAGATCCCCTTATCAGTGACTGCATACCATGTGTGTTCTTTTGTGATTGGGTTACCTCACTAAGGATGATATTTTCCAGTTCTGAACATTTGCCTAGGAATGTCGTGAGTTCATTGTTTTTAATTGCAGAGTAGTATTCCATTGTGTAAATATACCACATCTTCTGAATCCATTCCTCCATTTAGGGACATCTGGGTTCTTTCCAGCTTCTGGCTATTATAAATAAGGCTGCTATGAACATAGTGGAGCATGTGTCCTTATTGCATGCAGGGGAAGCCTCTGGGTATATGCCCAAGCGTGGTATACCAGGATTCTCCTGGAGTGTCATGCCCAGTTGTCTGAGGAACTGCCAGACTGCTTTCCAGAGTGGTTGAACCAGCTTGCAATCCCACCAGCAGTGGAGGAGTGTTTCTCTTTCTCCACATCCTTGCCAACAACTGCTGTCTCCTGTGTTTGTGATCTTAGCCATTCTGACTGCTGTGAGATGGAATCTCAGGGTTGTTTTGATTTGCATTTCCCTAATGACTAAGGATGATGAACATTTCTTTAGGTGCTTCTCAGCCATTAGATATTCTTCAGGTGAGAACTCTTTGTTTAGCTCTGTACCCCATTTTTAATAGGGTTATTTGGCTCTCTGGAGTCTAACTTCTTGAGTTCTTTGTATATATTGGATATTAGCCCTCTGTCGGATGTAGGGTTGGTAAAGATCATTTCCTAGTTAGTTGGTTGCCGCTTTGTCTAATGTTATAATTTCAAATTTTCTAAGGAAAAAATTATTTTCAGGTCTCTGCAATACATTAAGGAAGATTCAGTTAACATAAATTTATTAAATAATTTTTATATGATTGGGGGTGTATCTCAATAATATAGTGTTTGATAACCATGTATGAGGCTCTCTGAGTTACATCCTAAATCCTGAAAAATGAAAGAATGAATAAAAATAATTTGTTACCATCAACCAGGTGCTGCTAAAATAATAAAATATTGAAAATTTGGCATATCTGCTAATATGAAATTTTCTCTTTAATGAAGAAGAAGAAATATATATATATATATATATATATATATATATTATATAGAAGGAATTAACTGATAAAGGAGATTAAGACAGAAGAAGGAAACATCACTAAAATTTGAATAAATTGTGAGACCTCACAAATTGGCCTAGATTCTTACAGAGGCAGCACACTTGGGGTTATTAGCTGCCATAACTTTATTTACAACAGTTTGCAATGCTATGTGGTGGGATGTGTTGCCGATCCTTATGCCATGAGTAGTATGAATTGCAGAATCCCCGATTTATTCCTCCTGATTTTGCCATATTAAATTTATCAATACCAGCCTAATAAATAAATTGTTTAAGGGAATATCTCACACACATATTAATGCTTCAGTGTTTGTTATTATTTGAAAGTTGAGAAAACTTTAATATTTATATGGATACACATGGGAAGATGGGAAGAGCTGAAGGAAGAGAGAAAGGGGAAAATATATTATTTAATTAAAAATAAAGTAATTAATATAATAAAGCCAAGCTATCCATGATAATCACAATTTTTATTATAAATCCTGCATTTTAAGAATCTTATTCAAGTATCATTTTGAAGCAAAGTTTGGAGTCTCCTATTACAATAAGCGGTAGTATAAATTATTATGCAGATGGGACATGAAATAAAGAAATAAAGAAAATGGAAGGAGAAAGGGAAACTTAGCAGGCAGAATAATTTAAACAATTATTCTTCCAGTATTAAGGACAAAGGAAGAAAGATGTAGGATATGTATTTTTCTTGCTTATATTCATGTTAAAGGTACAAAGAGATTTAGAAAATATAATAAAATTTAGTAAAAAAAAATAATGAAAGCAGACATGACTGGAGCTTTGTGATTTTTCAAATGGAAGTGTTTAAACAGATCTTCATTTCAGCTCAACAAAACTATTTTAGATTGAGTGATTTAAACACAATGCCTTTCTTTCTTTCTTTCTTTCTCTTTCTTTCTTTCTTTCTTTCTTTCTTTCTTTCTTTCTTTCTTTCTTTCTTTTCTTTTCTTTTCCTTCCCTTCCCTTCCCTTCCCTTCCCTTCCCTTCCCTTCCCTTCCCTTCCCTTCCCTTCCCTTCCCTTCCCTTCCCTTTCTTTTCTTTTCTTTTCTTTTCTTTTCTTTTCTTTTCTTTTCTTTTCTTTCCTTGCCCTTTTCCTGAGATAGGGTTTTTGTCTGTAGCCTTGTCTATCTTGAAACTTGTTCTGTAGACGAAACTGACTTAATACTCAGATATGATGGTCTCTGCCTCCTAGTGCTACAAATAAATTATTTTCTTAACAGTTCTAAGTATCAGCAGCCCAAGATCAAGATTCTATCTGAATCAGTTTCACTTCAAATGATGGTGAATATCTCTCTCTCTCTCTCTCTCTCTCTCTCTCTCTCTCTCTCTCTCTCTCTCTCTCTCTCTCATGCTATTCTATCGTTCTTTCTCCCTCTCTCCCTCTCTCTCTCTTTCATATGTATATATGAAACACATATTTATTATTTCTTTGAAAGTGTCTCAGAGTTTATGTTATTACCCCTAACTCTACTCCAGGTGACTCCCTTTTCTACTCACCCATTTTGTGTTATTTTAAAAGAAATCTTTCCAATCCAATTAGTTGTGCACAGATATTCTTGGATGCGTAGCCTTCCACTGGAGAGTGGTCAACTTACCAGTAGTGATAGTCTTAGAAAAGACTGCTTCTAGTTCACCCAGAACCTAACAGTCACTGATACATCCATGGCTTGTGGTGGGATTGTGTGCCCAGTTCGTCTTTCCAGGCTGATATTTGTTCTGGTTTAGGCTTGTACATGTTCTGTGCACACTGCTACAATTGTTCTGTGGCTCTCCTCTTATGTTTAGAAGAAAATATTTCCTTGCAGTCCTTCATGACTTTGGCTTTAATAACAGCTCCCATTTTAATTTACCTACCTTTAACATTTATTATTTCTCACAGATCCTTTCTCCAAATATAGTAGCACAGAGAGTTAGGAATTAACATTGAACATGTGATGTAAGGAGGAAAAGACTTAGCAGAAGACTGGGACTTCTTTTTTTTAATTGGTTCTAAGAAGATGATGATTTTCATGGGGATATTATCTTTTGGGATTTTTGTTGTTGTTTGTTTGTTTGTTTGTTTTCAAGACAGGGTTTCTCTCTGTAGCCCTGGCTATCCTGGAGATCACTCTGTAGACCAGGCTGGTCTCGAACTCAGAAATCTTCCTGCCTCTGCCTCCCAAGTCCTGGGATTAAAGGCATGAGCCACCATTGCCCCACTGGGAACATTATCGTTAAGCCAAGTCTTTGTTATATAATTCAGTCTTATCATGTGCTTCATGTGTTTCCATAAATTTAAACACTATAACATTGGAGCATTGCAAAGAAAAAGAGCTTAAAAATCTTTACTTATACATGCAAATGTTTAAAACTAACTGCAAGTTATGAGTTTTCAGTAAATGCCATGATTCATAAATTGAAAAAACTTGAATTAGAAATCACACTTGAATGCATTAAACTTCCACCCGGCAATTTTCTGTAGGGGAAAGGGAGGCTTAGCCCAGACAAGGTCATAATGTAATTCTGAAGTAAATCATTGGCTGCATCAAAGCTAAAATTGGTAGCAGCAGAACCCTTTGACTATTGTTTTAGCAAGCATTCCAAATGGAATGATGTTCTTCCAATATGATGGTTATTTTCTTTCTGAGGATGATAATTTCTACTAATCCGGAATGTCAAGTACTAACTAAAAACATTGGTCCGAATGCTATTTTTTTTTAATTATTTAATTGGTTATTTTATTTATTTATATTTAAAATGCTATCCCTCTTCCAAGTTTCCCCTCCACAAACCCCCTATCCCCTTGTTCTGCCCCCTGCCTCTATGAGGGTGCTCGCCCACCACCCCACTCCTTCCTCAGTGGTCTAGTATTCTCCTATCCTTGGTTATCAAGCCTCCACAGGACAAAGGGACTCCCTTCCCAGTGATGCCAGATAAGGCTACATATCCATCCGAAGGCATGAGTACTCCCTATGCACTATTTGGTTAGTGGTTTAGTCCCTGGGAGCTTTTGGGGGTCTGGTTGGTTGCTATCGTTCTTCCTATGAGGTTGTAAAACCCTTCAGCTCCTTCAGGCCTTGACTTAACTTCCCCATGGGGGTTCCGTACTTAGTCCAATGTTTGGCTGTGTGCATCTGCATCTGTATTGGTCCAGCTCTAGCAGAGCCTCTCAGGGGACAGTTCCTGTCAGCAAGCACCTTTTGGAATCAACAATAGTGTCTGGGTTTGGTGCTGCAGATGGGATGAATCTCTAGGTGGGGCAGTTTCTGCTCTACTCTTTGTCCCTGCATTTCCTTTGAGCAGGAAGAATTCTGGATCAATATTTTTAGGTGGGTGAGTTGTCACAATTGGGGGGCCTCTACAGGTTCTCTCTCCCCTTAGTTGAGTATTTCGGTCCAAATGCTTTTTAAACCTCAACTTGCCTACTGTATTTTATAAAAGAAAAATGACTGCACTCTGCTTATTGATTTATTTTTAACCTCATCACTAGAGTACTCTATTTTATAAAGAAGGATATTAATGATAATAAAATCTCTGTGTTGGCATAAGAGTGTTTGCAAGCTATTTTTTTTTCTATTCCTCAAGGAATTTAATAGGTCAAAATCTTTAGAGACAAATTTCAAAGCTTTGTTATCTGTTTAGGCTCTACTGTAATCAAAATAGTTTATCCCACTTTAAGAAAAATATTAAATTTAATTCACAGAACAACCACAGAATGTGGGCATCTGTTATCCTAATACCAGAAAGCTACTCCAGCTGTGATACAAAATAAGAATTCCAAGAATATGAAAGAGAGGTTTGCAAAAGTCAAAGTTGGAAGCTAGTGTTCAGAAGATTTTTCATCTTACCAGATTAAAAGTAATTTATTTACTAAAAGAGCATGTTATTGAGTTCATGTTATAAAGAATAATTGCTTAGTGTTTAAAACAGATCATTAATAATTATGGAAGTCTTTTGTTCTTCCCTTCATTTCTGACAATGGAGAAAACTGAGGCCACTTATGACTGAGAGCAGCAAAGTTTAATGACTAACACTATACTCCATGTTGTCTTAGCACCATGCTCACCTTGTTGAATGTGAGAGCTGTCATATTAATCATATATGCTCTATAACAAGCACATACACATTGACTTCTAAGTAGTCACCTAAGTCAGATAATTTCTCTGTCCAAAATAATGTATTTCTAAGTGACAATTTGTGTTCAAAATTATAGTGCAATGATAGAGACGAATCAGTGTAGCAATCAGGAAATCTATATTTAATCTTGACTTCCATATGCAAAGTCTGTTTACTAGAGTGTACATAATGTTACAGAAACCCAATTGAAACTGTTCTCCAAAGACACAAAATATAACTGTCAACTCCTAGCAAGGAAAGGACCTATTAAAAAATAAGTCTGACATGTCTGGACTGGGTTGAAATTTTACCCTTACAGAAAATCAGTAGAGCTTTACTTATCAAAACTTGGGCATCTCTAAGACCTCATTTTCCTAAGTTTGTCTAAAAAACAGCCTCTGTAATGGAAAATTGAGTTTTCCAGGTTTTTCAGGAAAGACTGACTATATCACAGTTGAATATATGAATATATATATATATATATGAATATATATATATATATATATATATATATATATATATATATATATATATATAAAATTCTAGACTTCCTTATGGCTTTCTATACATGAGAAGTTGACCACAGGCATAATGAGGAAAAAAATTCACTTATTTTTTTTCTTGCCACATCCATTTGATGAAACTCTATAATTATATTTTACATAAAAAAATTAGTTTCCTACCTTTTATACATAGAAACTAATACAGAATACATGCATTATTGCACTGGAATGCTGCCATGTGATATGTAGACAAAAGATTAATAGAAATATTGTTAAGTAGGCATATTAGATACTATAACAGAATTAACTATTACAAAAACATACATTTCTGCTATCTGGGTATTGTATAATCCCTTTTCCTGAAATAATGATTATATTCTTATGCTCCCTTTAGACTTTCAGAAAAAAAGTGAAATATGGTTGAGAAATTGAATTATTATTTACAACAAAGCAAAAAAGAAAGAAGGATGTCAATCAATTGTCTCTTCAAGAAATTTGATCCATTGCACCTAAGCACATAAATATCAGATTTATTCAAATCTTGCAGTTAGGTGCCATGAATAGTACAAATTCTGTTGTTGCTAGTGTGGGTTTTATAAATGAGTTATTTGAAAAGAAGATGGAATGGAAGATAGTGCAGGCTGACCTCTTGCATAAGCTTTTTGGTTGAATGTTTCCAGAGTTTTTGAGTATCTATTAACTCAAAAGTAGTAACTAGAGATTCTTGGATATAGAACACAAATAGCAACTACTTAATTATTATATGTATTTATTGATGAGAGACCCATAAATAAATACACTTCCCAATCTTTCTTCTGAATGATCACTGATATCAACACTACATGTTTCATATGATCTGGAAGACTTACTTGCTGTCTGTCAAATGAATTACCAAATGACAGTAAGATTCTCAACTCAGGCATACAAATGATCTGACTCTAGTAGAGTCTAGTATCATAAGGCACCATTTGCTACACCATTCAGATTCCTCTGACCTTCATCATCCCTTTTCTGTTCTTAAACTGATTATCTCATCAAAACAAAGACTAACTTGGATATATATGTTGGAAAGTTCTGGTAATTCTAACAATTTAATTGCTAAGGAAAATAGAGTTTCCATGCTCCTCAGGAAAAACAAACAAAACAAAACAAAACAAACAAAAATCTACACAGAGTAACTGTTAAATATAGCAATTTAAATCACAGAGCTTAGAGGAGAAACCTATGAGCATTGTTTTCCAGTTCACTTTAAAATAATGAGATTCTGTGAACAAAGTATTGGAAGTTGCCTTCCTTGCTGTCCTTTCCTCTTTTATATAAATTGTGGCTAATCCCATCATCAATCATATTTGATAATAAGATATCCAAAGCTCTTTTTATCTTTGAGAAAATCTAAACCATCCACAGTATAATTTTTTAGGGCTTTTATACTTGCTATAATCCATTGGTCAAATTTCTGTATCAAATTATTAATTTGTACATTGTTCAGTTTGTGTAACTGTATAGATGAGGTACTAAGCATAACTTTGTACAATCAATGCCATGTTAATTAATAATTAGGCAGGTTAAGTCTTCCATCCTGAGATAATGTGCAGGGAAAACGTCTGGTCAGCACGTACTATGCAGCTTGGCTTCTAGACCAAAGTAATAACACAATGAAGGTACGTTTTATTATGTTTTCTGTGCTGCTTATTGAGGATCTATACAGTTATTATGGTGAAATACTCCATCTGTACCTTTGCAATTTGTTGTAGTGTGAATTGTAAACACCCATTTTTTTACATGCTTCTTTCTTTCTCTCTCTCTCTCTCTCTCTCTTTCTTTCTTTCTTATTTCTTCTTTTCTTCCTTTCTTTCTTTCTTCCTTCCTTCCTTCCTTCCTTCCTTTCTTTCTTTCTTTCTTTCTTTCTTTCTTTCTTTCTTTCTTTCTTTCTTTCTTTGTTTTTATACTTTTTTTCCGAGACAGGGTTTCTCTGTATAGCTCTGGCTGTCCTGGAATCTACTCTGTACACCAGGCTGGCCTTGAACTCAGAAATCCGTTTGCTTCTGCCTCCCAAGTGCTGGGATTAAAGGCATGCATTATCACTGCCTGACTTTTACATGCTATTTTTAAAAGGTCATAATGACTACTTATAGTGACTTGAAGAATCTTCCTTGCATATTTTTGTTTCTGAAGCATATTAATTAGCAGTAACAGTGTCACCAGGGTAGCATTGCAATTTTGAGGAAATCATTTCTTATTTAGTTAATTCTAGAAAAATAGTTAAATTTTATAAAAAATAATGAAGAGCCAAAGTATCTGATCTTTTGATCTTAGATTCACTCAAGATCATCAAATACATACTAGAAAAATAATTTAATTTAAAAAATATATAAAATGGTGTGGGGTTGATAATGGAAGAAGTGTAATTTGCCAAGGACAGGTTTTCTATTTGGAGCACATGAGTAAGGCATTGAGACCAAAGATTTGGGGTAATTACACCAGGCTGTGGACTAAGAACCTAGCAATACTGGTACGTAAAAAAAGGTCAGCTTAGCTATAGGTTAATGAAATAGGTGTAGACATGGCGTAATATTGTTTCTAGCTTTTAAAAGTTTCTCTAGGTTTGTGTTTATGTGGATGAGTGGAATACAGCAGGAAGGAAATGAGCCCTGAGAGTGAGAACTTAGTGATCACATCATAGAGTTAGAATAAAAGCAAATATACATTTTTCAAGCTGTATTTAACTGATTTCAAGGCTTCTTTAAATCTGTAGTGTAAGATATGGACACTTCCTTTGCAGGTAACATCTAAAATTGGCTACTGGATTCTCCCTTTGGAAGAGAGCATAGGCAACTTGTTACTTTCTCTATAATCATCACTTACAATCATTTTTGTTTGTTTAGTGAGAAGGGCTTAAATGAGTGTTAGTAAATCATTTAAAGCCTTCAAACACCTCAGAAGAAAATAAATTTAAGAAACTTTTCATTGTGGTTAACACTATGATAGTAAAACTGTATGTTCTAAGGAAACATAATGAGTTTTAGAACATGAGTCATGGCCATATTTTATTTACATTGCGTATGAGTCCTATTCTTAGTAATTTTGGGTCTATTTCATACTGCCGTACATGACATATTATGGAGATACTCATGCAGGGTTGGCTAGCTTGCTGTACACAGATTTATATTGACATGTAAACCTCAAAATATGATCAATGATCTAACAAAACAATTCCGATTTGGTCAGATTATCAACATATTTTATGTGACTATTACTTCACACAAACCTAAATCTATTTCTTTTGAAACAATTTAAGCCTATGTTAAATGTGTTATAACCATATCAAATCATAGACCAAAGTAAACACATGTGCCTCCTTCAGTGATAGACTTGAAAAGATGCTCCTCTCTTTATGGTCTTTATAATAGACATGCTGATTTAGGATTTTTTTTGATTTTTAACAGGATCAAAGAAGTTACCAAATCATGTTCAATCTTGATTTTCTGGTTGTTTTTCTTGTCAGTGGCTCCTAGATTTAAGAGACCTGACACCTGTACCCTCCATAATTTCATCACAGTCCTTAATGAAATCTTAAAAAAGATAAAGAAGGCGAAATTCAGTAACATAATTTAATTTAGTAGAGTTCTCCTATTGGCTTAATGCTATGTTGTAAACAAACAGGTTGGAACAGTAGTAGGGAAACTTTGAATAAAAATATCTTGAGAGACCAAGTATTTGCATTAGGCTCATCTTAGAGAGCCTGACCTAAGGATAAACTCAAGTTAACTAGCAGAACAGTACCTAGCACCAATTTCCAGACTATCCTCCAACACGACATGTACCTACCACCAGTTTCCAGGCCATCCCCCATCAAGACCTGCATCTACCACCAGTTTCTAAGTTACTCCCTAACAAATCTTCATCCCAAAGGTTGCAATTCTGCCCCCAACACTTCAATTCCTAACAACCACCAAAAGGGAGGAAAGCAGAAGTTAAGTTTATAGTTTGGCTCCCAGCACCAGCCAACTCTGTTAAAGGCCATATTGTCCAACCAGTCAGATGTGTACCAGGCTAGATACCCCTTGTGTCCTCTATGAATGCTTACCTGAAACTGGGCTGGGGCTCCTTTTTGTTCTCTTGTGTCAGAAAAGGTGGTGTAGCCCAAGCTCCAGTTTGAATAGAGACCCTAATGTGATTTCATTAGAATTGGCTCCTTAGTGGTCTTTTGCTGGTCCACAAACATTTCTTGGCACAACAATTCCATCATCTCAATCCAATAAAGTGTTTTGGAGGGAGGCAGAAATAGAATTTCTATTGTTTATGTTCCGCCCTCATAAATGAGCCTCTCTTATTTAAAAATAAATTGTGCCAGAAAAAGAATTCTACCTTCCCTTCCCAAACATTTAAGAGCTCCATTTAAATGTATAACAATTTTTTTAAAAAAATATTTTTTTCTGATTATCACATTCATGGGTCAAAATGATAAAGCATGAAAATTGAATGTCTTTCCAGGCTTGATGGATCATAAATTGTTATATCCACATAAATATTAGTCATGTCACTCATGGTATGGGACACCACCAACCAAGGATCAGATTTTTCCTATCAATGGAAGCTGATTATGTAGCTGGAAACAATAGTGGAAAATGGGATAGTAAGGATTTTTTTTAATGTATTTTATGTTAAATTGAATAAAATCTAGATCATGTCCACATTAGAACACAAAACATAAATATAACTGACTTAAAAACCAGAAGATACTTCAATATTTGGTAAGCACCTACTATGTTGTAAGAATTTTTTATGGAAACTATACTGTAGAGATGCATATTATTTTTAGATAAAATAAAGCAAACCAATCATGCATGATTCTGCCTACATGTCAGCCCAGCACTGGGGACACAAGGCAGGAAAATTGCCTCCAGGGACTACACAGTGAGATTCTGGTCTTTTAAAAACAAAATTTATAAAGAAGTAGCTGAATTTTACTGAATAATTTTCAACAGGGAAGATAGATATTACATTATTAAATAAAGAGAACTTTCAAGCACATATTTTAAAAAACTAGGATGCATTTCTTGCTTAATTTGTAAGTTTATAAGTTATTTGAACTTCTAGTTAACAATGAAAATAACATTAAATATGAAGATTAAAACAGTGTTCAGGGTCATAGAAAACAATGGAGATGTTCACAAAGGAGATGTTCACAAAGGTTCAATATTTGCATAAAATATGAACAACCACTGATTAGTAAAGAGAATTCTACAACAATGTTGATCAAAGTAATTGTCAAGAGACAAGACTGCATACCTCAAAAGAAAGAGTTAAAATAATATATGTGTCATCCGAACATTTGTGTGTTTGAACAGCAAAAATTCACCAATGCTATCTTTGAATTTTGCTTTGTGTGATGGCAGTCCTCAGAGAATATAATTAGTTTAACAAGCAGTAACAGTTGCAGTATTCTGTTGTGTTATAGAATAAATATCTCTTTTCTAAGAATGCTTTATCAAAATAGTAATTGTATGAGTTAGGATAACAATAACATTATTCTGAAACTACAGATCCAAACATTGACATTTTGCTGCTATGCATACGTCTTACTGGAGCTGTCAATTGAAAATGATTGATTTTTGATTATTTTGGTACTGATATTTTTTATTATCTCCCTGTGTAAATGAAATATACAATATCAGGCTATTTGATGTGGCACTGGTTTCTTTTAAGAATGGTAGAAGAAGAATCTGCCACATTTAATGTTCAGTTTCTTTTAAAACTTGCATCATTTTATACAGTTCTTTTCAGGGTAACAAAAGACTAAACGTAAATGGGAATTAGAAAAAAACATTGAGACCTTTATAAATGAGATTTTTTCGTTTGTGTTGGCAAACAATGCTGATAATATGTAGAGAACTTATAAAAATCTTAACATGAATACCAAGAGCCCATTAAAAACAAACAGTAACTATGTGCAGTCTTTTCTCTAACAAGGAAACAAGAATGTATTTAGATGGTAAGAATCATAACTGAGCACAGATATTGCAAAGGTAAGTACCTTCTAAAATCTTATTTATATCTTCTTTCTGATCACAATATAAAAGATCTGATAGCAATTTTATATTGGAGTTGATGTATAACCACATAGAAGTTCATGTGTTGTTTCTAGACAATTGTATGTTTTACAAACAGTTTGGAAAGGAATTGAAACTGGCCCAATAATTCTACTTGTGCATGTAATGCCCAATTAAGTAAAGAAAAAAAAAGACAGTAACACCTACATAGGGAAAATGATTATGCATATTCACAAGGAGTGGGCAAAGGAAAAGAAACATAAAAGAATGCATGTACAATGCAGTTTAAGAATACATGGACAATTGAAACTCATCAAATACATAGAGCAAATTATCTTTTCAAGTATTTGCAAACATTGATAAATACAAGACCTATGAACATACTAGTCAAGTAGTGTTGGAGAAAATATGATGAGTTTATCTCAATAGAAATATAAGTACTTAGTTGCAAATTATGTTCTAGATTCTAAATTTGTTATGGAAATTATATTTATGAATGACTATTTTATCTGTAGGAAATTGCTTAAGTGATAGATATACTAAAATAATCCATGCAGAGAACAATAATGAGTTGCATAATTCTTGGTGAATATTACTAATAAATACTATTAATATTACTCTTAAAAATCTACTGGTCTATATATGTGCAAATGAAAATATATATCTATATCAAATATAAATTTATGTGATTTTGCCTTATGATTTATACAGCTATCAGAGAAGCAGAGTGCAGCATAAATATTTTATTACAGTTGTATGTGTGTGAGTATGTATGTGTGTGTGTGTGTGTGTGTGTGTGTGTGTGTGTGTATGATATCACACAGTATGTGGAAGCCAAAAGACAAATTGTGAAAACTGGCTCTCACTTTGCACCATGGGATTCAAGAGACCAAGTTTAGAGAAAAGTGCTTTTACCCTCTGAGCCATTTGTACATTCAACTGCATTTTTTGAGAAGCATGACTAATACAATTGAATCATATTAAATGAAGGTTAAAATATTATATATATATTAAATATCTGTTCATCTAATATAATTACATCTTTTTATACTTATGACGTTTTTGTAGGGTTGGGGATCAATGTAGGTCATGATCTCTTCTGCATCAGCACTGTGGGACTGAGCTGCTCCCCATCCAAACTTTATACTTCTGGAAAATGAGCTTCTCATCTCCTCATGGCTGCCAACTGCTCTGGTAAGAATGAAAATTTGTAATAATAATAATAATAGATTTCAGTCACTCTTGCCATAAAATATTAATTATTTGAATGTACAGCAATGTTAATTTATTTTGGTATAGAATTCATTTACATCCATTTCTGGAAAAGTATCATATTGTATTCCTTAAATATATCTGATTTAAAAACTAAATACAAGTGTTGTTGCTGGGATAGGAGTCTTCCCTTCCAGGAAAACATCAAAATTGAAGATTATCATGGAAAATTATACAGATAAAATTGTAGGCATAAAAATATTTCTAAGTTGACTGAAAGTGGAATTATAAATATTTTCTGATAAAATTGAAGGTTTACATGGAAAATATCTCTGATAAAATTGAAGAAATATATAGAAAAACACGTTAAGATTGAGTATTTCATGGAAAAATTATACAGATAAAATGGTAGGCATAAAAATATTACTAAGTTTTTTGAAAGTGGAATTATAAACATTTTCTGATAAAACTGAAGATCTACAAGGAAAATATTTCTGATAAAATTCAAGAAATATATAGAAAAACATGTTAAACTGACTATTTCATGGAAAATTATACAGATAAAATGGTAGGTATAAAAATGTTCCTAAGTCTCCCAAGAGCTGGGCAGATCTGCAGTAACCAGCGCACCAGCTCTGCTGTGGGACATCTGTCTGGCAGAGGGACCCCCCGCACTGGGCGGGAGCCTACCAGCTTCCCTTCCGCGACCTCTGTTCCGGTAGACTGCACTGAAGAGACAGGTACCCAAGTTCCTCCCAATATAACATCGCTTGGGACATGGCCTGTTGGGGCTTCTGCCTGCGCCCAAGAACAGGACAGCGCTGTGGTCATCTGGGTGCCAGATCTGCTGTAGGCCATCGCCTCTGCAGGGTGACCAGCGCCACCGAGAGAGTGCAGAGTGCACTTCACCATCTTTGCTCCAGTGGCCAGGAAGTTGGGAATTCCAGGCTCTAAGACAGACAGGCATAATATTGCTTGGGTCTCGGCGGCTTGTGTGTATGCGGCTCCCAAGAGCTGGGCAGATCTTCAGTAACCAGAGTGCCAGCTCTGCTGTGGGACTTCTGCCTGGCAGAGGAACACCCCCTCCCCCCACTCTAGGAGAGATCACACACCCCTGCACAGGGCAGGAGCCTACCAGCCTCCCTTTGGAGACCTCTGATCCAGGAATCTACTACGCTGAGCCTTTGGATGTGCAAGAACTCCCCACTATAACATCACTTAGGGCAAGGCACATCAGGGCTCCAAAGACACTAAGGAGCAGGGCAGGCCCCAGAAATCTGTGCCAGGGGAATCCTGGTAATCCGGGGGGTGGGGGTAGAAATAGGTTTGCAGGCTCACAGGAGGTCCAACCAAAATACAGTGACAGCAGAACCAACTAACATCAGAGGTAACCAGACGGCAGAAGGCAAACGTAGGAACGTTACTAACAGAAATCAAAGTAATATGGCACCATCCGAACCCAACTCTCCAACAGCAGCAAGTCCTGGATACCCCACCACACCCGAAAGACAAGATCTGGATTTAAAAATCACTTCTCATGATGCTATTAGAGGATCACAAGAAGGACACAAATAAATCTAATAAAGAATTACAGGAGACCATGAATCAACGGTTAGAAGCCCTTACAAAGGAAACACAAAAATCGCTTAGAGAAATGCAAGAGAACATGGATCAAAAGATGGAGGCCCACAAGGAGACAACACAAAAATCGCTTAACTAGATGAATCAACGGGTAGATGCACTCACAAAGGAATCACAAAAATTGCATAAAGAAATGCAGAAGAATATGGGTCAACAGACGGATGCCCATAAGGAGGCAACACAAAAATTGCTTAAAGAAATGAATCAACGGATAGATGCCTTTACAGAGGAAACACGAGAACTGCTTAAAGAAATGCAGGAGACGATGGATCAACAGATGGAATCCCATGAGGAGGAAACACAAAAATCGCTCAGAGAAATGCAGGAGAACGTGGGTCGACAGGCAGATATCTGGAAAGAGGTAATGCAAAAATACCTTAAAGAAATACAGGAAAATACAAACAAACAAGTGAAGGATCTCAGCAAATCCATCCAGGAACTAAAAAAGGAAGCAGAAACAACTAAGAAATCACAAAGGGAGACAACTTTGGAGATAGAAAACCTTGGGAAGAAATCAGGAGTCATAGATGCAAACATCAACAATAGAATGCAAGAGATGGAAGAAAGAATCTCAGGTGCTGAAGATTCCATAGAAAGCATCGAATCAACAGTCAAAGAAAATGCAAAATGCAAAAAACGTGTAACCCAAAACATCCAGGAAATCCAGGACACAATGAGATGACCAAACCTAAGGATTATAGGTATAGATGAGGGTGAAGATTTGCAACTTAAAGGGCCAGTAAACATCTTCAACAAAATTATGGAGGAAAACTTCCCTAACCTAAAGAGAGAGATGCCGATGAACATACAAGAAGCCGACAGAACTCCAAACAGACTGGACCAGAACAGAAATACCTCCCATCACATAATAATCAAAACACCAAATGTTCTAAACAAAGAAAGAATATTAAAAGCAGTAAGAGAAAAGGGCCAAATAAAATACAAAGGAAGACCTATTCGAATCACATCAGACTTCTCACCAGAGACTATGAAAGCCAGAAGATCCTGGGCAGATCTCATGCAGACACTAAGAGAGCACAAATGCCAGCCTAGACTTCTATACCCAGCAAAACTCTCAATCACCATAGATGGAGAGACCAAGATATTCCATGATAAAACCAAATTTTCACAATATCTTTCCACAAATCCAGCCCTGCAACAGATAATAGGTGGAAACTGCCAATACAGGGAGAGAAACAACACCCTGGAAAAAAATGAGATAGTAACCTTCTTGCATCAAACCCAAAAGTAGATAACTACTCAAACATAAGGATAGTGTCAAGAATGGCAGATGGCAATAATCACTATGCCTTAATCTCGCTTAATATCAATGGTCTCAATTCCCCAATAAAAAGACATAGACTAGCAGACTGGATACATAAACAGGACACAGCATTTTGCTGCATACAGGAAACACACCTCACTGTCAAAGACAAACACTACCTCAGAGTAAAAGGCTGGAAAACAATGTTACAAGCAAATGGCCACAAGAAATGAGGTGGAGTAGCCATCCTAATATCAGATAAAATTGATTTTCAACCTAAAGTCATCAAAAAAGACACAGAAGGACACTACATACTGATCAAGGCAAAAATCCCCAACAAGAACTCTCAATTCTGAATATCTATGCTCCAAATGCAAGGGCACCCTCATTCGTAAAAGAAACTTTACTACAGCTCAAAGCACACATCGCACTGAACACAATAATAGTGGGTGACTTCAACACCCCGCTCTCTGAAATGGATCGTTCAGGAAAGCAGAAACTAAACAGGGACACAGTGAATCTAATTGAAGTCTTGGACCAAATGGAACTAACAGATATATATATATATATATAGAATATTTCATCCTAGAGTTAAAGAATACACCTTCTCAGCACCTCATGGTACCTTCTCCAAAATTGACCATATAATTGGTTACAAATTAGACCTTAACAGATATATGAAGATAGAACTAATCCCATGCCTCCTATCAGATCACTATGGAATAAGGGTGGTCTTCAATGGCAACAAAAACAAAAGAAAACCCACGTACACATGGAGGCTGAACAATGCTCTACTTAATGATGACTTGGTCAAGGTGGAAATAAAGAAAGAAATCAAAGACTTTTTGAAAGTTAATGAAAATGAAGGCACAACATACCCTAATTTATGGGACACAATGAAAGCAGTGCTAAGAGGAAAATTCATAGCCCTGAGTGCCTCCAAAAAGAAACGGGAGACAGCATACACCAACAGCTTAATGGCACACCTGAAAGCGCTGGAACAAAAAGAAGCAAATACACCAAAGAGGAGTAGAAGGCAGGAAATCATCAAACTCAGGGCTGAAGTAAATCAAGTAGAAACAAATAAAACCATACAAAGAATCAACAAAACTAGGAGTTGGTTCTTTGAGAAAATCAACAAGATAGATAAGCCCTTAGCCAGACTAAACAGAGGGCACAGAGATAGTATCCAAATTAATAAAATCAGAAAGGAAAAGGGAGAGATAACAACAGAAACTGAGGAAATTCAAAAAATCATCAGATCCTACTACAAAAATCTGTATTCAACACAACTAGAAAATCTTGAGGAAATGGACAATTTCCTTGACAGATACCAAATACCAAAATTAAATCAGGATCAAATAGACCATCTAAACCGTCCTATAACACCTGAAGAAATAGAAGTTGTCATTGGAAGTCTTCCAACCAAAAAAAGCACAGGTCCAGATAGTTTTAGTGCAGAATTCTATCAGATCTTCAAAGAAGACCTAACACCAATAGTCTTCAAACTGTTCCACAAAATAGAAACAGAAGGAACACTACCCGACTCGTTCTATGAAGCCACAATTACACTAATACCAAAAGAACACAAAGATCCGACAAAGAAAGAGAATCTCAGGCCAATCTCTCTTATGAATATCGATGCAAAAATACTCAATAAAATTCTTGCCAACCGAATCCAAGAACACATCAAAATGATAACTCACTACGATCAAGTAGGCTTCATCCCAGGGATGCAGGGATGGTTCAATATAAGGAAATCCATCAATGTAATACACTATATAAACAATCTCAAAGAAAAAAACCACATGGTCATCTCATTAGATGCTGAGAAAGCATTTGACAAAATTCAGCATCCTTTCATGCTAAAGGTCTTGGAAAGATCAGGAATTCGAGGCCCATATCTAAACATAGTAAAAGCAATTTACAGCAAACCGGTAGCCAGCATCAATCTAAATGGAGAGAAACTTGAAGCAATCCCACTAAAATCAGGGACTAGACAAGGCTGCCCTCTCTCTCCATATCTTTTCAATATAGTACTTGAAGTTCTAGCTAGAGCAATTAGACAACAAAAAGAGGTCAAAGGGATACAAATTGGAAGGGAAGAAGTCAAGCTATCACAATTTGCAGACGATATGATAGTATACTTAAGCGACCCAAAGAACTCCTCCAGAGAACTCCTACAGCTGATAAACGACTTCAGCAAAGTGGACGGATATAAAATCAACTCAAGCAAGTCAGTAGCCTTCCTATACTCAAAGGGTAAGCAGGCTGAGAAAGAAGTAAGAGAAATGATACCCTTCACGATAGCCACAAACCATATAAAGTATCTAAAGTGACTCTAACCGAACAAGTGAAAGATATGTATGACAAGAATTTCAAGTCTCTGAAGAAAGAAATTGAAGAAGACCTCAGAAGATGGAAAAATCTGCCATGTTCATGGATTGGCAGGATTAATATAGTAAAAATGACCATCTTACCAAAAGTAATATACAGATTCAATGCAATACCCATCAAAATACCAACTCAATTCTTCATAGAGTTAGAAAGAGCAATTCAAAAATTCATCTGAAATAACAGAAAACCCAGAATAGATAAAACTATTCTCAAGAGTAAAAGAACCTCTGGGGAAATCAGTATCCCGGACCTCAAGCTCTACTACAGAGCAATAGTGTTAAAAACCGCATGGTATTGGTACAGTGACAGGAATGTAGACCAATGGAACAGAATTGAAGACCCAGAAATGAATCCACACTCCTATGGTCACTTGATCTTTGACAAAGGATTTAAAACTATCCAGTGGAAAAAAGATAGCCTTTTCAACAAATGGTGCTGGCTCAACTGGAGGTCAACATGCACAAGAATGCAAATTGACCCATTCTTATCTCCTTGCACTAAGCTCAATTCCAAGTGGATCAAGGACCTCCACATAAAACCAGACACACTGAAACTAATAGAAAGGAAACTAGGGAAGATCCTTGAACATATGGGCACAGGGGAGAATTTCCTGAATAGAACTCCAATAGCTTATGCTCTAAGATCAAGAATTGACAAATGGGACCTCATTAAATTACAAAGTTTTTGCAAGGCAAAAGACACTGTCAAAAAGACAAAGCGGCAACCAACTAACTGGGAAATGATCTTTACCAACCCTACATCCGACAGAGGGCTAATATCCAATATGTACAAAGAACTCAAGAAGTTAAACTCCAGAGAGGCAAGTAACTCTATTAAAAAATGGGGTACAGAGCTAAACAAAGAGTTCTCACCTGAAGAATATCTAATGGCTGAGAAGCACCTAAAGAGCTGTTCATCATCCTTAGTCATTAGGGAAATGCAAATCAAAACAACCCTGAGATTCCATCTCACACCAGTCAGAATGGCTAAGATCACAAACACAGGAGACAGCAGTTGTTGGCGAGGATGTGGAGAAAGAGGAACACTCCTCTACTGCTGGTGGAATTGCAAGCTGCTACAACCACTCTGGAAAGCAGTCTGGCGGTTCCTCAGAAAACTGGGCATGACACTCCTGGAGGATCCGGCTATATCACTCCTGGGCATATACCCAGAGGCTTTACCTGCATGCAATAAGGACACATGCTCCACTATGTTCATAGCAGCCTTATTTATAATAGCCAGAAGCTGGAAAGAACCCAGATGTCCCTCAATGGAGGACAATGGAGGAATGGATTCAGAAGATGTGGTATATCTACACAATGGAATACTACTCTGCAATTAAAAACAATGAATTCACGAAATTCCTAAGCTAATGTTCAGAACTTGAAAATATCATCCTTAGTGAGGTAACCCAATCACAAAAGAACACACGTGGTATGCAGTCACTGATAAGGGGATATTAACCCAGAATCTCAGAATACCCTAGACACAATTCGCATATCAACAGATTTCTAAGAAGATGGAAGGAGAGACCCCTGGTCCTGGAAAGACTGGATGTAGGGGAAAGCCAGGACAGAGAAAGGAGAGGGGGTTGAGTGAAGAAAAGAGGGAGGGAAGGGGGCTTATGGGACTTTCAGGGAGGGAAGAAACGGGAAAGGGGAAATGATTCGGAATGTAAATAAAAAAAACTTAGAAAATAAAAAAAAAATGTTCCTAAGTTGATTGAAAGTAAAATTATAGACATTGTCTGATAAAATCAAAGATTTACATGGAAAATATTTCTGATAAAATTGAAGAAAAATATAGAAAAATATTAAAATTGAAGATTATCATGCAAAATGATACCGAGAAAATGGTAGACATAAAATTATTCCTAAATTGACAGTGGAATCATAAACATTTTCTGAAAAATAGAAGATTTACGTGAAAAATATTTCTGTTAGGCTATGTTTTTTGTTGGGGAATTGAGTCTATTGATATTATAAGATATTAAGGAATAGTGATTGTTGCTTCCTGTTATTTTTGATGTTCTTATGTTTGTGTGGTTACTTTCTTTTAGCTTTGTTGGAAAAAGATTACTTTCTTGCTTATTCTAGGATGTAGTTTTCCTCCTTGCATTGACATTTTCCATCTATTATCCTTTGTAGGGCTGGATTTGTAGAAAGATATTGTATAAATTTGGTTTTTATCATGGAATATCTTGGTTTCTCCATCTATGGTAATTGAGAGTTTTTCTGGGTATAATAGTTTGGGCTGGCATTTGTGTTCTCTTAGGGTCTGTCTGAGATCTGTTCAGGATCTTCTAGCTTTCATCTTCTCAGGTGAGAAGTCTGGTGTAATTCTGATAGGTTTCTGATGCCTTTCTAGGTTACTTGACCTTTTTCTCTTACTGCTTTTAATGTTCTTTCTTTGTTTAGTGCATTTGGTGTTTTGATTATTATGTGCCTGGAGGACTTTCTGATATGGTTCAGTCTGTTTGGAGTTCTGTAGGCTTCTTATATGTTCATGGACATCTCTTTCTTTAGGTTAGGGAAGTTTTCTTCTATAATTTTGTTGAAGATATTTACTGGCCCTTTAAGTTGGAAATCTTCACTTTCTTCTATACCTATAATTCTTAGGTTTGGTCTTATCGTTGTGTGCTAGATTTCCTGGATGTTTTGGCTCAGGAGCTTTTTGCATTTTGCATTTTCTTTGACTGTTGAGCCAATGTTTTCTATGGTATCTTCAGCACCTGAGATTCTTTCTTCTATCTCTTGTATTCTGCTGTTGATGCTTGCATCTATGACTCCTGAATTCTTTCCAAGATTTTCTATCTCCAGAGATATCTCACTTTGTGATTTCTTTTCTACTTCCATTTTTAGATCCTGGATGGTTTTGTTCAGTTCCTTCACTTGTTTGTTTGTGTTCTCCTGTCATTCTTTCAGGGATTTTTGTGTTTCCTCTTTAAGGGCCTTTCCCTGTTCACCCATGCTCTTCTGTATTTCTTTAAGGGATTTTTGTGTTTCCTCTTTAAGGGTTTTAACCATTTGACCCATGTTGTCCTGTATTTCTTTAAGGGAGTTATTTATGTCCTTCTTGATGTCCTCTAACAGCATCTTGAGATGACACTTTAAATACAACTCTTGCTTTTCCAGTGTGTTGGGGTATCTGGGACTTGCCTGTGGCAGGAAAACTGGGTTCTGATGTTGCCAAGTAGTCTTGGTTTCTGTTGGTAGGGTTCTTGGAGCTTGCCTTTTGCCATCTGGTTATCTCTGATGTTACTTAGTCTTGAAATAGTCAATCTTATAATGTTTTTCTATTTATTTCTTCAATTTTATCAGAGATATTTTCCATGTAAATCTTTGATTTTATCAGAAAATTTTATAATTCCACTTTCAATCAACTTAGAAATAATTTTATGCCTACCATTTTATCTGCATAATTTTCCATGAAATAGTCAGTTTTAATGTGTTTTTCTATATATTTCTTTAATTTTGTCAGAAATATTTTCTTTGTAGATATTCAATTTTATCAGAAAATATTTATAATTCCACTTTCAATCACCTTAGAAATATTTTATGCTTACCATTTTATCTGTAATTTTCCATGATAATCTTCAATTTTAATGTTATTTTATATTTTTCTATAATTTTATCAGAAATATTTCCTATGTAAATCTTCAATTCTATCATAAAATATTTCTATGTCCTTTTTCAATTAATTTAGCAATGTTTTTTATGTCTACCATTTTCCTCTTATTTTTCCATGAATACTGTCAATCTTAATGTGTTTTTCTGTATGCTTTTTCAATTTTGTCAGAAACATTTTCCATGTAAATCTTTAATTTTATCATATAATGTTTTTAATTCCTTTTTCAATAAAAAAATAAAAGAAAAAAGAAAAACTAAATACAATAATGGTTCAATGATTTTGGATACTTAAGATAATTCCTTATTTTACATAGTCAATCATACTTACATGCTTTCTTCTATCTCAGAAGTAATTCTTAGTAGAAACAAACTAAGTGCTTTTAAAGGTATTAAGTTCCTTTATTGTTAATATTTTAATGAAAAAAGAAGAGGAAATCCTGTTCTCTTCTGTAAATAGGTCACCCACAGTTTAATACCTTATGATTCTTATAGTGATTTAACAAATTAACTGTGATACACAAAATAAATTGTTCCTCTATGATACTGTTTATAACTTGATCAAAGAGCATAAAAGTTCAGCATCACCCTCTATGTATCTATTATTTTTACAAATGAAAATATTCAGTGTTCATTTAATGATATCAACTAACCATTAGTCAACCAAAAGAATCTGCATGCAGAACAATAAGTATAAAACATCAACAAGCAGTTCACCAGGTGCTATTTTTCGTTCAGAAAACTATTTAGAAAAGTGGGTCATTGCTATATTGCAATGTGTCATCATACTGTGAAACAGAGTCTAGTACTATATTGTTTCATCTCTATACTAAGAGCATTTGTGAGTTGACACTCATTCAGAATGATGCACATTCATCTGACTATCAGTGCACTTCTTGGAATAGAAGCTATACTTTGTCTTCTTGATGTTTGTAATACTTTAGAAAACCTAATGTCGTTTGGCAAAGGACTGAGACATGTTACACAACATTTGAATTTACCAGGAAATATTTCATCATGTTTGATTCTTTTTTATTGAATTTGTATCAATACTTTGCAAACATTTATACAGAATTATATTCTATTAAAGGACATAATTCTTTATATCTAAGAACATTAGAAAATTTTGAAACTTTTGATTAAAATATTTGAATGCTATCAATTTGAAATTTTATTTTGGGGATATCTTATGCTATCATCAAATATATTGTAGAGCTGTGTTGCATGACAATTTTATAATTTACATAATTAATCTAAACCACTTTATGAAATATTTCAAAATCGATGTCTTTTTATTCATGTGTGTACAATACTAAAGAAACACAAGAAACACAATACATCAATATTCTCATGTTATCATTTGACACTATTTCGCTAAGTTCACATTTTAGTGAAAAGAAAATGTTTATAACAACAAATAAACACAAAATATATAAATTTCAATAGGAAGTTAAGGACAAAATAGGATTGAACAATTTGAGGAAATGAATTTAAGCAAAAAATAAGCACAAAAAGGACAGCTTCTAGCTTTACATTTATGTTTTCCTTACATCACAAAAAGGAATCTCTAATTATAATCTGGGAAGTTTGCCATATGGTTAAAAGAACAGTTCCTTTATCCTGTCTTTTAGTTCTAGTGAGCAAATGACTAACATTTGGGTGAAGAAGTTATGCTGGCAGAAGTGTTGAGTGGAGCATTGTTGAAGTTTCCTTTTCAGGCTATTCTTTTTGGTGACTTCTTTTTGGCTTCTAATTTTTACTTTTTGAAAATTTTATTTGTGTATTCCATGAGCCATGATCAAATCGGTCACTCCTAAATTCCCCTATATCCTTTCAATATGCTCCTTCCCACGTTATATTTTTTAACCTCCTAATTCCATTTATGGAGGCTGTATTGGCATAGGTGTGTGGGCACGGAATCTCTTGGAACACGGGGAATCCTACCAGTGGCTATATGCTTGTATTGGCCAGTTTTGTGTGTCAACTTGACACAAGCTGTAGTTATCACAGAGAAATTCATGAGATCCAGCTGTGGGGCATTTTCTCAGTCAGTGATCAAGGGCAGAGGGCCACTTGTGGGTGGTAATCTCCCTGGGCTGGTAGTCTTGGGTTCTATAAGAAAGCAAGCTGAGAAAGCCAGGGGAAGCAAGCCAGTAAGTAATGTCCCTCTATGGCCTCTGCATCATCTCCTGCTTTTTGGCCTGCTTGAGTTACAGTCCTGACTTCCTTTGGTGATAAACAGCAATGTGGAAATATTAGCTGAATAAATCCCTTACTCCCCAACTTGCTTCTTGATCATGATGTTTGTGCAGGATAGAAACCCTGACTCTGACAATGCTTAAATAAATAAATAAATAAACAAATATATAACTCTTCCCAGCAACTACCTCCTGTGTATAGGTCCTCAGTAAGGGGTGGTGTCTAGACGTCACATACCTCATCTGTTTTGGGATTTTGGATGACACAATCTTGAGTAAGACCTGTTCATATGCTTTTCCCATTACATATGACATGGGGAATGATAGGCACACACTTTATAATCACAGTGTGTAATGTCCCATGGCTAAACAACAAAGTTTATACAAAAGCCTCTTACTTCACATTCTTAAAAGACAAAGCATAATGTCATATAAGTCATGCATTTCTCACAAAGCAACCTAATTATTACCAACCTGTGACACACAGATAGAATATTTGGATCCCTGATGTAGTCAGATCATCACAATTCCAAAATATTCTCTAATTCAGATCTTTTGCCATTTCATTAAAATTCAGTTTCCTCATGACCTCTGTTTTGTATGTTTTCACAGTTCACCATCCATACTGTTTACTCTATGTGAATGAATACTTCTTGAAATTGTCCCAGAAAGGTTGACTCATTTTATTTTTGCTCATTTTCTCTTTTACTACTCAATAATAAATTCTCAAATACCATATCCCTGAGAACTCAGTTCTGACTTTCAGGAATACAGTTTAAGTTCAGTTTTGGAAATCTCTAGTCTCCATATACTTAGAATGTACCCTTTCCCAATGTTTATGTGACCTTATACACAACTAGGCTTGTATACAACTCTACTTAAATCACTTACCACAGTTCCAAAATAAAAAACTAAACAGGAGAGTCCTTTCTTACCCTTTTATCTCAGAAATAAGTTTCTATCCTTTCCTAGATAAACTGCTCATGTTTGGTCAAGCCCTAGATTCTGTAAGGATGTATAGGTGTAATTATTTTTACCTTGCCTTTTCTCTGGAACTTCAACACGTGTAATTCCATTGAACTCTTTTCTCACTAACTGGCCCAGTTTGCTCTGTTAGTATTCTTTCCACAACATAACCCCACAACAGCTTGTCACGCCAGTTTGTAGATGACTTCTCCAGGACCATGGAGTCTTTATTTCTTTACATGTCAGCTTGTTAGAGATGTCAAAACACCACAGGGGTGAATTAAACAACAGAATGCTTTTCTCACACTTCTTGAGGATGATGGTACAAGATCAATGCTCCAGCAAAATGCTTTCTTCTGATGCTTCTGTTCTTGGTAGACAAGAGCTGCCCACTTGCTATACCATCATAAGGTTTAATCTTAATTTTTGCATGTGTGCAAATATAGCCCTTGCACACATAAAATTCCTTGTTCATAAAGATACATCTAATTAGATTTGTCCCCATTTCTTTTTCTACTATTCTAAGTCTTATCTGTAAAGACAGTGACACTCTGAGGTACTACAGTTTAGTCATTGCTTTTTTTTTTTCCCCTTTGGTTTTTTGGTTTTTCGAGGCAGGGTTTCTCTGTGTAGCCCTGGCTGTCCTGGAGCTCATTCTGTAGACCAGGCTGGCCCCAAACTCAGAATTCTGCCTGCCTCTAGTCATTGCTTAACTATACTTCAGATTGAAACATGTCTGCTTTTATATAAAGATTAGCAACTCCCTCTCTCTCTCTCTCTCTCTCTCTCTCTCTCTCTCTCTCTCTCTGTGTGTGTGTGTGTGTGTGTGTGTGAAAGAAAGAGAGAGAGAGAGAGAGAGAGAGAGAGAGAGATTCTTTGTGTCTCTCTCTGTCTGCTCTCCTCTCTTCCCTAGTCCCACTTTTTAAAATAAGTTGAACAAGTTTCTGTTTTTATTTTTATATATTTATAATTCTGTCATTTCTTTCCTTTGTGATTCTTATTAGAAGATATTTATCTAGGTTACATTTTTTGCAATTCTCTTCCTGAAACCTAGCCCTATTTTTATGTCTATTAAAGTGAATGATAAATTAACTTAGAGAGCTGTATGCTTCACCTTTTCCTCTCTATGACAATGAGATACACAACCACATGGTTTTCCTTGACTCTTGATTCCAGCACATGAACATATGTCATATCATTGTGGGAGTATGCAACCATGGATGACTCTTCCTGTTAGCTATCAAGCAAAGACAGAATGAAAAGAGAGATGGAGGTTTCATATTTCTGTCAAAGATACATTCCCCAAGACTTTAACTTGCTTCTTTCTACTGGGTACCACATGTATAGGATACATCCACTTCATGACCAAAGCACAGGCTGGTGCCCCAGACTTCCACAATTGGACCTTTAGATAACACACCCAAACCCTAATAAGGGGTCCTATATTTATTTTTATATGATTCTTGATTATCTTTTTTTGGAGTTTGAAAATCTGAAAAACCTGGGGCCAGGATTCAAACAAAGGATATTTATTTCTATTTTCTCCAGGTCAACTATTATTCAAGGGACACACTTGAAATGAGTTTAACATGCCTAGTCGGGTATGTCAATTGATTAATAGTGCCCTACCATGACAACTCTAGTGTAATAAACACTGATGGAGACTTAAGAAAGAGTGTTTTTATGTTTAGTTTTTATCAGCTAAAATGCAAGTATATCATTCTCCCATTTCTCCCTTCAGATCCTTGTACAACCTTTACCTCTGACCTTTCATTAGGGCACCTACATTATCCCTCTCAAACTCATGGTCCTTATTTTATGATTATTGTTGCTATACCAGGGTTAGAAGTAAAGTCCCTCTTTGGGTTATTACATTTCACTAATATGTGATAGAGATGGCATTTTGAAATTTTATGTGATGACTTAAGAATCTACTGACTACTAGTTAAGACAAGAAACATAACATGACTTCAGAATAAGAAATCATACATTAAGTAATCATGAAAGAAAAGGAACAGTCATATTTTTTCCTGACCATATTACCTTGTCTAATTTCTTTCCTTTATAAAAAAAAAATGGCAAAAACAGTCACCAGGGCGCCTTAAGAGGATGGTAGGCAACAAATCACTAGCATATAAATGGTTTCTCAGCAAATATTTCAACTATACAAAAAGTATTTGTTCTAACTTTCCATTGGGTTGTATTTATTTTGTTTTGAATGTCCTTTGAATTGAAATACTAGAATGGAAACTAAAAGTTTTTGTTGTTTATTTATATCCCAAACACTCCCCTTTTCCAGTTCCCCTTTCACAAAGTCCTCCCCCATCCAGTCTCACCTTCGGCCCTGAGAGGGTGACACTACTTTTGGCATTCCCCCAATCCTGGCTCATGAAGTGTCTGCAGAATTAGGCACAATCTCCCCCACTGAGTTCAGACAAGGGAGCCCTCTGCTACATATTTTTCCAGGGGCCTAGGTCAACCCTGTATATGCTAGTTGGTTGATAGTTCAGTCTCTAAGAGCTCCTAGGAGCTCAGATTAGTTGAAGGTTTGGTCTTCCTGTGGGGTTCCTATCCCCTTCATGGCCTTCAATCCATCCCTGAACACTTCCATAACGGTAAGCGAACTCTGTCCAATGTTTGGCTGTATGTATCTGCATCTATTTCAGTCAGCTGCTAAGTAGGGCCTTTCAGAGAATAATTATGGCATAATTGTCTGTAAACATAACAGAGTATCATTGATAGTATCAAGGATTGGTCCTTGCCCATGGGATGGCTATCAAAGTTGGAATGGTTATTGGTTAGCCGTTCCTTCAGTACCTGTGTTTCTTTTCGATAGTTTTGTGGGTGTGTTGGTGTATTTATTCCTGCCACTAGAGGTCTGGCTAAGGGATGTAGCCTCTACAGGTCCCATGTCCACACTGTTTGGCATTTAGGCTAAGGTCACCCACAGTGACTCCTAGGAGACTCCCCCATCCCAGTTTCTGGGACTTCCTAGAGGTTCTACAGAAGAACAAGTGGGAAATAGCCTTGAACTCATTGGTACAAGAGACAATTTTCTGAACAGAATATCAATGACTAAGACTCTAAGATCAACAATTGATAAGTGGAACCTCATGAATCTGAAAGGCTTCCATAAGTCAAAGGACACACACTGTCATTAGCACCAATCAGCTGCATACAGATTGGGAAAATACCTTCGCTAACCTTACAAGCCACAGAGGATTAATATCCAAAATATATAAAGAACTCAAGAAGTTAGACTCCAACAAATAACCCAACTAAAAAGGGGGTACAGAACTAAGCAGAGAATTCTCAACAGAGGAATCCTCAATGACTGAGAAGCACTTAAAAGAAGTGCTCAACATCCTTAGTCATCAGGGAAATACAAATCAAAACAACCTTACACACCAGTCAGAATAACTAAAATCAAAACTCAAATGACAGCACATATTGGTGAGGAAGTGGAGAAAGAGGAACATTCCTCAATTGCTAGTCATACTGCAAACTTGTACAATGCACTGGAAATCAGTCTTGTACTTTCTCAGAAAATTGGAAATAGTCCTACCTGAAGACCCAGTTGTACCACTCCTGGGCGTATACCCAAGATGTTCCACCATACCACAAGGAAATGTGCTCCACTATGTTCATAGAAGCTTTATTCACAGTAGCCACAAACTGGAAACAACCCAGATGTTCCTCAAATGAAGAATGGATATAGAAAATTTGTTCATTTATACATTGGGATGTGATTCAGCTATTAAAAACAAGGACATGAATTTTTACAGGTAAATGGATGGAACTAGAAAATATCATCCTGAGTGAGGTAACCCAGACTCCAAAGACATACATTGATGTACTCACTAATAAATGGATATTAGCCATAAAATATAGAATACCCATGATAAACCCCACAGATCAAAAGAAGTTAAACAAGAAGGAAGGCCCAAGTGAGGATGCTTGAATAACACTTAGAAGGGGGAACAAATAGTCATAGGAGGCAGATGGAGGAAGGCTGGGAGAGGAGAGGAGGAGAGGAAAAGGAGGGCCGGATGAGGTGTGGAAAGATATAGAAGAGAGGCCTAGAGGGCCAAGGGAACTAAGTTTTAAGCAAGTAATTCAGACATAAACACAACACTGTAGTGTAAGGTGATAGTTTAATTGTAAGTGAGTGTAGCAATAGGGATAAAATCGATAGTGTTGTGTTCAAATTGTGTTGAAAAGCAATGGGACATTTAGGAATGATTTTATCAGTCTTGATAATTGTAATTGTAATAATACTGACTAATTTAGGAGGCTGTTCTGAAATCAAAATAACAATGTGTACTCTGCAGTTAGCACAGTGGGAGGCACAAAGGGAAGACTGTGACTGACACATCTAATTCTCTGCATGTTTTTCAGGAGCCATGTGCTGGTTTTAATTTGAGGAAATTTTTATGAGCAATGATTATAAGCTTTCACTTTTCCAGTCTTCTGTCTAGTATAGATCCTTATAATGTTTAAAACCCTGGGTCCTGCATTGAGATAGTGAAGGTTCACACTTTCAGTACTATGTAAGCAGATTTACTTCTTTGACAAAATTACTTGATTTTTCTGTAACTGTTTTCTCACTTATCAAATGAAGATAATATGTTTGTTATAAATTAAAAGAAGCAAACCTTGTGTTCTTAAATTTCCAGAATGTAAAGGTATCTCATAATGAGCAGCTGTTATGTGAATGAAATCAACAAATTTTGAGCTTTTTTTCCAAGACTGAAATAGTCAAATGAGGCTTAAATTCATCATGACACCATAAGCCTCATCAAATGGAAACTAAATAACTTCAAGGATATAGACAAGAGCCTAAAAGCAAACTATTTTTGTTGTTGTTGTAAGGTGTACATACTCCACAGAGAGTGACCACATCTTCATTTGATAACTAAGAGGTAGACAGGGATACTATGCTACCATTCCCCAAGAAGCCACGCATTATAATTCTAATCCAGAGGCATCCTGATAAAGATCCTGCAAAGACAGAGCTCTCCCTCTCAGTGAACATGATCAGTCTCTTTTCTTAGAAAAGGGCTAACAAGGGTTAGTCTTGCCTGATGCTAAGGACAGAATGTTCCTCTCTCCGAAATGCTGAAGTGTGTCCTCCATAAACAAGCACATTGAAAACCTATCCTCTAATATCATGGTACTTGGAAATGAAGCCTTTAGGAAGTAAAGAGGATTAGATCCCATGATCCAATTGGCTCTCTTAGGAGGAATAAAGAACTCTGTTTAAACACACTGAAGGAAGAGCACTCATGAACACACTTTCAGAAGCACTGTTTTTAAGCCAAAAAGACAGCCTTCACCAGTAATAAAACTAGAACACTGATCTTAGATGTCTAGCTTTTAGAATTGTGAGAAATAATTTTCTGATGTCAAGGGAACCCATGGTATAACATTTTGTTATAGTAGCCCAACCCTGAGTATTTCCCTCACTTGTCCCAAAATTACATTATATAGTAAAAGGGTAAGTACAAACATATATGCCACAATGAAAAGCTTCCACTCATTATTCTAAGATGTTTCCTTAGTTATAAAGGATGAAATAAATGCAAGACCTTCTTAAGAAAACAAGATGAGATAAATACAAGATATTTTACATACATATCAACAAATAAAAAGATAGATGATAGATAGATAGATAGATAGATAGATAGATAGATAGATAGATAGATAGATAGACAGATAGCTGTAGGACATCTTGCATTTAACTCAAACTCATATATATGGTAAAACTTCCACAGATACCCAAATTAAGGAAACATTTCCCTTCTGCCTCCACATTTTTTGTCCTCTTGTTCTACAGCCACAGCATGTTTTATTAAGATTTGAAGAAAACACTTTTCTGCTTCTTTCTATTTTCACCTAAAGTTTCCACAAAAATATTAATAAATATGACAACATCTTCATCTTTTGCCCGTAGCACCATCATCTAAATATAAATAAAATACAATAGTACTATGGTAATATATATTTAAAGAATGTGCTGCTAGAAATGTCAACTACATTTTTTTGTAGAATGTTCACATGTCAGTTTAAAATCAATGCCATATGTGCTTTTAATCTTTAAAACTTTATCATTTAAATATTGTGGTAGTAGTATTTTAAGTGAGATTGATCTCCAACAATAATTTCAGGGCACAGTATGATTTTTCTTCAATAAAAATTTCAGAGTACAATACAATGCTTTCAACTATATGCACTGAATAGTACATTTCTAGAATTTTCTTTCAAAAAGGTTTAATGTTCATTTTAAGTGTGTGTGTGTGTGTGTGTGTGTGTGTGTGTGTGTGTGTGTGTGTGTGAATCAGCAAGTGATTTCAGGTACTCATGGATGCCAGAAGAGGGTCTCAAATTCTGTGAGGCTTTAGTTAACCACTGAGCCATCTTTCTAGCCACATCTTTATAATTTATTTGCATAACTGAAATGCATAATAGAATTCCCTTCTACATTTTACATGTGGATAACAATATGAAAATAAACAATGAAAAGTTACTCATAACTGTAATCCCATTGTGGCCTGAGCCCTAATCTGTTCAACTGACAGCTGAGTCTTTCATATTCTGAGAGGAATAATGACAGGAAACCTAGATCATGTCTTTAATTGGAATAGAAAAAAAATTGACTCTCTCAATATTCTTATGGGTGAATTAGGAACCAAGGAAATTTCATAAAATGAAACTTATTGTAAATTATCATACCATTTAATTCTGCATTCATCTTTTGCCTGTAGCACCATAGACTAAATATAAATATAACCTGAATAACAAAAAATGTTTGTTTCTGAATGATAGAAATGAGCAAGACACTTAAAAGTGCAGGTTTCATAATAGAGCAGGTATAGGTTTCATGCATACTTATTTATGACAAAATAGCTTTGTTACATTTGGCAAGTTTGCATAAGCATCAATTTTCCTGCCATCTGAGAACACAGAGCATCACTAAATTGATGTACACAAATCACATGGCAAAACAGTTACTTGTCACTCCATTATCACCAGGTTTGCTCTACACGGGATTCTTTACTAGATATCAAGGAACCCAATCCGTAACACACAGTCCACCATCCTTGATTATGTCGTTCACCATGCTGTAAGAAATATTAGTAATCAAGGAATATGTTTAATATATAACAAAACCATATCTTAATAGGATAACTGCTTTGCTCCTGGGGGAGTAAACACTTACAAAGTATAGTAATCTTGAAAAATGAAAATTATAAGTCAGGCTACCTTGAAAGAGACACACCATCTATGCAGAACACTACTTTCACTTTTCAAAGAATGTGAAGAAACACACCCACTGGAAGGATGCCATAGCTACAATCTGGAGTTGGAGTCTGTAGGATCTGATGATGCTTTTGAGATTCAAGTGTTTTCCTCAATGCTGTAGATAGATATTTAGATTTTTAACATAGTATTTAAGGGATGATATAACTCTTCCAAACCAGAGGTTGGCTTTTCTTGTTCTTTGTCCCATTAAAGTGAAATGTGAAAGTCAATCATGGGAAGAGGAGGTGTGGCTTTTGTTTCCTTTAATTTTGCATAAAGAATAACAGGTGTGCTTAGTTTTTCAACAATCCAGAACATTGCAGAAATTTTATTTTCACAGGAGGGGTGAATGAATGTTTATTGGAGGTAGGCAGTAAAGATGCAGGTTTTTCAAGTGGCTGCAGGTGCTTAAATGTTTATCAAGAATACTCTGCTCTTTGATTATCGCTGCTCCTCACACACCCTGTAATCCCAAACTCAAGACAAATAAAAATACTCCTCTCCTTGGAGTCTCAGGCACTATGTGGCTCCCTTGGAACCATCCACTAAGTATGCATGTAAATGACCTACTTTATTTTTGAAAAGAGGCATTAGTAACAGTTTTCACGTTAACAGTAGCCAGGAAGACCTCCTCAGTCCAGAACCTTTCTGGAGAGCTGTATGCTCAACAAAGGATTCATTTGATCTTTGTAATCCATGTCCAGTTTTGTTAATTGAGAGAGCTATACAATGAAAGGATTGCCTTTCCTGAAACTGTTCATTATAATCCTTAGCCCCAATTCAGTATCCACGACAGTCACTTATTAAAGAAAGAAAACAATTACAGTTCAAAAAAGTACCAAACCTTATGACCAGAATACAATGCATCGATAACACCAAGTTCAAAATCAGGTTAATATCCCCCAATGAAAACACTGCGGAAATGTTGGTGTCCAAAATACACCCTCGCATATCAAACCTAAACTAGTTGCATTCTTATTTCCAACTGCTTAGCATTGCTCCTGATTTCACTCTTCTTTCACCTTGACTCCCTCCCCGAGTGGGTTAATTTCTAGGTCTTCCCTTCACTGCACAAGAAGGAAAGGCAGCATTGAACTCAAACACGCAGACTCTGCCGGTGCTGTTCCTTAAGCAACAGAGCAAAAAAAAAAAAAAAAAAAAAAAGCCTGTGGTTCGCTCCTTCCAAGGGGCAGTTTCCGTGGTGGATCCATCATCCCCCAACTCAGGAAGTGATTTTGCCTGGTAGTTTCACACAGGATTCAACACTGACTCACTCAAGAAACTCAGAAATGCACTCCTGCTTTCAGAATGAAGCTCGGCCCTGCATACTGCATGGTTGTTACTTCATCCTTACCTTGACTTGCACTGCTACTCAGGCAATGAATAGCGTTGTTGCAGCTCCTAACAACACAAGTTTCTTCTTTTGCTCAAAATCCTGGTCCCTTCCACTATTGCAAACTCTAGTTCCTCCTCCAAGCGTTCAGATACTGTATTTTCTTATTCTCAGCCAGCCAGCTTTCAAACTCAACTGGGAAAGGACCACTCAACATACCCTGGATCTTGAGAGAAGAAGCTCTTGTAGAAACAGCGAGGGGGGGAGTGGCGCACGTCCCTCCTGCAAAGGCTCCTAGCGCCATCTCTATGCAGTATCACTTTTTGCTTTCTATCTCTATCCACAGAGATTTCGGAAAGACATTGGAAGAGAAAACCGCAGCCACCGAGCCTTTCCAGTACTTGGGAAGCAGAATAATTGCAGCAAAGCTTTGCTGATCTTGAGCGCGGCGGATAAAGAACAATCAGGGCTCCAAATAAAAGAACAAAATAAAACAATCAAGAAACCGTCGTGGCAAAACTTTACTTTCCGTTTTTCCATTAGTAATGATTTCCTGCTCTCCAGTCCAAGCAAGACAAACTTCCAGAGGATGGATTCTTCTCAAGGGCTTGTGGCGGATCACTGACTTCTTCACAGAGTAAAGACTATCCGGTTTAGTGGGCCCAGCTGTGCAGGAACCAGGCATCCCTGCCTTAAGGACAAAGTAAGTTGCAGTAGGAACTACCAGGAGACATAAGCCACAGCTTTCCTGCCAAAATATTGGAAAGGGAAACTAAATGGGCTGAATCTCCAGGCTTCTTCCCTCCCTCCTCATTCTCCACTGAGTCTTTCGCTCGCTACGATCCAGTTTTTAATAAAAGCGTAAAACCTTAAATTTGTCCTGATCCAAAAAATGCCCATTATAAGTCCCTGAGCAGGTTTTTTTTTTTTTTTTTTTTTTTTTTTTTAATAAAAGTATCTAAGTGACTTCAGGAGCTCTTTGAGACAAAGTTACACTAGGGAATGGGCACACGGGAAGGTCGCAAGATTCTGTTCCAGAAATGATGTCCAGACTCCTCCGTTAAAAGGATGTAACGAAGCCCCTTGCTCCTTAGTAAGGTGTTGCAGGCACTTCAATTCTCCACTGAAGAAAGGGCGCTGGTGCCCCAGAAGGGTGGTAATGGGAAGTGTCTGAAGTCCTGCTATCTCCGGGTTCAGGGTACCTGGAGAAGAGCTGACCACAGGGAACAGCTAGAAGTGGAGACTCGAGACAGGGTGGGGAGATGGGAGGTGACAATCGGGCAAGAGTACTCCATTAACTGGAGAGGAGGGACGAGGTCGCCATCCTTTCTGTTCTCAGAACCCTTGGTGAAGGCTCTCTTCTGGCTCTCGCCTGTGGCCTGGGGCCGCGATCGCGAGGCTGGGCGTGCGTGTTGGTACGCGCGCGCTGGGGTGTGCGTGTGAGCGGTGCGTGTAAGCCGGGCGTGTGTGCGCGCAGTCCGCGCGCTGAGTGTGGCAGCCGGGACCCAGCAGCCCGCCGCCCGCCCGGTGTCCCTTCTTCCCAGATTCTCAGCCACCCTCACCGGGGCCTTCCACCACCCATCCCTTGGCTTTGCGGCCTCCTCTCAAAGTTTCCTTGGCGCAGACGCTTGGCGCAAGGGCTGGAGCCAAGACGCCGTGGTGGTAGAGGGCGATCCTCGGCGGGGCTCTGCTGCCAGCACCTGCTCTGCACCGAACCCGCCTGAGCGCAGGTTTTCTTCCCACTTGGCGGGAGCAGGGGAAAGGGTGCGGTGGCGAGAATCTGAGAGGAGTCCCGGCTCCTGACGGCATACACAGCTTGACTATCCAACGCATTTGTGGGGTCACGGAAGAAAACTGGATCCGCAGCCAAGTTGCTTGAGCGGGGACAGGGGAGGTTTCCACGGCCATCCAAGGTTGTCCCTTATCAGTCACCACAGGCGTGAGGGTTTGGAGACACCTAAGCTGCCAGGGCTTTAGAACCGACATTCCCTCCCTGACCCCTTTGAAAGGAAAAGCTGACAGAGCTGAGGCAGGAGGACGCCTGAAAGAAGCCCCGGGACTCCTGTGAGCTTCATCCTCCTTGGCTTTGGATTTTAAGGACACGAAGGGGCATAGACTACATGTCAAGGTAAGAGACCGCAACCCATCTGCTTGAATCTCCTGAAAGAATAACTTAAAATAGATGCTGGGTTGCGGCGGGGGTTAAGGTAAGTTACATGGAACCCCCCCCGCCCCCTACCCGGCTGTTGTTACGCAGCTGCACAACCCTTGTGAATGGCTCCGGGCTAGCAAGTGGAAGACCAGCCGGTGCAGATGGTTGAGAACCGGTCAGCAAAAGGGAGTGTCCGATCCGCACACTTCTGGATACCTATTAGGAACTGCATCTGGAACTGGGTCTTCTGTCCAGACTGATTTACATCTGGGCTTTCCTCTTGTTTTGTTTTTATTTTCTATTCTGGTGAGGTGTTTCTCTAGCTCCTCACACCCATCCCATCCTTGTGATAGGGAGATATGAGCCCGGGTCTTCGCAGTGAATCGGGTGGCAGGTGAGGACGGAGCAGGCAGATGGGATGCAGGGCTCGGGAAGTGCAAACCGTGGCGGGGTCCGCTCCTTGTAGCCGGCGTCGGAGCCCGGGCACCGCATATAGGCTGCGGTTCGCTTAACCTCCGCTAGAGGCTCCCAGCGGGCGCGGCGGAGCCGGTGGGTGTGGGGGCGCCGGGCGGCGGAGGGGTTGCTCAAAGAGCGAGCCGGGTGGCTGAGGCAGCGCAGCATAGGGGGTCCAACCCAGTCTGGGCCGGAGACGTGAGCCTGAGTCCCGGCGCACCACCCAGCTGGGCGCTCCGTCTCCGGGAGGCAAGTCGGAACGCAGGCTGTGCTCTGGAAAGCCGTGCAGGGAGCCAGAGCCACTTCGGGGATGAGACCGTAGTCAGCGCCCTGAGGGCAGCCCCAGGAGGTAAAGCCTCTCTCTCCTTCCAACCCAGCCGGTGGTCTTCTCCTGCTGGTACACAGATGGCAACCAGGGAAGGGTGGGAGGTAATCCGTGAGGTCCCTGTCTAAGGTGCCTTTCCCTTTTCTCTGTGGCTTTCTGGGGATTGTACATTCGAACTCATTCTTGTTTTCACCTGCTACTCTGGACATTTGCTTCCTTTAAAGGCAAGTTTTGTGTGTATTTTTAAAAATATTTTTTCTATTTAATATAATTTTGTTGGCAGAGAGTGCCCAGTGGCTGGCCCTCACTAATTGCTTGGAGCTCAGCAAGGCGATCTGCTAGGTCCCCTCTGAGCTGCGGTGGACCAGGGTGCAAAATCCCAGGGATGGGGTGTGGTGAAGAAAAGAGAGTACCACACCCTCTGCTCTCCCTCCCCTTTCCTCTTCACCTGCGTGTGAAGTCGCCCCACTTGGCCTTTTACTGAGCTCCTAGCCCAAGGGACTGTCTCTGAGAATAGAGGGAAGCTGCTTGAAGACTTGGAGAGTGGGGAAAAGGATGAGTAGGAATTCATCTCCAGAACATCAAGGGGAGGAAGAAGGATGAAGTTGAGGCACTGGAGGAGGTGGGGGCAGGATGTTGAGAAAGGGCCTTGAGTTCAGATTATTTGTGGAAGCAAAATTCTTCACATTTCACAATGCCTTCTGACATTTTCTAGTATTCTTAAAACACAAATCTCTCTGTTAAGTACTTACTTGGCCATGATGGACACTGGATATATTTGACTGTAGTGTATAAGTCACACAAAAAGTAAATAAATATTCAAGATATTGTGCATACTTGGTGAGAATACCCTATCTCTGTCAGAGGGCTGAAAATACATTTTCCAGTGTGCTATGTGAAGTTTGTGCTTATCACGTGTGGTCATTTTCTACTCTAATGCAATTTTAGAGTGTACTAAGGGTGGTCTGGTCGTTACAGCTCTTGAGATATTGACCCTCTTACGGAATAATACTCAAAGAACAGGGGAAAAGATGGATCATTGTACTCTAGGAATAATGAATACAAGCCAAGACCCAGATGTAAGATACTGGGCCACAAGATGAAAATGAGAAAAAAAAATTTCAGAACGAAGAAGGAATGGTTAACATTTAAAATAGAGATCTTTACCAGGGTGATCTCAACATCTTTATTAGTGTATATTATTTTCAATACAGCTGATGTGCAAGGCAGACAATACTGAAGCTCTTCTTGCTGAACGCCAGCATATATGTGTTGGGAGAGTGCCAGGTATTTTCACCTTAAAGTTCTTAAGTGAAGCCACTGCCTATTGATGAAGTGGTTTGGTTATCATTCATGTGGAAAGCATCCATTATTGACCTATTGATTAATTTAAATATCGAACTTAATTTTTATATAACACTTGTAATTTAATGTCAATGAAAGGTAGAAAATGTATTACGGAGTGTTTGTTACACGCTGTCATCTAGGGAACATTTATATAAAGATTTTCAGAGGAGGCAAGAATAAATATCTTGCCACAGTCCCCAGGGGGAAAAAATGGGATAGCTCTTAAATATATTGCCTTAGAAATTTTATAAGGATAAAAATTATCATTACTAGTTTATATAGTTATGTGCACAGGCAGCCACAAAGCAATGTATTTGTATTATTAACCAAAGTAAACTAAAATTTTGAGTTCAAATAGGTTTCTGAAACACACCAAAAAGCAAAAGATTTTTTAAATTACAAGAAATGCATTTGAGTTTTAAAATGCCTCATGTTATATAAAATTTTATTGAATCAAACAAGTGACTCTATTTTGCAATCTCAAATTAAGCCTTGAGGCACCATCTCTAAAATATTTTCTCCTTAATAAAGGGGATTGTAGAAAATTCCAAATACTAAATACTTCCAGGAATGCTCTGGAGCTGAAAATGGCCTGGGTCCTATGAAACTTCATGTGTGGAATAAGAACTGATGGGAAGTTGTCACAAATTAATTGGCTTGATGCTTCAATTAAAAACTGATTATTATTTGGCTCTGATAGTCATTATGGTTGATTTCATTTGGTCTCCAGATATTCTGGGAAAGGACTCTAGGTGGAAATGTTTTCCTGCAGTACAGGGAGAGGCAGTCACTATATGCAGACAGGCTTGTCAGTTACTGATTCTCCAATCTGGTTGGTTTTTATCCACATGGCAGAATGTTAGATAGGAAGGACAATCAATTTTCTGACTTATGAACATTCGCCTCGTTTTAAAGCTCCCAATCTAACCTGTTTATATAGTGGTGAGATGATACATCACTGAGCCACATCCTTTTATGATTTAGGGGTTACTTCAGCATTGCGAACTTTAAAATCTGGTTAAACATAAAACAATATATATCCTAAAAGAAAAGAATGCAATTTGTAAATGATATTTGTTAAGTAAATAAAAGTAGAACTGCAGAGACAGTTAACTCTTGCCGCTCGGGCTTGTCTTTCCCATTGAATTCACCTTTTTAATCTCGTTATTAGTTTATATATAAGATTATTTTCTTCAAAATAATATACTTGCTATATATTTTAGAGTTAGTAGATCTTAACTTATTTTTAGATAGGTGGTACTCATTTAGATGTCTTTGTCATCTGGCATCATTTCCCTTGGTTTTGCTTCCAGGAAGCAAAGAAGGATGGATGGTTAGTGGGCATGAATGGGCTGCTGTGGAGCTTGTGTCTTACTATTTCCAGTGACTTAAATCTATTGTTGTGTCCAGTGTATCTAAATGTGCCCTGTTCATCCTGAGCAGATGGCTATTGGCAGTTGGCAGTGAATGCATCTGTTCTGAACAATTTTTGTGAAACTTTAATTCCATCCAAGCATATGGATATGTGTGCTTGGATGGAATTAAAGTTCCCAAATACACACACACACATATGTATATATACATATGATATGTGTGTGTGTGTATATACATATGATATGTGTGTGTGTGTGTGTGTGTGTGTGTGTGTGTGTGTGTCTTCCATTAAAGTCAGGTAAGTTACTCAATATCAAAGAACAACAGCTTTAAGGTATTTACCTTGTGGACTACTATCCAATAGCTTAGATCTGTAGCACTAAACTCAAGCCTTATGTAACATTTTAGTTTTTACAGTGGCATTGGCAGTAGAAAATCTGGTATTCCCTCTGTCCTATTTCACTTTACTGATTTTTAGTGCCAGTACTGTTAGTGCTAAGTCTTTATTTTGTTAAGTGAGTTAGCAAGAAACTAGTAGATAGTGATGATTTTTGCATTGAAATCAGATTCTGAAACTTCACTGAAATAGTTATATAGTCCTTTGAAAAATTATGAAGACCTCTATGATTTGTAACTGGAATACAATTTGCTGTGTTTCCTAAACACATTCACTGGTTAATATTAAGCACAGCCTAGCTGTAATTGTAAGTCAGATATTATTTCCTTCTTAGCTTTGGATTCACTGTCAATATGAGTTTATTTTCATTATAAAATGAGCAAGACTAAATGCAAGTCTAAGAATCTAGGCTAGGAAACAAATTGCATTTTGTTTCTGATAATAGAACATAATATCAATCTATCTATAAAGAGAGAATTATCATCATTACAAAATTAATAACCACATTTCAGCATGGCAGAAATATATGCAGAAATTTACAGTTCCTAGCACATTCCAGCTTCTAGACATGACACTATAGAGTTTGTGAAAGGGATTCTAAATTGGACTGCATAAAAGGATGTTGTGTCTTCATACAGTTTCATTTTAATATAATGTAACTATGGTTAGCAGGAAGGTATCTATCTAGTAGTCAGCATGAAAGGAAATAATAAGCATAAAAGGTGTATTGCTCCTGGTGTGCCCTGGGAGGCAGGAACAGTGCCTTTTGGGAAATGTTGATTTTGAAACAGTAGGCTTCATTGCTCAAAGGGAGGTGCCTTTATTATCCTAATCATTTATTTTAACTTGAACCATGTACATACACACACACATACACACACACACACACACACACACACACACACACACACACACACACATATATATATATATATATATATATGTATCACTTTCCAGGAACATGAGTGTGTGTACATATCTATGAGGAGAAAGATATTGGGATATCATACATATCTATGAGGAGAAAGATATTGGGTTCATCTGAAGATATGCAATGAGTAGAACCTGCTTATAATTATAGATCACACATAGTTCATTTTGTACATTTTATCTTGTACATAATCATGAAGCTGAATGCTTAGTCTCAGTTGGTTTTATTTATGTCAATTAATAGGCAAACAGTGGTGATAATGCATTTTCTATTTTATATCTGAAAGATAATGGTATTTATGAATTCTTTTACTGTTTGAGAATTTCAAATATATATTTGGGTCAAATCTACCCCCATTCTGTTCTCTTTAATTTCACACCTATCAGCCGCCTTTCCTCCTCCTGAAGTTATATGTTCCTTTTCCATTTGGTTTAATCCACTGAGTCCCTTTAATGCTGCCTATATGTGCATGTGTGTGCTACTAGCTCCTGGAACAAAACTGGTCTCTCAAGTACCACATGTCTGAGCAAACACTGAAAACCACTGATTATCAAAAGTTCCTCAGTAGGAATAAGATATCATAAGACCTTCTTCAATCCATTCTGGGATTTTAGAATGCTTGATTTAGGGCAGGTCTTAAGCAAGCAGTCTTAGCCTTTATGAAGTCATATGTGCAATGGTCCTGGCCCATGTCTAGAAAATGGGGGTTTGTCTTGGCATCTATTCCCTTTCACTGTTCTCTTTCTTTCTGTACACTCTTCTAAGATGACTGCTGAGCCTTTTGGGAGTTGGAAAGAAGAGTATTATATAGATGTCCAATTTACAGTGGAATATTCTAGTCTCTTAGTCTTTGCATATTGACCCATTATGACTTTTTACAGTAATCACCATCTATTTCACAGAGAAATTTCTCTGATGAGGGTTTAGAGATGCACTTATTTGTAGATATAAAGTCAAGAAGTGAGGAAGCAAGGGAGTTAATTATGTTATCCATTTAGGTGAATAGTCATCCTAAATACTCTTGTTGGCATTTGTCCCAGTTAAAGGTATCAAGCATGAGTTCCATCTTGTAGTTTGACATCCAATCAGAATACAGCTCCCATAATGGCGTTGTTTATATTGACAAGTCGGCATACCTTACTGGGCATTATTATTACTCATGGTGTTTACAACTAGATACTCAGAAAATATCACTTTTCTTCTCTGGTATTATGCACAGACCCTTGGAAGCTATGAAGACTAGTTTTAACTTTAACTTTTTCAAATCCTATTTCATTTTTTTTTCAAGTCAAATCCTATTTTTAATGATGGTTCTTAAATGCTTTAACCTTTTTTGTAGCCTACCACCCACCAGAGGTAGTAGTAGAAAAGAAAGAATATGGGGGAAGTGAACCTGTTTAGAAAGATTCTTTGGAGCAACTTCTGACTGTGTTATCTAGAAATTAGCAGTTCAGTTCACAGTTAGCAGGTCCGGCAGCTTAATCCACTTGAAAACACCTCAAGAATACACAAGCAGTCCATTGCCATAGAATCAGGTTAGCAACAGTGGTGATGCTACCTAGCAGAGACAGCCAGGCCTCAGCCTCCTCTCCAGTCAGCAGGACAGACCAACAGGAACACCAAGAGAAGTGCCTCTCTCAGGGAGTGAAGATTAGGGAAGACCCAGAAAGCCAAGCTCTGTCTCCATCAGTGCTTGGAGTCCTATTTATACCCTCCCAACATCATGTGTCCTTCATATATCTTGCCTTAGCAAGGCTCTTGCCTCAACACAGGTCTTGCCTCAGCACATGCATCTAATTAACCCAAATTCTTGGAAGCAGTAACAAACGGCAGCACACCACCAGAAGATTTTGGTGTGGTTTCTCTCTGAGGTATCTCAACAAATGCAACTCATTACTACTATGTAAGGCAGACCAATACATGTACATTGTTAGCAAAGAATCTTTCATCACATACCCTCTCGCATGCTTGCTTTAGCAGAATATCCTCTCTCCTGTGTCTGCTTCAGTGAAATGTTCCTTTGCAAATCTGCCTGAGCCCTTCACAGCTGTGTCCACTTTAGCAAAATATTCCTTCATGTGTTTGCCCCAGCAAAACATCATCCAAGTGACTTTCCAAAGAACTGTTAAGTTTCCACTTTAATTAGTTAGTAGGGATGAAGTTCCCTGGTCAGTATCAGCTTGATTTCTATATGTTCTATTGCTAAAGGGTTTAGAATATTCAAGAATAGTGTCCTACCATCAAGTTTTGGAACTAACCAAAAGCAAGAACCTTTAATGTTTGAGAAGGCAGTTAGGACCCTACTACTCAACAATTCAGAAATAAATCCCGCCTGGTCCTGGCTTGTGTGAAAGTCTTTGGTCACTAGGCAATTAAGAGTAGAATGAAGTAAGAGTATTCTGTACAAGTTTCGTAGAGGGGGTTTGAGAAGATTGGTATTGGGTATAATTGAAATCTATAACCTCACTACCAATTTCACAAGGCAAATAAACACAATAGTAAGGCTGAATTGGAAACATATGTATACATGACTCTTATATTGGTACTGGAGTTGAAATATGTGTTTATAAATTGATGACATTATCAACTGTTAACACTCTCTGGAGCACAATTTATATAATGATTAATTAGCCACCTGTACAATTACAAATGTTTCTAAATATTGGCCTTAAGATTCTCTGGTGAGCATACAAAGCACCCTCAGACATGCTCGCCTGAGTCTCCTGTGATCTGTTATTTATACACAAGAGGTAATGAGTGGCATGAATGGCTCCATAGTTTGTAAAGACATTGCATTTGTGCATAACACCTTCCTAGACAAAAGTGGCAGCAAATATATAGTCAAATATCCATAATGTGGAAAAGTACTCAGCAATGAAAAAGTAAAATAAAGGTTGTGATTTAGAAAAACATTAAACCAGTATATTACATTAAGTCTTTAAAAAGGCTATTATATGGTTTTGCTCATATAAAATGTACAGATAGCTACATCTTTAGAGACTGATAGTTGTGTTTGACACATGGGAGATGGGAGTAGAAATGAGCATAAAGAATATGATAGTATATTTGAATTCATCTTGCCATTGGATTCTGGTGAAGAATACAGAAGTATGTATATGTATAAACATTACAAACTTTTTATAAAATAGAAAAAATACAAGCTTTTTATACAAAGATTTAAAGAGAAAAAATGTCATTATCAAGTTGATTTATTACAGAAATGTAACGTTGGCATTACATTGAAGAAGAAATAAAATGATCACAATATAGACAGGTATAAAACAAAAACTAATAAACAACTACTTCATGAATATATTATGAAAATATTTGATAAAAATTTATTAATCAATGAATTGTTCAGGGAATTGAATGCATGGCTTTAACTTATCTTAGGCAAGTGTTCTGCCACTGAGATTACTTCCTTAGTTCTGATATTATTTTTGGAAAACCTCTTATCAAAGTGTGACTAGTAAAGAAAGTCTGTAAAGTTGATTAAAAGGAACTAAAATAAACATAGAGTTAATATAATATTTTGAAGTATTATAATAAAGCCAAAAATGTCTTTCCTCTGATATTGCAAAGGAGGTAATAAACTAAGAGGAGAAAAAGACTGAAAAACAGAGATACATTGATTAGAAAATGTAGAACTACCAAATTTAGTGTGAAAACTTGAAAGGAAGATGATTCACATGCCCAGCAGGGGTAGTCAAGATTTAGAGAAACCATGCAATGGCAGCTGGTTTAGAAGACAAAAATGGAATAACCATTAAATTCCATCAAGGAGAAATCTCTATGATATATTGTAATGGAAAAATATTATGGTTGTAGAACCATAATTCATACAAAGTGGATTAATACATCATGTATCTAATATGAATTTCATTTGTGTTGAACTCCGGGACAAAAAGTAAAACCAAACAAAACAACAAACAAAACAAAACATGCTTATAGGCTATTACAATAATAAAGGTAATGGAAAGAAGCTAAATGCATAATAAAAGTTTGTGTTTGATGAGTGAAAGATAAAAATTCAACCACATGGGCAGATTCATGGTGATTGAGAAAGCAGCAGGAAACCTTCTCAAAGAGGTAACCTGGTAACTGGTGAGCATACAGCAAGCTATTTATATAAAAGACTATTCCAGATCATTTGTCTTTTCTCTTTCAGCTTGATCCCTCTCATATCAAGGAAACCCAAGGACTATCTAGAGTGTGTTTTCTACCAGATCAAATTACTATCTACTTTTATTATACTTGTTTTTTAATGTGAAAGGATGACCTTTATCCTCCAAGCCCCATTATGAAGAGAAACATTACTCTTCACACTAAGAACTTGCATTGCTTGAGTTAGATACTTAATTCAATTAATTTAATTAAAGTCCTTTTCTTATGTATAGATTTTCATGTTAAGCAAATATTATATAGATGTACGACTTATAAAGTAAAGCAGCTGGGGTTCTCTTACTCCTAAGCATCGGGCTGAGTAGGAAGTAACATAGCAGAAGTGAGAGGAGGGTGCTGTTAGGTGGAAACAAGAGCTCTAAACACAGTGGAATTGCAAGCTGGTACAACCACTCTGGAAAGCAGTCTGGCGGTTCCTCAAAAAACTGGGCATGACACTCCCGGAGAATCCGGCTATACCACTCCTGGGCATATACCCAGAGGCTCTACCTGCATGTAATAAGGACACATGCTCCACTATGTTCATAGCAGCCTTATTTATAATAGCCAGAAGCTGGAAAGAACCCAGATGTCCCTCAACGGAGGAATGGATTCAGAAGATGTGGTATATCTACACAATGGAATACTACTCTGCAATTAAAAACAATGAATTCACGAAATTCCTAGGCAAATGGTCAGAACTTGAAAATATCATCCTTAGTGAGGTAACCCAATCACAAAAGAACACACATGGTATGCAGTCACTGATAAGGGGATATTAACCCAGAATCTCGGAATACCCTAGACAGAATTTGCATATCAATAGATTTCTAAGAAGATGGAAGGAGAGACCCCTGGTCCTGGAAAGACTGGATGTAGGGGAATGCCAGGACAGAGAAAGGAGAGGGGGTTGAATGGAGAAAAGAGGTAGAGAAGGGGGCTTATGGGACTTTTGGGGAAGGAGTTAACGGGAAAGGGGAAATGATTTGGAATGTAAATAAAAAAAAACTTAGAAAAAAAACGTAAAAAAATATTAGTTTTCTTTACTCACTTGGAGAAAATTAAGAACTATTTAGTGAGGCATTTAAAAAAAAAGATGTGAGAAGATGGATGCTGAGCAGCAATTTTCTTGTTTTTCCCTAATATTTAATTTAATTTTATCTTTATATAGGAGTATTGTTTTCACATTATTTACATTCCCCCCTTTCCCCTCCAACTCCTTCAGTATTTCCCAGACCCTCTCAATCTCATGACCTCTTTAAAAACCATCATCAGTGATTGTGATTATACACACACACACACACACACACACACACACACTCACACACACACATATACATACATACAAACAACCTACTGAATCAAGCTAATGTGTATGTTGGCTAGTGTCATTTCAATTTGTCACAAGCTAGAGTCATTTTGAAGAATAGCAGTTTAATTGAAAAAGTTACCCCTAGATTTTCTCTGTGAGAAATCCTGCGATATATTTTTTGAATTGAGGGTTGGTGTGACAAAGCCAAGGTCACTGTGAACTTGGTGTGAGTGTTTCCACCTCTAGGCTGGTACTCCTGGGTGCTATAAGAAATCAGTTTGAGCAAGCTATGAACGGCAAAGCTTCAAGCAGCACTAGTCTATATTTCTGTATCAGTTCCTGCCTCCAGGTTCTTGCCCTGTTTGATTTCCTGCCATGACTTCCTTTATTGATGGACTATGATGTGGGAATATAAATTGAAATACAACCTTTCTTCCACAGGTTGCTTTTGGTCATGATGTTTCACCACAGCAAAAGAAATTCTAAAGAAGATAGTGTTGCTCCTATGTATAAATGTTTAGAGCTGAACTCTTGGGACTGGATAACTTATTAGACAGATTGTCCCAGAGAAAACTGATTCTCTACAGTGATGATCTGGGGTGGGGCATGACTTATAAGATTTCCCAACCCACAGAGGGTTACCAGCACATTTTATGCTCTCATGTAAAATCACGTGTTAGTGTGATCGGAATAACTGGCTTTCTGATTGATATTACTGAAAGAATTTTTGTTACGATGCTGTTGTTGAGTTAGCAATAACAATAAATAAATATGAGACACAAACTGAACACAGAGACATAGTTCACTGAACACATACTGGATGTGGGTGCTTCTTGTTGGATCTTTTCCTTGATTCACTTTAATTGTCTCTTCCATTTCTCATCCAGCGAATACATTCCATTTAAAATATTCTTTATTAGTAATTGTCTGGTGTATCTTGAATGTTATCTTCAAATATTAAGGCCTCTATTAGATTATTTCATACATGGTTTAAGTAGTTAATTTTAATTTTTCTATAAAAAAACTTCATCCTGCCTAAGTTAGTGTGTATGCTTTCTCTTTTATCCCTCAAACTCCTTGACTGCAATCACTGAGAGACATTCTAGAGCATATTTCCATGTTAGTGATGGGCTCAAATTATAAGAAGATATTTGCATATGTTATTTGCTTTGCATCCAACTTTCCCTGTATAATGGACTGAATAAATCTGCAATAGAAATGTTGGCTGGTGGAGAAACTATAATAAAGATATGATATATTTTGTGTTATACTTCAACCAGGTATGGATAAGACTGAAATAAATGTGAAATAATACAAATTCTGTTATTCACTGGTGCTTATGTAGCCTATAAAATACTTAGATTTAAGTAAATACTAGATAGAAAGAGGCAGATTGGATGAGTATCCTACAAAGTCTGTAGCTCTGTTCCAGTCATCCATTCTTAGAACCCTGACTGTAGATCTTAAGGAGAGTAAAAGAACAAAGAAAAAAGCACTGGTTGCTCTCTGAACAAAGAGGTTTTAGTGACTGACAAAAAGCTCAATGGAACATGTAAGGTTTGATTCAAATGAAATTAATGATTTCAATTTAAACCTTTAGAATATGAATGGTATTCGAGTTTCATTAACCCAGAATCTCAGAAAACCCAAGACACAGTTCACATATCAATAGATTTCCAAGAAGATGAAAGGAGAGACCCCTGGTCCTGGAAAGACTGGATGTAGGGGAATACCAGGACAGAGAAGCGAGGGGTTGAATGGGGAACAGGGGGAGGGAAGAGGGCTTAAGGGACTTTCGGAGAGGGAGGAACCGGGAAAGGGGAAATCATTGGGAATGTAAATTAAAAAAAATATGGAAAATTAAAGAAAAATAAAAAGAATATGGATGGTAACCAGATGTTTTGTCAGGAGTCTTGGTAGAAAACATGGAGGTTATTTGCATTTTGGGGGAGAAGGGACAGAACATTTGCCTTTCCTGTAGCTCTGTCCATTAAGGAAGAAAGAACATAGATAATCCAATTGTACTGATTACTTTATGAGTGGAAGGTCATAACAAATTTTATTAATAATTTATACTTAAGATTTACACTTGGAAGCAGTACTCAAAATTAACACTCCAGATCTTGTTAATAAAAATCACTCAGTATTTTTTATATATATCTCCAAGGCACTGTACTTTGGCATTCCGCCAAAAAAAGAGAGGCTTTTGCCTTAATCACATTGGAAGTTCATATTTATTCTTTGAAACCTAGCCTCATGACAACCAGCAAACCATTTTAGAGGCTTTACACCAGTTAAACATTTCCTTTTTATAAGCTTGTTTTTTAATATGTATACTTAATGATTTTTTATTACTAATTATAATTGTTCTGAATATCTTTCTAAAGTATATGAATCAGGAAGGTAATAATACCATTGTACTTAGTATCGTTTAAAAACTAACATTAAAAATATTTCACATCATTGACATGTAATCTTAAAAAGACTGAATTTGAATTTATGTCTAAACCACATTGATATTTTTTCTGATCAAAACAATGTATCACATAAGGGATAACGATTAAAAATTTGATTTCAAATTTTGCCTCTGCATTTGATTGCTAGATACTGAACTTCATCCACAATATAATCTATAGAGATATTAGTTTCCAAAGATATAAAAGAAAGAACATAGGTTTTTCTGCTCTGTACACTGTATGTACCATGACTGGTACTGGGCCAGGACATTGGTATAAAGTACAACTGTATACTCAATACTTGTATAAATGAAGCTGATCCTGTATTAAGTACACAAATAAAGGCAATAATAAAACAATCTTAAGTACAATTATGTTTGTCACTCTGTAAAGATAAATGGAAGATTCGAAAAGCAACAGGAAAGCAATAAACCTAAAATGTTTATTCTGGTAGATTTCCATTGCCTTTTCAGAATGTAATTTCTCCAGATTTTGATTAAATTTTAATTTACTGGTTATGAAACAAGACTAACAATATAAACCTCACAATTAGCATGTAAAGATACACTGGTAAATTTCCTGCGTTTGTCTCAGTCTGGATTAGAAATTGTTTTACCCATTTTCAAATTAGAGACAATCTACACCAATAATCAGGGCATTTTAAAAGATAGTTTCATTTATATACATTCCAAATGTTATCTCTCTTTCTGGTCCCCATTCCAAGAGTTCTTCATCCCAACTCCCTCCCCTTTGCCTCTGAGGGGTGCTCTCCCACCTACCCTATTTCTCCCCCCACCTCCCCTACCCTTACCCACCTAACCCACCTTACCCCCTCTCACATCTCCCTTCCCTGAGGCATCAAGTCTCTTCAGGATTCGGCCCATTCTCTCCCACTGTGGCCAGTCCTTTGCTACATAGGTACCATGGCCGCAGACCAGCTGATGTGTGCTCTTTGGTTGGTTCCTTAGTCTCTGCAAGCTCCTAGGACTCTGGATTAGTTAAAACTGTTGGTTTTCCTAGGGGGTTGCCATCCTCTTCAGCTCCTTAAAATTTTCTATAGAGATCCTAATCTCAGTCCATTCAGATACTCAGTGAATATCTGCATTTGTCTCAGTCAGTTGCTGGTAGAGCCTCTCAGAAGACATCCAGGCTAGGCTCCCATCTGCAAGCACAATATGACATCAGTAACAGTATCAGGGTTTGGTTCTTACTGATGGGATGGATCCCAAGTTGGGCCTGTCACTGGATGGCCATTTTTCTCCCAGTATTTCTTTCAGACAGGAAAATATCTGGATCAAAAATTTTGAAGGTAAATTGGTGGCTCCATCCCTCCACTGTGGACCCTGAATGTCTACTGAGGTGGTCTCTTCAGGTTCTATCTCCTCACTGTTGGGCATTTTGGTTAAGGTCATCAGTACTTTAAAATGTGGAATATTTGATCTCTTCAAATTGCATATATATTCCAAGGTGTTTTTTACTTATATCAGTTTCTCCCAGAATGTTTATCCCTAATTTTGATTTTATGTGTCTAGGAGAAACTCCTGGGCTGTTTAGTGAGATTCTGAAATGTATCCTCATTTCAGTAATAGTTATCTTCTGAGACACTGTGGTTGTTTGTTATTTCGCTCTGAATTTTCTGAAGGTTTCCTCATAGCTTTGCATTGATTTGGATTCATTTTGAAGGATTGTTCTCTCAGTTACTTTTGTTTTGTCTTTTATTTCCCTGAATCTTATCATTTATGAATTCTCATAAATGTGTTTGAAAACTGACTTTAAAAAAAGTCTTACTAATTATTCCAGGCTATCCTTGAACTTGGTGGCAGGCTTCCTGTGTCAAGCACACGTGTTTCTAATTTAAGCAACCTTGGTTTCTCTTGTTTGCTCCGCTAGTAATTCAAAGCTATGCTATCATGCCTACATACTGCCTTGATTATGAATCCTTGAGATCACATTTTATTTAATTTTATTATGGAAAGTATGATTTGTGCCAGTTTTCATATAGTATCCTGATATATAACATTCGTCTGGTAGATCCTAAGTTCACTTAATACAGACAATTTTCTCAAACTTAGTTTTATACACTCTTTTGCTGGTCATTGTACTTGGAAAAAGAGAATCTCATCAACTGCCATTGTACTTCCCAATTGGCTTTCATGTTTTCTTCACTAGACTTCTATGATATAGAAACTCAGAAATCAGGAAATGCTATGTATGGCTTGACAGAAATGCAACCTGCAGTAAGTTCTCCCTGAATTTGATAACTTCTCTTTCTAAAGTGATTCTTTGTAGGTGAGTTTACTATACATGAATGGCATCACACTTATCTGCCTATAGTGTAATTGAACTTTCTGTTCACTGAGACTGTGTGACTAGTTCTAACCAATAAGTTGTGAACAGATTAGCAGTCAATGATAGGTCTCAACAATCTTCCTTCTTCTCCTGATAATGTTGTCAGTGACTTTCACAGTGATGGACATTCCTTAGCATGAGCCACTAAACTTTCAATGAGAACAGGACACCTATGACCTACACTAACCCAAACACCCAATTTGCATGAATAAAAAATGGTCTTTATGATTTCAAGTAGTGAAGATAAATAATTGTTATTGCATAATATGACATTGGAGCAGAAAGAAGCATACTTTTCTCAGATAGCTTTTTTTTCAAACTTTTACCCACATTCTCACTGGTCTAAGAAGCATTTTTCTTTTACTGGTTACTCAACATAACATTTGTCCTTGCCAATCTGGAAATCTGTCACATCTGTTGCTATTACTCCATTCCTCTGAACATTTTTCTTCAATGAAAGTTGAATCATCTCCCAGAAAGCTCTTTCAAAATTATTACCTTCTTGGGTTTTGAGAAATGTTTGCAGAATCTGGCTTCTTCTACAGAATATTTATCCAGCACCTCTTTGGCATTGATATTTCAAGACTACACTCATCTTTTTTTTTTTTAACACAACTTATAACTGCCTCAGAAAAATTCCGGTTGGCATGAAAATACCGCTATCAATCCTCCAGAACTCTATACCAGAATGGTTTCAGAAAAGAATATTTCTTACATACTTTAATTGTTGTTTTTCTCAAAAATTTGAAGGAGTCTAAAAGTTTTTGTATTTGAAGTTAGAATACGACAATGGTGGCATTTATAACAAGCAAACTCTTCTAATCCATAATATTTTTGACACTTACTTCAAAAGTCCCTGCCCTTATAAAACTGAACTTGAGCATCTTTCACAAATTCTGTGTAAATTACCTAGAACTTTCATGAAATATGTGTCATCTAAAACCTATTGGTCCCTGGCTATGAATGTGAAAAGATCCCATGGATGGAAAGATCTAATTTTAACACCCTGTGTAAGCTCTTGTAGGTTCTATTCCAGGTTATTAGAATGCAATGTGCTCCATTCTGTTTTCAGTACATTCATAAAATAAGTTAAAAATATTTTTTTCCTAAAATTGCAGTCCTAGTTCCTCTAAGAAAATGTCTGAAGATTTATTTGAAATTCTAGCCAAGTATTATTTTTACTGAAATCAATATGATCTACACATAACTGCTATAAATTCACTCACTGCTTATTTAAAGCTGTTTGGGATATTTCTACTGTTGTAAAGTGGGATTAACTAATAAAACTTTTAAATGTATTTGTTCTTTCAGTGTTCTGACAATTCATGCTAAAACAGTTGCAGGCAGTCTGCATAGTCATTCTGGTGGATTTTTCTGACTTCAACAGTTAGTGACTCAGTTCAGACTTATCAGTACAGGATAAGTAAGATGATTCATTCTGCCTTGTGAAGAGAAAGTAGAGGTAATCTATAAAAGCATATTGCTAATGATAGATTAATAACATTAGCCTATGTTCATTAAAGAAATTTAAACCTAAAACCCTGGGGGTGTTATATTTTGTGTTATAACATTAAGCAGTTTGAATTTTCAAAACCTTCTAGTATGCTTAAGTACCATTGTAACTTTCCAAATATTACTTTCATATTAGATGTAGGTGTATTTTTTTTGTTTGTCCTATAATTCATGATCCTTCATGTGACAAGTATGATCAAAACAATCTGAACAAAAGTACATTATTCCATGCAGAGACTTTTGAACCAGCTCTTTGTGATTGGATTATGATCTATTTTATAATTAATGAATTTTGACACTAGAGGTTTCTTATTAGGTTAGACAGGAAAATTGCATGACTATTGTACTCTAGTATATTATATGGCTAATAATTATTTAAAATTATGAATCGTTCCCTCCCAATATAGTTCAGCCACTTAACATTCACGTGTAGTAGCATCCAATTTCAATATGGATTGTCCATACAGTGTACATGTAATGCCAATACAGTATGCATATGATAGGAGACTTGAGCATTACCCCCCCAAGGATGAACTTTACGAAGTCTGTCACTTGATTCTACTATCTGTCTTTTGGAGTTCCTTGCAATTATGCAAAGCGGAGAATACCATTATACTTGTTCTATATATTAGGAGGCTAACACGCCCAGAAATCACAGTCGGGGTCACAGCCAGGGCTACAGGTCTCAAAAACAAAAACAAACAAACAAACAAACAAACAAAAAACAAACAAAACCCAACAACAAAAACAAAACAAAACAAAAACCAAAAATGTGCATGCTATATATCTGACAAATGGTCAACTATAATGAAGAACAAGAAGACTTAAACTCTGTAATAAAACTAAAATAATCTGTTTAGAAAGGGAATTAAAGATACCAAATGTTACTTTCTTAGAGGATATATTGAGAGTAGAAGACATGTAAGCGTATGTTCAACCTCATTATCCATAAGGGAGCTACAAATTAAAAACGAAGATGAGATAATCATACACACTCAGCAGAATGCTTTAAAACATAAAATACTGACAAAGAAACAGAGAAATATGGATAATTCACATACTGCTGGTTTGAATTTTAAAACCCTAGTCACTTTATAGAACTGTTTGTCATTTTCTTTCCTTTTCCATATTTGTGTGAGAGATCAAACCCCAGGGAGCATACATGCCAAATAATTGACCTACTATTGATGCACATACATAGACATGATCTGAAAGTTTCTTACAAAACTAAATAGTTATTTAATGTATAGCCCTAATACTGCATTCTTGGGCAGTAATTATCATTGAGAAATAATTTACATGTACATAAAAGTCATATGCTCATATTAATAGCATAATGTTTGTGTAATGTCCCCTGAACTATCATATGTTATTAAATGGGTGGCCAGTTGAACAGATTGTAGTATCTATTCCATAGAATACTTTCATCAATAAAAGGAAATATAGGAAGTACCTCTAAACATCTGTAACAACTGAAATAAATCTTGAGGGAATTTTACTGAACAAAATTATCCAATCTAAAAACCATTTGCAGTGTTCAGGTTCATTTATCTAATGTTTTCCTAAAGGACAAAGTTGCCAACGTGGAAAACAGCATACTATTTGACAGAGTTTTGAAACATAGATGATAGATAGGCCGTAAAAAGGCAACACATATTCTCCATGTTGTACCAATAATTTTCCTGCTGTTGTCATAAAATACTCTGAACAAAATTATCTTCCAGAGAAAAGAGTTTATCTTATGCTATGATTGAAGAAAGGGAGAGCCCATCTAAGCAGAATATGGAAAGCAGCAGTCATTAAAATCATGGTGGTAAGAACAGTAAGCTATCTGCCCATAGTTGTATCTATACACAGAAAGTTGGCTAAGGCTATTGATCACTCACAGTCAACTCTCTGTGATGTAATTTTTCGTCAACAAGGCTGGATATCTTAAAGTTTACATACCTTCCAAATCCACTAACTGAAGATCAAGTCCCACTAACTGAAGATCAAATATAACAAGAGCCCATCTGGGACAGTTTTCATTCAACTGCTACACATTTGATATTAACATTATGTGGTTCATAGCTGGATTCTGGTGGAGGTGCAAGAACCTATACTGAGGGATTGTTTTATGGGATATTAACATTGAAGAAATCTGGGAAAATATTTGGAGTTGCTTGAAAAAGTTTTGAGGAGAGATGACCAAGAACACATGGAACATTCTAATTTTTGTTGTGGAACAGTTTCGGGACTCCTTGTCACTCCATGACTAGAGCAGACTTACTGCCACTGAGGTAGGCATTCAATTAATTAATCTTGTTTATATTTTCTATTTTATGATTATTTTGCTTTTATAATTAGAATTTGTAATTTCAACATAATGTTGAATTTTGATTATCAATTAGAAAGTCTTCAACTGTATCGCCACATGAAGACTTTATGAATAATTATTTTTCTGATGTCAAATTTTCAAGATCTACCTTTTGTTTTTCAGTAACAGAGAAAGAAATAATCTGGCTTAAGTAATTTCTTAATCCACGTACATCTTACATATCTTTCCAGGTGGTAAATTACTCATTATTTTCCATGTTCCATATCTTTCAAAGAACATCTAAGTTCTATACATGAGGATGCAGACGAGTGATAATCAATATATTTGGAGAATATTGTGTCTGAACTGAATGTGTAGAAATATTTTGTCATTGTTTTTTTTTAACAGTGCTGAACAAGCATATTCATTGTGATAGATAAAGCAAATAATTGGAAAATGATTGAAAATGTTTTCAAGATGAAGATTTGCTGAATTTATAGATAAATATCAGAATATTTCCTAAATGCTATTTGAGGACATGAAAATTCATGGAATAGAGATTCTTAAATCAACTCCCAAGGAGAGTTGGGAAGAATGCATTATTGTAATTAAACTAAGAGAGTCACATTCTTTAAACAACTCAATAAGACAGAAGACTCAACACAGCAATATAAATCTATGTTACTCATGCTAAACAGAGACATAAAAAAGTATTCCAAAATCTCAAGCACACAACCCAGCCAGAATATATGCTCATTATATTTGAGTTAAGACTGGAAAACCAATAATTTTGACAGAGAAGTGAAGTGGAGGGTGCCTAACCTTGGAAGGAAACATCCCAAGATGATCATGAAGGCTAGAGAGATTATAGTATATTCATGTCAATACCGAGTGTGAGGAAATTAAGAGGGCAAGGACAGCATGTTAAGTACATTGTAAGAATATAAACTTGCTTATTAGAACCCAGGAAGCTATGAAGCTGAAGGGGTTTGCAACCCCATAGGAAGAACAACAATACCAACCAGCCAGAACTCCAGAGCTCCCAGGGACTAAACTACCAACCAAAGAGTACACATTGGAGGGAACCTTGGCTCCAGCTGCATATGAGCAGAGGATGGCATTGTCTGGCATCAATGGGAGGAGAGGCCCTTGGTCCTTTGATGGCTTGATTCCCCAGTATAAGGGAATGCCTAGGAGGTAAGGTGGGCCTGGGTGGATACGAGGAGGAGCTCTCTCATAGAGACAGGGGGAGGAGGAGGAGGAAGGATAGGTGGTTCCAGAGGGAGGGGAAACCAGGAAAGGGGGATAACATTTGAAATGTAAATACATAAAATATTCAATTAAAAAAAAAGAATCCAGCAAAGGCTGAATTCAGTGTTACTCAAAGCATGTTATGTCAGAAAATATTTGGACCTAAATAAAAGTAATGGTTATAGAAAGAGTTGGCTACACATTAATAATGTGTTAGGATATGAATAATGAGGGCAAGGAGTAGAGTCAATAATAAGTTAATGCGGATATGAATTTCTAATTAAACTCATTAAACTGAGACCCATGTATTACTTTTTACTTTATTATAAGTCTTGTTTAAATTATATCATGTTTGAACTACTTTCTTGCTGATTCTAAGACTGAGCTAATGGGAGTTGAATGTTTTGAATGTTCCAATGGTGGTACATGTCTGTAATCTCTCTCTCTCTCTCTCTCTCTCTATATATATATATATATATATATATATATATATATATAAGAAATAATGAGTTTTATAAATTAATATGCTTTACATTAATGTTTAAACTCATGTAGAATTATTTTCGCTTGTCAAATCCTGAATTTTTGGGTATAACTTTTCCTGGGAGATGTGGAAAAAAGAAAAAAATCTATGCACTCCAGATAGGAAACCAACAATAGAACAATGGAATAATTTCACTAAAGTGTTGTCTCTGAGACTGCGTGTTTATTGGATTAGTTACAGAAGCATGAGCCGGGCGGTGGTGGCGCACGCCTTTAATCCCAGCACTTGGGAGGCAGAGGCAGGAGGATTTCTGAGTTCGAGGCCAGCCTGGTCTACAAAGTGAGTTCCAGGACAGCCAGGGCTACACAGAGAAACCCTGTCTCGAAAAACCAAAAAAAAAAAAAAAAAAAAAAAAAAAAAACAGAAGCATGTACGACTCAAAGGCAAGTGTATCACCCAAAAAAGTTCACTCCAGCATGGGTAAAGACCCATAAAAGGTGTATCCCTGGATTTCTCCACAAGACATGCGAACAGCTTGACTGATTGGAAAGTCTTTGTTTCCCAACAACTATTACTACACATAAAACCTTTATGGAAGAAGCATGTGAAACTGTTTCAGGAAGGAGCTCCTGAGATTTTTGAGTTTTCTTTACTTCCTGAGCCATATGGGTTTCATATATTTTCTGAGTCTTAATGAGTTTCTCTCTTTCCTATAGAAAGGAATCTTACAATTTGCTGAAAATCACTATAAAAGATATGTGAGGTCTTGTGAGAATTAGGAAAATATGCTGCTTCTTTACAGATAATTGAAAGTGACCATCTGTAGAACATAGAGATTCAGATACATTTTCTATGCTAGCTCAAATCCATTAACAGGGTACCTTAGAGTTTGGTAACATGACTGTTTAAGCCCAGATATCGCCCCTCCAGTGTTAACACCCTTTGTAAAATGAAGAGAATGTACAACCTTGGAAGAGGAGAGTTGTATCCGAGGAGGCTCTATGATGCACAGAACTCGAAGTAGCATGAAATACAAATATTTTGCCTGAGCTTAACTGAACTGGGACAAATTAATTGTATGTAATAATGATAATATTCAGAGAAGAGAGAACACTTATAAGCAGTTTTATTAAAAGAATATTATTGTCTCCCAAGAATGTGATAAAGTGTTAGTGAATTTTATCATGAAAATAAAGAGATCAGAATATTTTGCTCTATTTTTTCAGTATGTCTTGAGCCATTATGATTTCCATAGAAGAAGCCTCCATTTTAGTAACTGAAATTAAAATGGAAGAGTGGTAAAGAATATAGATGCAGGCTTATGTTTCAAATCACCTCCTTTTAGCCATGCCCTGTGACACAAGCTTGTAATAATACCTACTTATGAGGCTGAGACAGGAATAAGTAAGAGTGAAGGCTAGCCTAGATAACCTAATGGGAACAAGTCTACAAAACATGATAAATATGGACCAAGACAATGTAGAACTCTCAGTGGGAGAGTGCTTCTTAGCATGGTGAGACTTTCAATACTAATTTTTAATCCCAGTACTGAAAAACATCTCATTCATTTTTCAAAATGTACTTATACAAATAGACTAGTAAAAACATGGTTTTGCAAGATATTTTCAAGTGTCTTTCATATTCATTAATAGGTTGTTATACACTTTAGGAACTACAAAATTGATTTAAGAAAGAATAAATTAACACAAATAAAACAAAGGATAAATTAATTAACCCAAAATATGACTATCTACTTTAACTTATTAAACCAATACCTTATAAATTATTTTTATTATAAATTAATTTGACAGGACTGTTAGAAATATTAATAATACAGTTCACAATATTGGTTTTGTGATTGGAAAAATGTTGAAAAACTACAGGTAACTTAACTTTGGTTAGCTATATTGATAAGTAGATCAGCTGATTTATACGTTATCTGATAACTTGGGATATTCTGTATCAATATTATTACTACTTTAGTGGTAGGTTAAGGTTAACTGGTGATAATAAAATGCTGACTTTAAAGATGAACTCATAAGAAAGCTTAAGAGTCTCCATAGAAAACATAGGGGACAGTGTTCATGAGAAAAAGTTTTCACAACACATTTGTAGATTATTGCTATTTATTGCTATATAACATTACTCTTACTTTTATCCTGGGAATCTAAGGCAGGTTCAGATACTTAGTTTTAAAGTAGTCATTAATAGAATAGGCACTCCAGTAATATATAACTGCAGCCTCAACCGCCATGCTGTTAGCTGCCTAAAGAAGCCAAACCATGAAGCATGTGGAAAAAGATTTGTGTTCTCAGCAGATCAGGGAAGTTTCAATTCTGTTCAAATGGAAAACAAATTCAAAAGTAATGGTGATAGTGAGAATCAGATAGTGAAAATCAAGCTTCAAGTGAACAGGAATGCTTATTTAAAGTCTTTGTCAAACAACAACTTAACTATACTGTAAACCAGAAAATCATCCAAGGCCTATCATAATAAAAATCACACAAGCCAGCCCTCATGGCAGAGGCTTGTAATCTCAGGCAGGAGGATTACAAAATCATATTACATGTTAAAGGTTGATTCCAAAGCCAGACTGGCCAATTTTACAAGATCCTGCCTCCAAATGAAAATAGGTGGCTGGAGATATTGGAAAATCCTAGAGTGTTTTGTTATAGCATACAAAAGACTCTGGGCCTAATTCCTATTGTTTATCCCCAAACAAACAAACAAACAAAAAAGGGGGGGAAATAATAGAATCTGAAATCTACACATACATGGTAACTAAAATAAGACACACGGGAAAGGGGAAATGATTTTGAATGTAAATAAAAAAAACTTAGAAAATAATATAAAATTAAAAAAAAACAAAAAAAATGTAACTGAAGTTCTTATTTCTTACTTGTAAATAAAATGTAATGGTGAGGTCACAATTGTGTTAGAAATTGCAGATGATACAACTTAGTTTCAGCGTTTTCTTACATATGCCAGAGCAACAGTGAATGAGGCAATCAGATACATCTAACATTCTGAATGCTCTCTAGGGAATATGCTAATTTGTGTATTTCAGCTTGACTTAATTATTGTTAAGTCTTGCTTAAATTATATTATGTTTGGACTGCTTTCTTGTTGACTCCAAGACTGAGCTAATGGGATTTGAATGTTTGCAGTGGTAACACAAGTAAGAAATTTCTCTTACTCCAAGAAATAATACATGGCACACATTAATATCTATAAGCTTGTAGAATTAGTTTGCTTGTCAGATTCATCTAAATAGATTAAAAAATGAAATATTAGTTATCCTATGTTTGAGAGAAATTGTAGCTTTTTCTTTAATACCAAAAATTAGCTTTACTTTCAATAAAAGACGAATAAACCCCTCTTAGTAGTCCTACAAATAACTTAATTTCTGTGTATATTTAAAATTAAAGATTATTAAATTAAGGGTGCTGACCTGTTGGTTGTTTAGCACATAGTTTGAGTGCTAGTAATTTTAAATTATTATTTTTCATTCTTAGTGTGGGAATTATGAACATTAATTACAAAGAAAACTACACCTTTTCAGATTATAGTAGCCTGTTTATTTATCCTCCAAGAACACTTTTGGTTTTGTGTTTGCATTATCTAAGATTAGCACAAGAATGCATAATTACTGTGTTGACATTTTTCTCTATCAATTTATCAGAGTGTACCTCCCAGTCATTTCAATTACATTAGCCAACAAAATCATTTCCAGAAATTCTTGAAAATAAATACATAAATAATACTACTGTTAATATTTTAAAACAAGTTAGCTCTTCTTTTTTGAATAGAAGAATATGTTTTGGGGATTAATTTTATTCATTTAATTGGCATGTAACCCAGAAGAAATAATTCAAGCAAGTTTACTAAAATGTTATTTTAATGAGCTTCTCAGCAAATAAAATATGTTTAATTATTATAATTGTATATTTTGTACATTTTATTTCACTTAGATAAGCCATCTGTCTGATAGCTTTTTAATCTGTTGCTTGTGATAGCAATTTCTAGATTATGACTTTGTTTTGACTGTTCTTTAACAGAGAAAAAAGATTTTTAAGGATACAGTTCTAATATACTACTGAAATATGAGGATCACGGTACAATATTCCCCCAAAATTTAAAATGTGTGCCTTCTAATTTTCAGATCATATTAATTGTAGCAGATAAGATGGGCCATGCATATATGCACATATGCATATACACAGAGAAATTGACATTTCCTAAGCTTTTCACTTCTATAGAAAAGAAATTGAGGTATTTTCCAGCTGAAGCTTGAAGTAGGTTTGACCTCATGCTGTTTGTGTTAAAATGTTGTGTTATAACATCCCCAGAACTGCTTACATGAGTAACTGCACTTGTCACTGAGGGATCTGCCCCCAGTCGGGTCAGATTGGTAAATAAAGATGCCAGCAGCTAGTGATTGAGACAGACAGAGGCAAGACTTTTAAGATCCCTGGGCTTGGGAGAGAGGAACAGTCATGTAAGACTTGGGGTAAGTGAATTGTGTCTAGGGTATTCCGAGATTCTGGGTTAATATCCCCTTATAAGTGACTGCATACCATGTGTGTTCTTTTGTGATTGGGTTACCTCACTAAGGATGATATTTTCCAGTTCTGACCATTTGCCTAGGAATTTCATGAATTCATTGTTTTTAATTGCAGAGTAGTATTCCATTGTGTAAATATATCACATCTTCTGAATCCATTCCTCCATTGAGGAACATCTGGGTTTTTTCCAGCTTCTGGCTAGATTTCCAAGAAGATGGAAGGAGAGACTTCTGGTCCTGGAAAAACTGGATGTAGGGGAATGCCAGGACAGAGAAGCAAGAGGGGGTTGAATGGGGAACAGAGGGAGGGAAGGGGGCTTATGGGACTTTCAGGGAGGGAAGAAATGGGAAAGGGGAAATCATTTGGAATGTAAATAAAAAAATGTAGAAAATAAAAAAAATATAAATAAATAAATGTACCAGATATTAAAAAAATATTCTTTTTGTACTACAAAGGAAATAGTTACACAAACAGTCAACCTATAGATAAAAGAAAATATCTGAAAAAGATTGATATCTAAAATATGTTTGGACATCAACTCGGTAGCAATAATTCAAACAAATGAATAAAACTAAGCAATGGTCATGAATACTCATTATCAAAAAAGGCTTAGAAATTACTAAAGGTTATATGGAAAATTCCAACCATCAGCCACATACCTATTCATGTATGGATAAAATTAATTAGTGTTTTCAGGCTAATAAAAAAGAAAAAGAGGAAAGTCATGAAGCTGGTAGGAAGACATGTTACTGGGCATACCAAGCAACATGGACAACAGTAATGCGTTTGTGGATATGAACAAATTTAATTGCATACATGTATATAATGTTTGAGGATAAAGAAACATTATAATCTAAATAATTTTAAAATTAAAATTTGTATGTTATAAAGAAAAAAAAAGACTTGGGGTAATGGCTCTAGTGGCCACTTCCCCAATTGGGTCTCGAGTCACAAAGATAAAATATAGATTTTAAAAGATGTTAATTCTGGCATATAAGAGGGGAGTGTTTGCTAGGTGTGGGAAGGATTAGACCTGCCTAGCCTTTGAGCTAGTCAAGACATATTAAAATTAACTAGTGTGTGTGTGTGTGTGTGTGTGTGTGTGTGTGTGTGTGTGTGTGTGTGTGATTCATTCTTGAATCTAGATAGCTCTTGGGTGGGTGTGTGCTTGTGAACCATTAGGAGCACAGGGTGTTAACTAACTACCACTACAAAAGTTTCTCAATAATAAGATGGAAAGTTATATTTTGTACTGTTTGTTTTTGTTTGTGGAAATGTTGACAAAATCTAAAGAAATGTATTTAGATCTTGATTATATTTTCCTTTGAAGTTTTCAGAAACCTTGGTGAACAGGGCACAAATTAGAGGGAAAATGTTTTAACAACAGTGGATAACCAGAAGCCTGATTTCTAGTGGACTCTTAAAGAAGTTAAAATACAAAACAGAATTTTTCACAGAAATTTATTTTTTAATTTATTAATTTTTACTTATTCACTTTACATCCTGATCACTGTTCCCTTCCCAGTCAGGTCACCTCTTCCCACATTCTTTCCTCCATCCCCCTTCCCCTTCTCCTCTGAACAGACATTTAGCACATCAAATCTCTGCATACTTAGGTACATCCTTTCCCACTAAGGCCAGACAAGGCAGTCCAGCTAGAAGAACATATCTCATGTATAAGTAACAGCCTTTTTGATAGCCCCTGCTCCAGTTGTTCAGGACCCACATGAAGATCTGAATGCACATCTACTTCATAGGTGTAGGGAGGCCTAGGTCCATCCTGTGTGTGCTCTTTGGTAGGTAGTTCAGTCTCTAAGAGGCCCAAGAGTCCAGGTTAGTTAATTCAGTTGGTCTCCCTGTAGAGTTCCTACCACCTTTGCGATCCTCATTCCTTCCCACTCCTCTTCCATAAGAGTCCTCAAGCTCCATCCACTGACTGTTGGTGTCTGCATCTGTGTTAGTAAACTCCTGGGTAGAGCCTCTCAGAGGACAGTCGTGCATAACATAGTATCTGTCAGTAAGCAAAGCAGAGAATCATTAACAATGTCAGGAATTGGTGCTTGCCAGTGGAATGGGTCTCAAGTTGGTTAGGTAATTAGTTGTTGATTCCCTTAGTCTCTTCTCTCCCACCCCTGAATTTCTTGTTGTCAGGATAAATTTTGGGTCAAAAGTTTTGTGGATGGATTGATGTCCCTATTGTTCCACTGGGGTTTCTGCCTAGCTACAGGGGTGGACTATTCACATTCCTTGCCTCCAATATAGTAAGTAACAGCAAAGATCATCCCCATTGATTCTTGGGTCCCTCCCTTATCCTAGGTCTTTGCCCCATCTTGAAGATGCCCTCTAGATCCCCAGCCCTATCAGTTGCAGAATTACATCCATTCTCATGGCCATTTGGGCATTGTTCTTGTCCCTCCTAACACCAGATCCTGTACCTCCCCTCCCCATTCTTCTCCTACCTAGTTCCCTCTCTCCATCTGCCTCTTATGACAATTTTCATCCCCCTTTCTAAGTGAGATTCAAGCAACCTCTCCTGTGCCTTCCTTCTTGCTTAGCTTCTTTGGGTCTTTGGAGTATAGAATGGATATCCTGTATTTTATAGCTAATATCTACTTATAAGTGAATACATACCATGCATATCGTTGTGAGACTGTGTTACCTCACTCAGGATGATATTCCCAACTTCTATCCATTTGCCTATAAAAATCATATAATACCAGATACACTAAATCTCATAGCAGGAAATGTGGGAAATTCCCTTGACAACATTGGTACAGGCAGCAATTTTCTAAACAGAACACCAATGGCTCAGGCTTTAAGATCAACAATTGATAAATGAGACCTCATGAAACTAAAGAGATTTGTAAAACAAAGGACACTGCCAATAGGACAAAACAGCAACCTACAAATTGGGAAAAGATCTTCACCAACTCTACATCTGACAGTGGGCTAATACCCAAAATTTATAAGGACTCAAGAAGTTAGACATCAAAAAACCCAAGAGCCCAATTCAAAAATGAGGTACAGTGCTAAACAGAGTTTTCAACAGAGGAATCTCAAATGCCCAGGAAGCACATATAGAAATGTTAAAAGTCTTTAGTCATTAGGGAAATGCAAATCAAAACAACTCTGAGGTTCTGACCAGAATGGCTAAGATCAAAAATTCAAGAGATAGCACATGAAGTCTAGTATGTGGAACAAGGGGACACTCCTCTATTGTTGCTGGGAGTGCAAACTCGTACAACCACTTTGGAAATCAATTTGGTGGTTTCTCAGAAAACTGGGAATAGTTTTACTTCAAGAGAAAACTATAACATTCCTGGGCATATGCACACAAGATTCTCCACCATCCCACAAAGACTCTTGCCCAACTATGTTCACCGCAGCTTTATTTGTAATAGTCAGATACTGGAAACAACCTAGATGTCCCTCAACTGAAGAATGCATACAGAAAATATGGTATATCTACACAATGGAATATTATTCAGCTATTAGATACATAGAATTGAATATATTTATCAAAATATACTGTTCCTATTGTTATTGTCCAAGCAATGTTTATATTACTCTAAGAGAGAAAGTCATACTGCTTTATAACTTCCTGATATTCTGTCTCTTGCAGTCTTTCCACCCTTCTTCTGTGATGTTCCCTGAGCCATAGATGCAGGAGCTGTATAGCATTTGTATACATCAGGTCTAGGTGTCATACAGTCTAACAATATCTGCTTGTATCTGGTTATATTTCTCTATAATGATTTCCATTTATTGTTGAGAGAAATTTCTTTGATGAAGGACACTAACTATACTTATCTTGGGTATATGGTTATGATTTAGAATGTAACTGAGTAATTATACTGTTCTAGTGAAGTCTTGGTAGTAGTTTTTTTCCTAAGGTCTATGGCTTCAATAGCCCTGAGTAGATGTCTTGGTTTCTAGTACCAGGCATGATTCACCTCCTGTTGAATTGCCTAAAGTCTATGCAGACACTTTTTTACTACCCATTATTCAAAGCATCTATTGCACCTTTACAGATATAATGCATTGTCCTAAATATGACCATCGCTGTGGTTCATATTTGTTATAGCTGTTTAGGAGTATTGATTACTCCTTTTCCTTGGAATTTTGCATAATACTTTTGGATAGTATGAAACTTAGACCATAGGTTAGAAAAAGCTTAAATCACCCAAGTCCTATACCCTAACTGTGGGTTGTCTTCAGAAATAGAGCCTTCCCTTCAACATCTGAGAGGCAGCCAACATCAACAGCAATAGTCTACATCATTTTGGGAGTCATTGGACTCCTCTAATCAATCACTAGAGGTGGTTTCTAGTGACTGGTGCTGGGGTTTCCTTTAGCACTGTAGGGAGTATTGTGAGTTCCAGTGGCTTACCTCCTTTAGGATTTTATTAAGATGTTATACATGTATATGCCTATATCTCGATATACATATATGTGTATGAATTGACTATGAAAGAACAGTTTATCTTGACCTAATGACACAGCAGGAAGACTACCAGACCTAGACTTACAAACCTTCCTCTCATTGTAACTTTGAATTTGTGTTAGCTCATGCTTGTGCAAAAAGTTTGTCCTCATGGTTCTTCTGCATATAATCTTAGGATCAAGTTTAACATAATAAATATTATTATTTAGCTTTATTAAATAATTTTGGTATTATAGGTCCCTCTTCCCTATTTTCCTTTTGTATTGCTCCTAACCCTAATAGACACTTCCTATCCCATTTTTCTATTTCCTCCTTCATATTACCTCTATTTCTCTTTAAAAGGCAACTGGTCCTTTTACACTCTCCTGGTTTCTGAGGTCAGTATCAATAAACATGCAAATACAGAAGGCAGAAAATCTAATAGTGTCCAATTCAGACAAGAACTACAGGGAACTAATGACTGCTGAGAAAGAGAAAAATTAGCCTTTCTATAGGATGAGATCCTATCTGTGACCCAAGTTGTTATCCGTGTGTGTGTGTGTGTGTGTGTGTGTGTGTGTGTGTGTGTGTGTGAATAATCAAGACAGTAAGAAAAAAGAGGTTATCAATTTGACAGCAGGGGTGAAATAGGGTAGGAAAGGGAATAGGAACAAGAAGGGCTGGAGAGATAAAAGGGAAAAGGAGCAACTCATATAACTTAATTAGAAATGTAAAAAAATCAATTAAAATATGTATAGCATCAAATTCTGTTTTTATATTTATTTTATGAGACATAATACAAAAAGGTTACTCATTTCACATAAATGTTATTTATAATTACCTTGTTTTCTCTTGACATTTTTTTTGCTTGTTTGCTTTTGGATTTGTTTGTGTTTTGATCTATAGTCATATCACTCTAAAGTGCCTCAGCTTGTCTCTTAAGATATTACCAGATTGGTACATGAGTAAATATTCATTTTTAAACTTGCATTTGGAATTTTGATTGGTCTATGGGTAATGGACTGAGAATTTTGATTGGCCTGTGAGTAATGGTGCATGCAGATGGATTGACTGTGAAATAGCAGTTTATCCTGACCTTACGACACAGTAGGAAGAGTACCAGACCTAAACTTATAAACCATTCTCCAATTTCAGCTCTGCATTTGTGTTAGTTTTATGCTTGTACAAGAAGCTTAACTTGTGGAAACCCTTGGGAATCTATAATCACAATATTTCCATACAAAAATAAATGAATTCTATGAGAAAATCCTTTGAGATGATAAAATGCTACTTTAGTTTCGTAGTTGCACATAATAATACACAGTTTGTTTTGTTTTTTTGTGTCCCAAGCTTATATTTTTTAATCCTCTAAGCAGAGATGTTGATTAGCTTTGCAGGAGTCCTAAGTGATTAAGAAGAAAATTGGCTTTGTCTAGACAGTGATGGCATCAAAATGCTAACACACTCTCTAAAATCCACACTTTTATGGAATATGTTTTAGGAAATGAGTTCAATATGTTGCTTTATATCAAGGAATCCTAAAATGGAGAGGCAGCTATACCAGCAACTGAGGAATCTTCAAGACAGTACAGTTGTTTTTTCCATTTGAATTATAAATATTTGAATGTCAGTTATCCAGAGGAGCAGCAATTCTCCAAATTCCTCAACTTTTATTAGACTATTCTCATTTAGTTTTTCTTTTCAAATTGTTTCTAAATAACCACTCTTGCTAGGAATAGTAAAGTTACTAAATTTTAGTGCATTTAAACTGAGGGTCGGACATCTAGCCTGTTTCTATTTCCTGTTGGTTGTGAAAAGAACAGCAATGAAAATGGATCCAAAAGCATTTCTGCAGCAAGTCAAAGACAAGTTTGCAAATATGCCTTAGAGAGAGGTAGCTGTGTAAGGAACCTCCACATTGATTTCCATCAAAGCTGTACCAGTTGAATTCCCTCCCACAGTTGAACAAGTGTCCTTTTCCCAGAATCAATGTCAGCATCAGTTGTCCTTTCATTTTCTGTTTTTATTATAGACATTCTGATTGGGTAACTTGAAATTTCAAATTAGTTTAATTTGTATTTCTCTCATGGCTTAACATGTGGGACATTTAAAAATATTTTTAGCCATTTGTAATTTTTATTTTGAGTACTTTAGTTCCAGAGCCAAACTTTTCTTTTTACAGATTTATTTATTTATTTTATGTATCTGAGTGCACTGTTTCAGACACACCAGAAGAGAGCATCAAATCCCATACCAGATGGTTGTGAGCCACCATGTGGTTGCTAGGAATTGAACTCAGGACCTCTGGAAGAGCAGTCAGTGCTCTTAACCACTGAGCCATCTCTCTAGCCCCAGAGTTGGACTTTTAATTGAGTAGTTTAGTTATATTATTAATTTTTCAATGTTTATTTTTGATTCATTTGTATAGGCTAGATACTCTCTGCCAGATGTTTGCCTTATGAGATGATTTCCCATTCTACATTCTGTGTCTTCAGTCAAATGAAGGGGTATTTTGTTGTGTGTCATTTTAGTTTTATGAATTCCCATGTAATTTGTTGGTCTTGTTGACTCTGCTTAGCCAGATCCTGTTCAGAAAGTCTGTTCTAATCACAATGAGTTAAAATATATCCTCAACTTTCTCCTCTAAAAGATTTAGGATATCAGGTCTCATGCTGAGTTATGAAATACTTAGATTTCTTTACTGAGTAAGAGATAAGAATCTGGTCTCATTCTTTTTCTTTAAAATGCAGTATTTAAATCTGTATTTAAAGCACTATTCTTTTTTTTAAAATTTATTTTATTTTCTAAGTTTTTTTTATTTACATTCAAAATCATTTCCCCTTTCCCGTTTCCTCCCTCCCCGAAAGTCCCATAAAGCACTATTCTTAACTTTATCCCCATAAAGATCATTATTGGGACAGTTGTAAAATATTAACAAGGTCTATATATTAAATAATAGTATTAAATCAACATTAATAATTTCATAATATGGAATTATTCCATGGTTACACAAGAATTTCCACTTTTAAGAACATGTGAGAAAGTTTTTGGGAGATAAGGGAAATGAATAGGTTCATCGTTCTAAATGTAACTATCTAATTTGACCAGTCCCAGTTGTTGAAGATGCTGCATATTTTCCCCAATGACTACTTTCTATAGTCAAAATTCTTTAGGGATGTGATCTTGTATGTGGGTCCTCATTTTTATCACATTCATCAGTATTTCTGCTTTTATGAAAGTGGTCTTATTACTATAATTCTATAGTATAGCTTGAAACATGTAATAGTTAATGCCCCCCTGTGTTTTTCTTGTTCAAGACTTTTGTGGATATCCTGGGTCTTATGTGTTTACAAAAGAATTTTAGGATTATTTGCTTAATATTTGTGAAAAATTCATTGGAGTCTTGATTCAATTTGTGGACTGCTTTTGATAGGTGGCACTTTAGAATATTAATTATACCAATCTTAACCATGGGAAATCTTTCATGAGAGCATCTTCACATTTTTTCTTCAGTTTCTTAAAGTTTTATTTTACAACTCCTTCATTTTCTTGCTTGAATTTATTTCCAAGATATTTCATTTTTGAGATTTAGATGAATAAAATTTTTTCCTGATTTCATTTTCTGTGTGATTGGTAACAGGAAAGCTACTGACTTGTGCATCTTAATTTTGTACCTTGCTAGTTTGCAGAATGTTTCTTGGATATAGCAGTTCACTGATAATGTGTTTCATGTACATAATCCTAGCATTTGCATGATAGAATGCTTTGACTTCTTCCTTAACTATTTGTGTCTCCTGTAAGTTCTCTTGTCTTACTGCTCTATCTAAGACTCCAGGCACTTAACAGCATTGGAAAGAAGGATCCTGATTTTAATGTAAAGTTTTTATGTGTTTTGCATGTTTTCACCGTGTGCTTGCCTATTGTCTTTATTATGCTAAGATATGTCTCCTATAACCCTAGACTCTCCAAAAATTTTATTATAAAGGCTTGTTGGATTTCATTAATGGCCTTGTCTATATCTAATGAGATGATGATGATAAGAGATCTATCATTGAGTCTATGTGAGAGAGTATGTTCATTGATATACATATGGAAACTGCCTTTGCATCTCTGGGATATAAGTGACTTGATAATGCTTGATAATCATGTTGGTGTAGTTTTTAATTTGATTTGCAACAAATATAATGTTGTGTGCTATGTTTATCATGGAGATTGGCTTTTAACTCTTTTTACTGATAGTTCTTTATCTGGTTTTGGTGTCAGTGTAATGCAGGCTTCCTAAAATGAATTTAGATGTGTTCATTTCTTTTGTATTTCATGGAGCAGGCTACCCAGCTTAAATAGATGGTCTACCACCCAAGAACAAAGAACATACAGGCAGTCTCAAGTGGATCTAATGTGTTTAGAAGCACAAAGTTTAAGGGAATATTGGAAGGGGTGATAAGGAAATATTTGAAGGAGAGGAAATTAGGGAAGATTTAACTAAAACACATTTATGCATGCCATGTTTTATATAAAAAAAATGAACGAGTAATGTGCATGGTAGAGGTGGGGTATGGTGAGGTGGAAGGGAATACCTCTTTGGGCCCTTGCTAAGACATCCATTTCCCTTGACGTCCCATCTATATGGTGGATATAGTATGAAATAGAGTTTATTTAGGGCATGAAATGGGAGTTGAGGGAGCAGAGACAGAGAAAGGCAGAGAGAGAGAGAGAGAGAGAGAGAGAGAGAGAGAGAGAGAGAGAGAGAGAGAGAGAGAGAGAGAAAGAAAGAGAGAGAGAGACCCAGACTGGAACATGTGGATAGAGGGAAGAATAGGGAGAGAAGGGATGGAGAGGGGAGAGAGTAAGCGAGTAGGAGAGTGAGGAGGAAGAAAACAGCCCCTCTTATACTGAGTCAGGCATACCTGGTTGTTGTCAATTAACTGAGGGGCAGAGCCTAGAAGGAATGATAGCAACGCATGTATACAACTCTTAAATAATGAAAGTGCAATCAAATTTTGAAAAGTATTGTTATTAAATATGTGGTGCTAACTACCTTTATTTGACCACCATCATTAAGTGTTGAACACATAAAGAATGGACAGCACAAATACAGAAAGAAAGAGAATGGGAAGCATTTATTATTTAGTGGATTGTACTTTCACAGCATATACAAAGTTTTGTAACTCATTCTTAATTTTAGTGCCATGGGCAAAACAAAGTTAATTTATTGCTTCCTACATATTTTGGTAAGCTTTCGTGTAAATATCGTCAACAAAATTTATCAGAGCAGACTTGTACTTCAAGTTCCACAGTTTATGAACGAAAAATTGAAATTGAGAAATACAGAAACATTTCACAAATCAAAGAGAAATGACGTATTTTAGGTATTTTCAGTGGCGGGAAACAGACTGACCTGGGAAATTTGTTGGAGCTGGTGAAATTGAATACACACAGTCTTTCTAAAGTGCCCCAGGAGCTTGGTTGTTTGACATTAAGGTTTTTGCATCACCAGTGGCCCTTTATGGATTACTTTCAGCAAAACCAGGTTAAGTTCTTGAAATGGATTCCACATTTAAACCTTTCTGAAAATCTATCTCGACTCTGCTGCTTGTAAGAAATATAAATCATTACTTACACTGGGATAATGAAGTTGCAAACTATGAGCATGAACAGTTCTTAGAGAGTAAAGTTTTAATAAATTCACTTTGGTTTTCCAAAACCAAAGATCTGTGTTTAAACAACATATAGTTCTGAATGCAATAGAGAATATATAAATTTCCACCATCAAATACGTAAATTGGCTTCTATTTCTAATTTTTTTTTGTTGAGTACTAGGCTTTTAATATTGAAAATGTTTTAATCATTACACACCTCTTCTTTCAATCTGATTGGGTTGTTTTGAGTGTATTTTATGCAATGTACTTTAAATACAAAATGTACAATTAGTTGCTTGTATATAATAAGGATACGTAGCAAATAAAGTGCAGAAAGTACCTTAATTATTCACATTTCAGAGTATTCATACTTCTTAAAATGCATCTTTGTTAGCCTTTCCATCAAGAAGTTGATTTTTTTCTCACCCCTTGAGGCTTGTTTTGTTACATAGAATGTTATTCTGAAACATATCATTTCAAACAGATGCCTAAAAGTCCTGGCAGGTTCTATTCTTCTGAGTTCTGGCTGCCCTATTAAATTATGCCTGAGCCATCCTAGAGAAAATGCCCCATGGAGTCATAGTGCAGAAGTTTAGTCTCTTCCCATCCACCAGATCTGGAAATAAGCCCATTTGAATCCCATTGAGCTGGAAGAGATCCGGAGGGACTTCTCAGCTGGCCCTACCGTTCGCTTATGCTCCTGGGGAAAAGAACACAGATGTCATTTTCATTTTCAACTACTCTATCTTGGTAGGTTCTGTGACATAACAATAGCTGACTGACAGCATATATAACCACGTAAGGTGACAAGGTAGTCATTATTGCTATTAGTATTTCTATATGTTATAATCATTATGTATATCTAGGAATACATAATGTTTTTTGTTTATATTATAATATAACTGTTTTCAAACTTCAGAGAACCCATTGCCAAATAAAAATGAATCAGTAATGCAGGGGTAACTATAGGAATTCTTGTTACATAAGTGTAAAAAATGAATGCATTAAATTTAAGGTTATGGGTTATTCCACTAATGCAGTTAATTGCTTAAATTGGGAGATTGTCCTCTCCCAGACGGGCACTTATTCTGAGACTGGTTTATGCTTTAATCATCAACTTGGCAAATGATACTTTGAAGTATAAAAGTCCTCTTTTTCCATTCTCCCTCTGAGTAGATTGTGTATTTCATGTGCTTTGAAATACATCCCCTGGGCAGCTCCAGTAAAGACAATCAAAACTTTTATCATGACCTTGGGAAGATGTTGGATGACACTGAAAGAGATGATTTAAAAGTCCTTTTCAGTTTTCAGGACACAAATCATTCTGTCCTTTCCTTATTATGTGTTTATCCAATTGCAATCACAGTTGGCCACTTGCTCCCCATTTGGGCATCTTCTTCAACATGAAAATGACACAGTGCATTGTGCTCATTCGGCACATATTTAGCCTTTAAGCAGTGTTTTTCTGAATGTGGAGCACACTTAAGCTGCTATATTTATGTAGTAAGATATATCCTCATCCAATGACTTTCTCAATCCTTCTTATTCACGTGGTGGTGCTTTAGATGAGAACATGCTCCTTTGCTGCAATCTTCTTATTAAATTCACTTTATTTTCAAGAAGCTCTAAAGATGAAAAAGCACTCCGGATGTTAAATATCATTTAAATATTATATGAAGTGCTTCTGAAGTGTTACATTTGTAGATGGTAGGGGGAGCTGAGAGGAGGAGGGAAGGAGAGGTAGGGAGGAATAAGGAGCTGTGTAAAGAGAAAAGAGAAAGAAAGAAGGGGAAACAGGCAAGTACTCTTTGAATGGAAAGAAGAGAAGCAACTTAAATTTTAGACTTCTTCTTTGAGTCATATTTCTAGCATATATCTCTGCTTTCATCAGTGGCTTAAGAAAAAAAGAACTATTAACTAGGAAGAGAAAATACCCACTATCCAAGGGAAAAATACATTCCTGAAATATAAATTAAATGTTTGTTGACTGCCTGTTCCCTGTGCTCAGAATATCAGCTTACTAAGTAGATGATATTTTTGTTATCCTTCTGTCTCTCCACACTTAGACATTGACTTATACTGAGTCTTGTGTCTTAAGCCTCAGACTACTCTCAACATAACCCTCACCTGTATTTTTGAAGCAACAGAACAATGATGAAAATTCAGTACAAGGATGCCGTAAGTCTTTCAGTTTGGCCAGTAAAAATCCATGATATCTTTGCATGTAGCCTCAGGTTTTTCAGAGAAAGGCTAAACAGAGAAAGGGAGATATAAGATCATTTTATATAGTTTGTGACAATGTTTGTTTCTTAATTTTTCCTTTTCTCTCTATCTTTCTTTCTTTCTTTCTTTCTTTCTTTCTTTCTTTCTTTCTTTCTTTCTTTCTTTTCTTTCCTTCCTTCCTCCTTCATTCCTTTCTTTCTCTTTTTCTTTCTCTTCCCTCCCTCTCTACTTCTCTCCTCCCTCTCTCTTTCATTATTCAGTGAAGTATCTATTTGGAGAAATCATTTCCTGGTATCTTCAAACAAAATATATTTCCCCTCAGCTGTGTGGATACTTATATGTTGTTGACTTTTCAATTTTCATTTGGAAATAGAAAGATAGATTTTCTTGACATTGTAGTTTCTACTTTATCATGTGCAAATTCATGTTCATATTCAATTCACATTCCTTGCTTCCCATAAGGGTGTATTCATGCTTTGTCTTGCATTTTCTTTCACCCTTATGGGAGGTTTGCTCCCATTTCTCTCACGTAACTTTGCATCTACCCACCCTGAGTAGGTGTCACTTTCTATTGGTTTATGTACTTGTACAGGTGGTGCTGGCTATGTATTTCTATACTTTGAGTAACTGCTGCTTTAAACACATTTGTTTTCTCTTGCTTAATCTATTTCTTTGAAGAAATGATTTAAACCAGAAATGTGTTGTAGATTTAAGAATATGAGAATTTACAGGCTGATCTCATTGACAAATGAATACTTTATTCACATCTGTTGCTGACTGACTTGGAATTCGCGAGTGGAAGGTAAAAAGACATAGTTCAAGGATAGGAGGAAAGAAATGGATACAAATGAAGAATTTACTTCATTATTTTGCATGGATAGTAGGCATAATGCATGAACTGGAAATCTTGTGCAGTGTTTTCATTTATTGGCTGATTTTGCCATTGGTAGAAATTTTGTTTGGTATATATTATCTTTCTATTTGGGGACCTAGGGAACTGGTAAGCTTATGATTTCTCATCGACAGACCTTCTGTATTTACATCTTTATATCTCAGATGTCTTTTCCCAGTAGTTTTTACAGCAGCTCATAACTGAGCTTGGATTAGGTACCCTTTTGTGTACATCCAGTCACCCCTGTAGATTTTGCAAAATAATCTTTGCTATACATATTAATGGTCACTAGGTAAGCTGATGTGTCTGAAGATACCTATATATTTTATATGGTTCTTTCTAAGTAATACATAACTGGGAGAGAGATGACTCTTCATGCTTTAAATTCAAGATTAAGCGCATCAATACTTTTGATTTCCTGGAGCCGTGTAAGCTGAATAGGCAACTGAAGTGCCTTGACAGAAAAAAATGCCAATGTCAATGTCAAATGAACCTCATAGTCAGTGTCCATTCTCAATTACAAAGGAATTATTGCTGATTTTCTTATTTATTATTTATTTGTAATTTTTTTTAATTTTATTTTATTTTCTAAGTAGATCATTTCCCCTTTCCCATTTCCTCCCTCTCCGAAAGTCCCATAAGCCCCCTTCCCTCCCTCTTTTCCCCATTCAACCCCTTCTCGCTTCTCTGTCCTGGCATTCCCCTACATCCAGTCTTTCCAGGACCAGAGGTCTCTCCTTCCATCTTCTTGGAAATCTATTGATATGCGAATTGCATGGAGTCGATGCCTTAGTCTCATTTCAGAGGTAGGCTTTAAGAAGTTTTGTATTTGTTTAAGGCCACTGATGCACTAATTAATAGCTGAATTGATATTTGTACCTCACCTGTCTTATTCCTAAACTTGATACCTTGGTGTTGTATAAATCTTGCCTAACATTTAATGCATGCAACAAATACTTTGTCTCTATGATTACAAACTATTCTTTCCATAGACTTTGACCATGCTTTTTTTCTGTTTTTTTCTTTCTCTTTATTCTTCTCTAATTCAATAAATCCTCACCACAGGCTCCCCTCCTTCTCCTTCTCCTTCTCCATGTTTCTCCTATTTCCCTTCTCCCTCAAATCTACTGCTCCTCCCTTTATAGAAGAGATGTAGAGATTAAACATGGATCTACCTGAGAAGATGAAGCAGTTTTGTGGGAGAACTTGGGGTGGGTAGGAATGGGAATAGGAGGGAACAGATTGAGGAGGGATGGATATAGGATGGCAGTACTGTGAGACACCACTGAAATAGGTGGATATTTAAGAGGTGATGTGGAAACCTAGTGAAGTAGAGATTCCCTGGTTGACTCTATGAAGTTGAACCTAGTAAGGATTTCTCGTAATGGAGGATATTCATTTTATAACCAGGCTAGGCTCCTAGTGGTAAGACTGGAACACCAATCTAGCCACAAAACCTGTAACTCATAGCCTTTCCCAACTGTAAGATGCCCAGGGACATTGGTGGTTCAGAACTAAAGTAATTGCCAAATGAAAGACTGGTTTAATGGGAGACCCAAGCCATGAAAGGCCCATGCTGGCAGTGCCTGGAAAGCCAGATTCCAAAAGGTGATGGCTCTAAAACACTGCTGTTAAGAAACAAACTACTCTGAAACACCACTTCAAGAGTACGTACACACACACACACACACACACACACACACACACACACACACACATACACACACACACACACACACAGAGAGAGAGAGAGAGAAAGAGAGACAGAGAGAGAGAGAGAGAGAGAAAGAGAGAGAGACAGAGAGACAGAGAGAGACAGAGAGAGAGACAGAGACAGAGAGAGACAGTGAGAGACAGAGAGAGACATAGAGAGAAAGATAAATGGTTTGAAAGTTTTATAAACTGTGCATAAATTTGGAGAGATGTGTTCTAGAAGCTTTTTGGAAAAGAAGGTAAGCAACCTGACTTCAGAATGGTATGAGATTTGATGCTAGAAAGTAATAAAGAAAGAATAAGTGACATATTGCACATGCCTTTTCTTTTACCTGCTAAAGTATGATGGATTTTAGAATTACTGGTTCCTTGGCCAACAGGAAATAAGGTATAAAAGTAACTTTTATTTGCCAGATGTAATTGTCATCTCAGAGGCTTACTGTTGACCCTTTCTATTTCTTTCTGAACTCTGGCTGACTGTTTCAACTCAATTCCTCTCCAAGCTAACTGATTCAAACTGACTTCTCTTGGTTTCTAACTGAATTTCTCTGCTTGGTCTCAAACTAATTTTGGATATCCTTTATAATTCTGTCTCCTTTTCATTCTCTTGTTCATTCTCTCTTCTCTGCAACCTTTCTTGGTAAAACTGTCTAGTAAAACTGCCTCCTCCATCTCTGTCTCTGTCTCTGTCTTTCTCTGTCTTTGTCTCTATTTCTGGCTCTAGCTCTTTCTCTTTTTGAGGATTTACTCGCTTAAGTTGCCTCTCTTTCCCTCCTCTTCTCCTGAGAGTTGTCTATAATGCATCTCTGATTCACTCTGCCAATCTTTTTCTGATATTTCACTTTGTCTACCAGTCAAATTTGATGTCACTTTCAAACACGGCTGCTTCCTTCTACAAACTAATCTTACCTTTATTGCTAGGGATTAAAAATGTATAAGGGTATGTCTGTATTTCAGCCAGAGGGATTAATTGTGTCTACCAAGGGTGTATCTGCATTATAGCCAGATTATACTGTAATACAGGGCATGACTGCATACTGGCCAGATCATATCTATGAATATAAACCATTGCCAGAGCAGCCATGTGGCTAGATTAAAATCCCTCTACAAATCTAAAGCCAAAATACTGTCTGTAAGAAATATGGTGTGAAAGAATATACATTTTCTCAAAGGTGGTATTGGAACCATTACATAATTCCATTAGGTAATAGGCCCATAATGTTTATCTCTTATTCATGATTATTTTCTTCTGTGGGATTTTAGGTTTGAGTAGAATTTAATGTAACGGAACCTACACCTGTATTGAATAATTGTTTTAACTCCCAATCTTGATATTTGTGAGGGTGAAAATAAAGAAAAATGTCTATATCCTCATTGATTCTGAGTTGAATGAAAAAGTTCAATTACAAGACTCTCCCTCATAAGTAGCTTTTAAAAATGTATTGTAATGTTTTCATCTTATCTACCTATTTTTGATCCTTTTGCAATTTTGCATTCAAGTTTATAGAATGTTTTTCAATAAATTATTGAATTTCATTGCTCATTTTAACTCTGCCTTAATTGAATTTTAAGTTTTGAGAATAAATCACTACAAAAATTAAAAAAAACAGTATCTTAATAATAATGACTTCAGAATATAGTGTTGAGCTTTTGTTTAAGGGTCTTCTTATCCTATATTTTAAAATGTTGTTTATTACAATTTATTTTCGGAATATAGTTCCAAACAATCCATGCATATTTTTTACAGTATTCGTTTGGAAAGCAGTAAAGAGCACAAATAAATGCTTCAAGAAATAAATACTCACAGTGGGAAGAAACTGAGCATTGCACATAGCTCAAAGCAGTTTTGAGCGTTTTCTAGGTTAAGTGAGAATGTAACAGTGTTTTCTAAGGAATCAAACCAACCTAGAAGTCTTGTTTTGCTCAAAGACTGTCAATAAATTAAATCATGCTATGGTGAATGGATATGCGATAAAGCAACACTGATATGCTGAAAGGAGACCTACTTAGGAATAATTTAAGGCCTTAGAGTATTAGAGAAATGCTTATCATGTTATTGTTAAAGAGGCAAAGATCAGAATGTTTTAACAAGTTCTCTGGCCTGAAGTTAGGTAATTTCCTGTGTCTACTTAGTCTCCTCAGAGTCTGACTTCCTTTCCTTGTCTAGAACTCATGATAAGTATTTATGATACCTTTAAACTCAACTGGAATTAAATATACACTGTGTTGTCAGTTATTTACTAGAATACATGATAGTGACAGTGATTCCTTGACTACCCTTAATATCATTGTCTGAATGCTCATTGATAATTTATTTTGGTTTATTTACTTACAATGTATTTTTATTTACAGTGTATTTTAATATACACTGATTAATTGAATTAACAAATGATAGATAGACATATAAATGTACGGAGTGTAGACTAGAACTATAAACATAGAGAAATGGGCTTTGAATAGCAAAATAAGGAGAAAAAGAAAGGAGACAAACAGAAGAGAACCAGAAGCCAGAGGGAGCTGGGAGGTGATGGTGGAGTAGGACAAAAAATTGGAAATCATTTCTAAAGAGGTGTGATTCCAAGTTTTAGAGCTTAATAACAACTTGTTGTTGTGTTTATCTTTGAAACATAAACACAGCCCAATACTGTCAAATTGACATTTGAAATTTTGAACCTTTTTGAACACGTGGAATTTTATTTATTTGTCACCATTTTTAATAGAGTGCTAATGAGATTAAACCATTGTAATATCCACATAAAAACTGAAACAGACTAACAGCATATAAGACAACTTTATTTTGTGGAAGGGAAGGTAGAATTAGCATCAGAAACTTTGGAGAAGAAAAAGTTAAAAATATAAATACATAATATTAGTTTAATCCCTAGATGCAAATAAAAGGTCTTTGAGTCCTGGGAAATGATAGAGTTCACTGAGTTTCTTTCACAATACTTATATAAAATCAGATACAGGACTTCAGGTGAGATCAGACAAGGAAGTGATCTGAAGTTTAGTATTATCGTAAGGAAGGGAACTGCAGTAGAGATGTGAGACAGGAAAGAAGAGTAATATATAATTTGTCTTTCCTTGTCTATGGTATCAGATGCTGTGGCAACTTGGGAAAGTATCCTTTATATCTTTAAACTCTCTGCTTTCTTGAATAAAATATGATATTATAAATGCTAGTGTGCATTTATTGGTATCTCAGTTACCCTACAGGAGGATTCCTTTGTAACCAGATGCCATGGAACAGGTCTCTACTGCAGCTATTATGTGCTAATTCATTTTCATATTTATTTTAACTCATGTTACTTGATTTCATTTTATGGCCACATTTATTTCATGTCTTTCAAGAGGAAGAAATAATGCCTCTTTGAGATTTATCCCAATGAACTCAAAGCTTCACCCTTCACTGACTCTCATTTAGTCAAGCAATGTCCATTTTTAACAGTTGTACCCAGTCCAATGTGGACCTTGCCCAGCTGACTGACTTCTGTTAAAAGTACCTGACTATTTCTAGCTGCTCAAAGCTTTTTCTATATTCAAATTCCTAGTTGTCAAAGTGAAAATTGTGCCTTCAGGGAGTAAGGTTGTTGGATAACTTCCCTTCCTTTCTGCTACTGGTTCTTGTTAGACCGTCAGAATGTATAAGAATAAATAATTATAATAAAATAAAAAATTGCACTGAGACTTGCTAGAATTTTAGTTTCATTTGTGGAACATCTGTCTCTTTAAGTTGATAGTTGTTTTATATTTCTGCATTTCCTTTCAGTGCTCTCTGACCACTGCAGTTCTTACAAATGAATTACTATATTTTAACATCTTTTCTTAGATGTTAGGTTTCCTGCACAGAATGTAATTAAACTCCCATGAGTATACATTTAAGGACAGGCACACAAATTAAGCACAATTTGCATAATACACCCTTTATATATATCTACTTAAGGATATTGAAAGGAAATCCAGTACTGTCAATCCTACGTGTGTGTGTGTGTGTGTGTGTGTGTGTGTGTGTATGTGTGTGTGTATGTGTGTATGTGTGTATGTGTGTGTATGTGTGTGTGTGTATGAGTTTTTCTTGCCACCTTCCCTCTTTGTCCCTTTGGTGTTAATTCCTATAAAGTTCATGTGTCTGTGAGATTATCAGGATGGGCATGTTAGGAGGAGGAGTTGGCAATAAGCAATAACTGAAGCAGATTCTTAGAAGCAAGGTGCTATCTGCTGAGCAGCTTCTCTTCTTAGGCTACATTTTCTCTTATTTAAAATAAAAATCACCACAATTAACCAATATGAATGCTGTACATATTAAATATGAATAAACTTGAAATTCCTAGAAATTTCCAGATGTGCAAAATATCTTTCCCTCACAGAATAGGTCTTTAGATGGAATATGAGGGGCTATGCATGAAGCCTGGACCAGAGAAGACTCCTGACAGTGCAGATCTTCTGTCTGAAGCTGAGTACCCTATCTACAGCATGCAGCAGGCAGTTGTGGGTGCGCTTAGTGGAAAGAAATAAATGGAATGTCAAAGAAAAATAAAAATGTGAAAATGCATTTTTGTTTAAGATCCTTTCTTCTGTATTCTCAAACATTCCTTTTAAATTATTTCTTCAGGACTTGTGATCCTTGAGTCCTTTGTAGAAAGGGAAAAATAACGACAGAACGAGATACAGAGACAAAAGGTGGAGCAGAGTCTGAGGGAAAGACCATCCAGAGATTACACCACACAGGGATCCATCCTATATAGAGTTACAAAACCCAGACACTATTGGGAAAACCCACAAGTGCTGGCTGACCAGAGCCAGATATAGATATCACCTGGGAGGCTCTCCTAGTGCATGACAAATACAGAGGGGGACACTCTCAGCCAGCCATTGAACTGAGCACAGGGTCCCCAATGGGGGAGCTAGAGAAAGGACCCAAGGAGCTGAAGGGGTTTACAGCACCACAGGAGGAACAATAATATGAGTCACCCAGTACTCCCAGAAATCCCAGGGACAAAACCATCAACCAAAGAGTACACATGGAGGTACCCATGGCTCCAGACACATATGCAGCAGAGGATGGTCTTGTTAGATACCAAAGGGAGGAGAGGCCCTTGGTCCTGGAAAGACTTGATGCTGTAGTGTAGAGGAATACCAGGACAGGGAAACAGGGGAAGGTTAATTAGGGAAGGGGAGATGGCTTATGGGATTTTCGGGGGAGGGGGGAACCAGAAAAGGGGAAAGCATTTGAAATGTAAATGAAGAATATATCTAATAAAGGAAAAGAACTTGGTTATGAGTAGGCTCCAACTATCCTGAGACAAGCAATAGTCAATGTTTATCTTCAGAACAATTGATTAAAGCATTCAATAAAACATATAATATAAAAACTATAAATCAGGTATTTTTTCAAAGGACAGAAGTAGGTCTCTTTAAGAAATTTTCTTTATAAAAATTCCAATAACAGGAGATAGCTTTTTTTTCCTAATGAAGAGTGATCACAGAAATGAGAGTTGTAATTTTATTGAATGGCTCATACAGACAACTGAAAGATGCTCTCAATATTGACAGGGTGAATAACACATGCAACTTCAATGTTGGCTTATATATTTCAAAACTACCCCAGAACTATTTTAGCTTTATAAAATATCGTAATCTCACCCAAAAATGTTGATTGCATGAATTTTCAGTCGATTTGGGCTACGTACTGAGAATTTAAGCCAAAGCAAAATCATTATATAAAATTTTTGTCCCTTTGGCCAATCTCATCTACCATTCACATTTCTTTTTTTATATTAATTAATTAATTAGAAAACTAATTTTTACATTTCTATACACATATGTGTGTACTAAACATATGTACCTGTGGGTATGTATGTGTGGGGAGGGTTATATGTGCATGCATAAGTGAGAGAAGCATGTCAGATTTCTTATTCTATTATTAACTACCTTATACTTCTGAAACAGGTTCTCTAACTGAATATGGCTCTAGTCTGGTGACCAGAAAACCATTGTAGTTGCCTAGTCTCATTTCCCAAAATGGATGGAGTTACATGTACTTATTGTCATTCTCGGCTTTATATTTTATCTTATACATGTTTCTTTAAAATTATTTTTTAATTGAAAATAGCTTTTGTTGTACAAAATATTATGATCACTGTTTATCCTGCACTTAATCCACCCAGGTGTTCTACCCACTTCCCATCTAGATTCACACCTTTTCTCTCTTTAGAAAACAATCAGGCATCTAAAGAGTGATTGTAAAATAAAATACAATAAGATAAAATAATAACAAACAGATCAGATTAGGATAAAACAACCAAAAAATAAGTGCCAAAGAGAAATCTCAAGAAATAAATATACATGCAGAGACACAATATTCACATACACAGAAATCCCATAAAACAAAACTGAAAACCATAGTATACCTATTGCCCCCAAGAGACTTGTTAGGTTAAACAAGATAAGTTCTGCCATAACACTGTGAGACAGAACTTTCAAAGATGCTACTGAGTATGTTTATTGCTGTTCATTTACTATTGAACATGGAGCCTATACTTAGGAGTAATTTATTTTTCCAATGACACTCCTTAGGAGTAAACTAATTTTTCTTTTTTTGTGTTTTTAATTATTAACTAAGATATTAATTAACATTACATCCTGACCTCAGTTTCTGCTCCACTCCCTTCTCTCCTCCCTTTGTCCCACTTCTCCTTTACCCACTCAAGCTCCCCTGGATTCTCTTCAGAAAAGAGAAGGCATTCCATGGGTATCAAACAAGTCACAGTAAGAGTAGGCACATCTTGTCCTATTGAGGCAGCCTAGTAGAAGCAAAAGTTCCCAAAGACAGGCAAACAGAATCAGAGAAGGCCCCTGGTCCTGTTGTTAGGAGGTATCACCACGCCACAAGGACACTTGCTAAACAAGTTCATAGAAGATTTCTTTGTAATAGCCAGAAACTTAAAACAACATAGATGTTCTTCAACTGAAGAAAAGATAAAGAAAATGTGGTATGTTTACACAGTGAAATATTATTCAGCTATTAAAAACAATGACATCATGAAATTCATAGACAAATGAATGGAACAATAAAGGCTCATTCAGAATGAGGTAATCCAGACCCAAAAGGCCAAACATGGTATGTACTCACTTATAAGTGGATACTAACTGTAAAGGATAACCAGCCTAAAATCTACAGACCCAACAAAACTAAGTAACAAGAAGCTCCCACGGGAGGATGCTTGAATCTCATTGAGATGAGGACATGTAATAGCATCTTGGATGGACTGGGAAGGGGCATGGATCAGGAAGGGGGTGGGAACAAAACCAAGAGGGATCAGGTGGTAGGAACTGAAATCAGGGCAACTGAAATTGGGACAAGTTACAAACCTTAGAGCAATGGAAACTACCAGGAAAATATAAGAGTGACCCTAGCTAAGACTCCTCAAAATATGGGACCTGAACCAAACATCTCCCCAAATAGGACAGGTCTTCCAATGAAGGGATTGGGACATCAATCCAGCCCTAAAACCTTTGACCTACAAAGTGTCCTGATGACAGAACATGCAAGAATAAAGATTGTGCAGAGATTGAAGGAGTAGTCAACTGATGACTAGTCTAGCTTGAGACTCATTCCATGAGAAGCCCACCCCTGACTCTCTGCATGGTATTCTGCTCTGCTAGGATACAGGGGGCTAATATAACTGTCATCAGAGAGGCTTCATGCAGCAACTGATAAAAAGAGAGGCACAGACCCACAGCAACACATTAGCTGGATCTTGGGGAATTCTATAGGAGAGTGGGAAGGATTGTAGGAGTCACAAGTGTTTAGGACACCAAAATTTCCCTAGAGAATCAACTAATCTGGACCCATGGGAGTTCACAGAGATTTTACTCTCAACCAGAGAGCATGCATAGGACTGACCCAGGCTCTTTGCACATATGTAACTTTTGAGAAAACTATTTTTTTGTTTGCAAGTTGTTATCTGTTGAAGATAATTTTGTGTTAGGGTTGGAGACTTGTGTCTGCTTCTCTTTTCAGGTCTAGGATGCTCTCTGGGTGCAAAACATGCAAGTCTTATGCATCCTGATACAGTCTATGTGAATTGCTATATACACCAGCCCTGTAGTATCTAGAAGGTCTTGATTCTATGATATCCTCTATCTCTGATGCTCTTACATTCTTTCCATCTCATTTTCTGCAGAGTACACTAAGGCCTGAAGTAAGGAATTCTCTTTAATTTTATTTATTTATTTATTTATTTTTGCTTTTTTTTTTTTACCCACTAGAATTCTTCATTGATTATTTTAATTATCCACATTTTAAATGTTGTCCTCCTCTGCAAATCCCCCATCCCATCCCACTCCCCTTTGCCTCTATGAGGGTGCTCTCCCCCATCCCCCATTCCTGCCTCACCACTCTCATATCTCCTTATGCTGGGGTATTAAGCCTTCACAACACAAAAGACCTCTACTCCTATTGATGCAAGATAAGGTAATCCTCTGCTACATATGTAGCTGGAGTCATGGGTCCCTCCATGTGTACTCTTTGGTTGGTGGTTTAGTCCCTGGGAGCTCTGGGTGGTCAGGTTAGTGGATATCGTTATTCTTCTTATGGAGCTACAATCCCCTTCAGCTCCTTCAGTCCTTCTCCTAACTTCTCCATTAGGGTCCCCAGGCTCAGTGTGACAGTTGACTGTGAGTATCTGCATCTGTGTTGGTCAGGGGCTGGCAGAACCTCTCAGGGGACAGCTATACAAGGCTCCTGTCAGAAAACGCTTTTTTTTTTCGTTTAGCCGAAACTTGATTCGATATAAACGAATCTCTGAACAGGAAACTTCAGTTTGTAATGAGAGGTATGCAGTTGAGCCCATCTCCCCCATAATTTCTATTGTCTGCATATATGTAAATATATTAGGAAGTTTCCATTGTGTTGTTTCCATATTACTCTTCAAATAGCTATCTTTCCCTGTATTCTCTCCCTCACCCATGTGCTCTCACTCCCCTATGTTTGATTTTCCCATACTAGTCCCCCTCCCTTGTGGATTCCTAACTCTATTTCCCCTTCTTAGGGCAATCATTCCCTTTCCTCTTATTCCTTATTCTCTACCTAAATTTTGTTTGATTCAAATTGTAAATTCTTTATTAATGACTTAAGACCTAACTTCCATATACAAAAAATGCATACCATAGTCATTTTTTCATTCAGAGTCACCTAACTCAAGATGATTTTTTTTTTAGTTTGACTCATTTATTTGTGAATTTCACCTTTTAAAAAAATTGACTAACATTTCATTGTGTAAATGTACCCCATTTCTCCATTCTTCTATTGATAGACATCTAGGTTGTTTGTTTTTCATTTTTCTAAATAGTATGCTCAGGTTTTTAAATGTTATTCAAACTAAATCCCTTGTTCTTGTATAACAAGTGCTCTTACACATTGAGCCACTTCCCCAGCTCCAACTGCAAAGGTTTTTGCCATTCCTGTAGACAGTATAAAGTAGACCTTGAAGTATAGTTACAGCCTGACACTCCACAGTCTGCCTGACTCTTCCTTCATATGCTTCTTTTTGACAAAACAAATTTTATTTCATTTAGTCATGGTCAGAAAATATGTAATTTCAATAAATTTTTAAGCTCAATTTTTTAAAAAAAATTACTTTATTTTGTATTATGTGTATGCATATTGATCTGTTTATATGTTTTTGTATATGCACTTATGTCCTCAAGAGGCCAGAAAATGGTATTGAATATACTGGGTCCAGACACACATGTAGATTTGACATGCCTGACATAGGTGAAGGGAACAAAATTGGGTGCTCTGAAAGAGAAGTAAGTGACCCTCACTCTTGAATCATGTCCATAGTCCCCAGACCTTATTCATAATAAATAATAGATGTAGTTAATTTCCTCAAGACACAGAATGTAATTGTATTTAAAATTATGTATCATTTTAAAATTTAGTTGAAGAACTAAATGGACTTTTAAAAATTGATTTGTACCTAGGAAACAGAAGGTAACAAAAATTGCTATCTTCAAGTGGTATAGTTTTATAAATATAGAACAGGAAGGGTTGAGAACAATCAGACCAAGTTTAATTTACTCTGTTGGTTAGTTAAAGAAGAGATTATTTTGCCATTCCACAATATGCTTTTCATGAAGAATATCATCTAGTATAAAACTTCTTTGTATTTATCTATGTGCCCTGGAGAGGATACATGACAAATCCCAAGAAGGAAATGAAAAAAACGACATTCAATACTATTTCAAACAATGTAAAAGTTCACAGATGAACTGTAAAGTAGACCATCTTATTAATTTCAATGCTTGGACAAATCAAGGATAGTGGTTACTTTCTCATATTTTATATTAAGTTAAACATGTAAATGTGGTTTCTTTAAGTTATCTTATGTCAATGAGACATCAAATTGACATTATAGTCTATAATTTGACTGAAGTTTTTCTTTAACCATTTCATTAAGCAATTGTATTTTTTTTTTGAATTTCGAGTATCCTGGCACTGTGTAATACACATGCATCAATGGAAAGAACATGGTTTTTGAAAGAATTCAGGACATGAAGTAGTTGCAAGCATTTTAAAGTGGCAAGAGAGCTTACTAAAAATAGGCTACAAATTTATTCTCATTTTATGATACTTTAATTTTCTTCTTGCCCTAGATAGATATCCTAATGAATTACACATGATAATCATTTAATGGCTGTTTTATGAATGTATTCTTACCGTTTCTTTTTTTTATAGTCCAAGGATTTCCTTTGATACTTTAATATAAATCTCTTTATTCTTTCACTTCAAGGCATGTAATATATCTTCAGAAAGATGGAATTAAAATAGCTACTGTAGTTTAGTAGATTTGACCTCACAGATGGATTTCAAACAGCAGATATCAAGGTATATTGGAGAAGACAAAGTATAGAGCTATTAATAACAACAAAAAATGCATGTAGCTTTATTTTTTCTTGTAATCATGTTTGATTTTCTTTCTCTCACAACCCAAAATTTCACATTTCACAGATCCTAGCAACTAAATAGAAAGAAGTCTTTTTTCTGTAAAGTACTGACTTCCTACTAAGATATGGACAAAGAAGAAAAGTCTTTACCACAGTCTTTGCACTGAGATCATTCCAATGTAAGTGTGCTGTTATTAATAAGCTGAACTGTGTCATGCAAAATTGAGGAAGCCCTAACTTAATTACTGCTGCATCAGAAGCCACTTTTTCTTCACATTTTTCCAGATTAGTGAACTACACTGTGTCTCAGAGCAGCAATGCCAAAGAGCAGAAGACATTATCCTAAGCTTCATTTCAGGCCTAGCTACACCTTCATTGCTTCTGTGTTTCAGTTGATAATAGTGTTCCTGTGTGTGTATCTCTGAGTGTGTGTGTTTATGTGTGTGGTCATACCTGTGCCAACATTTGTGAAGACAGTTCTCTTAAGTTATAGATTTACATTTTGTATATTACCAGTCAAATTTATATACAGATGTCCTGCTTTGTGTGCTGTACCCTACTTCCAAATTCCCACTTTTCCTTCTTTAGTACCTTCTCCTGTCCCTGCATTTTCTTCAGTGTTCTTGCTTCCATTCAATAAGGCTTGATGAAAGGAAGACATAATTATAAGAGTAATAGTTGAAACAATGCTACCATGACCACATTTCTTATCATTACTATGATTTACTGGGAGGACATGATTTTTCTTCTGTAGCCTGCTGTTCTATCTGCTTCAAATCTATGTATATTTTTCATACTTGTTAAATATTTTACAAATATATTTAAAATATTTTCTGTGAAATTAAAAGCTATGTGATGTATCCCTCTTTGTCTGAAGACAATTCTCTTTTTAATATCTTTATTTGACTAAATAATTATAATAAAAGAATGCATCAATTTAAAATTACTCTGAGGATTGACTAGGTCCTAATTTGTAAGTAAACTGAAGCGGATTCTCTTTGCGAATAATTAGAAATTAATGAGACATCACTACTTGCCAAGAGTCATATTATAGCAAGTGAGTGGTTTGAGATTGTCATTTATGATTGCTAAATTAGAATATTCCTCTCTGTGGCTTTCACAATAAAAATAAGTAACAATCAAAATTCTCTAATAACTTTTATAATTCTGTCAAAATCTATCAAGATTTTATTCTTATGAAGTAGTTGATTTTTAATTAGTTTAAATATAATCTGTAGGCACATTTCTTACCTTGGAATTGGTCAGCTATACAATGCTTTAGAGAACATAGTTTTACATTATTATTATTATTATCTGCTTACTTTGAATAAAAGTGATCCTCTGTTTTTATTGCACAAGAACATATTTATGTGCATTATAGAAGTCTCAGGAAAAATATCTAATACTCTCAGGTTTGTAACTTATATGAACAGTAAATTGTTCATCATATATTATTCTAGTATGTCTCTCTCAGTTCTGTAAAGTGTATCAGTGTAAATGCCATTCTGTCTAAAATATATAATACTTTTTCTTTTTCTGCACATTAATATCTATATATATATGATATAGTTTTTACAAGATACATTGTTCTATCATGTTATTTTAGTAACTGTTTAATATGATTGAGCCATGATATGAATCTCTTATCTGTTATCAATTTTTTTGTGAGAGATTTATTCTCAGGAAAGGGCTCTTTAAGGACCAGAAATATGGTCATAAATTGACTTCTGTTTGGTCGTTACATATCTGATTTAACAATTATTTCCCTTCTGGGAATATTGTGAAAAATTCTCAACAGGACTTTATTCACAAATACTAAAAATGAGAAAGAGTAACATAGGGAACATATATTATATGCAGAAGTATGGATACTGAAAAGGAAATAGAACAGATTATGATTTCCATTAAGATAGGCTAAACCTACAATTTTGAGTATTCTTATAGCTTCACATTTTGTATATATGACCAGAATATAATGTTGAAGCCGTTAGACCGGCAACTAAAATAAATGTAATACTTTCCATGTATCATGAAAACACCACATCATATCGAACTTTGGAATTTGAGAAGTTAAAGAAAAAAGTAATATTTATTTTATTTTGGCTTCATCTGTGATATAAAATTTGTATTGTTACCAAATATTTATCATTGTATTTTCATTGTGAACTTTGACTATTTTTTTTAACAGTTGTTTTGAGAAAATACTAAATGCTCTGAAGAGTACTCTTCTAGCTTAGAACATACTTCCTTTTTAGTCTATTTATAAATGTAAGAATTATAAGGCAATATTTTCCATGAATTCTGTTATTGCATATTTCTCAGAGAAACTTGCATTCAACCATGATTTTAAAAATTGTTCCTATTATTAAAATTGGAAAGTAAACATATTTTAAATCTTTAGGAGTTGCAATATAAATACAAATAATGCATGCCTGAGCAGATAAGATAACACTATGTATGTGTTGATACTATAGGGTTAACATTTACTATAGAAAGATATCCTACTCAGCTGACTAATATCTGTCAGGAACAAAGTGTAAATTTTCTACCCTCTATGATTTGAATATTTTCTCCAAAATTCAAATTGAAATGTAAGAGATACAGAAAAAGTAATAAAAAACTGATTTGGTCATGGACATGGCCTACATGATGGATTTTATCAGAGTTGGGCTTGTCTTTTCAGGGCTGAGACTTTGCTGTGAGGAGAGAGCCCTCATTCTGTGTGCGGGCATTAACAGGCCAGTTCTTGGGTTTCCACATTGTTTTCCATGTCGGCATGTGCTCATTTGCCCTTCCATCATGCTGTGATAAAGCAGGACAGCTCTTACAGACACCTTCCCAGAAGGATTCCAGGTAGAGGTGGGGGAGACTCCTCTGATGCTCTTACATCAATTCTTCATACTATAGAGCCAGAACAATGCCACTCAAGAACGTTTCTTAGAAAAATGTTAGAAAAAAATCAAGGAGGAACAAATCATAAGAGCTGACTAAGTATAATGTACAAATAAAATGTGTTAAATTTACAAAGCTGTTTTGTCATGCATTAATCTTGGTTTATCTGGTACTTCTTTTCTTTTCTTTATTTTTTGAAATTATAATATAAATACACAATTTACCCTTCCCTAGCCTTCATTCAAACCTTCCCATACACTCCCCATTTTGTTCTTTTTCAACCTCATGTCCTTTCTTTTTTCACTAATTGTTTATTTGTTTTTGATATATATATATATCAAATTTGTTATATATATATATATATACACACACACATACATACATACATATATGACCTGCTTAGTTTGTATAATCACCATCATATCTGATAATGGATAACCAGTCAGTGTGCTATTAGCTTGCAAAGATTATTTCTCCATTTGAGAATCCATGGGTGACAGCTCATAATAGCTAGAAACCTGGACCACACTGTTCAGTCTGTCTGCAGGTCACTAGGTTGGAAAGCACCCTTTTCCAGGTAGTCATTTGAACTGAATCTCTTTCATGCAGCTTGGTTAGTTGCTGCTTCTTCCAGATTTTTCCTTCTAAGCATGTTGGCTTGCCTGTGAATGACTTTCAGTAGTATTGACTGTTAATGTATGTTAAGGAACGAGAGTCCTAGTGAATCTGATCACTTTCAGGACTTTCTGAAGCTACTGAGTTGTTAATTTCTCAATTTAAGAGGCTTCTGCAAAGAACAGAATGTTTTACCTACTTTAAACATTTTATCTTCTGAATAACACCTCTTTAAATAACCAGTTGTTTTAGCTTTCCTTTAGCATACTGTGCCTTGTTTTGTACATATAATCTACCTATCTACCTACCTATCTATCTATCTATCTATCTATCTATCTATCTATCTTTCTTTCTTTCTTTCTTTCTTTCTTTCTTTCTTTCTTTCTTTCTTTCTTTCTTTCTTTCTTTCTTTCTCTTACATTCCATCCCATCCACCGTTTCCCCTCTCTCTTCTCATCTCACTCCCTGACAGACACCTCTTTTCTCCCCTAAATCCATTGTGCTCACAAGATATGCTGGGATAAAAGTGGTGCAGAATTTGAGAGTGACTCCTCCAACATCCTGTGTCTTAACCTTTCCCTTTGAGATAAAAGGTTTTAATCTTTGAGAAAACTGGTATATAACAAATAAGCAGAATAAAACATTTTTCATAGTGTCATTTAAGGAAAATTAAAATATGAATATATATAGTTGGTGGATGTTTTTAATTTGTGGAGAGAAAAGTCAAGGAAAGAAGCTCAAAATCACGATGTAAGATTCTACTGCTGAAAGATTTTTCCAGGGGCTTAGGATGTTTACAGCTTTGTTGTCTTTGATGTTTCTGGGCTTTGTTTTTCGAATAGTGGAAAGTAATATTTCCTTCCTAATTATTCTCCTCTAAGTAGTTTTAGCCTCACATTTTTCTGTTTTAAGAATTCACCCCAGAGTCACTCACCATTCACACAGACAGCTCTTAAGTCTTTATCTTAGTGTTTATCTCTTTCTGTCTCTCTCTGTCTCTCTGTCTCTATCTAATTCTCTCTCTTTCTATGTTCTTGTCTTTCTCCCTTCTTCCATTCTTTCTTTCCCTTGCATTTCAAATGATAATTCAGTAATAGGACCATTAATATCTAAGGAGTTGGTCTGGTGACAGCCAGGGTGAAATCCCAGTTGAAGTAAACTTAAAAGTGAAGGCAGAAGTTGTTCCTGAGCTTCATTATGAATATTCTAAGTAATTAAAGCAATAAAATATGCTCTGTCCACTTCTTTTTTCATTAGATATTTTCTCTATTTACATTTCAAATGTTATCCCCTTTCCTGGTTCCCCTTCCTAAAACCTCCTATCCCATCCCCTCTCCCCCTCCTTACCAACCCACCCACTCCTGTTTCCCTGTCCTAGCATTCCCCTATACTGGGGCATTGAGCCATCACAGGACAAAAGGCCTCTCCTCCCTTTGATGTCCAACAAGGTCATCCTCTGATACATATGCAGCTGGAGCGATGGGTCCACATCCTTATTATGTTATAATCATTTGCTTTTATTCAGTGTATTCTCATCTGAGACCTAATAATTTGTCCAAATACAAACTTATAATCCCTTTGCTTTTTATAATATATAATTGAATATATAATATAAAAATAAATAATTTCCAAGTCTCTTATTTCTGTGCTTCCCAACAGGTTTTCATTGCACTGTATATTTTAGCTTGGTCCATTTTCTTTAGTTTTTTGTTAAAATAAATCTAAATGAAGAAGAAATCTTTTTAAATCTGTATTAAAAATAAAGGCGACCATTTATTTCTGTCCCTGTTTGTCTTTCTGTGTCTTGTGGCCTTGTCACTATCTTTGCATGTTGTTACTATTTCTTCCTTTTTTATGATGGCTAGGAAGAAGTTTCTGGCTATGAAGAAGTAAATGAATTTTGAGGTCTCTAGTAAGTTTAATTTGTGTTAATGGATTTTAAAAGTCTTAACAAATTGAAGAAATTACCTGAAGTTACTTAAGTACCCGTGTGTGCTTCATACTAGAAATTATATCTTATACTGTAAATGTAAAATAAAAGGTCAAGCTATCCAGGTACATATTAAAGCTCTGTAAAACACAACTTATACATTAGCAGTAACCCTGTTTGTTTGACCTGTACTATCAAATATATCCAGGTTTGTGTTTGTAAACTAATAGGTTCAGCAGACAGTCAGAAGACAGTCAGAAAGTGAAATGCCCATGAAGAGTAAATATGATTGCAAGCAGGGAGTGGTACTCTTTGAACTAAGGAGTTGAGTTCATGTTTTGTCTAGGCGGTGTCCATATCTGAATCACCTTTCTCCCTCACTTTGGTGAGAAGTCCACAAGACATGGAAAGACAGACAGGGACAGAAATAAATTATCTTCAATCTTATGACCTATATATTGTTGTTCAAGTAAGATATATGGAAACAAATATAGCCAATCATACTCTAAGATGAAATTCTGAACTAAAGTAGTAAGTAAAATTGCATCCATCTTTGCTGCTTTTTGCTTTTGCCTTTTTTAACATAATATATATTTTTTTTAATTTGGAAATTTCACATAATGCAGTCTAATCACATTGACTTCACAGTCCTCCCAGGTTGGTGACCTCCCATACCATTGTGACCTCCTCTAAAACAAACAAACAAACAAACAAACAAACCAACCAAAACAGAAGAAGAAAAACAAAAGAACAAATAGAATTTGTATCGTGTTTTACTCATTGTAGTATGGCTAAACTCCCAGTGTGCAGCCTTGAAGAACCTTGAGTCCTATTCTCCATCCCAGCCAGAAGCCATCAACTGAAAATCTGCATTTCACCATCCCTCTCACACTTTTTAAGAGTTCCCATCAATGGCTTTCCATCTTGATTGATTCTTTTTGGGGTGTTAGGGATTGGGGAAAGAGGTTGGCACAGATGCCTTCAATATAATTTGTTCTCACTGTTGAATATACACTCATCAATAACACTACATAAGAACCTTCCTTACCCTTCATTGTCAGCAGCAGCATGGGTCATAAACTCTTACGTGGTCTTTGGCCACTGCAAGGGCCATGGACATCAGTATGGATATCCCCATGGCTGTCAGTGGTAATATGGGCCACATACATCTACATGGCCACAGATGGAATCCACATGGCCCCTAAAGATCAACATGTCTCCCAGTGACAGCATGGACCACAGATATCAACATGGCCTGGCCTCAGGTAGTAGCATAGGCCATATACATCAACATGATCTGCAGTGGCAAAGTTAGAGTTTCTTACACCACAGGAAGGACTTAAACTCCCTATGCAGCCAAGACATGCTTTCAACTTCTGGTCTTCCTGATGTTTGGGATTATAAACCTGCCACCACATCAATCATTAAGATGTATTTTTGATAATCAGTCACTGATACACCAATCTCAGCCAATTATATCAATATTATAAAATGAATTTTCTTACAATCCTATAAGAGAAGAAAATTATTCACTCTATGCTAACTTGTAGTTGGTACCAATTTCTTACTGTCATTTTAAATTTATCTAAATGTTTATTGTTTTGATGATGTTAAATGATAATATACATATATAGTTAAACATATCTAGATCAGTACATGATTAGATATATTGCACATACACATATCTTTTTGAATTCAAAAACAAGGATATTATCAACGACTTTGAAAGCAAATAATACATAATTTTAAAGTAAAAATAGCATTTGAAGAGAAGTTTTAGAAATTCTATTTTCTGTGAAATCTGAATGGATTTGTTTTCCTGACCTCATTTCATTGTGTCCTTTGCTTACTCCTATCTTTAAAGTTTAAAGTGCAATATATCACTGTCACTTAATTGTATGTTTTCATAAATATCTAGACAGTAGGATAAAAGGAGACATTCACACTTCTCCAGTTAACTGTCTTCAGCAGTTAGGAATTTTAAAATGTTGACCCCATCTACTAAGGACTATTTTGAGAAAATCAATTAAAGCTTATGCTTGGTTCATTAGATACTTTACAATTATGCTGATGTTTCAAGCTTAAGATTATGCCCAGATTATAAAATTATGTTCTGCATCATGTCTGCTGGAGAATGGCCAATTCTGAATTTTAAGTCTTGATGGGCCTTTTAAGTGAAAGGCTATGTGAGCTCCCTGTGAGCTCTAATGTTTTATTTTTACTCCTGTATCTCCAGCGCATTGAGTATCTAGTGTCCTGAATGCTTAGAAAAGTATCAAGCATGTTGTCTGTGGTCAACAAATATGTTTAAGTAATTGACTTAATTTTGAAAATACATCATAATGTCAATTATAGAACATCTTTTTCTTAGTAAGAAAAAATATTGGTTCACTAGAAATATATTGGAGATTAAAATATTTCTTCAGAATTTCAAGATATGCGATCACTTTTTTCTTTTATAATTTTTTTTTGAAGGGAGGGAGTGGGCCTGAGAGGACTGGCAATTAAGAGTGATCAGTTTGTATTATGTGACATTCTTAATAGTCAATAATATATGATATAAAAAGAAGGGAAAATAGTTTGCTTCTTCACAGAATATATCCTGATTACTATTTACCTCCTTTCCTGTCCTCCAAGGTACTTCCCCATTCCTCTCATATTGGATCCATCTCATTCTCCCATTAGAAAACAAACAGATGTCTAAAGAATAATAGCAAATAAAATAAAATATAATAAGATAAATAAAAAACTAACACATCAGAATAGGGACAAAACAAATAAAATGAAAAGAGTCCAAGAAAAGGCACAAGAGACAGATATAGATGCAGAGAACCACTCGTTGATACACTCTGGAATCCCATAAAAACACTAAATTGAGAGGCATGATATATGTGCAAATGAGCTTTAGGGCAAAAGGAGAGAAAAATTTCATATGTACATATACATATATACACATATACATACATATACCATATATATACATATAAAACTCATACATATATACATATATTTATAAGTGTATATATATAATATTTCAAGCCGTGACAGGACATTATGAGAAAAAACACTTGCAAAGATGGTTTGTCTATTTTTATGCCAGTATCATGCTGTTTTATATATGTCAACATTGTATGATAATTTGATGTTGCAGGTGGTAATGCCTCCAGCAATTCTGTAACATTAACATCAAGGAATAAAGATAATTGTCAAATTTAGTTAAAAAACTTATCAATGAACTGAATATAATTTTACTATAAGATGAAGTTTAAAACAATTGGGAAGTATAATATTAGAAATTTCTGTGGATTGTGTCTTGGGTATTCCAAGCTTCTGTGCTAATATCCACTTATCAGTGAGTGCATACCAAGTGTATTCTTTTGTGATTGGGTTACCTCACTCAGGATATTTTCCAGTTCCACCCATTTGCCTAAGAATTTCATGAATTCATTGTTTTTTTTCCTAAGAAATGTTGGTTTTATTTTTTCATTTGTCCATGCAGCCCCTTCTTCGTACTCTGTAAACAGTCTTTGAAGTACCATGATGGTCACAGATATTTTTAGAAGGTTCATTTCATCAGTCAATCTCTCCCTGGTTACAGATTTAGAATGCAATGTCTTAGTTCTTTTATGAAGCTAAGTTTGTTGTTGCTGTTATGGAACACAACTTTCTTTGTCTTTTCTTCTACAGAACACATAGGAAGGTGGTTTGTAAATGTAATGGGACAAGGGGGGGTGTAGGTGAGCGTTCTTCATCTACTTTTTGCTCCAGGTAACAACAGGGCATTTTTATACCCACTCTAGTCTGTTTTATTAGCTCCCAAATAAATCACTTCCAATCCCAATCAAGGTGTCCAAAGGACAAAGAATGTTTAAAGGAAAGAGAGGTAGGAGAAGAGGTACCAGCAGGATTCACCACTAGGAGATCCATTTAGAGGAGTCCCCAAGTGGACTCACACAAAACAGAATGAGTAAGAACAAGACTGGGGTAAAGGACCACATGGCTGGGATCAGAAGTCCTGCCCCATTCTTTCCTCTTGCCTAGCTATTGACTCATCAGGACTTTATTAACCAATCAGAGGTGATGGACATCAAAGTGAGGAGAGGCCCCTGGTCCTTCGAAGGCTAGATGCAGCAGTTTAGGGGAATACCAGGAAAGGGTAGTGGGAGAGGGTTGATTGGGAACAGGGACAGGGGAGATGGGTTATAGGATTTTCGAGGGGGTGGACCAGGAAACGGGACATTTGAAATGCAAATAAAGAATATATTTAATAAAAAAAATCTCAGGTAATGATGTTGATTTTGAAAAGGATCTTTTTTTTCCTATTTATGCTGTATCTTTGTTCTTTCTACTCAAAATGAAATTTCTTATTGTATGCATTTTTTGTAGGCTTGGGTTTTTCAAAATCAACTTTAATAAGGTTTTATAAATGCTTTAATTTCCTTCTAGCTCACCACCTATGAGAGGTAGTAGGAAGGAAAGTTTAGTGTGGTCAGGAGGATGTGTACCTGTTTAGAAATAGTCCTTTTTGGCAATTCCAAATTTGTTGGCAGAATATCAGCAGTCCAGTTCATAAGAATCAGCAGCAGTAGCTCCACTGCAAACACTATTCATGAGTCAACAATGGGAGTTCAATTCAGGAAAACAAACAAACAAACAAAAAATTACAAGGCACTGATAATCTGCCTCAGTATGTGGAAGCAGCAAGAAGACACCAGAATATTACTACGTATTCCTTGATGCATTTCTCTCTACAAAGTCATAAAAAAATGATAATCAGTGACAAAGGCAAGGTGAACCAATGCCACAGCATTGTCAGTCAAGACCAATGTCAGTAAAGCCCAATAAAGGCCAGCTAAGAGTGGCAAGCCAAACCAATGCTACACAGTATCGTCCACTGTCTGTTGGGTTATATGCATACTCTTTCCAAACATCATGTGTTCTCTCAAGTGTCTGCTCTGGCAAAACCTCATATGCCCTTTTTCCAGTCAGCTTCCAGAAGAATACTACATGTCTCTTCTCAGCAAAACATTCTTTCATAAGATACTTTCCAGAAAAAAATCACAGTATACAACAGAGTCTCCAAAGAAAGCAGAATCTCCCACAACACTTTCTACTTAGTAAAGGGTAGTTTAGAAATATTTGACCTCAAGGTATTTTAACAGGTAAGACAGAATTTAAGTAATGACTTAATGCAATCAGAAGTTCTCTTCCATGAAAAATGTTAATTAGATAGCATATGATGTTCAAACTCATTCTATTATACTTTCCTCCTCTTTTGTTCTGCAAGAAACAAATCATTTGCAGGATTCTTGGAGCCATCAATTCAGAGAAATAAAATATTTTTTCATTGCAGAAAGGCTATGCAATTCAAGCCAAAGCATGATGAAAATTTTGTGGAATATTCTTTGTTAAGTCAATTTGTCATGTCTATTCAGAAGATTCCTTTTCCCTTGAATCATACATTCATATTTATTATTTTTATATTTATAAGAGCATCTTGCCTGTTTGTATGTTCAACTTGTGCTTACTTGTTGCTGCAAAAGTCAAAAGAGGGCATTGTATTCTTTGGTACTGGATTTATGGAAAGAGAGAGTTGAAACCTGCCATGTTGATGCCAAGAACAAAACCAAAGGACTCCACAATAGCAGGGATGCTCTTCCCTTGTGAGCCACCTTCCCACAAATCATGATCAATTTTTATTTAATATAATATTAAAAATGAACATAATTATAAATGAACAATTATAAACTGGTTTCCTTTGAATAAGTGTCTACTCAGTCACAAGGTACTTGGTTTAATTTGTGTTGTGTGTCCCCAGTCATTTCAAAGGAGTATTTGTCACATATGACAGACATACTGTTTAGGTTAGCTTTCATCCCTTTCATTCACCTATTCTTTCTTAAATTAATTCATCTATAGCAACTTCATGGTTAGTGCTCTAACAAACATAACTTGTCCCTTTCCGTATGCCTGGTATATGAAGTTAAACAAAAATACACTTTCTTCCTGTGTCTAACATGAATTCATTATGTTCCTTGATAATTTTTCTCATAATAGTTTGATATTTATATTAATTATCAGGATGTTTTATTTAATTTTTCCTTGTAGTCAAAATAAATGTTCCCCATTCAGCCCCCTTCTGCTTCTCTGTCCTGGTATTCCCTTTAGTACAGAGAGATAGAGACATAATTTAAGTTCTCAGAAAAATCAAGGGTTTAGTGCTGCAGGCTCCTCTTTCATAGTTTTTTCTGATGGCAGGTCTTGCCTACAGGGTACAGGGCCTCCCAAAATGAAGAGTAGATCTAGATTAAACGTATGTGAGTGTGCGTGTGTATGTGTGTGTGTGTGTGTGTGTGTTACAAACATTAACATATGTATGCTCTTGTGCATATATATATCCTTGAGCAACTAAACTACAACCTTATTTTAGAAAGGTGAACAATGATTGCTTATTTTGCCTTTGTTGTTATTCTAAAGTAAATCATATAATTTGAGGAACAACAATACTTTGAATATAGACCTTGACATTTAGATCTAAAGATTGTTTTTTAAAATTCTTGTTTATTTATTTATATTTAATTTATTTACATTTCAAGTGTTATCCCCTTACCTGGTTTCCCACCCCCTCCTGTAAATCCTCTATCCCACCCGCCCTCCCTCTGCTTCTATGAGGGTGTTCCTACACCCACCCACTCAGTCCCACCTCTCCACCCTTGATCCCTACATTGCGGCATCTATTGAACCTTCATAGGATAAAGGACCTCTCCTCCCATTGATGCCTGATAAGGCCATCCAATGTTATTGTCTTAGATTTCTGAGATAACTTACATATATTATTCCTAGGAAATATTTTATGCAGAAAAATAAAAATATTTACCAAGTAAATTACTTTTGCATTGAACTTAAAAAATATGTGAAATTGACATCCCAAGAGCTATGTAACAAACCTAGTATTCTACAACGTGTTCCTTTATAAATGATATGTTACTTTCTGTAGAAACAAATAAATTTTTTAATGTACTTTCAGTCTTAGAAGTCATCAGAAGAAATTTAATAGCATGTAAGCTATACTAGAATTTTTGCTTTGTTTATTGAAATTCTATTTATTTGCCTCAATAATATGTAATCATGAACATAAGTATATTTGTCTGCTGTTTCATGACTAGGAATAGGTAAGAAAACCAGCTGTATATGAAAACAACTTTTTTTAAATCTTCTTTTCATGCCTAAAGCTACCAGTTGTATGACTGCTGTAATATGAATTTAGACGTAACAAAATCCCTGATACTGTTGAATATATACCTGCATGTATACTGTCAGTTCTTAGTGATGTTCATAAAAGTCAGATTAATTTTCAGCTTCCCAGTGTATTGTAAAAAGTATGAGGGGCTTCTCCCTCCTTGCATTTTCTCTCTGGTCTTAGAAGTTGCATCTAAAGGGTTGTATTCTAGTTTCAGATTTAGCTTCACAGCGAGGAATGCACATTGGTTCCAGTCAGAGCACTTCTTTCTGTGCATATTTAATTAATGTGATCATAGAAGGCATTTTGAGGAGAGGAGGACACAGCTTTCATTTTAATGTCTATTATAGAAGTCCCTGTGTGATATTTTCATTGACACTCCCAGAATGTTCTGTTAAGATGGTTCCAGATCCCCTCAGAAAACCCCCTATCTCATGCCCCTCCCCCTGCTCACCAACCCACCCACTCCTACTTTCCTGTTCTGGCATTCCCCTACTCAGGGGGCATTGAGCCTTCACAGGACCAGTGGTCCTCTCCTCTCATTGATGTCTGAAAATGCCATCCTCTGCTACATATATAGCTGGAGCCATGGGTCCCTCCATGTGTACTCTTTGGTTGGTGTTTTAGTCCCTGTCAGCTCTGGAAGTCCTGGTTGGTTCATATTGTTGTTCCTCCTGTGGGTCTGCAAGCTCCTTCAGCTCCTTGTGTACTTTTCCTAGCTCCTCCATTGGGTACCATGTGCTCTCAGTCCATTGGTTGGCTATGAAAGTCAACTAATGTATTTGTCATGCACTGACAGAACCTCTCAGGAGACAGCTATATCAGGCTCCTTTTGCTAGCACTTGTTGGCATCCACAATAGTGTCTGGGTTTAGTAACTGTATATGGGATAGATCCTCAGGTGCAGCAGTCTCTAATGAGGAATGGGTATTTAAAATGTAAATAAAACAAATATCTAATAAAAAATGTAATAACTGGGGACTAGAGAGATGGCTCGGTGGTTAAGAGATCTGACTGTGCTTCCAGAGAATGTGGGTTAAATCTTCAGCACCAATATGACAGCTCACACTGTAACTCCAAGATCTGACACCCTCTCTCTGATACACCTCTAGGCATAACAGGGATGGACACAAAATAAAAATAAATTTAAAATGCAAGTGTAGTGATGGTACATATCTTTAATCACAGCACTCAGGAGGAAGAGGCAGACAGATCACTGTGAGTTCACGGTCATCCTGGACTACATATCCTGTCTCAAAATGCAAGAAAATAACAATTAGGGTAAACTGAAAAAAATTACATTAATATTAAAAATATTTGACATCCCTATAAATTGGTGTTTGTGTGTGTGTGTATGTGTGTGTGTGTATCTGTCTGTCTGTCTGTCTGTGTGTCTTTGTGTGTGTTTGTGTGTGTGTATGTGTGAGAGAGAGAGTTTGTATGTGAGTATGTGAGTATGTGTGTATGTGTGTATGTATGTGTGAGTATGTGTGTGAGTGTGTGTGTATGTGTGATAAAAAAAAGATGGTTCCAGGTCCTCACTTGATACATAGTTAGTGTTTCCTTGTCTTGCTATGGCATCTCATGGAAGGGGAAATTTTTGTTTTTAACCTCATAGAGATGCATGTGTTTTTTAATTTCATAAAAGGTGATTATAGAGAAGTATTTCTGGGTTTTAGTACTTTGTAGTATGCTATTATGCTAAGACAATTTTTTTATAATTTTAGCGAAGTTTGATATTGTTAAAAGCCCTTATTTTCATATTGCCACATATTTGTTTTTGTAAATCTCTGGATCCCAGATATGTGTGAAGGACAAGTGTGGTGAAGAATTCACAGTATCAGTATTGTGTGAGCCACAGACAATGGAATAGAGAAGCAATATAAGAGCTAACTGATATATAAGAGTAACTGTTCTTCATCTCTGCAAGTGATGACTTAAGATCTGTTTTCAGGCTACAGCATTGGTGTATGCCTGGAAGGCAAGTGATTGGGTTTTGAGGAAGGTGAACTAATGTAGGATTGAGGACAACTTGATCTATATGGCATGTCTTAGGTCAATAGGCATTACAGAGTGATAGTTTTCTATATTACTATTGTTTTCTTATAAAAGACAACGTGTAATTGGGGCTAGATTAAAAGTTCAGAGGTTCAGTCGAGTATCATCAAGCCAAGAGAGAATGGCAGCATCCAGGCAGGCATGGTGCAGGCATAGCTGAAAGTTCTACATCTTCATGTGAAGGGTGCTAGCAGAATATTGGCTTCCAGGCAGCTAGGATGAGAGTCTTGTAGCCCACACCCACAGTGACACACCTACTGCAACAAGGCTGCACTTTCTATCTGTGCCATTCTCTGGGCCACGCATATACTACACAAACCATCACATTCCACTCCACGGCCCCCATAGACACATCCAAAAACATGAGTTTATGGTAGCATACCTAAATATAGTGTAATACAAAATACATTTAGTCCAACTTCCAAAGTCCCCATAGTCTATAGCAGTCTCAACAATGTCAAAAAGTTCAAATTTCAAAGTTTTCTTGAGATTCATCCAATCACTTTACTGTAATTCCCAAAGCAAGACAGGAGACCAGCTGGGCAAACTCCAAATTCTGCATTTCTATGTCTGATGGCAAAACTATGTTCAGACCTCCAACTCCTTTTTCATCTTTGTTGACTATAACACACTTCTTCTCCTGGACTGGTTCCACTCTCTGTTAGCAGCCTTTCTCAGAAGATAACCCACGGTTCTGGCATCTTGAACATATTGGGGCAACTTCAATGCTATAGCTTCTTGTTTCAATGTCTGGGATCCACACATGATATTCTGATGTCCTCTTAAGGGCTGGCATCATTTCTCCAGTTTTGCCCTTTATAGTACTAGAAACTCAGGTTTATCTACTCCATTGCTGGTGCTGTTCCCAGAGATCATCCCAAGTTCCTGGCATCTCCAATACACTGGGGTCCTCTGCTGAAACTTGGCTTCATCTATTTTCTACATTCAAATGTATTTTGGTAATTATTTTAAATTTACAAAATTAACTCATCTTCAGATTTTCCTCCAAGGAATAAAAGCTCGGTAACTTGTACCAGGGAAAGAACAATATAAAACTACATAACAGTGTGACTTGTTCTGTTGGCTGGAAAATGAGTTGGCAAATTACCATTTTCTCATAAAGTAATGATACAAATAACAATAACTCTCTACATGAAATTTCCGTGGTGAACGCTTCACACCATTACATCTGATTCTTTCCAAACTCTTGATGCAATCACTTTTGTTTTCTGCTATTGAGGAATTGTGGGGTGTGTGTGTGTGTGTGTGTGTGTGTGTGTGTGTGTGTGTGTGTGATGTGTGTGATGTGTGTGTGTGATGTGTGTGTGTGTGTGTGTGTGTGAGTGTGTGTGTGTGTGAGTGTGTGTGTGTGTGATGTGTGTGTGTGTGTGTGTGTGTGATGTGTGTGTGTGATGTGTGTGTGTGTGTGTGTGTGTGTGTGTGATGTGTGTGTGTGTGTGTGTGTGAGTGTGTGTGTGTGTGAGTGTGTGTGTGTGTGATGTGTGTGTGTGTGTGTGTGTGTGTGTGTGTGATGTGTGTGTGTGTGTGTGTGTGTGAGTGTGTGTGTGTGTGTGTGTGTGTGATGTGTGTGTGTGTGTGTGTGTGTGTGAGTGTGTGTGTGTGTGAGTGTGTGTGTGTGTGATGTGTGTGTGTGTGTGTGTGTGTGTGTGTGTGATGTGTGTGTGTGTGTGTGTGTGATGTGTGTGTGTGTGTGTGTGTGTGATGTGTGTGTGTGTGTGTGTGTGTGTGTGTGTGTGATGTGTGTGTGTGTGTGTGTGTGTGTGTGTGTGTGGGGTGTGTGTGTGTGATGTGTGTGTGTGTGTGTGTGTGTGTGTGTGTGGTGTGTACGGTGTGCGCGTGTGTGTGTGTGTGTGTGTGATGTGTGTGTGTGTGTGTGTGTGTGTGTGTGTGTGTGTGTGTGATGTGTGTGTGTGTGTGTGTGTGTGTGTGTGTGATGTGTGTGTGTGTGTGTGTGTGTGTGTGTGTGATGTGTGTGATGTGTGTGTGTGTGTGTGTGTGTGTGTGTGATGTGTGTGTGTGTGTGTGTGTGTGTGTGTGATGTGTGTGTGTGTGTGTGTGATGTGTGTGTGTGTGTGTGTGTGTGTGTGTGTGTGTGTGTGTGATGTGTGTGTGTGTGTGTGTGTGTTGTGTGTGTGTGTGTGTGTGTGTGTGTGTGTGTGATGTGTGTGTGTGTGTGTGTGTGTGATGTGTGTGTGTGTGTGTGATGTGTGTGTGTGTGTGTGTGTGTGTGTGTGATGTGTGTGTGTGTGTGTGTGATGTGTGTGTGTGTGTGTGTGATGTGTGTGTGTGTGTGTGTGATGTGTGTGTGTGTGTGTGTGTGTGTGTGTGTGTGATGTGTGTGTGTGTGTGTGTGTGTGTGTGTGTGATGTGTGTGTGTGTGTGTGTGTGTGTGTGTGATGTGTGTGTGTGTGTGTGTGTGTGTGTGTGTGTGTGTGTGTGTGTGTGTGTGTGTGTGTGTGTGTGTGTGTGATGTGTGTGTGTGTGTGTGTGTGTGTGTGATGTGTGTGTGTGTGTGTGTGTGTGTGTGATGTGTGTGTGTGTGTGTGTGTGTGTGTGTGTGTGATGTGTGTGTGTGTGTGTGTGTGTGTGTGTGATGTGTGTGTGTGTGTGTGTGTGTGTGTGTGATGTGTGTGTGTGTGTGTGTGTGTGTGTGTGTGTGTGTGTGTGTTGTTGTTGCTGATGCTGATGCTGCTCTCTAATTTTTTTTTAAAGAAACTGATGCCACCAAGAAAGCAGACATATGTAGAGGACATGACCCATCAGCAGGAGTCTAGAGGTAGTCTTCACTCAGAAGAAAGAGTCTATTGTTTTGGAAAAGATAATAATGAGACCATTTTTTTTCTTCTTCTTTTCTATCTCAACATTTCTGGTTTCTTGTCTTACCTACAAATACATATTTCTATTTTCAGTATTATAATTGCAGTTTCTTCTTCTAACCTAAAGGTCAGAAGCAGATTAAGATGTGATACAAAAATTCCACAAGACAAAAGTGCATCTCACTTGTTTTTAATTATAAAATACTTAGTAATCTTTGTTGTAATATGTAGTAATTTTGGATCCCAAATGAAATTTGAAGGAATTCGTGAACTGGGCATCCAGTTTCAATTAAGGTAAGGGTAGTCTTTTAAAATAGAACATTTTCATTTCTTAGCATCATACTGTTACATAATTATAAATTCTTGTTCAGAGTTTGTCTCAATGTGACTGTTAAAGACTGCTTTCTAAAGAAGATTTTTAGTAGATGAGTAAAATAACATTCACCAGCAATACTATTCACTCAAATGTGCTACATGATTGTGAGAGGACTGAGTCAGCAGAGCCAGGCTGACTCCATGACAGGCTGCACACTGGCAGTTTGGGAGACTAGACCTAAGAACTGGAAAAGTCCAAACAAGTCAATTCCAAGAATATCTATTCCTCATGGGCAGCCATCAGGAGCTGACAGTTGCTGCCCTACCACCCAGCCTGATCCAAGTATTGTTAATCAGCAAAAGTCCCCCCAAATCCCCCAGAGTCTTAACCAATCACAAAAGCATGAATGTCCCTAAAGATAGAGCCAACTAACCAAGGAAAAGAAAAGTAAAAGTCACTCTCTCCTACCCTAACAGGCTTTAAATTGACCCTGCAAAGTCCACACCTCTGTCTTCCATCCAATGTATGGTAGAACCCTGCATGCAGAGTCCCTAAAGAATAAATGCTCTATACTGCTACATACAATTTTGAGTTTGGGGTATCATTCTTCACAAATAACACACCCTTACAACTGAAGTCAGAAACACTCATTTGATTTTCATGGACAAAAGCTGAAATGTAATCAATATAATCAATCCTATGATATCATTGTTCTGCATTATTTTCTGTGGCTAAAATTACTCAATGAATTTTTTTGAAATATACAAATTTGAACACATGAACAAAAACGTTTCAAATTTCTTATTTGATTACAGAGTTTATATTCCCTCTATCTCAAGACTAGAATGTACTTATTTTGAAGAAAACAAATTTCACTGTATCTAACTGGTGGATTAATGTTGGTAAACATTCATGTGAAAAAAATATATAAGCAAAATATTGTTGTTTTAGTTGGAAAGTTAGGTCATTTACAAAGGTGTGCATTTCCAGAACTAAACACTGAAAATATTTTGTTTGTAGATGTACTGTCTGTTTTTGTGTGTTATCTTGACACAAGCTGGAGTTATCACAGAGAAAGGAACCTCCTTTGAAGAAATGCCTCTATGAGATCTCAATGAGTGATCAAGGGTTGGGACCCATTATGTGTGGTGCCATCCCTGGACTGGTAACTCTAGGTTCTATAAGAAAGCAAGCTGAGCAAGCCAGGGGAAGAAATCCAATAAGCAGTACCGCTTTACTGTCTCTGCCTCAGCTCCTGCCTCCAAATTCCTTCCCTGTGTGAGTTCCTGTCCTGACTTCCTATGGTGATAAATAGCAATGTGGAAGTGTAAGCTGAATAAACCCTTTCCTTCCTAACTTGCTTCTTGGTCATGATGTTTTGTTCAGGAATATAAACCCTAACTAAGACAATAGAGGAATTTAATTCAGCAATATGGCTGTTCTGTAAAGGAATCATATCTAAAGACTTTCTAGGACTATGTGATTTGGCTGGAATACAGACATCTTTAATTCCACACAATGAAGGCAAAATTAATTTGTGGAAGGAAGTAGCCATGTTTGAAAGTGACATCTAATTTAGCAGCAGACAGAGTGACAAATCAGAGAAATATTTGACAGAATGAGTCAGAGATGGAACACACTCACCTCTCAAGAGTATACCTCAGGAAAGAAAAGCAATTTAAAAGAGGTGCATGGAGAGAGGATGACTCAGTTATGTTCAGTCGGTTGAGTTCAGCTTAGTGAACTCTTTCCACTGCACAGGAGGCAGTGCAGTGGAGTGAGTTTATTTCTATTCAAATCATGCAGGAGGGGCAGTTGAAATCAGAGAATAAGAAGGAGCCTAAAGATTGGAACAAATTGCAAGAGTTAGTTTGAGGCCTAGGAGAGCAATGAGAGAAACTAAGAGAAGCAGGTTGAATTAGTCAGCTTGGAGAGGAATTTGAACCAAAACAGGTGAGTTGAACCAGCCAACCAGAGTTCATAGAGTTCAGAAAGAGCAAGAAGGGATGAGCTCACTCAGTAATGAGCCTCAGAGATTACAATTGCATCTGGCAAAAAGAAAAAAAAACGTTACTTTTATATTTGTTCATATATTTTTATTGGGCAATGGCTCTTGTCTAATTTGTTGGTGTCTAAAATTCTAATCCTGGCAAAGAATGAAAATTGACTCATTATCTTTGAAAATTAAAATGAAGAAACTAATTGGAACAAACTACGTTACCTTTACTAAAGAGCTTGGTGAAAAATTGATTCTGCTTAATGCAAACTTCCTGGTTAAAGGAAGTGTGTGACAGGATGGAGAGACTTAAGGAGGCATCAGGTAAAATTTAAAGGCACATGACCTCTTAAAACTTTTGCAGGCTCCCCAAATAGGGGCAGTCTTGGGAAAGTGACACTTCAAAGTCAAGCCATCACAACATCTCAAGGGATAATCGTATGCATTGACTAATTTTCACAGTTTTACATACATTGTTCCATTTCTTATTTAAAACTGAAATGGATGATATTTTAATTAGCATTTTATCTACTGACAAATAGAAACTGGAAAAGGAAAGCCTGAAATTAGTATCATTAGTAACAAACTCTAAGATGATAATATATTTTATAGTCTATTAGGGAATGTGATGAAGATATAAAGTGTACTTCTAAAATAGCATGTGTAAAGACTGTTCTCTGCTTTTATAAAGGCTGAGTTTTAAACTTTGAGCTATTTGGAGATTAGTGCAACCTAGGTTTAGGACCTACTGCTGTCACTCATGGTTTGTTTTTAGAGTGTTTTGTTACCATATCTCACTTTTTCTATAAAATTACAAACCATAATTTCTTATACTTTAGTTTTTCTTAGAAATAGAACTATAGGTTACACATAGTGATTTCATTGCCTACTTACAAACACTAAATTAAATATGTAAAGAGATGAAGGAATATGGATTGACATGACTTAGATTTCATTTTAGTGATTTTGTTATAAATAATGGATTTTTATAATTTTATTGAATGCATATGTTGTTCCACATATTTCTATCTTATTTTATAAGAACATGAAGGTATTACTCCTACATCAACCCTTAACTGCCCCTAGATTGATTTAATTTTAGCTCTGATCTTTGCATAGTTCTTTATCTATGTTAGTGTACAATCTAAAGTCACAAAATAGATAGAATATCATGATGACTGATAAATAGTACTTTTCATTAAAGGGCAATTAACTCTTCACAAATTATAATTAATACATATTATGAATAATATAGAATTTCAACTTGTAATGCATTTAACCTACTTAAAATTAATATTTTTAATCCATGATATTAATCTAATTATGGTTAATTAGTAGAAATGAAAGCATACATAATAAATTTATATAAAATAAATACTTTATTCAAATACTTTATTAAGTGCAGTTGCCTATAAAGTCAGTATTTTACTTTTATATTGCATTTTCAAAGACATCTATTTTTCTTTTATGTGTAAAAATGTATTGCTTACATATGTACATTTATGACACATATATTCTTATTGTCCACAGCATCAGGAAGATAGTTCCTGATAATGGGGTCACAGATAATTGTGAGCTGTCACTTAGTTTCTGGGAACTATACCATTGTCCTTTGTAAGAATAGTCAGTTCTCTTAACTGGTCTCTCATAATATTTTTTTCTCTGAATCTGACTATCAGTATAAAGTCATTTTTTTAAAAAAGATGATGTTATATGGGGGGAAAAGTACTAAAAGAATAGTGATAAGAATAAATAATGAGAAATTTATATAGAACTAAGAGAAATAAATAATTATTTTTAGTGATTGTTTAGTTAGGGTTACTATTGCTGTGATCAAAAATTCTGTCAGAAAGAGTTGACTGGAACAAGTTTTAAAATGCAACTACAGTATTGAGAACTTAATAATTTAAACATATTTTGAGTCTTGAGAATTGCAGTTAATGTTCTAAATGTTTATCTATTTTCAGAAGAGGCAATCATTTTCTGTAGAAACTATGCAGGTAAAAAGATGTTAATGTGTTGTAGATTATACCCAGTTCTCTCAGAACTTTGAACTTTGCATCTGCAGGTTCTGCTGACATTTGTGGATTGAAAAAAAAAAATCTGGAAACACAGTTATTTCCCTTTTCATTATTTCTGAAACAATATGGTAAAAATATTATTTACTAGAAACTTTATTGTAGTAAATGTTACACATTTATAGAGGTATGGAGGTAATCTACAATATGTGTTAGGTATAACTACTGTAAGAAATGCTTTGGGATGTGGGTGGATTCTGATATTTTGGAAGAGATTATCTTAGAAGCAATCCGTACATGAGCCCAGAGGGTGACTACATTCTGAATAATATATTTGTCAGTGTAGACTCCAGGCATAATTTTGTGTAGATTACTGTTCTTGAGTTTTCAAATCTGCTGGAATTAAGTCATTAAAGGATATTATTAAAGATAAAGAAACTTGTATAAAAATATCTGAATGAAATTATTAATAGGAATCATCTATAATTTCTTTTGTTAAAATAGTATTACTGAAGTCCAAAGTTGTCGTTGCTTCTCTAATCCCAAGTGTTTTTAAAGCTATGTCATGAGACTAACAAGTTCAAAACCTACCTGGGTTACAGAGGGAGTTCAAGGGTAGCATGTGTAACTTATCTAGATCTGGTCTTAAAATAAAATGAAAGGTTGTAGGGATGTATATCTAAGTAATGATGTGTGTGTATAGCTCCTGTGAAGCCCTAGGGTGAATATGACTTTTTATAAAATAAAACAAACTTTCAAATCCGAAACAAGTAACAGCACCCTAAATTGGCCCCTCTCTTTCCATTTTTTTTTTATTTTCTATATTCTTTATTTACATTCCAAATGATTTCCCCTTTCCTGGTTCCCCCCCTCCCCGAAAGTCCCATAAGCCCTCTTCCCTCCCCCTGTTCCCCATTTGCCTAAGAAATTCATGAATTCATTGTTTTTTAATTGCAGAGTAGTATTCCATTGTGTAAATATACATGAAAAATATCTCTGATAAAATTGAAGAAATATATATAGAAAAACACGTTAAGATTGACTATTTCATAGAAAAATTATACAGATAAAATGGTCTCTCTTTCCATTTTAAATTTTGACAGAAGATGTTAAAGTGACACAAATTATAAAGATAAACCATGCTTTAAAATATGTGAGTCGAAATTAACAATGTGATGTTGTACTGGTTGGATTTTACTGTTAACATGACACAACCTAGAGATCAGATGGTAAGCATGGTCCTCAGCTGAAGAATTTCCACTATTCATGCTGTCCATGTCTGTGAAAAAAAATGTGTTGATTGATAATCAGTGTAAGTTGGAAGTCAGGCCACTATGGGCAGCACCAACTCTAGGCAGGGGGTGGGGGATCTGGTCTGTATGAAAAGCTACGTGAGCATGAACAAGGAAGAAAGCCAGGAAACAATGTTCCATTCTAATCTCTGCTTTGGTTCCTGCCTTAAGTTCCTGCCCTTACTTCCCCAGTGATGGAAGTTTTATGTGGCAGTCTAAGCTTAAACACATATTTTGATTAAAATTATACCACATGTTTTATAGATCTAAATTGGTTGCATCTTGGTTCCCTGTTATTCTGTTATAGTCTCTATAAAATACCAACTATATTGTTTTATTTTTCATGTTATTTCTAAAAAACAAAACATTATAAACCCAATAGACAACTTGAAGAAAAATATTAATTTTATAGATAGAGTGAAAACTGGACCCTTTTTATTTAAAATTAAGTATGCTATACTATTCTTATTGCCAGTTTACACAGTTGCATACCCTGGGTTGTGGCCCTGACAACACAAATTCATAGATGAAATTTGTAGAACCTAAAACTTATCATGATTCTTTAAAATAAAGATTATTTATTTTATGTAGATAAAAGTTTGAAGTAGTTGTTACTTTCTCAATGGACATTATATTCATGAGATATTTGATGGAATTACACAACAATTTAGATGGTTATTAAGGTATTATTGATCCATTTAAAAATGATATTTCTTTACTTTTATCATTAAGTTTAAAATTACCTCACTTTAGTAGTTCAGTATAGGTTAGTTGAACCTTGAAAATCCAACTAAACGATATGTTAGTAAATAAAAATGTTTGCTCATTTAAACAAATGATTCTACAGAAATTTCTTTATACTCTTAACATCTACACCTTGCCTATAGAATAGTAGTTATTTAAAATATTTGCAATATTTTGTAGAGTGTCCTTAGACACTAACTAGTATTAAGGATTTTTGAGTGAGGGCATTTCTATGTTATTGCAAACACACTAAATGCTAAATTCATGTTGATGCTAGTTAACAAGGCCACCAGAAATCTGGATGAGGTCTATGTTCATGTTCTATTTTTAGCCTGCTACTGATACTTCTTTTCAGTTTTCTGATTCTACCAATGTAAGTAAAAAAATCTTTAGTTTCTTTAGTCATTTACAGATGCATTTACCTGCTACTTTTAAACTTCTCCTTTTACTATTATGTTGGTAGAAGGGCAATTCCTGATGATCATCGTGCACTAGAAACTTCTCTGTCAAAAATGTATTCTATAAGTGCAATTGCGATATTGTTACCTGTGTGTATTCATCTGTCTCTATGTGTAAATTTATTTACAAAGATGATCCCTCATAATAGAAAAACCTTAAAATAGAGTATTCTTTGTGAATTAACATCAAGAAGCCTATTGTTAAAAATGGGAAAAAACAAAATTAAGTAAAAGCTTAATATTTATAAAATTATTACAGTTTTGTATACGAATTTTTGATGAGTTAACCACTCAAAAAACCTCAGAAGTTTTAACACGTTTCAATTACTTAAACTTGCCTGAAAATAATTGTATATTTTTTCAAATAGCTTTGTATATATTTCTGATGCTTAAGTTTAAGCTACAGATTATATTTTGCCATAATTCCAGCAAATAACTATTATTAGTATAGTATTCATAGGAATTTTTCAAAAGAGTCTAAAAATAGAATATTTGTATTTTGTTTTATTTGTTTTATTTTACTTATATAGCTATGTTATTGATGAAAAGCATGCACTAAAATAACTCTCAAAGTAAACAACAATTGATTTTCATCCTCTTATAAAGAACTAAGAAACTTCAGAGTTTCTTGGGTCCGACTCAAGAAATTTCATGTTCCAATATAGTTAGAAGAATAAACAAACCATTTTTTGGAGCAGCAAAAATAATTGGCCAGATGGACTTCTGTTTCCACACCTGCATCGCCACACTGCGTGCCTAGAACAATCACACTGCACAACCGATGACATTTCCACAATGCGAAGTTATAATTATATGTAGGGGCTTCTTTGGATGATTTATTACTCTGAGCAACAGCTGCCAGAAATTCAACTCTACTTCAGATAAATTCCCTAGAAATACCTTTGCAATTTAAGAAATAATAATGAACCATTCTATCATAGAGACACTTCTCATATAGGGAAACATGCACAGACATACACACATAATACACACACACACATACACACACACACACACACACACACAAATAAAATCTCAAAGGATATATCAAACATTTATTGTCCCTTTTTTTCTCACATCTTACAGAAAACAACACAGATGGTAAATGTCAGTATCAAAAATATGGTAAGGTCTGTTTGCTTGAAAAGAAAAGTAAGGAATACACAAGCAGATAGCGAAAACAGTCATCCTCAATATGATAGTCATTTATGGATCTTTGTCTTTGTTCATGTAAAATGCCAAGCTTTTACTAGTCTTGTTCATAGGCATTTCTTCATGATGATCTATTGGAGGCCCATTACAGAAGTCATCCCCCCACTATTATAAATGGGAATCTTAAAACAAATATATCCAATCACCTGGTCTGGCAAAGTGCTTAGATTTCAAGCTGCCATAGAGTTAGCCTCAGTAATGTGTAATGATGGCAGAAGCAATTATTTATTATTTACACACACACACACACATATTTGTAATGTATATATGAATTTATTTATATGATGTGACTGTGGGTGTGTAATAAAAATAGTTGCTTGGGTCAATAAAGTAACAGACCAACTCAATTCATTTAGTGTTTTTCCTATGTACTTTTGTTTAAGACTGACCACTGTGAGCTCATACATGAAGATGATAGCTCCCCCTCTCTCAGAAGTTACTGAATACCTTCTGCTCATCACCTATAATGGGACTTTGAAATTTTCTCCATCCAAATTTGGCATGTCTACTGGCTTGGCCATTGTTCAGGTCTCATTCCAGATACCATATATTGAAGGTCCTTGTGTGGACAACCCCTGTTGTCTATAGAAGACACTATTTTTGGACCTTTATTTTCAACTTAACAATGGTTCCATAGATATTTTGGCAGGATTTTCATTGAATTAATACATCCCAGCCACTTTTACAGCAGAGTTCTTCTACTCCATGAACAGCAGAATCAGTGTTTGACATCACGGCACAAACATTTTAACTGAGCACTGGCATCTCTAGTTTATTTCAGAAATATTTTACAGTTTTCAGCTTCCTCAATTATGTTTATTTCCTAAACATTGTATTAATCTGATGCTATTTTGAATGGAATTAGTGCTGACAATTTCATTTCTGATTGTTTATTATTGGCATTATTGGTCAGGGGCCATTGGGTTGTTGGTTTTCTACAATGTTAAAGCTTGGTCAGAGTACTATGATGAGCTTTTAAGACAAGGGAGAACCCAGATGTCCCTCAACGGAGGAATGGATTCAGAAGATGTGGTATATTTACACAATGGAATACTACTCTGCAATTAAAAACAATGAATTCATGAAATTCTTAGGCAAATGGTCAGAACTTGAATATATCATCCTTAGTGAGGTAACCCAATCACAAAAGAACACACATGGTATGCAGTCACTGATAAGGGGATATTAACCCAGAATCTCGGAATACCCTAGACACTATTCACATATCAATAGATTTCCAAGAAGATGGAAGGAGAGACCCCTGGTCCTGGAAAGACTGGATGTAGGGGAACGCCAGGACAGAGAAGCGAGAGGGGGGTTGAATGGGGAAAAGAGAGAGGGAAGGAGACTTATGGGACTTTCAGGGAGGGAGGAAATGAGAAAGGGGAAATGATTTGGAATGTAAATAAAAAAACTTAGAAAATAAAAGAATTTGGAAAAGAAAAGACAAGGGAGAAGAAAAGAACTGAGGTAGGACATTTAAGGAGTATTAGAATTCCAAAAGCCACAAGTGGGCAGTACCTGTGAGAACACCTATCTATCTAGGAAGTGAAAACTTGGTGAATACATAGGTTAGGAAGGAGACAGACAGCCCTTTCTTCTCCTCAGATCTATAATACCTCCATTTAGAGTTAAGAATGGTTTTATTTAGAATATAAAACAGGATTTGTATTGTGTGTTTATAAGGCATAATGAGGAAATGTATTAAAAGAGATCCTTGTACTTAGTCTGTAAGGTCTGTGATTTGCCAATGAATGATTACCCAGATTCAGATAGCATACAACAGCAAAAGAGCATTTATTCTACAGAAATCCTTCATGCAGGGCTCTACCATTCATTAGGCTGGAGCTGGAGATGTGAGCTTTGCAGGCTCTATTTTAGAGCAGATTTTGGGGAATTCCAGGGAGGAATTCTAATGAGCTGGGATTGTCTAGTCCTCCAGGGATGTTCCAGGGGAAGCCTAGAAACCCCTGCTAACTTGTCTTGACTCACTGCTTTTGCCTCAGTCAGATGATGAGGCAGTTCCTGATTGGCTGTCCACGGGAGCTGGTTTTGTTTGTTTGTTTGTTTGTTTTTGTCTTTTTGTTTTTGTTTTTTGTTTTGTTTCCCCAGTAACTGACTTGTCCAGGCTTCTCTGGTTCTGGGAAACAGAAACCTAGTCTCCCAAGCTGTCAGTTTGGAGCCTGTCACGGAGTCTACCTGGCTCAGTCCTCTCAAGTCTAGATATGAAAGTCCTGTTTGGTGTTTGGGCTTTTTTTTTTGCGCTCATCAGGGATATTGCTCTAGAGTTTCCTTCATTGACAGAGGTGCCAGAAGAAATTGCTAAGTGCTCCTTCCTTTTCATGTTTTCACAGTGTGTGACAAGAACAGATGATGCACAAACCTTTAGCAATAAAACATATAATACCCATCTTTATTTTAGCTTTTATTTACATATTATTTATTTTATATTATTGACTTAGTCATCTTAATATAAATATATTAAAATATTGTAACTCTCCATGATTCAACCTTAGTATACTGAATGTTTCTCAGAATTTATCCTGTATTAGCTAGTGACTGGTACAGTTTTTATTGTAGACTCTTATATTTCTTTCCATATTGGGGGTTTTAATATTTAGCTTTCTATATGTCTATCTTTCAAACTCCGATTAAGTGATTATTCAACTTTTTTAAAAATCCTCCTGTAGCCAGGCAGGAACCCCAGTGGAACAATAGGGATACCAACCCACCCACAAAACTTTTAACTCAAAATTTATTCTGTCTACAAGAAATACAGGGACAGTAGATGGAACAGAGACTGAGGTAATGGCTAACCAGTAACTGACCCAACTTGAGACCCATCCATTGGACAAACACTAATCTCTGATGCTTTTAACAATAATCTGTTAAGCTTGAAGACAGTAGTCTGGCATTATTGTCCTCTGAGAGGCTCCACCCAGAAGCTGACTTAGACAGATGCTGAAACCCACAGCCAAACAGTGGATAGAGTTTGGGAACTCTTATGGAAGAATAGGAAAAGGATTATAGGCCCCAAAAGTGATAGGGAGTTCATAGGAAGACAAACAGAGTCAACTAAGCTGGATCTTTGGGAGTTCTCAGAGACTCAACCTTCAACCAAAGAGCATACAAGGGCTGGAGCTAGGCCTCCCTGCACATATGTAGCAGATGTATTTTGGTCTTCACATGGGTCTAGTTCAACTGGAGTTGGGGGCTCTCCCAAAAGCTATTACAGGATTGTATTTTGTAATGGCTAAATAAATAGTAAATGTACTTCATTTTCTTCTTTTGTTTAAAAAGAAAATGAAGCTATTCTTTTCTCTTTTCTTACATTTTTGAGGGTGCATGTCCTATATTTCATCAAAGTGGCTTCAAACTTTGCTTGAATTTCTGTTACTTCACCCTGACATCTTAAGTGTCAGGAGGTATTAAACTAATGGACATATGCTTCTCTGTGGCTTCTAGTTAGAATCAGCCTCAATCCCTTACTTTAAGGCCTCTTCAAATCAAATGCAGGTTATATAATAGCAGGCACATTGTTAATGTTGAACAAGTGAGAGTACATGACCAAAAATCATAGTAATTAGGAAACTTATCTCAGTTGTGACATCCATCATTTTTTACCATGTTCTGTTATTTGCAAGCCAGTCACTGATTTGTACTTTGGATACTCAGAGTTGGTCATTTCAGGTGTTAAGCGGGACTAGAATGATGTCAAGTACCGAATACATGTATTTACCCTGGGTTATCTAAAATTAAGTCAAATATAACCATTAGTAGAGATGTTAAAAGTTAGTATAATCTTAAATTTATTATTTAGCCACTTTTTCTTAAACTACTCCTTTACAAAAATGTAAGTAAATATATCTGCCTCTTAGGGGTTATAACACGCATGAACAAAATCTTACAAGTATAAAAAGCAATGTACATTTTTCATCTTTTAGCATTGGACTTATGGAGTGCCTACATGTCAAATGCAGAAAAGTAAAACATATTAAACTAGAATCTTTTTAAATGGAAATTATATTATTCAGTCAACAGCTCTATAGGACAGCATAGGGTGAGTGTACACTTACAAATAGTTTTGTCCACACGGTAGAGAAAAGCAGGATTGCTGCTGAGGGCAGAAAGGAGCACGTGCCCTGTGTGTATATCCAAGAGGTCTCTGTGCTGGGCAAACCTGAGGAAGAAAAATGTTAAAGCCATCCAAGTAAGGGAATAGATGTGGGTTTTTTTTTAATCATTCCTTCTCAGTTATTCTTTAAATATACTTGCTACATATTCAGTTATATTGATGATAGCTTTCACATTCCAAAGATATTTACTTGTTATTACTTTTTGTTTAAAGTGGCAGCAGAGTGATACTGCCTCTGTTTCACTGTTGTATAATTCATAATTACCTTTTTCCTATTTTTGTGGAAATAGAGCTTGCAGCTAGACTAAGAAAGTCTTACCCAGGACTAGATAACACTATACTGACCAAGAAGATGTATTTCAAATGAATTATTTAGACATCTATACACACTGAAATGACTTTAACTGTATTATAGTATTATAAGGTCTACTTTACTGCCTTGGCCATGGTATAGATCAAAAATCATGATACACATAGAATTCTTCTTGAGTAATCATGTGATTTTCACTTCTGAATCTTTCTTCCACATGCTTGCTTAATTTCCAATCTTTTATTTAATTTTAAAGTACATGAATATAGTAATTGATATAACATGAAATAGGGGTGAACTGTCTTGAATATTGTTGAATATTCATTAATTTTTATAAATTATTGGGACTGAAAGAATTACTAGAGTTCCATTAGTTCCTTCTATAAATTACTGATGATGAAACTAAAGCTTGCAAATGAGGAAGTTTCTAGTCAATGTCATTGTTTTATGGTTCTCTCATGGGACACTTGAGACTGTAATCATTTATACTGCTTTAAAAATAGAAAGGAAAACACGTATTTGTAAAACATACATAATAAGATTCAGACAATCGAAGAAAACTTGTCTACAGTATTGTATCTCCACATATGGATTATATGTCTTAATTCATGGTTAAGATTGGAAAGAGGGAGAGAGACAGAGACACAGAGACAGATTGTTTTATTTATTTTTATTTTATTACTTTTATTTATTTATTTTTTTACAATCTAGTCGTTGCCCCCCTTCCAGTCAGCCCTCCCACAGTTCCTCATTCCATCATCTTCCACCCTGTTTCCAAGAGGATGTTTCCCTTACCCCATGAGAGCCAGGCCTCCAAATTCCCTGGGGCCTCAAGTCTTTCAAGGGTTATGTACATCTCCCACTGAGGCCAGACCAGGCAGTCCTCTGCTGTATATGGGTCAGGGAAGGAGGGACCAGCTAGTGTATGTATGCTGCCTGGTTAGTGGCTCAGTGTTTGAGAGATCTCTGGGGTAGGGTGGGGGGGGTGTTCAGGTTGTGGAGACTGCAGGTCTTCCTATGGGTTTTCCCTCCTCCTCAGCTCCTACCAGCCCAGTCTTCCCCTGATTCCACCACAGGGGTTCCTGACTAATGAGATGAATTTACTGAAATTGGGCTGAGCATTGTGGCACATAACTCTAATCCCAGCTCTCCACAGGCATGTTCAGGTAGATGGATATCTGTGAGTTCAAGGCCAGTCACATTTATAAAGTAAATTCCAGGCCATCCTGAGTTATTCAGTGGAAACATGACTCAAACACAAACTTCGAAATATGTAAATTATTGACATTAATACAAATATTAATATAAATATTTATTCACAGAAGAGATGTGTTTATATATAGTTTCGTACATGGAGTTGAAACAGCATTAGGGTTGTTATACAATGATAGTGATATAAAGTAACATTTTTCTATTTTTATTCACTTTATATCCTGATCACAGCCCCCCTTCTCTCCCCTCCAGACCCACCATTACAAATACCTCCTCCCATTGCTTCCTCCCCTGCTCCCTAGAGAAGGGGAGCCCTGTCCCCCTGCTTGGGTACCAGCCTACCCTGGGGCATTCAGTCCCAGCAGGAGTCAACACATCCTCTCTCACTGAGCCCCACCAGGCAGTCCACTTAGAGGAAAGGAGATCCAGTATCAGAGAAGAGAGACAAAGACAGTTTTGCTCCACTTGTTAGGGGACCCACATGAAGACCAAGTTGCACATTTGCTTCAAACAGCTAAACAAAGAATTTTCACTTGGGGAATATCGAATGGGTGAGATGCACCTAAAGAAATGTCCAACATCCTTAGTCATCAGGGAAATGCAAATCAAAATAACCCTGAGATTTTACCTCACGCTGGTCAGAATGGCTAAGATAAAAAACTCATGAGACAGTAGGTGCTGGAGAGATTGTGGAGAAAATGGAACACTCCTCCACTGCCGGTGGGTGGGTGGGATTGCAAACTGGTACAACCACTCTGGAAATCAGTTTGGAGGTTCCTCAGAAAATGGGGCATAATACTACTGGAGGAACCTGCTATACCACTCCTGGGCTTATACCAAGAGGATTCCCCAGCATGTAATAAGGACATATGCTCCACTAAGTTCATAACAACCCTATTTATAATAGCCAGAAGCTGGAAAGAACCCAGATGTTTCTCAACGGAGGAATGGATACAAAAAAATCTGGTATATATACACAATGGGATACTCTTCAGCCATTAAAAACAATGCATTCATGAAATTCTTAGACAAACGGATGGAACTGGAAAATATCATCCTGAGTGAGGTAACCCAATCACAATCAACACACATGGCATGCACTCACCGATAAGTGGATATTAGCCCAGAAGCTTGGAATACTCAAGACACATTTCACCTATCAAATGATGCCCAAGAAGGAGGAAGAACAAAGTATGGCTCCTTGGGTTCTTTGTAGAAAGGGAAAAAAAAATACTCCCAGAAGGAGATACAGAGACAAAAGTTGGAGCAGAGACTGAGGGAAAGAAGATCCAGAGACTACCCCACCCAGGGATCCATCCTATATATAGTTACAAAATGCAGACACTATTGTGGATGCCCACAAGTGCTGGTTGACTGGAGCCAGATATAGATATCATCTGAGAGATTGTCCTAGTACATGACAAATACAGAGGGAGACACTCTCAGCCAATCATTGAAATGAGCACAGGGTCCCCAATGGGGGAGCTAGAGAAAGGATCCAAGGAGCTGAAGGGTTTGCAGAGCTACAGGAAGAACAACAATATGAGTCACCCAGTACTCCCAGAGCTCCCAGGGACAAAACCATCAACCTAAGAGTACACAGAGAATTACCAATGGCTCCAGAGACATAGGCGAGAGAATGGTCTTGTTAGACACCAAAGGGAGGAGAGGCCCTCAGTCCTGGAAAGATTTAATGCCATAGTGTAGAGGAATACCAGGACAGGGAAGTGGGGGAGAGTTGATTGGGGAAGGGCAGATGGCCTATGGGATTTTCGTGGGAGGGGGAAACCAGGAAAGGGGACAACATTTGAAATGTAAATAAAGAATATATCTAGTTAAAAAAAAAAAGAAAAAGAAAACGGGAGAACTCAAAAAAAAAATATGGAGGGGATCTAGGTCCAGCTCCTGCATGCTCCCTGCTTGGTGACCCAGGCTCTGTGAGTCCCCATTGTCCCAGATTAGTTGACTCTGTGAGTCTTTTTGTGGTGATCTTTAGCCCTCCCACTTGCACAATTCTTTCCCCCACTCTTCACCAAGACTCCCTGAGCTCTGCCCGATGTTTGGCTGTGGGTCTCTGCATCTGCCTCCATCTGCTGCTACATCAGCAAAAGTAGTAGAGCATCATTAATAATGTCAGGTCTGGGTCTCTCACCTGGAATGTGTCTCAAACTGGGATAGTAATTGTTTGGCTGTTCCCTCGGTCTCTGCTCCATCTTTCTCATTGTACATCTTGTAGGTAAGACAAATTTGGGGTTGAAGGTTTTATGGATGGATTGATGTCCCCCTCTTTCCCCTGGAAGTCCTATCTGGTAAAAGGCACTTAAATCTCTATATCTTCCTATAGTAGGATTCCCAGTTAGGGTCACAACCACCGCATAAAGTTCCCATACCTTCTCCAACCCCTGGCCTCCAGCTAGTCATCAAAGATGATCTCCCATGCAGATTTCCATTTTCATTTCCAGCCCCATCTCACTCTCCTTGCCCCATACCTGAACACCATCCCTGTTCCACATCTTTTATCCAGTTCCCTCTCTCCATTCACTTAGTTTTGTCTTCTGAGGGAGATTGGCATGTCCTTCTTTGGGATCTCTGTTTTAACCCAGTTTCTTTGGGTCTGAGGTTTCTAGCATGGTTGTCTTGCATAAGGTAACAATTGTGTTATGGGTTGTATTATGACAGGAAAGTTGTTGGAACTGAATAATATTTAAAGCCCTCTTTGTAGATCATATCCTACTTTGTTGCAAGAGATTATTCACTTGGCAATGACACCTGGGTAGAAGAAGGATTTGAGAAGACAAGCAAATCATTAAGAGACCAGAGGAACTTGCAAATACAATGCTGTACAGCAACACAGCAGAGCAATACTTTAAAATTGTAATGTGTAACAACCATGTCAAGTGCTCCCAGAAATAATCAATGGAATGACTAAATATAAATTTAATTATATGAGAAAAACATTCATTACTGTAGAGAAAACAAAATCCCAGGGAACGTCAGACAATGAAGACATGTATAAGAGGGCAAGAAATAGAGAATATTTTCAACTAAATGTTCAGCGTTATAATGGCTAGGGAAAGCAGAGAGAATATTATCTATAATGTGAAATTTCTTGGTTGAAACATTTTCTTAAAAAATATTGTAAGATTAGAAAATTCGTGAGATTTGAAAATCCCACTGAGAAGAAATTGAATAGTATTATGATGTCAAAAATTCAGGCATGCCTGCCCTTACCATCCACATTTCCATATCGCATTCATAAGGGATTTTGGTCTGTCTTGTGAGATTGACATATAATATTTTTCCAAGCAGTAGTCATATCCTGAGAGGGAGGTGGATGAGATGTGATAAGAATGCCAGGATATGGAAATGAGTAAAGCTTGGTTTCAGTTGTGAGCAAGTCATGCCAGATTATCCAAAGGATATTCAATTGCAAGATTACCCTTGAAAGGAAAGGCAATTTTAACATGTTTCACAGTATGAGTGAAATGTGAGGGCATTATACTAAGTGTCCTTACTTAGTCACAAGATGACAAATATATATGATTCTACTTAATGCTTGCAGAGTAATCAAACTTGCACAGAAAGAAAGTATAATGAAAATCTTCATCCCTTTGAGTAGAAAGAATGAAGGATGTTTAGAGGGTATATAGAACTTTTATTTTGTAAGATAAAATTAATAATTTCTTGTACAATATTATTAATGTGCTTATCACTACTCATATGTATACATGCGATACTCTATTACTTTCTCTAAAATGGAAAATTATCTCTTGAAGGGAGGTTCATATGACTTGGGAAACTAACTGAACCTTATAAAGCTCAAAAAATGCACAGAATTGTAAGTCTCACACTCTTTTCAGAGGAGCTGATTGTAAATTGTTTGAGGAACTACAGAGGTTCAGCTTTTGGCAACTGCCATCTATGTAGGGGTTGCCTATTCATTGATCAAGCTGCCTGTGAGCCACCTTTAGAGTAATGCCAATACCACTCTTCTGAAAATAACTCTACTTAAGCACAATGGTTCAGAAAGTTAGGCGTGAGTAGAAGAAATCTTTTACTATGTCAGCCATTGTGGGAAAATAAGAAAAGCGTGGGGCCTGAGATGAGTAGATATTCCTTCATACCTCTGCAGAAAACCATGTAAAAACACTTAAAATTATTTACTAAAGTTTATGTATAAATAATACAATTAAGACACAAACATATTTCAAAATAATTGTTTCTGTCTAGTAGTTCAAAATCTAATTCTCTAAAGTATTTGCACAGTTGAGGTTTATACATGGATACCAATATGCCCAGCAATATGTGCCTTGGGTGCAGTAGTGACAAGACACTCATGGATGCAAGCAATTGATAGTTGTTTCGGTAATGCATAAGATGGGGCTGTCACATTGCATTTTGAACATCAGTGTTTACATTCATAGAATTCTGTGGCTCTAGGTTTAATCATGGAGAGAAATGTCTTTGTGGTGGACCCTGGTTGTTACAGAGATTCTACCAGTGAATTCTCTAAAAACAAATGAGTGTTTCTGTAGACCAGGGATTCAATGAAAAATAAGGGAAGAAAAGAATAATGATAAAATATGTATATAATGGAAATATTCCTAAAAGTGTTAGGAAATTTTGGGGGAATGAACCACTGTAAAACATGTAATGAGGCAATGATTGCATCACTAGTTGGTAATGATGTATTATCATGCAATCATCGAATATTTATTTAAAAGTATATCTTTAACACCTCCCTAATAATGTTGTGAGCATGTCATACCTACCATTTCATTATCTAGGAAGGTTTTCTTTACCTTTCCTCTTGAATTAGAATCAGCCATAAGAGATTATTTAAAGTTATGGCATACTTAACATAGTTTGACAACACAGTATGTTTGAAGTAAGATTTAGTCTTCCTTAGTGTCCTTCACTGACTACTCCTCTATTGCAATAACGATTCCTCATATAGTGGCAATGTGTAGATTGCACCTTTCTTCATAAATTTTTCCTCTGTACTACTGGATGTTCATGAAGTGTTTATTTGAATCCAGGCATTTCACATTGCAAGAAAGCATGATACTTGCTTTGCTGTGCTCTCCTTAAAAGAAAATGTTCAATGTGAGACTATTGCTGTGTCCCGTGGTATGTTCAGTTATCTACTGCTTTGTCTAAGACTTACAGAATATACACCCTGGCTATGGCTTCTGTCACGTTTGGTGGAGTTACTGCATTGCAACTCTTGCTTGTCCAGTGTGCTCTATGGAGTGTGCTCTATTTGAGCCTCCTCTTGGGAATTTATTGTAAACGCAGATGTTCAGACTTCCCATCACCCTGAGACTGCTGAATGAAAACCTGCATTTTTTTTTTAGTGATCCATCCCATATACCATTACAAAACCCACACTATTATCGATACCCACAAATACCTGCTGACTGGAGTCGGATATAGCTGCCACTTGGGAGGCTCTGCTAGTGCATGACAAATACAGAGGGGGACACTCTCAGTCAGTCATTAAACTGAGCACAAGGTCCCCAATGGGGGAGCTAGAGAAAGAACCTAAGATGCTGGAGGGGTTTGCAGCACCATAGGAGGAACAACAATATGAGTCACCCTGTACTCCCAGAGCTCCCAGGGACAAAAACATCAACCAGATAGTACATATGGTGTTATCCATGGCTCCAGATGCATAGGTAGCAGAGGATGGTCTTGTTGGACATCAAAGGGAGAAGAGGCCCCTGGTCCTAGAAAGGCTGGATGCAGCACTGTAGGGGAATACCAAGACAGGGAAGCAGGAGAGGGTTGATTGGGGAAGAGGGAGAGGGGAGATGGCAGAGTGTGTGTGTGTGGGGGGGGACCAGGAAAGGGAAAATCATTTGAAATGTAAATAAAGAATATATCTAATAAAAGAAAAGAAAACCTACATTTTAAAAACATTCAAGTTGTGTCTTGAAGTTTGAGGTATATTGAGCTTGTAACAGAGGTTTGGTTGCGTATTACTGGTTCTGCAGAACATAGCACAAATAGTATTGTGTGGTTTTTGATTGACAAGCTGTATGCACTGCTGTATTCTGTTAATGCTGGGGCCTTCTATTTTGTTTAGTCTTGGAATGTTGGATGAAGAATAGCATCATGTTCTGTCTCCTTTATGCTTCCCCATCTTGGATATCCTATTACCTTTTGCTAAGGATACAAAGTCACCTTTGAAATTTTTTACAGGTGAATAAAAAAGGCATATTTTGAGAAGATCTGATGCTATTTGATCTTCATGCACACTAAATAAAAAGATTGTAATTCTTTTTTCCTCACACGATTGTATCTTAGTAAATGCTAGAAAGGCATGTTTGCTGAAATGTTATGCATTTTATTGGAGTGTTATACCATCTTATACAATTTGCCTTCTGCCTTATGAGATAATGAATCTTATATGAAGCAACATTGGGTTTAATTATATGTTTTTATCAGAGCCTGAGTATCACCTGAAGCTATTATGATTCCCTCGACTGAGAAAACTGCATGGCCCACTCAGTATGATTAGAATTTTACCCCGAAGTGTGACAAAGTACTATAGCTTCCATTTTGTCAGACAGCTATTGACTTTAAAAAGTATCCCAAAATGTTTTATACCAGAAAATGGGACTTTTCTTCTTTAATTATATAAATTATTAAAAATATGTTTGGTTGATTCCACTGTAGAAAATAAAGTTACATATCCCAACAAATGAAGTTTTCTTTTATTTAGATTCATTTTTGAGAAATTAATATTTTTGTTAAACAGGCCTTAATAATGAAACATTTTACATATGCCTACCTCTCTTTCCTAGCATTAAGGTCCAAATATGAATCCTCATTTTTCAGTATTTACTGCACATTTTCAAACAGTATACATGGGTATCTCTGCCAATTACATTAACAATATTAGAAAAACTTGTAATAAAACATATATTAGGATCCATTATAGAATAGTAAATATAAAGAGATAGTGAATGTTTTCATAAAGGAAAAAATATATACAAAAACTGAAAACAGGAAGTCCAAATGACTTGCTAGAAGGTGAACAGAACTGAGTGTCTAAAAATATCATAATGGTGTGTTTGATTTTGTTTTTATTTTCTTGTATGTATGTGTAAATATATGTGTTAATAGAAACCAGTTCAGTAAAGAGGTGAGAAGGCATCAGGTCCCCTGCAGTTAAAGTTACAAATGTCTATGCACCATAGGAAATGAGTTCTGAGACCAAAACTTGCTCTAATTCAAGAATATTTTGCCTCTTAACTTCAGAGCCACATCTATAGTTTATCTCCTTAGGCCAAATTGGTCACTGAATTTTCTACTACCTTCTTTCAAATTTTGGTGCAAATTTGAGAAAGGAGAAGGATTTTTATTTTTACTCAGCTGTAAGGCCAACATTGGACTAAATATTTTCTTGCCAAATGAGAGGATATATAAGAAAAGTCCTTGTGGGAATATATTAATAGCATATGAATTCTCTTATCCATTTTCTTAAATACATCTCTTTTCCTTGAGTCTTTTTACAATTGTTTATATACTTTGTGTGTGTGTGTGTGTGTGTGTGTGTGTGTGTGTGTGTGCATGTGCACACACATGTGCACACTCAGACATGTCATGGAATGTATTTAGTGGTTAACACAACTTATAGGAGTCTGTGGGTTCTGGGCATCAAACTCAGGTCATCAGGTTGTGTCTTTAACTGCAAAGTCATTTCTTCAGAACTTCCACATATCATTTTTTCACCATACTGGAACTCACAGGTAATGAACTTGGGTTTGTTTCACTCAGAACCCTTTAGTTTTCTTTTTTCTTTTTTGATTTTTTTTCATACAGTATATTTTGATCACAGTTTCTCCTACTCAACTCCTTTGAGATCCTTCCCGACCATGCCTTCTTTCTGTCTTTAGAAAACAAATAGACAAGCAAACCAAACAAAACAAAATGAAAAACAAAGTAAAAGCCTAGAAAACCACACATTCATATGCAAAAATTCCATAAACCACAAAATTGGTAGCCAATTAGAAAAAAATCCTAAGAAAGAAATATGAAGTGCCAATGACCAGCTTTGGCTTAGAAAGGAGCTCTGAGAGAAGGGGTGTCTGGGAGAGGTGAAAACAAATGACAGGAAGTGCACTCATGTATCTAAGCCGGTGGACTGTGCTTTGGGCTTTGCTGGAAACATTTTTCTATCTTGTTTTCTTTCTGTTCTACTTTCTTTTGATCTGCTTTCTCTCGAGATCTCTAGACAACTCTCTCCATGTTCTGCTCCAGACAGTTCTCCAAGCTGTTCTCTCTGGCTGTTTTAAACTCTTTCTCTGGATGGCTCATACCATGTAGATCATAAGCCCAGTCTTATTTTTACACATCAATCCAGTCATTTTATTCAGGTCTCCTTTTAATTATCCTAAGAATCAGCATCCAGTAACCCCCAGCCCCTTAATTCTTATGATACAGCAAGCACCCTTTTTTTTTCTAACATTGCAAAATAATTCAGAGATCAGCCTGCCTCTCTTAAGTACAGATAATAAGCTAGCTGGATTAGACCCTGTCCTGAATATTCTATTTCTGCCACACGTGGCCCTAACCTTGCTCTGTCTCAGGCTGATCTTGATCTCAGGAATGTTTGCCTTTGTATCTGCCTGCCTTTGTATCTTTTTGACATTCTGGCTCATTAATGTAGCTGACGTTTTACCTTTATATTTGCTAAGCCCCTCATAAAATTCATATTGAATCTTTACACTTTTGCACAGTTGAGAAATTATGTATTTCTAAACTCATTTAGAGTTCTTTCCATAGCCTTAAGGGTTATCCTGAAGGTCCCAGCATTTACCATTTTGCTGAGACTTTAGCTATACCTTCATCTCCAGGACTCATGCTGTCTCAGATGATCATGGAGTTATTAATGATAACTGGGAAGATATTCCTTAGAGGAGTGTGAAAATATACACATTATCATACAAACAAGCTTTATGCCCATGGCAGCCATTGATGCTCATTAGAGGGCCAGGTAGGCTGGCCCTATCCTAGGGATAGGGATCGGATTATTTTGTCCCCACCAAGGTCACATTGAACTCAGCAATGAGGCAAAACATCTACACAACTAACATTAAGTTCATTTTGTGTTGGCCTTGTACTGGTGGGCCCTCTCTGGCTTGAATCCATAATGGGTACATTTTACTGACTTTCTTCAGGCCTGAGACTGTGCATATTTATCAGCCAAAAAATTAGTAACAGAATCAGATTGTATGTCTTCATTTTCTCTATATTTTATCAGATAATGTATAAAATAACCTTTATTTTCTGCCTTTGAAGACCTCAGGGAGTGCAAAGCAGAAATTGGTATATTCCAATCTAGTTAAGTTTGTGTCTGCTTTCCCTCCTAGACACTCCTCTGCTGCCAGCACTAGCAGGACATTGGGCTTAGTATGTGAGTCATTGCTGGGCATTTCTTTCTGTTACCAATATTCTTTTATTTTATTGATCATTTTGTTTACATTTCAAATTATATCTCCTTTCCCAGTTACCCCTCCACACAGCCCCCATCCCATCCTCCGCTCCCCTCTCCCCTTTGCCTCTATGAGGATGCTCCCCTACCCACTTACCCACTCCTTCCTCATTGTGCTAGCACCCCACTACACTGAGGCATCAAGCCTCCCTCCCCTCCCATTGATGTCAGATATGGCCATCCTCTGCTATCTAGAGTCATGGCTCCCTCCACGTATATTTGTTGGTTGGTGGTTTAGCCCCTGGGATCTCTGGGTGGTCCAGTCAGTTGATGCTGATACTGTTCTTATGGGGTTTCAATCTCATTCAGCTCCTTCTGTCCTTCCCCAGCTCTTCCATTGAGGTCTCTGAGCTCAGTCTGATGGTTGGCTGTTATTATCTGCTTCTGTATCGATTAGGTGCTGGGAGAACCTCTCAGGGAGCAGCCTTATCAGGCTCCTGTCAGCAAGGACACCTTGGCATCAGCAATAGTGTTGGGTATGGTGTTTGCAGATGGGACGGATCCATAGATGGGGTGATGTCTGGATGGACTTTCCTTCAGTCTCTGTTCCATCTTTTATCTCTGCTTTTCCTTTAAATAAGAACATTTCTGGGTTAAAAAAGTTTTAGCTGTGTGGGTGGCCCCATCCATCCACTGGAGGCAGTACCTATCTGCTGAAGATGCTCTCTACATTTTGTCTCTCCCATTTGTTGGGTATTTCAGCTAAAATCATCACCATTGGGTCCTGAGAGCCTCTGGAGTCTGGGATGTTCTAGCAACTATCCCCAAATCCACAACCCCCATTACTACATGTTTCTATTCAATTTTCTGAGGCTCTGTACTTCTCTCCTGTTACTTCCAATACCTGTTTCTGCCACCCCTTTTATTTCCTCCTCCTCCTCTCTCTTTCCCAGGTCCCTGCCTCCCTGTACTTCCTATGCTTATTTTGTTCCCCATTTTATGTAGGATTGAAGCATCTACACTTTGGTCTTCCTTCTTCTTAGGTTCCATATGGTTTGTGGGTTGTATCTTGGGAATTCTGAGCCTTTGGGCTAAGGATGCTGAACATTTCCTTAAGTGCTTCTCAGTCACTTGTGATTCCTTAGTTGAGAATTCTTTATTTAGGCCTATTAATAGAGTTTTTTGGTTCTCTGGATTCCAACTTATTGAGTTCTTTGTATATTTTGGATATTAGCCCTCTATCAGGTATAAGGATGGTAAAGATCTTTTCCCAATCTGTTGGTTGCTGTTTTGTCCTATTGACAGTGACCTTTGCTTTACAGAAGCTATTCAATTTTATGAGATCCCATTTGTCAATTGTTGATCTTAGAGCATGAGCCATTGGTGTTCTGTTCAGGAAATTTTCCTCTGTATCAATATGTTCGAGGTTCTTTCCCACTAATAGATTCAGTGTATCTGATTTTACGTGGAGGTCCTTGATCCACTTGGACTTGAGCTTTTTACAAGGAGATAAGAATGGGTTATTCTATATGCTGACCACCACTTGAACCAGCACCATTGGTTTTAAAAATGCTATCTTTTTTCCACAGGTTGGTTTTTGGTTCTTTGTCAAAGATCAAGTGACCATAAGTGTGTGGGTTTATTTCTGGTTTTTCAACTCTGTTCCATTAATCTACCTGCCTTTCTTTGTACCAATACCATTCAGTTTTTATCACTTTTGCTATGTGGTACAGCTGAAGGTCAGGGATTTCCCCAGAAGTACTTTTATTGTTGAGAATGCTTTTCATTATCCTGGGTTTTTTCTTATTCCAGATGAATTTGAGAATTTCTCTTTATATTTCTGTGAAGAATTGAGTTGGAAGTTTGATGAGGATTGCATTGAATCTGTAGATTGCTTTGGATAAGATGGCCATTTTTACTATTAATCCTGCTGATCCATGAGCATGGGAGATCTTTCCATCTTCTGAGGTCTTCTTTGATTTCTTTCTTCAGAGACATGAAGTTCATGTCATATATATCTTTCGCTTGCTTGGCTAGAGTCACACCAAGATATTTTATATTATTTGTGATTACTGTGAACGGTGTCATTTCCATAATTTCTTTCTTAGCCCATTTATCCTTTGAATAGAACAAGGCTACTGATTTGTTTGAGCTAATTTTATATTTAGCCACTTTGCTGAAGTTGATTTTCAGCTACAGGAGTTCTCTGGTAGAATTTTTTTGGGGTCACAAATAGTGATATCTTGATTAACTCCTTTCCAATTTGTATCCATTTGATCTCCTTTTGTTGCCTAGTTGCTCTGGCTAGAATTTCAAATACTATATTGGGTCTAAATTATAACAGACTCATTTACATCTCTCCCATTTTATGTTTCTTTAGATATTGTGCTACCCCATACATTTCTAAAGTCCAAATGTACCTAATTTCTGTAAGTTGTTATTAATACATACAGATAAATATAAATTATTGTGAATGAAATTATGGTGTAGGGATTATTTGCAAGTAAATTTTATTATAAACTTTTCTACTATTGAATAGCAATCATTGTTTAATGAAAAACTGATTAGTGCTTATAGTATGCCTCAATTATAGGGATATATTTGTATTGTTTATAGTACTAATATGTCTGCGTATTAAGCATTTCCATGATCATTTCCTATTATCATGTCTTTTTGTCCGTGCTTTTGCAGAGATTTCTAAGGTAAATATATGTGAATTCAAATAGCACTATGAAAGCAGCTGAAAGTCTAACTGAAAAAGATGTCTTTCATACTAGTTGAAATGGTTAAAAGGATATGAATTTTTAGTGTTATTGAGGATGTAGAGATAGAACACCTGCATCCTATGAGCAGGATTGCAAATTGGTAGAGTCTCTATGAGAACAATATACAAAAGTCCCTTAAAAGATGTAAAACAAAGCTAATCCATTAGTACCATTTCAGTACCATCCATTATCCATACCCAGTATCATCCATCAGTACCATTTCTGGGCATGAGATCTGGGATGGATTGCTGTGTCTTTCTCAGAGTTTATGTAAATATTACATGAGTCTGTAAATGGTATATGAGTTTAACTTCTGCAGCAGCTTCTTTTAAATAGAAACTCTTTAAAATAAACCTTATACAGAGGATAAATTCCGTAATACAATAGAAAAGTGTTGAATTATAATCTTATGGAGTAGAAGCGATGGAGATAAAAGTTATTTATTGAGATAAGACTAGCCTTTTATGATAGACTTTTATCAATTGGCACTTGAATGGTCCATGATGTCTTGTAGGTTGTAAATTTGTTCAAAATTCAATGTATGTTGGCCATTTTATCTTATTACCTGTAAGTAAAATAACTAATGGTTCAGCTTTTAGATAGTGGGCTTAGGTCATCCTGTTTTTTTTAGTGTGTCACCAATATTCTAAGAGCTACAGCTAGAATCAAGTCTGTGTTTTTTCTGTACTCTTCCTTTGTTTTTAAATTGTGAAATAGAGTAATTTTATAACATCATAGAAGCACTCAGAAGACTTGTAAAAATTATAACTTAAAGGCCTACTCCCCAGAATTTTTGGTTCATTGGTGCCTAAGTTGAACCCAGGAACTGGAAATTCTTGTAAGTTCACACATGAACTTTTGGGTCACACATGACCTTTTGGGTCACATGTAAGGGACACGTCCACAGGACTGTAGTGTGTGCTCCTTCAGACTGTTGAGAACTATGATAATAATAATTCAACATATTTTCTCTTGAAATAAGGGATGTAAGTTAGCATGACTTTGGGTAAAGGGATATATGTTTTATGCTGGATTATTCCATGAAATTTTAAAAGGCAAAAGATAAATACCAGTTAAAATACATTATCATTTATATTTTATATACATATCTATATAAGGCAGCTACAATTACAAAAAATCTTGTTAGAATAAACAGATTATATTTTTTTAAAAGTTCAAATATATGTAAATCTATTTTTGATACCTTACTTAGATAGATAGAGTTTATATATATATTTTTTTGTGATATCAATTCTCCCACTGCATTTTTCTAGTTAAACTTGGTGCTGGTGGAGAGTAGAATTTAACACAAATGTGACAGCCAGCCTGGATCAGTGAGAATTGCCCTAGCATACCATCAGTTTAGATCAACCTTACAGTGAATTCTCATATGAACAGCCTACAAAATTAGCCTCTGTGGAGACAAGGATCACCAACCCTACTGATCCCATTATGATGCATATATTTTTATACTGAATCTCTGCATTGCAGAAGGTAGCAGAATACACATATGTTATACAGTGATAATTAGGGTCAGCTGTCTAGTCTTTTCATGTGGTTTATTCACTCTCCACCCAAAATTCCCTTAACATATTGTTCAGTTGCGTGTAACTCTTGAGGTATTTGTGATCTTTGATGCGCCCATGGATTTTTATACACACCATACAGTTTAATATTATGTGAGTCTTGTATTTCTGTACTTATGTGCCCCTCTAACTTTTAAGAATAGCATTAATTCTGTGTAGTTTAAGTTTTGGTAAAGCATAAGGGATATTACACACACACACACACACACAAAACCACACACACACATACACACACACACTTTTGATACTTAAAGTGGCAACATCTGGAATTCATGGAAAATGTTAGATTTAACTTACAGTACTTTTACTATAATGGCTAGTAATTGAAACAGTCTACCTTTGAAAGAAGCAGAGACTACTGTGGACTCTCAGCAGATGAAATACGTAATTAGACTTTGGAAATTATGCAGGTGGAAATAAATTGATTTAGTTAGACATTTTATGCAGTTGCTTTTTATTCACCAGACTTTTAAAAACACCACTCACAAGCAAAATAAGTGGCAAAGGCTTATATGTAAACTCAGGCTACACTAATGGCTCATATATAAATATGTAGATTTCCACTCAATGTTATGCAGAAAATGAGAAGAAATGGGAAAACCTTATATACTTTAGCATAACAGATTTTACCTCTTATGCAAATAAATTTTCTCTAAGTCAAGGACAGAAAAGGAGGGGGTTAGAATAAAAGCCTACCACACTTTGCAGATAATTAGGCTTGCAAAATTCTATTTTCCAAGCAGACTTTGCAATCACACATTTTGTCTGCTTGCTTTTATTCACGTCACCTGCTTTATTTCCTGGCTAAGTTCCAACATATAGTCTTGCTGCCTTCTTCAATAAATTAACAGAAATTCAAGTATATTTCTGTAGACAAAATTTTATAATTAACTCTTCATTATCTCTATGTTCTCAAGTTCTGGTTTATTCCCTTTCCTTCGAATGGATACAAACTTCTCCTCTTGTCAGGCAATGTTTGCCTAGGAATGGCAGTCTAATTTTAATATTAAGTAGTGTACAGTTAGCATGGTACTGATGCAAAACATTTGTGGGTAAATGAAAAGATGCTTTTAATTTGAGCATCTTTGTTCCTTTCAGTTAGCATACATTAGAGAATTTATTGGATCTGTGCAAAAGATGATCTTCCAAAGTTAAAAGCCAGTTTACTTTCTGTAGTATAGTGACTATAAATATTTGAAACCACTGCTCCATATTTTAGGCTATATCGCTTTATTTGAATCCTTTCTAATATTCTTTCATAACTAACTAAAGGAAAACTTTCTAACCTCTAGTCATTTAATACTCTCGATTCATCATTTTCTTCCCATCCAAGGAGCCTCTTGTTTATACAATGTAGAGATCATAATTAAGGGCATGTTTTCTCCTAACTAATCTATGAAATCATGCACTTGATACTATTGTCTGTCTGCTGTTTGGTTACTGCAAAAGTGATGACTGACTTGTAGGATAAATTCTATGGCTAATGGCTTTGAAACAAACACATCTAGCTTTGCAGTTCCTCCCATGAACCTTTATGGTTTTCAGGTGCTATCCATAAACATTCAGATGATTGTATTGCAGCTGCCAGTGCTTTCCATTTGCAGAGACTTTATCTTTTCCATCATAAACTATTCTTTCAGCCTTTTTTTTTTAATTTATTTTTTAGGTGGCCAGTGGATTAGGGCATGGGAAAGAACAAGAGAAAGAGAGTTAAAGGTTATTCCTCTTATTAGAAGAGTCACAGTGGAGGAAACACAAGAGAGAGACTTCAGAGCAGAAATTTACATTCTGTTGCTGTGTCTATCTTGGTGCTTGAGAGTCACTATTGCCACACAAGGATTGCCCATGGGGAAAATAAAAGGTAGTTACTAAATTCCATGGATAAATTTTCTCAAGATTTCAATTCAATTTGAGAATAATCTCTCAAAATAAAAATTGATAACTATGTAGTCAAGCTAAGATCTCAGAACATCAGTTTTAATAAAAATAATAGAATAGATAGTTGCTTGGGCATTTAAATGCTTACTGAAATGTCAGTCTAGAAAGAAGATTTTGGAGATATCTTCCAACATGGCTTCAAAGCCTTCCCTAAATAAAAAGCAAACTAAGACTTTGAAAACTTATATAATTCACAATATACAGTAAGGGAAATGGGTAATTCAAAGTAGAAAATGCAAAATTTTGTTTAAATTCTCATTCATTTATCAACTATAGAAATCACTTGCTACAAAAGTGCTTTTCAGGATGTTGAAATCTATGTGTATTTTCCACTATGAATGAAAATTTTCTTTATTTTTTGAAAACATAAAGTCTTCTGGTTAGAGTATAAATTCATTTCTGTAATGCTACTTGTGTGCATTAAATTATTATTTATAAAGCTGGACCTTATAAAAGAACAATTTATAATGTCAAAATAATACATCTAGCATGACTAAATCATGGTATTATGTTTCATGTGTGTAAGCTAGGAATCACACAGTATTAAATTCAGTATTAAATTTTCTGCTTTTGCTGACACTATCTGGTATTCTTCTGTACTGAGACTCTATTTAACATAGTAATTTGAAATCATGAGAATAGACTAAGCAAGCTAGGGGTAGCAGTACAAGTCCAGCCTCATACACAAAACAGGTGTTTAGATGGGCACAAAGGGAGCCAGGCAGGACACTAGATTTATAGTAAGGACTCTACCTACGCCTGTGACTTGCCTGGGGAACAAGTATCCCACTTAAGGCTAAGATTATGCAGAAAAACTCATCTTTAGGACATAAAGATACATACAGGAAACTCTAAGCAATTCTTGCTACCTCAAATTAGGTAACTCTTTTATTTATTCATTTATTATTTTTTTTTTACAGTCTAGATTTTTTTCCTTGTCATGCCCAGTCTACCCTCCTACTGTTTCACATCCCATATATCCTCCCCATTCCCCTGTCTCCACAAGGAAGTTCTCAACCCCCACCCAAGCTTACCTCTAATCACCCTGGGGCCTCCAGCCTCTTGAGGATTAGGTGTATCATCTCTGATTGAACAAAGACCAAGCAGTCCCCTGCTGTACATGTGTTGGGGGCCTCATATAAGCTGGCGTTTGATAGTCTAGTGTTTGAGAGATCTAGGGGGTCCAGATTGATTGAGACCGCTGGTACTCCTACAGGGTCGCACTCCTCCCTAGCTTCTTTCAGTCTTTCCCTAATTCATCCACAGGGGTCAGCAGATTCTGCTGTTGTTTGGGTGCAAATATCTGCATCTGACTCTTTCAGCTTCTTATTGGGTCTTCTGCAGTGCAGTCATGCTAGGTCCCTTTTTGTGGGTACTCCATAGCCTCAGTAATAACGTCAGGCCTTGGGACCTCCCCTTGAGCTGGATCCCACGTTGGACCTGTCTTTAGAACTTTTCTTCAGGTTCCTCTCCATGTCTATCCCTGTAGGTTTTTCAGACAGGAACAACTATGGATGAGAGTTTTGACTGTGGGATGGCAATCCCCTCCCTCATTTTATGTTATGGAGTATAATTGAAGACCCAGAAATAAAACCACACACTTGATCTTTGACAAAGATGCAAAAAATATACAATGGAAAAAAGAAAGCATCTTCAGTAAGTGGTGCTGGTCTAAATGGCTGTCTGTGTGTAGAAAAATGAAATTAGAACCACATGTGTCACACTGCAAAAAGTTCAAGTTCAAGTGGATCAAGGACCTCAACCTAAAACCAAATACACTGAATCTAATAGAAGAGAAAAGCCTTGAACTCATTGTCACAGGGGGAAATTTCCTAAACAGAACTACAAAGGCTCATGTTCTAAGATCAAGAATTGATAAATGGGACCTCATGAAAACTGGAAATCTTCTGTAAAGCAAAGGACATAGTCAATAAGAAAAATTGGTAACCTAGAGATTAGGAAAAACTTCACTAATCCCACATCCTAAAGAGGGCTAATATCCAAAATATAAAAAGAACTCAAGAAACTAGCCATCAAAAAACTAAACAACCCAATCAAATTAGGTAGCTTTTTTTTTTTTTGGTTTTTTGAGACAGGTTTCTCTGTTTAGCCCTGGCTGTCCTGGAACTCACTCTGTAGAACAGGCTGGCCTCAAACTCAGAGGTCCACTGCCTCTGCCTCCCAAGTGCTGAGATTAAAGACGTGTGCCACCACTGCCCGGCATTAGGTAACTCTTAAGTGATATTACATTAAATGTTTGTCCACAAGGATAAAGATTCCTCTAAAGTTTTATGTTAAATCTGTGATGGAGGCAAAGCTACTCTTATTCATCATTTTATTAGTTTTATAACTTTTTCTTTTTTGAGAAAGTCTTTTTACATAGCCATGCTTGCCTGGAACCTTTCTATTTTATTACTCCAAGCTCTGGGATTATAGATAAGAGGCACCATACCAAAATCAGACTCTTTATTGTGAAACCTTACTTGTGATACAACAAGTTTAATTTACTCAGAAATGCAAATTTTCTATAGTATGCTGTGTGATCATATGTTATTATTATTATCTTAAGCTTCATTATTTAGCTTTCTATTCTCATCTCTTTGTACTAAGCTCAAATCCAAGTGGATCAAGGACCTCCACATAAAACCAGACACACTGAAACTAATAGAAAGGAAACTAGGGAAGAACCTTGAACATATGGGCACTGGGGGAAATTTCCTGAACAGAACACCAATAGCTTATGCTCTAAGGTCAAGAATTGACAAATGGGACCTCATAAAATTGCAAAATTTCTGTAAGGCCAAGGACACTGTTAAAAGGACAAAGCGGCAGCCAACAAACTGGGAAAAGATCTTTACAGAGTTTTCTAAGGAACTGCCAAACTGATTTCCAGAGTGGTTTTACCTTGCAAGGAAGGGGAGGTAGGAGTTGGTTGTTTGGGGAGCAGGGGGAGGGAAGAAGGCATACAGGACTTTTGGGGAGGGGGGGATCCAGTAAGAGGGAAATCATTTAAAATGTAAATAAAGAATATATCTAATAAAAAAAGGAAAACAGAGGCTAATGTTTCACACATATCAGTGTAGGAATCTAACATTTAAGTACTTGAAAACTAGTGTTTATGGATTTGTAGATGGTAAAATGTTCAATGTTTGGCACGCTAAGTTTCAATAATGTAATAGAGGAAAATAGAATTGAACAAGGATAAAATACTTGTACATCTATTTCACTTAAAATACATATATTTGAGATTTCAAATAAAAATCTTACCTTTAAAATGCATTTCAACATCTAATCAGAGTTTGACCCCACATGACTATATTTTTTTAAAAGTTTCTTTGTGTGGGGATGGAAATTGTTTCATTCATTATATGGTGCATGGATGGCCAAAGTAGAATATCTATTCTAGTGTTCAATCATTCTCTAAACTACTTCCTTGTAACAGTGTCTCTGCGCCTTTAGCTACTCCAGAGACCAGTAAATCCAAAATACTTGATCATCCTACCTGGCTACAAATGAGGTTACAATGTCGTGTATGAACACAAGTAGCTTTATATATAAATGCTAATGGATTCTCTCCTTCATTTAAGCCCTCTTACCTATCATGTTATTTTCCTAAACCCAAATTCTCTTCATATTTTAATGAAATTTCTAGTAGTGATGAAGGGATGTATGCTTACTCTGAGTAGTTTCATTTTTCTGTGATATCTTTTATTTTTAATGCCAAAACTCTCAATTTAAATAATTTTGGCTTTCTTTGTGATGGGTTGTGCTATAAATAGAACAATTGAAGCAGTTATAATGGGCTTCAATTACAACAATTTGCGTTTTCTTACAAAACGCTTTTCTTTTTCTCATGTATTGTTGGATTTGCTATTGTGGTTCATTTACTTAGAGCTGATTTGGAAAGTTATAAAATTAAATGAATATAAAGAAATAACATATGATGTTTTGGGTTAATATTTTCTTCATGAATTTGGAAATTAAAATGGTAATGAGGATGTTTCATAAATACTTTTATATTAAAACTGTATTGTATAAGTAAATATATGATTTTGTTTCCAAATATTCTTAATACTTTATATATTTTGCAATACCTAATAATATTATTCTAACAAAAACAGTGTCAAATACACTGTAAAATTAGCACATAATGCTAAATACACAATGTAGGGCTGTGGTTGTTATTCTCATACCTTAGTGTGTTCCTGAATAGCATGAATGTTTCCTTGTGATATATTCATGCAGATACTTAAATAACATGTTCATCTATGTGATATACCCCAATTTACACCTGTGAATCTCTAGTCTTATCAAATTTTTATTTCATATCTTTGTAGTCTTTGACAGGAAAAAAACTTCTGTATTTACCAGCACCTCCACTTGTATTTTCCAGTAAATACTCTTTTATTGTTGTAGATAGCTAAAATTATCTATAGATTTTAATTTATTTAATTCTTTAAATATCACTAACTAATAAACTAGTATAAAACACTTACTTTGTAGAAGATTTAATCTCTGAAAAGGCCCTTTTAATTTGGGTACTGCTATAATCACTAAGGAATATTGTTTAACCAAAAAAAAAGCAAGAATCAGAGTTAAAACAGATATCCCAAACTGTCTGAATCACATTATCTCAAGGTGGATTCAAGTTGACCCTTGGCATTTTTGTTGAATAATTTTCTGAATGTTGTAATTAACTTTATTTACATGTCTGTGATTCAAGTGTGAACCCCTATTCATTGTTTTACAATACAGTGGCTTTGCATGTATTTCTAAACAGTCTACACATATTTTAGCAATAATAGTTTAGTTATTTATTCTCTGTTAAACTCACTGATTCTTTGATCATGAACTAAATGTTATAGATACAAAGTTTGTACTACCCCTTGCAAGAGTCAATAACTTCATCTCTTAAGATGTAGCATTTTTATTCCTAAGGAATTACATGACTGCCAAAATTTATTGTATTCTTTAGTGATAAAGATACATTACTAGAAATAACTAATACGAACATTACATAGTAATAATGTTAGAAACTCAAGGGATGTAAACACTTAACTTGAGAATTACCACTCCCACTTCATTCTCTGGAGTCATTTTAGTATCAGACTCCAGTCCTCCTCTTGAAATTCTACAATTTTGTTTATTTCCCCCCTTGTTTCCTCCCTCCCTCCCTTTCTATTTAAAATCCTGTTCCTGCTTATTTTTATTTTGGAGACAGGGTCTTCCTAGGAAGGCCATGCTATACTAAATACCTTAATCCTTCTAGCCAGCCCAGTGCTGGAATTAGAGGCACATAACACTATGCCCCAACATGTTACTTCTTAACTGATCCCAAGGCCTACTCCTAATTTACAGTGAGTGTGTTATTATGTCCTAGGGTATATGATATGAGTTATGAAATTTTCCTCATAAATACTAATTGCTATAACATTATTAAAAGATTCTTCTTTCCTCTGTGATAAAGTTCATTATCTTGAATATGAAAATTAACCTATTGCATGATTGAGCCTTGTCTATAACACCCACTCTGTATATTTCCAAACCCTGTCCTAAAGGTCATCTAGTTCTACTTCATACTGCAGGTCTCTAGGCTTTGTGCATCTTGTACCATAGCTGAGAACTTGTCTATCGTTTTCTATGTGCCACCAGTGCTCATGAGTGTGCATTATTTTAGGGAAATTTGGATTTCTGAGGGAAGTTTGGATTTGATTTCTCCTTCCTCACAATAGATAACTCCTCTACTTTATGCATTCATAAATACCCTACAATTTCTAGCATACCTTTCAGTTTCACTAAACAATTATAAGTGTATGCACTATTTTGACTTCTGTCTCTCAGATATGAATCCAGGAACAGTTGTCTTCTTCATGAGTCCTACAACCCTTATGTTCAGGATATGCTCAGTCACTATTTGATGAAGAAGTAAATGATTATTGAAAGACTAACTTGTCAGTACTCTTACCCTTTTATTCTATGACAAACCCAACATAATACAATTTATTCATTTCAGTTTTAATGGTTACAATATAAAATACTATTCAATTTTTTTTCTAATGGATTGTAAAGAAAAAGGTACGATTGATTAGAGAAAATTCAAAGATGACACTTGTGGTTAGTCTTATAAGGCAGTTCAACTATAGTGAAATAAAGTTGAATTTTAGTAGGCCTTCTAATATCAAAATAGATAAGAGTACATTTTTAGTTATCCAATTTTCTACAGAAATAACTTTTATTTTTATATATGACTTTTTGCCTAATGATGTTGTTTTAAACAGTCTCCATGTAATATAATGATTCAGAACGTTACAAACTTAGGCATGCTTTGGGGTGCATAGGTGAGAGTCTGCAGATGTTACAGCCCTATCCTTTTAGAAGTGAATACTCCTTCATTTTGTATGAAGTTTACTTGAGTCTTGGAGGCTGGATGATCAGACTTTCTGGGTCAGAAGCCACAGTTTGTGGGAGTCAGAGTGTCTATCTCTAGCATTCATCTATCACTTCTGTCTTGTAACCAGGGAATGACCATAACATAGTGTCTCAGCTGGCTCTGATTGGCTGAATGTATAGATGCAAGTAAAGTTGTAAATGGGGTTTACTTGTCAAAAAGTTACCTTCAATTTGGATTGCTGTGCCAGTCTTTGCAGGCCTCATTTTACTACCTACTTTCTAGCCTGATCTTATTCTTATTTAGACTGTCAAATACAGGAATATTTCTCCTGCTGAACACTAGAGATCTGCAACTCTCATAGTTCCTTCCCTTTCTACCTCTAGCAAAAATATTGGGTTTTGAACAAGTTCCAAGTTAGGTATCTCTTTGATTTGATGATAGCTCAAGTAACAAGACATCCTGCCTGGCTATATTTTTAAGCACTCCTCATCATGAGCCACTTTTCTGTGTCTGCTCCTGACCTTTTTTCAGTGTGGCAGCCCCTCCTCTCATATCCTCAGTGGGTTTTAGTTATAGTACCAGAAGTCTGGAACATATCAACTTTTTGATGGGATTGGCCATAAGTCATATTGGATGTCCAGAATCACTTTTCTTTTTTTTTTTTTTTTCGAGACAGGGTTTCTCTGTGTAGTCTTGGCTGTCCTGGAACTCACTTTGTAGACCAGGCTGGCTTCGAACTCAGAAATCCGCCTGCCTCTGCCTCCCAAGTGCTGGGATTAAAGGCGTGCGCCACCACCGCCCGGAAACAAAGCTTCTTCTTTTTTTTTTTTTCCCGAGACAGGGTTTCTCTGTGTAGCCCTGGCTGTCCTGGAACTCACTTTGTAGACCAGGCTGGCCTCGAACTCAGAAATCCTCCTGCCTCTGCCTCCCAAGTGCTGGGATTAAAGGCGTGCGCCACCACCGCCCGGCTCAGAATCACTTTTCAATGTATGACTTTGGCTGGAATATGCTTGCCATTGGACAAGCAAAAAGTGTTAATTTTATTCCTATTTTCAGAAAACACACCAACTTTATAAATTAATTTACTCTAGAAAGTTCTATTGTACTAATATTTTGGTCATCAGAAGAGTTTTGAGGGAGAACGTTTTTGTTTCTGCCTCTATAACATGTTATTGCTTTCAAAGTTTGGTTCGTTGAAGACATGCCTGGATACTTTATTATCTTTCACATGGAAATGTCTCTCAGTGAAGGACATTCTATTATGATTGGGATATTTTGTTTTGTTCCATTTTTATTTTTGGTCCCATCACAGGACCTTCAAATGAAACACTTTTCAGGTTTTGAAGAAGAATTAAGTCATATTCCATTGTTTTGTTCTATAAACATGATTCCATTTCATTTCCTTTTGGGAGCTGTTATTTAGCTACTGCCATTGCTTAATGAAAACAACCTACTCGGTCTAGAATTATCTTTGATAATTTTGTGGCAATGAAAATTCAATACACTTCCTTTTTCATTAGCCCTTTGTGAGGTAAGCATTTGTCAAAGCATAGAATAGATTTTGGGGCACCATGGAGATTGAAGAACAATGGGAAGTAGTAGCAAAATTAATTAGCATAAAGCAAGAAATCATTATTAATAAAGGACAAGCTGATAATGAAGCTGTAAACATTTCTGAAAATCATTTGGCATTTCTTGATTTGTGTGGCATTTAGATTCTATAAACATGGGCTTTCGAATGACAAAATAGTTTTTCTTTGGTGAACTAATAAAGCATGTGAAAATCATATAAGTAATGACTATATTTGAAATGTATATGAGAAATATAAAATACTATGATGAATAATTTTCTAGAACAATGTAGCCAAATACAACCTAATGTTAGTCAGGAGTGGTTTCAACTTTTTGAGAATGTTTATTATAAAAGATGAGTTGAATTAGTGAAAATTGCCTAAGAATTTTTGATCTACTATATCCAAAATATTATCTGTAAATTGGTCAAGTAAACACCCATACAGACCATTGAACAAGAAAAGTTGAGCTGATGCATACCCAGAAACTTCATCTCTATATTCTTGTATCATTGTGATGGGGATATACTTTGCATGCTGTGAAAAGAGAAACATATGCACTAACCCAGGCATAAAACTTTTGATCTAGACTCTGTCCTGCCTTCAAATTATACTAGAACACTGATGCAACTAAGCTTTTTGAAGTAACCTACCAATATCTGATTTAACTTAAGGGCTACTCATTGATATTGAAGCCTTACTCAACAAGGTTTGGTTGACCAAGAACCAGAGACTAAGCCCAATAAAACCAAATACTACTGGTACCAAATACTAAATACTGAAATAAATAAATAAAAATAAAAGTAGCAATTGTATGACTCTTACATTATATAGCATTCTGCTATGTTCATAAATCTCTGCTGTATTCAGTATCTCTTGAGAATCTTCCTCCTGGAATGGATGGAAATAATTAAAGAGACCCACAACCAGACATTAGGCAGAGAGAGAGAGAGAGAGAGAGAGAGAGAGAGAGAGAGAGAGATTTTAATCACGGCTCTAAATGAGATGTATCCATCAAATACATCCCTTAATAAATTAAGGAAGCCCTGGGAAGTGGAAGAGGAAAGAACATAGGAGCCAGAACAAATGGAGAAGAGCAAAATAATGCCTTCTAAATCGATGGAGCAAAGCTCACATAAACTCACAGAAACTGAAGCAGGAAGCACAGGGCCAACACATGTCTGCACCAGGTCCTCTGCATATATATTATAGCTTTCAGTTTCATAATTTAACATTACTTCTGAGTGTGTGGCTACGTTGGTCTCTGATCTTATGCTTTCTCTTTGGACACTTTTGCTTCTGTTGGTTTATTTTGTCTGACTTCAATGTGATGCTTTTTTTTAAATTTCTTAAAAAATAATATAATCAATACCAGCACTACGTGTGAGGTATTTTGTGTTACTTTTCAGTGTAAGCCAATTCAATTCTGTGTCCATATCACCTACAACATTTTCTAGTTCCAGTTAGTCATGCATCTTGAGTGGATACAATGAGTATGACCAATCACTGCTCAACTGGACAGAGAAGGAATTAAAGGAACACTGAGTTGCTAGCTGGGAGATTTAGGAAACATACTAAAGTTTAGAATAGTTCTTTTATTTTCATTTTATAATTACATCATATATAAAAAACTGGACAGTCTGTGTAATGGTGTGTGTGTATGTGTGTGTATGTGTGTGTGTGTATGTGTGTGTGTGTGTGTGTGTGTATGTTTTTATAATGTCTCACCAATGTGACTTTGTCAATAGACATGCTAATGTGGATGGAGAAGAGAGTTCAGGGATCTAACCGCTGCCCCCTGCACACACACACAACCCCACCAAAAATATTATGTAACTAAGGAATGCTGAGAGCAGGAGAAAGTATTCCTAGGGAGGAGCACACCAATTAGTTCTCTAATATCAAATTGTCCTCCTACCCTATTTTTATATGTCTCACTTTGTTCATACATCCATTAAATGGATTGCTCAAATATTTTATGCTGTTATTACAGTATTAAATTCTTTAATTTACAATTTAGTCTAGAGTATGATAAAAGTCTCTTTGTAGCATCTTTTCAAATAGTTTTGACATCTAATGTGATATCTTGGGTCCCTTTCAGGAACCTCTCTTTGGTTACCTTCCTCTCAGTGGATCATGCTGAGTTAGAATAAAAATGCATCTTTATCAAATGATTTTCATTTATGAGGGAGAATCATGCACCTGTGTTCTTTAGAGTCAGAATAAGGTGCTAAATATGGTTCCAGATCATTAAAAGTTTTCATTAATGCTTATATTTCCTTTTCAAGCTGATTAAGTACTTTATTTTATGCTACATCAGTTTTCTCAGATAATAACTGTGTCTAGAATTCTTAGGCATAAAATGGCTTTTCATATATATATATATATATATATATATATATATATATATATATTCTTGTATATATACATGTATACATATATATTCTTGTATATATACATATAATATATACATATTATAATGTATTATAATATGTATGTATATATATTAGTGTTATACATGGGCATACTGGTAGCTAGAAATGCACCTTTTCATCTTCTTAAGGACTTGACTTTGGTAGTGCTCTACCTTTTCTGGTTATAACTGTATAAGTTGTTTAGTCTATAGTACCCTTATTTATAAAACATAGGATCTTATTTGAAAACATAGGGTCTTACATTTTCATACTCTAGAGGTGCCTTTATTTCTCAGAAGGCATGATTTTACAAACATCCAGGTTCAAACACCTCATAATGCTTCTTGGAGAGTTTTAAGAATTGGTGCTTTCTCAACACAATTTCCCTCCCATTTAGAGCCAAAGTTCAACCAAGATGGATTTTTTTCTATCCTTGTCAATGTTTAACAGACACTGGAAATATTACTATTTGCATTAGAATCTTCTTTTTCATATATATTTTATTTTAAAAATAATGTCTATATATCTAAAAAGTAGATGAGTTTGTATTTCCACTGGGTTCTATTCTCATAACTGAGACATAAAGATGACCACCTATTTTATCTGTCAAGTAGTTTTCATTTCACCTTGAAATTCTCCACCTGAGAGTACTTTGACAATTTCCCCAAAGATCCAGATCTAGAAAGGCAATTTTCAACACTCAGGAAAAATCTAAATTCCTACAACTGCCATGACTCTCAACAAGAAGGCTATACAAATAGACCAGGTACAGATATTTTTCATTTTCCTGGTAACTTTAATTAGGTTAGAAATTACTTTTCAATAATCTTTATTTTCATCTGCAGGGAAAAGTAAACAAGTATATTTAGGAATTAATATCAGTTGATTTTTCTTATTTTTCAAGTTAATTTCTAGGTAATTATTAAACTCTGAATATTGGCAGACAGTAAATAAAATATGCATGAAGTGTCCTATTAGAGCACTGTGGTTATTCTTATTAGTGAGACACAAATAGTTAACTAATGCATTAGATCCTGACTTTAGTTTTGATTGTATGTCAGTTTGTTCATCTAACTTTTGCAAGATAGATAATGACAGGATCCAAGGAGCAGCCTGGGACAAGAGCCCTCCAATTGCTGTCTGCACATGGAGCTTATCCTGTGCCAGAGGTTTCCATAAACCAATAGCGCCCGAAGAGATCTAACCTCCCAGGAGTGCAGACAAGTCTATGAGCACAAGAAAAACAGGTAAGACCATCACTTCTCTTCAAATTCCTGGCCCAAGAGGGACCCTCCCAAGTCATCAGGACTCAGGAACCAAGGAAGAGCTGGAGACAGAATCCTTCTGGTTTTCTTCTGTACCCCAGAGCTGACCCTGTACCACAGCTCTCCAAACGTAAATCCTTTCCAGAGAGAACTAGCCTCTCGGGAATACATGGAGGCTTGCAGGATGAACAAGCCACATATAGAGAGAGCAAGACCAGCTAACACAAGAGATAACCAGATGGAGACAGGCAAAGGCAAGAATATAAGCAACAGAAACCAAGACAACATGACATCAGCAGAATTCAGTTCGCGCACCACAGTGAGCCCTGGTTACATCAACACACCAAAAAACAAAGACTCTTAAAATAATGTGGAGAAAGAGGAACACTCCTCCACTGCTGGTGGAATTGCAAGCTGGTACAACCACTCTGGAAAGAAGTCTGGCGGTTCCTCAGAAAACTGGGCATGACACTCCCGGAGGATCCGGCTATACCACTCCTGGGCATATACCCAGAGACTTTACCTGCATGCAATAAGGACACATGCTCCACTATGTTCATTGCAGCCTTATTTGTAATAGCCAGAAGCTGGAAAGAACCCAGATGTCCCTCAATGGAGGAATGGATTCAGAAGATGTGGTATATTTACACAATGGAATACTACTCTGCAATTAAAAACAATGAATTCACGAAATTCCTAGGCAAATGGTCAGAACTTGAAAATATCATCCTTAGTGAGGTAACCCAATCACAAAAGAACACACATGGTATGCAGTCACTGATAAGGGGATATTGACCCAGAATCTCGGAATACCCTAGATACAATTCGCATATCAATAGATTTCCAAGAAGATGGAAGGAGAGACCCCTGATCCTGGAAAGACTGGATGTAGGGAAATGCCAGGACAGAGAAGCGAGAGGGGGTTGAATGGAGAAAAGAGGGAGGGAAGGGGGCTTATGGGACTTTCGGGGAGGGAGGAAACGGGAAAGGGGAAATGATTTTGAATGTAAATAAAAAAGCTTAGAAAATAAAATAAAATTAAAAAAAATAAAATAAAATAACCTCTTCAAGTTGTAACCGTGGCGGCTTTGTCCATTACTGTTGCTATTCTGCACACATATCGGAAACAGCAAGCGCTTTACACATTTGAGTAGTGGGATAAGTCACTGTTTACTTTACAAAACAAACCAGTCCTGTTGGGAATGATTGGTGTTGGATTCAGGAAAGGAGGGAAGAGCTTCTCTGCGGCCTCTTTGCCATTCCTGGAAGCCTGCCTCCATGGAACAGCCTTTTGCATCTGAGGCGATCATTTTTACACCATGCAGATCTTCGTGGTTATCATCTCAAAGCCATGTTCAGCAGCAGCATTTGGACAGCAGTGTTCTGTGGGCGCTCCCCTCCCCTTATCCTGCACGCCCTCATAGCAGTAGTGTCTTCACCATTCTGTTTTCTGCAGCGTCCTGTACAAAACTGTGCTGTGACTGTGCGGTAGGCCTGGACATGGCAAAGAGAATACAGCGAAAGCCCTTTCTCTTCCTAACAAACGACTCTGTAGAGCTCTCTGCACCCTGTACCCTTTTCACCTTTTGTATTTAATTTTAAAGTCAGTGTACTGCAAGGAGTCTGGATGCAAGATAGATACTATATTAAACTGTACTGATATTTAAGATGTAAAACAGCAGTTTGACATGATAAAAAAGAAAGACTGATTTAAAATCACATCTCATGATGATGATAGAGGACTTTAAGAAGTACGTAAATAGCTCTGTTAAAGAAATACAAGAGCCTCATATTGTTGTTCCTTCAGTGGCACCGCAAACCCCTTCAGCTCCTTGGGTCCTTTCTCTAGCTCCTTCATTGGGGATCCTGTGCTCAGTTCAATAACTGGCTGAGAGTGGCCCCCTCTGTATTTCTCATGCACAAGCAGAACCTCCCAGGTGATAGCATTATCCGGCTCCAGTCAGCAAGCACTTGTGGGCATTGATAATAGTGTCTGGGTTTTGTAACTGTTATGGAATGGATCCCTGGGTGGGGTAGTCTCTGGATGGTCTTTCCATCAGACTCTGCTCCACCATTTGTCTCTGTATCTCCTTCTGTGGGTAGTTTGTTCCCCTTTCTACAAAGGACCCAAGTATCCATAGTTTGTTCTTCCTCCTTCTTGGGCATCATTTGATATGTGAAATATGTCTTGGGATTCCAAGTTTCTGGACTAATATACACTTATCAGTGAGTGCATACCATGTGTGTTCTTTTTGTGATCACTTAAGATGATATTTTCCAATTACACCCATGTGCCTAAGAATTTCATGAATTCATTGTTTCGAATAGCTGAGTAGTATTCCATTGTGTAAATATAACACATTTTCTGTATCCATTTCTCCATTGAGGGACATCTGGGTTCTTCTGGCTATTATAAATAGCTTCTGGCTATTATAAATAGGGCTGTTTTGAAGATAGTGGAACATGTGTCCTTATTACATGCTGGGGAATCCTCTGGGTATAAGCCCAGGAGTGGTATAGCAGGGTCCTCTGGTAGTAGTATGCCCAGTTTTCTGAGGAACCACCAAACTGATTTTCAGAGTGGTTGTACCAGCTTGCAATCCCACCAGCAGTGGAGGAGTGTTCCTCTTTCTCCACAACCTCTCCAGCACCTACTATTTCCTGAGGTTTTTCATCTTAGCCATTCTGACCAGTGTGAGGTGAAATCTCAGGGTTGTTTTGATTTGCCTTTCCCTGATGACTATGGATGACATTTCTTTAGCTGCCATTTGATATTTCTCAAGTGAAAATTCTTTGTTTAGCTCTGTACCCCATTTTTTAATAGGGTTATTTGGTTCTCTGGGGTCTAACTTCTTGAGTTCTTTGTATATATTGGATATTAGCCCTCGTCAGATGTAGGGTTGGTAAAGATCTTTTCCCAATTTGTTGGCTGCTGTTTTGTCCTGTTGATAGTGTCCTTTGCCTTACAGAAACTTTGTAATTTTGTGAGATCCCATTTGTCAATTCTTGATCTTAGGGCATAGGCTATTGGAATTCTGTTCAGGAAATTTTCCCCTCCGCCCATGTATTCAAGGCTCTTCCCCAGGTTCTTTTCTATTAGTTTTAGTGTGTCTGTTTTTATGTGGAAGTCCTTGATCCATTTGGACTTGAGCTTAGTAAAAGAAGATAAGAATGGATCGATTTGCATTCTTCTGCATCCTAGCAGCCAGTTGAACCAGTCCCATTAGTTGAAAAGGCTATATGAGTCACCCAGTACTCCCAGAGCTCCCAGGGACAGAACCATCAACCAAAGAGTACACATGGAATTACCCATAGCTAAAGACACATAGGCAGTAGAGGATGGACTTGTTAAACACCAATGGGAAGAGGGTCCCTTGGTCCTGGGAAGACTTGATGCCATAATGTAGAGGAAGACCAGGACAGGGAAGCGGGGGAGGGTTGATTGTGGAAGGGGAGATGGCTTATGTGATTTTCGGGGGCATGAGGAGCCAGAAAAGAGGACAACATTTGAAATGTAAATAAAGAATATATCTAATAAAAAAAAGGAAAAAATTTAAAAAAAAAGGAATTTTGTGGTCTGGGAATGTGTATCTATTTCCAGAACACAAACCAACAATAATAATGTTAACTATCCTATACAAGATCTATTATGACTTGGAGTTAAATTGATCTTAAGTGTGAAAATTTTGTAAGTACCACTGGAGGGAAAATTCTTGTTAAAATGTCTTTTAAAAATATTTTCTTGTGTATAGTATGAGACTTTAAGTCTAGCTGTGTCACTGGCCCAGAAATATCTTGATTGAAGGATATAAGTTCCATTCTACCATCAAGAAATGTAATTTGCTAATTATACATGTGATAGGAGCACAGAGATCCTTTTATTCTCAGAACTCCACGATAGCCAGGAATGTTAAGCACATATGATTTTTTTTTCTCAAAAGAATGAACCTAAAACCTCTTCTATTGAGACAACTGAAAATTGGAAGTGATTAATTGCCTGATGATCTGTGTTACTTGTTAGGCCAGGTCATATCAAGCTTTTATAAACAGAACTAGAGGTAGCTAGTAATCTGTATGACTTTTACCGTGATTGGCTTCTTGGCTCTACAACCAGTACCAGAGGTAGTTAAAAGCATCTATGTTATCTCTATGATGACCAGGGAAGATTCTTCCTTAAGTCCTTAAGTTAGTACAATTAGCTTATCTCTAGAAACCATCTTCTTGGAAGAAATACCTTGTACCTGAATTGAGTTTTGGTATAATAACACTTCCAAGTGTACCAGGAATTGTAGCACTCCTGGAAACTTTGTTCCAATTTACACTATTTTCAAATGTAGTGGGAGTAAATCATCTGACATCAGACTCTCTAAAAGGTTTGGTTCAGGTTGACAAAGTCAATCTGAACTGAGATTTCTTTCTGTCCTCTTTGTTTTGCTCTCTGACGCTTGCAGGGACTTCCCAAGCCAAGCTTTACCCTAAATCCTCAGTTACCAACCCATCATTTGCCTTGCTTTACCTTAACCTAGCAGAAAGCAATGCATATTAAATCAAAATGATAAAGGCACTCAGTCATTTTCTTCCCTGTTAAAATGAAATTTATTGTCAACAGAGAAACACACAAGAGTGAAACCATTTGATCATGTTATATTTTAATTTGTAAAGACAAAAATGACAAGCAATGTATTTACATAAAATTGTTCAGAAGTAAATTAAATTATGTAAAGTATTTCATAAAAAAATAAAATAAATGCAGGAGAACATAGGTAAACAGGTAGAAGTCCCTAAAGAGAAAACACAAAAATCCCTTAAAAATTATAGGAAAATACAAACAAACAGGTAAAGGAACTGAGAAAAAACATCCAGGATCTAAAAATGGAAATAGAAACAATAAAGAAATCATAAAGGGAGATAGAAAACCTAGGAAAGAGACCAGAAGTCATAGATGCAAGCATCACCAACAGAATATAAGGAATAGAAGAGAGAATCTTGAGTGCACAAAATACCATAGAAAACACTGACGGAGGTAGAGCTTGCAGCCAACCATTGGGCTGTGATCTGGGGTCCTGATAGAGGAGTTGGAAACGAGACTGAAGGAGCTGAGGGGGTTTGCAGCCCCATGGAGGGAGCAACATTGTCAACAGGCCAGACCTCCTGGAGCTCCTGGAAACTGAACCACCAACCAAAGAATACACATGGAGTGACTCATGGTACTGGCTACATAAGTGACAGAGGATAGCCTTGTTGGTCATCAGTGGAAGTAGAGGCTCTTGAGACTGAGGGTGTTCGATGTCCCAGTGTAGGGGAATGCCAGGGCAGGAGGACAGGAGTGGTGGGCGGTGAAGCACCCTCATAGAAGCTGGGGGAGGGGGAATGGGATAGGGGGTTTCAGAAGAGGAAACCTGAAAAGGGGAAAACATTTGAAATGTAAATAAAGAAAATATCCAATCAAAAAAAATTTACGTCCAAAAATAAAGATAGATGGTGATGGTTTGTCGTTTGAGTTAGACTGAGTAAATGATCATCCTAATTTTTACTTCTTTCATAACTTCTTTACCGAAATATGTATGCATTATTCATTGTGATGCTTTCCCAGTTCTCTCACATTATGAGAAAATGTGATAAATTAACAAGGATAAATTTTTAAATTTAAAGCAACTTGAGACTTGATTTATGGTAAAATCTGAGGTCAGTCCTTGAAACATTAGAATAAATTGGTAAACAGAATCTCTTGGCAAAACTAGAGAGGGGGGAAAGTCAGGTATGACCATATATATATCAGTGCAGTGTGACAGTTGCCGAAAAACTCTTGGAAATGAGACACTGAACGAGTAAGAATGATGTGGAATTTGAAAGGAGATGTTCAGACGGAATGTGAGGATGCTTCACACTACACTGATTTGGGCATTGGAATAAGGTGTCTGAAGATTGATTGGGTGCCTGAATGGATAAAGCAACCTGACACCCATCTGGAGGGACTAAAGCCAGTAGTACAATACAATATGAAAAATGTTAAGCACGGGACACAGGCTCATCACATAGAGAGGGAAGTAGAACACTGCACATCAATCATATTCTGTGAATACGGATGACCTCCCAAGTTTAACCTATTTTTAAATCTACCTTAACTTACAACTAAGTTATAATTCAGTATATATTTAGAAAGAAAGAATTGGCAGTAATAGGTCTTTTTCACTTAATTACTTTTGGTTCAGTATGAAAAGGTTCTCAAAGGCTAGAGAGTAGCTCAAAGGTAGCATGTACGTTTATCATGTACACGGGTCTAAGTCAATCCCAAGCATTGAAGACAAATAGTTTTAGAGATATGACACTTGATATTTATTTAACAAATATTTTTGAGTGTATTTCAGAGGCCAATAGACATGAGGCATACCATTCATCAGAATGAAATTCTGTTCTCTCCAAGAGTGAAGAAGCTATACCAGATTCTATTAGAATCATCAGAGTATAATGGGAATTTGTGGAATTTGTCTGCCCATGAAAACCTTCTAAGATTCTACACATAATGGAGATCTGCCATTCATTCACAAGCTCATGGAAAAATATTTATTTAAATCTCTTCATTTACCAAGCATTAAGATCCTTGCAGACAAGGGAACGACACAAGAGACAGGGAGAATGAGAATTTACAAATGTCAGGGTTTATTAGGTTATACTGGTATTTAATGTGTTACCTTAAGAAAACTCAATAATTATCACCATTTTTATATAATCCGTCTTTAGTTTGCATTGCTAATTATATGCAGATCTATAAAGTAACTTTGAAGAACATTAAAGATAGTATTTCTAACACTACCATTCCGTGAAAGGAATTAACCTTATATATTTGAAATAGTGATTGTTAACTTGACAAAAGCATATTTTATTGCTCAACTAAAACTATTGAGTCCTGTAGGATAAATATTAATGTGATAAACACAAATGATACAGATTACAGCTGAAGCAGAAGCAGCTTAATGCTATGTTATGCCTATATTGAAACCCCACTGTTTTAGGAAACCTTTCTTCTTATTTTTAAAATATTCCAACAATGCAAAGGATAATAATTTCTAAGTATGCTAGATGTACTCCAATAAATGAGCATGATGATTTTTTAATCCCGAGCCCTACTTCCTTGGAGGTGATAATATATCGAGATAGAATGTGTTTCATACTTTTGGAAACACATATTTCACAGCATAAATGAGTTGAGTTTGACTGAGAAACATTATTCAGTATTGTTAATAAAAATATTTTGACTATAGATTCAAGAAAATTGTTTCATCATTTTGACTTTTTCTACTTTATCATTAGCACTGCATTATATACTCTGCAAAATTTTTAAATAAACGTGGTTTTTGCTGAAGTTGTTTATCAGCTGTAGGAGTTCTCTGGTGGAGTTCTTTGGGTCACTTAAGTATACTATCATATCGTCTGCAAATAGTGATAGTTTGACTTCTTCCTTTCCAATTTGTATCCCTTTGACCTCCTTTTGTTGTCTAATTGCTCTAGCTAGAACTTCAAGTACTATATTGAAAAGATATGGAGAGAGAGGGCAGCCTTGTCTAGTCCCTGATTTTAGTGGGATTGCTTCAAGTTTCTCTCCATTTAGATTCAGAAAATGTGGTATATTTACACAATGGAATACTACTCTGCAATTAAAAACAATGAATTCACGAAATTCCTAGGCAAATGGTCAGAACTTGAAAATATCATCCTTAGTGAGGTAACCCAATCACAAAAGAACACACATGGTATGCAGTCACTGATAAGGGGATATTAACCCAGAATCTCGGAATACCCTAGACACAATTCACATATCAATTGATTTCCAAGAAGATGGAAGCAGAGACCCCTGGTCCTGGAAAGACTGGATGTAGGGAAATGCCAGGACAGAGAAGCGAGAGGGGGTTGAATGGGGAATGGGGAGGGAAGAGGGCTTATGGGACTTTCGGGGAGGGAGGAAACGGGAAAGGGGAAATGATTTTGAATGTAAATAAAAAAAACTTAGAAAAAAAAAACATGTGGTTTTGATAGGTATTATTGCAAATGAAAGTTGTTATGTCCATACTTCTATATCTCATAAAATTGATTCTTAGGGAATTCGATCACATGTGTACATATGATCAGACAGACACAATGAGCAGCCCAAATTTGGTTATGAACAAGGGATTAGTCAGTTTTCTGGCAGACTTCAAGAAACAGGTCTGATGGTGGCAGACAAAGAAAAATGGAGAATTCAAGAACTGAATATGACCAAGACTTTGTGGTCTAGAAAGCAATATTAGCCTGATAATAGTGCAAGTAACACATTCTATGACTTAGAGGATAATATAAATACTTATTTCACATTCACTATGTCCTTTTGCCATAGGCTCTGCATTATGGGAATGTGTAAAGGAAATCAAAGATCCAAATGAATGTTTCGTTTTTTTTTTTGCTAGTAGGGGCCAAAGATCAAACATTGGGCCTCTGTTCATACAAAGTGTATGACTTACTATCAAGCTGCAACTAACCATGCCTTTCTGATATTAATGATGTACTTAAAATGCATTTTATTCGTTAAATACTTCATTTATGTTTGTGAAGAGTTTGTTTTAACTTACACATTTTATCCTTATGAGTTGAGTTATCATCATTATGAGTAAATTTGTAAATAGAAAATTTAATGAACAATCTTCAAATCTAAGATGAATGTAATGATTTTTGGCTGGTACATAAATTCAGGAAATAGCACATTCCTTAATTCTGAAGAGCACGGACTAATTTTCCTAAGTCATTAGCACCTTAGCTAGCAAAGCTTTATACATTACATAATAGAAATAACGGATTACCCAAAAACAATACTTGAATATCATAGTCCAAAGTGTTAGATCAACAAAAACAAAGTTTGAGCCTTAAGTCATCTGGACTGAGTTTTTAGAGAAAAAGAGGAACAACCTTGTGGAATAGAATGGACAAGAGGAACCTGCATGAGGCATTAGAATCCAGTAGACTTAGATATTTACGACATGCTTATCTTTTTTGATGGTAAAAAACAAGTTCTATTTCTTCCATCTTCAAATCCTTTGTTCTAGTTGAAAGAAATGTTCACCATGTTGTTTTCTGCAGTCATCCTACTGTGAGATATGACACCAGAACTTCTTTGTTTTTTTAATTTTTTTATTAGACAGTTTCTTACTTAACATTTCAAATGTTATCCCCTTTCCTCATTTCCCCTCCAAACCCACCTATCCTATCCCCTCACCCCCTGCTCCCTAATGCATCCACTCCCCCTACCCTGTTCTGGCATTCCCCTTCATTGGGGCAATGAGCCTCTCATCTCATTGATGACCAACAAGGCCTTCTTAGTCAAAAGGGTAACTTGCTGTTCATTTATTAACTACACCCATCCTTCTCTATTGGTAATTACCAACAGCTGCTATTAAGTCCCATTCTACTTTCAACTTTGATGAAAAATTTTGACATTATGCTTTTGTGACAATGCATAGATCTGGTATCCTTCTCTACTTGTCTAGTTTGACTTCACGTTCATCCTCCTAGCTATGTTGGTGCCGTGACTGAATTTTATTCTTTATATGACTGAATAGTAGTCTTATATGTGTGTGGAATGCAGTAGTTTCCTTATCATTTCATCAGCTGATGCACATGAGCTGATTCCACTTCTTGATATTGAATATGGGAGAAGATATCTCTTCGACATACTGACTACGTTTTCCCTAATGAAAATAATCCAATAATGAGACAGGTGATCATGTGATCATTTTGAATTAATTATTGTGGCACTCCCACGCTATTGCCATAGCAATGTATTTAATTTATATTTCCATCGGTGCCATGACAAGTTCCATTTGTTCCATCTTGTCAGGAATTTATCATTACTCTTTTATATAATAAAATATATCGATATCTTTTTATGGTTTTAGTTGTATTTCTCTGATAATCATATTACAAATAATTTCATGTGTTGTTATTGGTTACTTCCTTAAGTAAAAATAAATTTTCTAGTCTCTTTTTCTTTTGATTCTTATTTCACCTCTCTTGCTTTTTGTGAAAATTATTTATTATCCATAGATTTTTCCATGAAAATACTTTAATGAAAACTTTCCCTGTTACTTCTTCTTTTTTCCCCATTTTTTCAAGGTTGGAACAGAAAAGCAGAAGTATTAAGAATTACCTAACTTCAGCTAGCAATATAACAACTAAGGCTGATGTTGGATTACAGTGATTTTGGTTACCATTACAAGGTTTATATTATATAGTCATGATCTTGGAGAAATGGCTTTGGGAAAAATAATGTGTTTTTTTATATTGTTTATGAATAATGAAAAGGTCGGTGATCTATATTTTGGTGAATTACTTTGGATAAATAATTAAAGAGAATTACGTGTTGCACTAAATGTTTATTCTAATTTCACTCCTAAGTCTCTCACAAAAATTGCTAAAATTTCTTAATAAAAAAAATTTAGCTGATGACTTCTAGAAGCCATGGGTTGTTAGAGATCCAGCATATTCTGTATTGTCTGGATTTTTGGCATATCCATTTTTATTGTTCTTGATGTAGACCAGCAGGTTACTCTTCAGTTCTTCAGTAACAGGTGCATGGGAGAGAAGGGAGGGGGGATGAGAAGATATAAAGCTGGGGTCTGGTGATTTTGCACAAACTATCACTTGGGCTAGGCAAATTTATTAATAAGTACATCATCCCATATAGTGTTATGAATAGGGAAATGGCAGAGGTCATTATAAGCTAAATGAGACAGTGTTGGCAAAGATAACACAGGATACCTTAGCCATAGCTGCCTTCGAGTTGATAACCACAACCCTTCAGGGTAGAAAATTAGTCCCAGGAACTCCTTCAAGGCCTAGGTTCCAGTCTCTGACTGGACTTTTCAAGTTCTGCTGTTACACAACGACACAGAATTAGACTTCATTTTGTTCTTTCATGAGGGCCACTGAGAACTCCTTGAACTGATCTTGCTTCCTCTTGTAATAGGCAGTGAGGAGGTGACACAGACTATATCTACCCGCCCCCTTCCTATTCTTTATATTTTTTACCATGATCTCTTGGTCTTCGGAATAAGAACAAAAGCCACTCTTGATACCATAGCACATAGAGTATTAGGCTGGCCTGAGAGAAAATCAGAAACAATTTATAGTAACAAGTATCGATGATGTTAAGAGCCCAAGTTACAAAGTTAAGTAGTATTGTAAGTCTTGGCTCACTAATTTAACAAATGTATGCTAATTGACTCACCCCTATTGTGCCTCACTTTCCTGACTGATTAATTGATGATCAACATTTATTCACTCATACTCACAATATACACAAACTTAAAGTGCAATATGATGTATCTAAAATACTTAGAACTTTATGGTAAGTTTAATGTTAGCTCCTGTCACTGGTGTCATGGAAGTATTTAGTTTTACACAATTTTCATTAATGTAATCATATCTTGGAAGTGTCCTTTATTCAGAATAAAAGTATTAGAGTTTTTTCTTCATTTGCTCATGCATTGCTCTGTGTAAACCTACAACTTAAAGTACTGGACTTTTCAGTCTTTAACTCCCTCTTTGAAAAATGATGAGACAGCATTATAAATTTCATATGATTATCACAAGGAATAAATGACATGTCTTAATGTGGACCTTGACGCATACACACTTATTCAGTCAGAGTTAATGTCAGTTACTATAATTCCCAGCATTATTTTGATATTTATCAAGAGAGAAAACATATACAAATTTCCAATAGTTAAATTCATGCTTCTCCTCTTATCATGAGACATTTATCTGCTTCCTATTGAGTGAGTTAACGAGGTAGGGGCTTTCTACACTGGAGCAAATATGAGATGAATTTTTGGAAAAAGGAGTGAAGTAGTCTGCCAAAAATTAATTTTGAATCCTGCAGGTATGATAATGATAAAATAAATGAATCTAGAAACCAATTTCCACATTCAATTGAAATGTTATCACCATGAGTTTTTGAGGGAAAAGAAGATCCATGATTTTGGCTTATATATTTAGGAATCTATATCTACATATCTATATCTATATATCTATGAATCTACATGTCTATATATCTATATCATCTATCTCTATATCTATATCATCTATCTCTATATCTATATCATCTATCTCTGTATCTATATCTCTATCTATATCTTTCTATATCTATTTATATCAACATTAATTTTTTAAACTGTGAAGAGAGTAACTTTTAATTGAGAAGGAAAAAGAAAAACAAACACCACCCGAATCTGTTTGATTCACCTCTCTCTCCTTTGACTTCTGTGTTTTATGTGTTGGCTTCTTTACTCTTCTGCATACATTGAGCATTTCCTGTGTAGAGTCACTGAGTTCTGGGCATGTGCTACTTCTTAAGGATATCGTAGTATAGAAAACAAATAGATAATAATACACTACATAAATAATTGCTATATTTTAATGGAGGCAGTATTAAAATAACAGACTATGCTTGCCATAAGGATTTTGGCAGGAGGAAACAGAAAATGCATTTAAATCAATGGGATAGATATTCCCCTATACTCGCTTAGAAGAGTCACACATAGAAATAGTGCCAAGTCAACTCATTTAAAAAAATTAATTGGTAGCAGCATTACCTCTTTGTCTAATCCTTTCTAGTTAACATAGTAAAAATAAGTATGGGTTTGAATGAGATAGCCTGTGTGGATTTTGAAATCTAAACTGTCTCCTGTTATATGACATCAATTTATATATTTTCACTTTAAAAAAAACCCAGAATTTTTTAGAATACAATAAATCCTGATTAGAGTTTCTCTTCCTTGTATTGCTCACAGCTCATCTCCAATACTCCAGTCACATTTTGAACAAATCCTCTTTCACTAATTATATAAGTGCAGGTTTCTAAGTGATAATAAGATAAAATATGATAAGGTAAACAAAAATCATCATATTGAAGTTGGACAAGGCAAATCAACAGAAGGAAAAGATCAACCCTAAGAGAAGGCACAAGAATCAAATACTCACTTGTGTACACACTGAGGAGTTGTCAAAATACTACTTAACTGAAAGCCATATAACATATACATAGAAGATAAAGTGCAGACTCATATAGGCCCTGTTTCAGTTTCTGTGAGTTCATATGAGCTTTGCTCAGTTGATTTACAAGGCCTTGTTTTACTGGTATCCTCTATCCTCTCTGGATTTTATACTCTTTTCACTTCCCCTTTTCTGGGGCTCTCTCAATTTTTAGGGGAGAGATTTGATGGAGACTTCCTGTTAAGACCTGAGTGTTACAATGTCTTTCCCCATCTCTTTCTCAATATCTATCTATTTGTGGGTCTCTCTATTTCTTCCCATCTTATGAATATGGAAGCTCATTGGATGACCACAGAGTAAGGCACAGATCTGAGTATAGCAGAATTACCTTAGGAGCCACTTTATTGTTACATTTTAAATACAAATGTTATTTGTTTTTACTTTAGTTTTTTCTGGGTTATCTACTCCCTGGTTCTTGGTTACCCAAGCAGTATTGAGTTTGGATTCCATCTTGTAGAGTGGGCCTTTGTTCAAATCAGACATTGATTGGCTATTCCCACAAGCTTTGGGCCACCATTGCTGTAGCATAATTTTAAGGCAGAACAGAATGTAAAGTGAATGTTTTGTGGCTCTGTTATGTTTCTGTTTTGATAGCCTACAGCATATCTTCCTGTTTCAAAGACACAGAACATAGGGTGAAGGTTCTAGGTAGGCACTAGTTTGACTTTTCCATATTCAACGAGTTGCATGACTGTTGTCTTCAGGAAAACTACTTTGAGATTCAATCTTATACCCGTCAAAGGGACTATTATCAGTAACACAAGTGACAGCTCATGCAGGTTAGGATGTAAAATAAGGAGGACACTCATCCATTGCTTATGGGAGTATAAGCTTGTATAGTCAAAGTGGAATCAGTGTGACAGTTCCTCAGAAAGATGAGAATTAGATTATCTCAATGTTCTGCTATACCACTCTTGGGTATATCTAAAAGATACTTTACCCTACCACAAGTACATATGTTCACCATTGTTCATTACTGTTCTATTCTTGATAGCCAGAAATTGGGAACAACATAGATGTATACCAAGAGAAAAATGGAAAAAGGAAATGTGCAAGGTTTATTCATTGGAATATTACTCAGTTGTTTAAAAATGACATCATAAAATTTTTAGATAAATGGATGGAACTAGAACAACATAATTTTGAGTGAGTTAACAAAGTTCCAAAAAGATAAATATGGTATGAATTCACTTATATGTGGATATTAGCTATGAAGTAAATGATAACCAAGCTACAAACTCATAGATCCAGAGAGGTTAGGTATAGAGGAAAGACAAGGGAGAAATAGTTCTCCCTAGGTGGAGGAAATAGAATAGATTTTTATGGGTGTACTGAAGGAGGGCAAAATAAGGTGGGGAAGGGATGAATGGTAGAGGAGACATCTAGAATTGAGGGACATTTGTTGAGTGGTATGGAACACTAGTGCAGTGGAAACATCTGAAAATATATGAAGGTGGTACTAATGAAATTAGGGGAATTGTGGAGCCCCAATTGGACATCTCTTGTCACCAAACAAAGCTTATAGGTGAATATTAATCTAACATCATGGCTATGCAGGCTGAAATACAGACACTCCTATAGTCCCAGGAGAGAGGCAAGCATATCTCTGACATCAAGGCCAGTTGGTACAGAGCATTTTCCAGGCTCAGAAAAGCTTAGGTCTAGGTTTGGTGGTACAAACCTTTAATCTCAGTACTCAAGAGTGAGTTGGGAGGAAGTGCAATGGAATTGAGTTCATGGCAGTTGGTGGCAGTTCAATTGATGGAGTTTAAGTGAAGTTTTTACAAGGACAGTTTTACAGAGTCAAGATAAAAAGATAACAAGCTAGACACAGGTGATGATAAAACGAACCAGAGAATGAGAAGGAGCCCGAAGATTAGAACAGGTTGCTAGAGTTAGTTTGAGGCCAAGCAGAGCAACTCACATAGAAACTGAGAGAAGCCCAATTGAATTAATCAGCTTAGAAAGGATTTGAGCCAACAAGTTGAGTTGAACCAACCAGCCAGAGTTCAGAAAGGCCAAGAAAAGGTGGACTTATTCAGCAGTAAACTTTTGAGACCACAATTGAATCTGACAGATAAAAATTATATTTACAAACATTTCCAGTACCAGAGTAGGTTATGTCAAATTGAGTTCGTGACCAAAAGGAGACCATGGTAATCCCTAAATATCTCCTAATCTGTTGCCAAAACAGTAGATTGCTATACACAATATTATTTATGCCGTGAAAAATACTTTTAGCATTAGTTGATTCACATATCTTTTTTTCCTCTGGAAAAATAGGCTTGAGAAATAATTTACTATACTCAAAATTAACTTAATTCAACAAAGGACAGGGTTCAAAATAGACTGGCACATTGGTTTTCTATGTAGATTATACCAAATGCTATAGAAGGTAGTTCCACAAAGTAAATACATTTCAGTTGTTGATGAAGTTTGTAAGTAATATGGTGCAGGGTTAAAGATGTCTGATACCTTGCTGAGGGCTCTTATGGAAAGGTAATATAACTAAAAACTCTAGAGACAAGAACCTACTCTTGTGTGGATCCAGAAGCTATATGGAACAAAATTGGCAATTTCCCTCATATCCTTCATAGAAAGGATGCATGGCATTTATGGGTAGCTTGGAGCAAGCATATAGTTTAGGTTAGAATACTCCTTCACAAAACATGACAAAATACTCCTGCTCTAAAACATGATCTAAAGGAAAAGTCACTTAAAAGGATTATACTCTGTGGTATAAAATTTAGACTCAAAAATGATGGGATTCCATCTCAGCCATGGCAATTCACATTTGTGTAACTTTGGAGTTTATCAGATTTGTTTACTCATGTATCAATTGTGATGATTTATAAACATCTCATAAAGTTATTGTGAGAGGAAAATTAATGCTTGTAACATCTCATACAATGCCTGATACATAGAAGGAGCTTAATGAACTCTGGTTATCTTGCTTATCATATTATGAATTATGTATTACCCTAGTAGAGGCTGATATTTCCTCAGTGTGTTCTTACAGGTTTTTTTTTTTTTAGCCTACTATTTGGAATTTTCATTTTTGTATGTTGATGATACAGAGAGCAGAATATTCAGGCCATATATACTTATATTTGAATAGCTATATTTTGATAATTTTTAGTGCTTGTGTGTTTGGGCAAAGACATGTAGGCACTGGGTAAGAGAAAGGCAAGACTTTTTATTTTGCCACATCTGTAAAAGATCATTATCTTAGAAGTAATTTTCATAAATCTTTCTCTTTAAAACACAACATATTTTTGAACTCAAGAAAGAGTAGCATAGAGAAACCATTGGCATTTCAAGAAAACTGGAATAGCTGAAATTATAATTGTTTTATATATAAATTATCAATTTTCTGACACTTGAAGAAATTATTAAGCTGTTTTACAGAAAATATAAATTTCCTTTTGATAGATATTTTGATGAGTTCTCAGTATCTGTTTTCTGATAATGCCTGTGGGTGATTGACTCCTAAGAGAATTAATTAAAGATACTATTTTTTACCTCTCACCATTGGGTCTTGACTCAGTTTTCTCACAGTAAGAATAGCCAAAAGGAAAGAAGAAATATAGGATTTCCATGGGGTTGTCCTCCAACCTAGGCATAGAATGTACACTTTACAGTAGCATTTTTTGTAGCAAAATAAACAGCACTACTTCTATACACAAATTAGGAAGAGAACCACTTAATACAGTTGTTCTGTAGCTGTTCTGCGGGATTGGTTTTCTAATTTAATTCTTGCTTCGTTGTCTTAAAGTTATATAGCGTGCTCATTTCTAAAAGAAGTGTTTACATGGAGACTTCCTTTATCATAGGTGTGATATGGTTTAGAGAGATAAAGCAGAAGAAGCCCTCAGTGTGCTTCAGAATCATAGTACAGAACATTCAGCCTAAGGCTGACAAATTTGAACATCTTAGTATCACACACAGTTTTCATACAAGCAGTTTGTAGGACATTATCTAAAATAAGAGGAGGGGCTGGGCAGATGTCTCCACAGTTAAGAGCATGCTCTGCTCTTTCAGAGTGCTCCAATTGGTTCTCACCACTCAGCTCACACTATATACAACCCCCTATAACCCTAAGTCCAGGGTGGGTATGATGCCTCTGAACTGTTTGGTAAGCTGCTTACACACACAAACACACACACACACACACAGCTTAATAAAAATAGATCTTTAAAATAATGAAAAAAAATATCATTATCAATCTGATTTAGTTGAGAGGTTAATTGCTGTTTTGACTTCATAAGTGATATACTCAGCACATATGCACTCATGAATTTACATATGCAAGTCTGACCAAATAGTGAGAGCTGATCCTTGTCTGTTAGGGGAAAAAAATGTGTTCTTATGAAACAACTCTAAGGCTCTCAGGGAATGTTACCTTACCATGTTGTGTCTCAGCCAAAGTATAGAAAAATTTTATGAATACATTTGTGCTTTCAGACTTGTTCAGGATTAAGACATTTCATTTTTGTAATTTGTAAACATGAAGTAGAAGTGCTAATAACAACGTGCTTAGTCATGCTGCCCCAGAAGCCACTCTTCATTTCCTAAACATCATTAAAGTCATTAAAGTGGGAGACAGCTTCTGGAGATATCTGTGAGCTGTTTAATTTCATTTCCATTAGCACAGACTTTAAAGGAACGCCTTGTGTCTTTGTACTCTTTCTTACTTCTGCCCTTGTGCCCCCATCATGTGTATCTTGCCTCCCTCATCCAGGTCCTTAAATATTTACAGGGTGAGTTCACTGTCATCAGTAAATTGATTCTAATTGATTTCATCTCATAAACTGTTTCCTGCCAAGAATCTAAAGGGGAAACTATGTTGCCATAATGTTGATCAACTTTTACAATGTTTTGTACTGACTCTCTGCAGTATGGTTAGATGTTTCCTGTCTTAAATTGTTTCTAGGATTATATTTGATTTAACTCTACAATACTAGCCTTTGAGATCTATTAGCTATACTGTTTTCCTTTTACAAAGTATTCTCTCCAAGTTTCATATATTTGTCTAGGCGGGTACTGACTTTTACAAAATTACTGTGCCTGTTGGAATGTCCTCCATAAGTGCCGTTTTGCAATATAATTTTGATAATATGTAGCAGAAGATGACCATTTCAAACATCAATGAGAAGAGAGACCATTGTTGCTGTGCCTGCTAGATCCCCAGAATAGGTTAATGCAAGTCAGGAAATCTGGGGTGGGGGTGAGGTGGAGAGGTGAGCAGGGGGAAGGAGGATGGGATAGGGGATTTTCAGATGGGTAATGCGGAAAAGGGATTCCATTTGAAATGTAGTTAAATCAAATATCTTATTGTAAAAAAATGTATGAACTATTTTTACAACTCACAGTAATCATTATCCACAGAAGGAAGGATAGATTCTATTGTCTAGAGTTCCTAAAAGCATAGGCTATGTAAATCATAAACTGGTATTTTCTTAATTCCTGTCTTCTCTCTCTCTCTCTCTCTCTCTCTCTCTCTCTCTCTCTCTCTCTCTCTCTCTCTCTCTCTCTCTCCCTCCCTCCCTCTCTCTCTCCCTCCCTCTCTCTCTCCCTATCTCTCTCTCCCTCTCCCTCTCTCCCTCCCTCTCTCTCCCTCCCTCTCTTCCTCCCTCCCAAGCAAACACCTTTTACAGTAATTGCTGGTGACCAGGGTTTTTTTTTATCAGTGCTCTATAAATATTGCCTGATACTATTAAAACACTGTTCCTCATAAGGAAACTAGAGAACATGGTCACTGAGTCACTTGTCTAAAGTCATTTAGTAGAAGGGGCTGATTTAAGATCTGAATCTAATATGAGATGGTTAAACTTAGTACTAAACTAAGTTATTAGGATTAAAACCATTTTTTATTCCTCCTTTCATGTGTACAAGATACATTTTGTCATCTTTCTGGTCTATAGTTTTAGCAATTAAATGACGAATATCCTAAATATCCTCATAATGTTGTGGGACTACGATAGACTGTAAAATATATTTTGGTGTCTGATGAGCACATGCTGTCTTTGTAACCATATAGATCAATGTTTGAGGAATAAAATGCAAGCAATATTACCTTTGCTTTAATTAAACTCAAGTCATTGGTTTGATTTCTTGAATTGTTTCATGTTTCCTTGAATGCTGTGTGTGCTCTGGGCCCTCTTCCCCATAGTCCCTCCAAAGGCTGTGATTGTGACAACAATTTCCTACTTAATGCCTCCAGAGGTCAGATCTACCCTCTTGCCAGTCCTTTCTAGTTAGTAAGTAATTTTGCCAAAGTACCTGATATTTAATAGATGAAAGTAATAGAAATAAATGTGTGGACAGTGATAATTTTAACTAATTTATGTCTTTAAAAAGGAAAAATTACCAGTAAAAAGAAGGATAGAGAGCAGACAGAAATTTTAGCAGGGGATCTTTTTAAAATGACTTTTATATTATTTTATTTTTAAATGAAATAGAATTATATTCCTTTTACCCTTCATATCCCCCACTCAAGTCTCTCCCATGAACAGTCCCTCCAAACTTCCCTACCCCTCAAGTTGGCAGGAGATGTCAGTTATTTATAAATTGATGCTAATTGAGCTCATCTTGTGAAGTGTCCCATGTGTTGCCATGGTCCTGAACTTTTACACTCCTTTGTAGTGATTCTCTGTAGTATAATTAGACATTTCTAATCTAAATATTTGTTGTTGTCATTACTCATTGGGGGAAAATTCTTAGTTAAGGTTACTATTGCTGTGATGAAACACCATATTCCAAAACATCTGAGGATAAAAGAGTTTAGTTCTCTTCCAGATCCTTTATCACAGTCCACTGAGGGAAAGGCAGAACTCAAGCCAAACAGTGCACCAGAGGCAGGAGCAATGAGAGGCTATGAAGGAGTGTTGCTTACTGACTTGCTTCTCATGGCTTAGTCTGCCTGCTTTCTCCTAGAACCCAGGACCACAAGCTCAGGGGTAGCTCCACACACAATGGGTTGGACCCTTTTGAATCAATCACTAATTAAGAAAATGCTCGACATGCTTGCCTATAGAGGCATTTTCTCAATTGGGGTTTCCTCCTCTCTGATATCTCCAGTTTGAGTAAAGTCATAAAGCTAGCCAGCACAGTATCTTATTAGTAGTACCTCAAAAGAAAATATAAACAATTTGCGCTATCCCCAAACTGTCTTTTTTCTCTTATCTCAGTGTGTCCAACAGAGTCTTATAATCTAAAGGGCGTCTTTGGAATTGACTGTTATGGCAGTTCAATCTCATATGTCATTTATTTTATCTAGAAGCTTATATATTTTTATTGCTTTTTTATTATTGTTTTGTTGAGAATAATTCAGGATTCTTCTCCATTATGTTGAATTTACTTTAAAATAATATAAGGAAAATATAAAGAAAAATAACCTTAAACTCTAAATTTTTTTTTGCAAAATTTAGCGATTTTGAATCATAGTCATGACTACATTTTAAATTAAGCATGTATTTTCAGTACTAAAGGAGCAAGTATAAGAAAATCACATAAATTATGGGAATTTATTAATACATTCAATTTGAATGTAATAAAATTAAACAGTATTTCAATTACATATATATCTATAAAAATAAATACACAAAATGATGAAATTCGTTACTCTTACATTTTTATTTTATCTCAAAATATCTTTGTTTCTGCCTCTTCCTATTCCTTCCATTTACTCAGCTAGAATATTGATATTGAGAATCATTGTACATTATAACCAGGTTAAACTTCACTAATAAGTCAATAAATACAAAATGGAAAACAGAGGAGAATACACAGAGTAATGATGCTGAAGTACCTATCAGGGATGCTGGAATTTGGTGCTTTTATGTAAAATAACTTATTCAAAAGTTCATATATTTGAAAAATGAGCCTCCATCTTCAACAATATATGAAAACATAGTATATAACTGTATAACATTTAACCTATTGTCTCTTTTTTTGACTGAGTGTATTCAATTTACAGATCTAATTTTGTGGAAACAAAGCAAGTATAATTCTTTCAGATGGCCATTTCATTACTGTCAATATTGTACATTCACCATCTGGAATGCTGCATGATTAATAAAATACCCTTTATTTGTGTTGGAATAGTTGATTACTGACAACATACATATGACTCCTCTGGATCTTTGTAACAAAAAAAATCAGGGATTGACTGAGCAAAAATACTTTACAAAATCTGTCTCTGGAATATGTGAATCAACAGTAGCTTTTATAGTTATTGGCCCTTCAGAAGCAAAGACAGGCTATTCAATTTTCAAACATTAAAAGTTCAAATAGCCACAGTAGAGACATTGTGATAGTCACCTTGTCACACAATGTGTTGAGTAGTGGTCAAATACTTTGAAGAATCAATTTCAGAATGGCTCTCAACAGCAAACATCGAAGCCAATAACACTAACCACAGATTACCTCTCTGTTTCACCAGTTTTGCCTCATGTTGGCAGCTGTGTTCTGTAAAGGTCTAGATTGTTAATATTTTCAGGTAGTGGATCATAAGCCCTGTGCAAAGAGTAGAGCTCATTTCAACATGTAGGTTTACATTTCCTGTGACACACAATATTATTTAATTGATTTCTAATCTTTAAGTCTAATAAGAGTTGTATCTGAAATGAAGCATTATTTGCCAGACAAAACAGGATCATTGATTGCACACGTAAACTCATAGAGGCTGTGACTAATGCATAGGACATGAGCAAGGTGAAGACTTCAAGCCCCCTGCATTGATTTGGGTTGACTGGGAGTCAGGAAGTCCTAACATTAGATGACACGCTAGGGCCAACTAGTAGAGGCATTGCAAGTTTACTTTAGAGGTGTGGGCACTGAGATGCTATGTATGCTCCAGTAGGTGGACACATACCTATGCTCTAATGGGCAGCATCCTTTTAAGCTCCATGGTAGGTTTAAAATGGAGGGGAGCATATTAAGTTGCTGGTCATGGAAGAAAGTTGTGAAGAACAAGCTCAAAAGTCATTACATGTCTGAAATCAATTTTTAATACAAATTGTGAAAATGTAATAATTTTTAGCCCATCATCAGCACAAATTGCAAATTGCAGCTAGAATTTGTCCAGTGACTTTAGTTAACTTCCCATGCCATTGACTAAGAGCTGCTCAAATCAGGGATAGACACCTCATTTAATTTTGTATTCTACAATTTTTAACATATAATAAACATTCAGTGAGTATATAGAAAATAAATATTCTGAGTGATCCATTTAATTAGAAATATAACACTGGTTTGTTTATAATAATGATTTTTCAATAAAAATGAATTATATTAATTAAGAAAAATAAAGATTACACATACTAAGCAGTTTTACTGCTGTATATTCTATATACTATGGACTTTACCTTTGATAAACGTATAATGAAATTCTTTAAGCAATGACCACATTACACGTCTGTTACCATAAGGTAGTCTCTTATTATCTTGAACGCCTCTGGTATACCCATTTCATGTAAATCTATTTTGTTTTGTACAGCAATATTTCAGAAGGCAATTATGGTATTTTTTAGGTAAATGTATGTCATATGCTCTTTTTGGTTGCTGTGATAAAGTACATAACAAAAAGGAAGCATGCATTTTGGTTCACACTTTGAGAAAGTATACAGTACACAGATGGAAGGTGTAGATGGTGGCATGACTGAGAGATGACTATCATGTGTAAACAGCCAAGATGCCAAGAGAGGTGAGTGCTAGTGCTCATATCTTCTCCTTTTTATTTTTCATTTAATCAGCTGCCCCATAGGATAGTGAGGCCTATATTCACATTGAGACTTCCCTTCTAAATTAAACTCCTCTGGAAACAGCCCCACAAACATTCATGTGTATCTTCCAGGTGATTATACACCTATACACCACAGTCAAATTGAGAATAAGGGTTAATCCCTACAAGTGCTCTGGAAAGTTTACAATAATTAAATCAAATGGTGCTCATCAAAACTAATGTGATTGTTTCCATGTTGTGTACATTTTGGCATAACTTTCCCATGTCTGTCCATCTATTTAGTGAAGACCCAAACTGCTCTTAATCAACATATATGTACAGCAATCTAAAAGGAATTGAGGGTTGCAGCAAAGATAATGAAGTTTTTCTAGAAGGAAATTTAAAATTAGCTTTAGAATGACAATTTTAGAAAAAATAATTTTCATAAAAATCATAGCCTCTATACCTCTTTAATCATGCCTACCTTAGAATCATTAGGCAGCATATCTGTACATGTCAAGTGATAAATATTTGTTGCCGTACACAGAAAATAGGAGTTGATTTTATGATACTGATGGTGTATGTCACTGTAACAGTGACAGTCCTATGGAAAACACTGGCGTATTCATCTCCCCGTTAAGTAATATTTTTTAAAACAATTTCTAAAAAATGTCATAATAAGGACTATCTTGACAGTGTGAAACTGTCACTTCAGAAATATACTTTACAAAGAAACAGCTTGCCAGTTCCTGAAGTGTTTGTTTAAAATTGTTTTACATTTCCTTGTGTACTTTGCATACTTTATAAATTAAAAATTATGTATTTTACCATAAGAATGTGTGTGTGTGTTGCAAGGAGAGTTGATAATAACCATATTACTTTTTAATGTTTCATTGTAAAAATCCAACAACCCAAAATGCATTTTTATCCATGAAGACAAGACCATAAAATTATTGTATTTTTATATAATATGTTATTGTATTTTAAAAACCACTTATTTATTCCATATGTTTGCTCATTTGGATCTAATTAAAATAATAAATTCCATGTGAAACTTACAGACTGTATTTCATTTTGAAGCGTGTTACTGTAAGATCAGAGTCTCAGAAACAAACGTGGAGTGTTCCAGTTCTACCACTTGGATCAAATAGTCAGAAAACATTTACAGGCATGACAAGACCTTACCATGTGATTTAATGATTTCATATGGAAACTTGTAGGGGTCCTCACCTTGCATGGAACCCTCTGCTCCACTCATTAACTCTCATTCAAACTCTTTCTCTAATCTCAGAAACCCTGTGGCTGCTACACCCTCCTGAGAACTTCATTGTGCTGATGGGCTCCATTCTTCCTGTCCTTTCATTTGTTTTTTACCTTGTGAGCTGACAAGAACGTATTTGTGATAACTGAATTCTGCCTTCTTGCTTCTGGTCTTATCTTAAATCTGTTGCTGTAAAATGTTATGCTTTTCCTAAAGAGCTATTTCACCATATTCCATCTTGATTTTTCTCCCTGATAAGATCAAAACAGGGAACTGTGATGTGGTTGTGGTGGAAGTTGTGTATCCACTGTGCCTCTGTTTGTGAGTTGTGACCTTAAACAAGTTATTTAAAGTCAAGCTTTTCCTTTAATCTGTTGAGTATGTTGACTAGGGCTTATGACCAGTAGTAAGTAAAACTAGGTAACTCATTGGAACATTTCAGAGAATGTTGTATGTAAAGTGTATCTGAATAGTCAGGGGAGCAGCTAGGACCTGCTGCTTTTTTCTGCTACATCTCGGAATTACTTTCTATACTTTCTGGATTATTTATAATAATTAAACTCTGGAAAGTTCTGTTATAGCAGTTCCTAAATATTGCTGATGGTTGATTTATGGATACATGTCAAATCATAAAAATTATAAAATTAGAATTAATGCCACAGTGTCCCTCGAAGTTTAACTTCTATATGGTCTCCTGCTGTGTTTCCCAAGTAAGTTTCTTTTTTAAGTTACTGTCATTTCTGAGATAATAAGATACTTCTGAGATAATAAGAAGGCTACAATCTAATAACTTAATGACGAATTTTAAAAAATTACCCTACAGAAATGTAGCATTAAAAACCATACACTGTAGAGAACTCTGGAAAGAGAAGTTAGTATGTGCTCATTAAATGCTCAGAAAGTACCTGAAAAGGTTTTTCATAATTATTATCAGACTAGGATTTTTTTTTTATTTTATTTTATTTTTTTAATTTACATTCCAAATCACTTCCCCTTTCCCGTTTCCTCCCTCCCCGAAAGTCCCATAAGCCCCCTTCCCTCCCTCTTTTCTCCGTTCAACCCCCTCTCATTACTCTGTCCTGGCGTTCCCCTACATCCAGTCTTTCCAGGACCAGGGGTCTCTCCTTCCATCTTTTTAGAAATCTATTGATATGCTGATTGTGTCTAGGGTATTCTGAGATTCTGGGTCAATATCCCCTTATCAGTGACTGCATACCATGTGTGATCTTTTGTGATTGGGTTACCTCACTAAGGATGATATTTTCAAGTTCTGACCATTTGCCTAGGAATTTCGTGAATTCATTGTTTTTAATTGCAGAGTAGTATTCCATTGTGTAAATATACCACATCTTCTGAATCCATTCCTCCGTTGAGGGACATCTGGGTTCTTTCCAGCTTCTGGCTATTATAAATAAGGCTGCTATGAATATAGTGGAGCATGTGTCCTTATTGCATGCAGGTAAAGTCTCTGGGTATATGCCCAGGAGTGGTATAGCCGGATCCTCCGGAAGTGTCATGCCCAGTTTTCTGAGGAGCCGCCAGAATGCTTTCCAGAGTGGTTGTACCAGCCTGCAATTCCACCAGCAGTGGAGGAGTGTTCCTCTTTCTCCACATCCTTGCCAACAACTGCTGTCTCCTGTGTTTTTGATCTTAGCCATCCTGACTGGTGTGAGATGGAATCTCAGGGTTGTTTTGATTTGCATTTCCCTAATGACTAAGGATGATGAACATCTCTTTAGGTGCTTCTCAGCCATTAGATATTCTTCAGGTGAGAACTCTTTTTTAGCTCTGTACCCCATTTTTTAATAGGGTTACTTGCCTCTCTGGAGTTTAACTTCTTGAGTTCTTTGTATATCTTGGATATTAGCCCTCTGTCGGATGTAAGGTTGGTAAAGATCATTTCCCAGTTAGTTGGTTGCCGCTTTGTCTTTTTGACGGTGTCTTTTGCCTTGCAAAAACTTTGTAATTTAATGAGGTCCCATTTGTCTATTCTTGATCTTAGAGCATAAGCTATTGGAGTTCTGTTCAGGAAATTCTCCCCTGTGCCCATATGTTCAAGGTTCTTCCCTAGTTTCCCTTCTATTAGTTTCAGTGTGTCTGGTTTTATGTGGAGGTCTTTGATCCACTTAGAATTGAGCTTAGTGCAAGGAGATAAGGATGGGTCAATTTGCATTCTTCTGCATGTTGACCTCCAGCTGAGCCAGCACCATTTGTTGAAAAGGCTATCTTTTTTCCACTGGATGGTTTTAGCTCCTTTGTCAAAGATCAAGTGACCATAGGAGTGTGGATTCATTTCTGGGTCTTCAATTCTGTTCCATTGATTTACATGCCTGTCACTGTACCAATACTGTGCGGTTTTTAACACTATTGTTCTGTAGTACAGCTTGAGGTCCAGGATACTGATTCCCCCAGAGGTTCTTTTACTCTTGAGAATAGTTTTAGCTATTCTGGGTTTTCTGTTATTCCAGATGAATTTTTGAATTGCTCTTTCTAACTCTATGAAGAATTGAGTTGGGATTTTGATGGGGATTGCATTGAGTCTGTATATTACTTTTGGTAAGATGCTCATTTTTACTAAATTAATCCTGCCAATCCATGAGCATGGCAGATTTTTCCATCTTCTGAGGTCTTCTTCAATTTCTTTCTTCAGAGACTTGAAGTTCTTGTCATACAGATCTTTCACTTCTTTGTTTAGAATCACACCAAGATACTTTATATGGTTTGTGGCTATCGTGATGGGTATCATTTCTCTTACTTCTTTCTCAGCCTGCTTATCCTTTGAGTATAGGAAGGCTACAGACTTGCTTGAGTTGATTTTATATCCGGCCACTTTGCTGATGTCGTTTATCAGCTGTAGGAGTTCTCTGGTGGAGTTCTTTGGGTCGCTTAAGTATACTATCATATCGTCTGCAAATAGTGATAGTTTGGCTTCTTCCTTTCCAATTTGTATTTCTTTGACCTCTTTTTGTTGTCTAATTGCTCTAGCTAGAACTTCAAGTACTATATTGAAAAGATATGGAGAGAGAGGGCAGTCTTGTCTAGTCCCTGATTTTAGTGGGATTGCTTCAAGTTTCTCTCCATTTAGATTGATGCTGGCTACCGGTTTGCTGTAAATTGCTTTTACTATGTTTAGATATGGGCCTTGAATTCCTGATATTTCCAAGACCTTTAGCATGAAAGGATGCTAAATTTTGTCAAATGCTTTCTCAGCATCTAATGAGATGACCATGTGGTTTTTTTCTTTGAGATTGTTTATATAGTGGATTACATTGATGGATTTCCTTATATTGAACCATCCCTGCATCCCTGGGATGAAGCCTACTTGATCGTAGTGAATGATCGTTTTGATGTGTTTTTGGATTCGGTTGGCAAGAATTTTATTGGGTATTTTTGCATCGATATTCATAAGAGAGATTGGCCTGAGATTTTCTTCTTTGTCGGATCTTTGTGTGCTTTTGGTATTAGTGTAATTGTGGCTTCATAGAACGAGTTGGGTAGTGTTCCTTCTGTTTCTATTTTGTGGAACAGTTTGAAGAGTATTGGTGTTAGGTCTTCTTTGAAGGTCTGATAGAATTCTGCCCTAAAACCATCTGGACCTGTGCTTTTTTTGGTTGGAAGACTTCCAATGACAACTTCTATTTCTTCAGGGGTTATAGGACGGTTTAGATGGTCTATTTGATCCTGATTTAATTTTGGTATTTGGTATCTGTCAAGGAAATTGTCCATTTCCTCAAGATTTCCTAGTTGTGTTGAATGCAGGGTTTTGTAGTAGGTTCTGATGATTTTTTGAATTTTCTCAGTTTCTGTTGTTATCTCTCCCTTTTCGTTTCTGATTTTATTAATTTGGATACTATCTCTGTGCCCTCTGGTTAATCTGGCTAAGGGCTTATCTATCTTGTTGATTTTCTCAAAGAACCAACTCCTCGTTTTGTTGATTCTTTGTATGGTTTTATTTGTTTCTACTTGATTGATTTCAGCCCTGAGTTTGATGATTTCCTGCCTTCTACTCCTCTTTGGTGTATTTGCTTCTTTTGTTCCAGGGCTTTCAGGTGTGCCATTAAGCTGTTAGTGTATGCTGTCTCCAGTTTCTTTTTGGCGGCACTCAGGGCTATGAATTTTCCTCTTAGCACTGCTTTCATTGTGTCCCATAAATTAGGGTATGTTGTGCCTTCATTTTCATTAACTTTCAAAAAGTCTTTGATTTCTTTCTTCATTTCCACCTTGACCAAGTTATCATTGAGTAGAGCATTGTTCAGCCTCCATGTGTACATGGGTTTTCTTTTGTTTTTGTTGCCGTTGAAGACCACCCTTATTCCATAGTAATCTGATAGGAGGCATGGAATTAGTTCTATCTTCTTATATCTGTTGAGGTCTGATTTGTGACCAATTATATGGTCAATTTTGGAGAAGGTACCATGAGGTGCTGAGAAGAAGGTGTATTCTTTAGCTCTAGGATGAAATGTTCTATATATAGCTGTTAGTTCCATTTGGTTCAAGGCTTCAATTAGATTCACTGTGTCCCTGTTTAGTTTCTGTTTTCCTGAACGATCCATTTCAGAGAGCGGGGTGTTGAAGTCACCCACTATTATTGTGTGCGGTGCGATGTGTGCTTTGAGTTTTAGTAAAGTTTCTTTTATGAATGAGGGTGCCCTTGCATTTGGAGCATAGATATTGAGAATTGAGAGTTCTTGATGGTGAATTTTTCCCTTGATCAGTATGTAGTGTCCTTCTGTGTCTTTTTTGATGACTTTAGGTTGAAAATCAATTTTATCTGATATTAGGATGGCTACTCCACCTCGTTTCTTGGGGCCATTTGCTTGTAAAATTGTTTTTCAGCCTTTTACTCTGAGGTAGTGTTTGTCTTTGACACTGAGGTGCGTTTCCTGCATGCAGCAAAATGCTGGGTCCTGTTTATGTATCCAGTCAGCTAGCCTATGTCTTTTTATTGGGGAATTGAGACCATTGATATTAAGAGAGATTAAGGCATAGTGATTATTGCCATCTGCCATTCTTGACACTATCTTTATGTTTGAGTGGTTATCTACTTTTGGGTTTGATTCAAGAAGGTTATTATCTCATGTTTTCCAGGGTGTTGTTTCTCTCCCTGTATTGGAGGTTTTCACCTATTATCCGTTGCAGGGCTGGATTTGTGGAAAGATATTGTGAAAATTTGGTTTTATCATGGAATATCTTGGTCTCTCCATCTATGGTGATTGAGAGTTTTGCTGGGTATAGTAGTCTAGGCTGGCATTTGTGCTCTCTTAGTGTCTATATGAGATCTGCCCAGGATCTTCTGGCTTTCATAGTCTCTGGTGAGAAGTCTGATGTGATTTGGATAGGTCTTCCTTTGTATGTTACTTGGCCCTTTTCTCTTACTGCTTTTAGTATTCTTTTTTTGTTTAGAACATTTGGTGTTTTGATTATTATGTGACAGGAGGTATTTCTGTTCTGGTCCAGTCTGTTTGGAGTTCTGTAGGCTTCTTGTATGTTCATCGGCATCTCTCTCTTTAGGTTAGGGAAGTATTCCTCCATAATTTTGTTGAGGATGTTTACTGGCCCTTTAAGTTGCAAATCTTCACTCTCATCTATACCTATAATCCTTAGATTTGGTCTTCTCATTGTGTCCTGGATTTCCTGGATGTTTTGGGTTACACGTTTTTTGCATTTTGCATTTTCTTTGACTGTTTAGTCAATGCTTTCTATGGAATCTTCAGCACCTGAGATTCTTTCTTCCATCTCTTGTATTCTATTGTTGATGTTTGCATCTATGACTCCTGATTTCTTCCCAAGGTTTTCTATCTCCAAAGTTGTCTCCCTTTGTGATTTCTTAGTTGTTTCTACTTCCTTTTTTATTTCCTGGATGGATTTGCTGAGATCCTTCACTTGTTTGTTTGTATTTTCCTGTATTTCTTTAAGTTATTTTTGCATTACCTCTTTCAGGATTTCTGCCTGTTGACCCACGTTCTCCTGCATTTCTCTGAGCGATTTTTGTGTTTCCTCCTCATGGGAATCCATCTGTTGATCCATCGTCTCCTGCATTTCTTTAAGCAGTTCTCATGTTTCCTTTGTAAGGGCATCTAACCATTGATTCATTTCTTTAGCCTCCTTATGGGCATCCGTCTTTTGACCCATATTCTTCTGCATTTCTTTATGCAATTTTTGTGATTCCTTTGCGAGTGCATCTACCCTTTGATTCATCTCGTTAAGCGATTTTTGTGTTGTCTCCTTGTGCACCTCCATCTTTTGATCCATGTTCTCCTGCATTTCTCTAAGCGATTTTTTGTGTTTCCTTTGTAAGGGCTTCTAACCGTTGATTCATGGTCTCCTGTAATTCTTTGTTAGATTTATTTGTGTCCTTCTTGTGATCCTCTAATAGCATCATGAGAAGTGATTTTAAATCCAGATCTTGTTTTTCGGGTGTGGTGGGGTATCCAGGACTTGCTGCTGTTGGAGAGTTGGGTTCGGATGGTGCCATATTACTTTGATTTCTGTTAGTAACATTCCTACGGTTGCCTTTTGCCATCTGGTTACCTCTGATGTTAGTTGGTCCTGCTGTCACTAGCTGTTGGTTGGACCTCCTGTGAGCCTGCAAAGCTATTTCTGCCCCCCCCCCTGGTTTACCAGGATAACCCTGGCACAGATTTCTGGGGCCTGGCCTGCTCCTGAGTGACTTTGGAGCCCTGATGTGCCAAGTGCCCCAAGTGATGTTATATTGGGGAGTCCTTGAACATCCAAAGGCTCAGCCTAGTAGATTCCTGGAGCAGAGGTCGCCAAAGGGAGGCTGGTAGGCTCCTGCCCTGTGCAGGGGTGTGTGATCTCTCCTAGATTGGGTTGGGGGCAAGGGGCGTCCCTCTGCCAGGCAGAAGTCCCACAGTAGAGCTAGCACGCTGGTTACTGCAGATCTGCCCAGCTCTTGGGAGCCATGTACACACAATCCGCCCGAGACCCAAGAGATATTATGCCTGTCTGTCTCAGAGCCTGGAAGTCCCAACTTCCCAGTCACTGGACCAAAGATGGCGGAGTGCACTCTGCACTCTCTCCGTGGTGCTGGTCACCCTGCAGAGGCGATGGCCTGCAGATCTGGCACCCAGACGACCACAGCGCTGTCCCGTTCTTGGGCGTAGGCGGAAGCCCCAACAGGCTGTGTCCCAAGTGATGTTATATTGGGGAGAGCCTGGGTACCTGTCTCTTCAGTACAGTCTACCGGAACAGAAGTCGCGGAAGGGAAGCTGGTAGGCTCCCGCCCAGTGCGGGTCCCTCTGCCAGGCAGAAGTCCTACAGCAGAGCTGGAGCGCTGGTTACTGCAGATCTGCCCAGCACTTGGGAGCCACATTGGGTGTATTTAATGTTAACCATTCAGGACTAGCTAACAAATTAAGAGCATCGCTCCTTGGAAATACTGATTCTCCATCTCTCAGTAGTCATTAATTGTCTACATCAATTCATCCCGGGTTGTAGCTTCTTAAGATTTCTTCCATTAGTGTTGTCATGTAAACTGGTGTAATGGCTCAAATCTTATGTCATTTAGGCAACAATATTTTGATATTTTATGGGTGCAGATACTGTGTTACATATAGAAGAAACAATTTTATACCTAATGTCTTGTTTTTTGAATCTTGCAATCTGGCCACCCTTCTCTTCCCTTATAGTACCTTAGGCTTACATTAAAGATGCAGGTTTATATGTGTCAACTGACAATGGGAAACCCCATCATCAGTCATTATTTTTATTTTAAGGTCAGTTGTAGTTTTCTCTAGTAGTCTTCATCTGCTACAGAAAGACACTACATTGATGAATGGTGAGAACTATACTCATTTGTATGTATAGGGATTTCAAATGCAGTTAGGAATACGACTGGTTATGAAAGACGTATTAGTAGGTTCTTCTCTAGGACCTCTGACCTCACCAGCCACAGGTAGTTGCTAGGCATTAGATTCTGGGAGTGAATTTCTTCCCCTTGAGAAGGACATAAGCTTGGTCAGATGTGTATTTATATACCCATAAAGAGTATTTTGCACTTTCATATTTATCCATGTAAATTTCACATGGTGAAAGTTCTCATTATTGTTAGTTGTACATATGGATTTTTAATTCTATTTCTGAAATTTATTAACTTACTTGTTTTCATAATTTTGAATAAGGTGAAATGGAAAAAGTTAGCCTACCTTATTTGATACAGTTAAAATAAAAGATCATTCAGATTTCTTTAATCCTTAATAAATATGTGACAAAGTACTTCCTTTGCCATGTTGCCAGAAAAGCATACTTATATCAACTTCGTAACCACCTATGTTAATCTCAAATGAATAGAAATGAACACTTGCTAGTTCATTTTTTGTTTATCTTTTATTTTTAGTTTAACCCTATATCCTTGGAGACTGAACTCATATCCAATAGTAAGCTACATAGAAAGAGCCAGACTTAAAAAATAATAAATAAATAAATAAATGGAAAAAAAAGAAAAAGAGAAGAAAGGAAAGAACAAAAGGTAGATAGAAAGAAAGAAAGATAGATAGATAGAAAAATCTGAGTGTCTGCATTTACTATCAGAATCTGTCACTAGCTTTTCCTCTTTTAGTCATATCTAAATTTTATTTAGTGCTCTCAGACAGTTTAAGGTATCTTTTCCCTATTCTAGTTTTCCAGGATTTAGAATTCATGTAATTGTAGAGTGCCTTATTGGGGTGTCATGTAATTTTAGAGTGCCTTATTGGGGTGTCATGCAACCTGGCAGGAATTTGACATCCTCTAATGTGAAGTTCCTCTCTCAGCCTTTGAACAGGAACTCCTGTGTTAGCCATATCCCCTGCAGTTTCCTGAAAAGCACTAGCCACTTGTGGAGAAGCTTCCAGCCTTTGGGGGAAGGGTTTTCCCTGCCTATATATTTGGAGTTCTCCATTAAACTTTGAGACCTTGAATAGCAGGTGTTATCTTAGTCTTCATCTCTTTTCGTCTCCTTCCAGTACATCCCCAGTTTCCCTTCCAGGTAACCCATTCCTTTGTAACTGCAGACAGTTACATATAGTGATAACTCTATGATAAGTAACCTTTGAGATTGCCTTTTTTCTTTTTTATCAAATGTTTTTATTTTTTTCCTAGATATATTCTTTGTTTACATTTCAAATGATTTCCCCTTTCCTGGTTTCCCCCTGTCCCAAAAGTCCCATAAACCGTTTTCCCTTCCCCTGTTTCCCAATCAACCCCCTCCCACTTCCCTGTCCTGGTGTTCTCCTACACTGCTGCATCCAGTCTTTCCAGGAACAGGGGCCTCTCCTTCCTTCTTCTTGGTCGTCATTTGATATGTGAATTGTGTCATGGGTATTCTGAGCTTTGGGGCTAACATCCATGTATCAGTGAGTGCATACCATGTGGGTTCTTTTGTGATTGGGTTACCTCACTTAGGACAATATTTTCCAGTTCCACCCATTTGCCTAAGAATTTCATGAAATCATTGTTTTTGATAGCTGAGTAGTATTCCATTGTGTAAATATAACACATTTTCTGTATCCATTCCTCTGTTGAGGGACATCTGGATTCTTTCCAACTTCTGGCTATTATAAATAGGGCTGCTATGAATATAGTGGAGCATGTGTCCTTATTACGTGCTGGGGAATCTTCTGGTTAAATGCCCAGGAGTGGTATAAAGGGGTCCTCCGGTAGTATCATGCCCAGTTTTCTGAGGAACTGCCAGACTGATTTCCAGAGTAGTTGTACTAGCTTGCAATCCCATCAGTAGTGGAGGAGTGTTCCTCTTTTGCCATATCCTTGCCAGTACCTCTGTCTCCTGAATTTTTGATCTTAGCCATTCTGATTGGTGTGCGGTGATATCTCAGGGTTGTTTTGATTTGCATTTCCCTGATGACTAAGGATGTTGAACATTTCTTTTTTTTTCTAAGTTTTTTTTTATTTACATTCCAAATCATTTCCCCTTTCCCGTTTCCTCCCTCCCCGAAAGTCCCATAAGCCCCCTTCCCTCCCTCTTTTCCCCATTCAACCCCCTCTTGTTTCTCTGTCCTGGCGTTCTTTAGGTGCTTCTCAGCCATTTGATATTCCTCAAGTGAGAACTCTTTCTTTAGCTCTGTACCGCATTTTTAATAGGGTTATTTGGCTCTGTGGAGTCTAACTTCTTGAATTCTTTTTATATATTGGATATTAGCCCTCTGTCAGATGTATGGTTGGTAAAGTTCTTTTCCCAATTTGTTGGTTGCTGTTTTGTCTTATTGACAGTGTCCTTTGCCTTACAGTAACTTTGTATTCTTCATAGAGTTAGAAAGAGCAATTCTCAAATTCATCTGGAATAACAAAAATCCCAGGATAGTGAAAATTATTCTCAACAGTAAAAGTACTTCTGAGGGAATCAGTATCCCTGACCTCAAGCAATACTACAGAACAATAGTGTTAAAAACTGCATGGTATTGGTACAGTGACAGGCAGGTAGATCAATGGAATAGAATTGAAGACCCAGAAATGAACCCACACACCTATGGTCACTTGAACTTTGACAAAGGAGCTAAAGCCATCCAGTGGAAAAAAAGATAGCCTTTTCAACAAATGATGCTGGTTCAACTGGAAGTCAGCATGCAGAAGAATGCAAATTGATCCATTCTTATCTCCTTGTACTAAGTTCAACTCCAAGTAGATCAAAGACCTCCACATAAAACCAGACACACTGAAGCTTATAGAAAAGAAAGTCAGAATAGCCTTGAGCACATGGGCATAGGAGAAAATTTCCTGAACAGAACACCAATAACTTATGCTCTAAGATCAATAGTTAACAAATGGAACCTCCTAAAATTACAAAGTTTCTGTAAGGCAGAGATTGTCTTTCTTTATGTGTTCTCAAGTGTAGAAAACTTGAGGTGTCTGATGGGATCTAATGCCAATGTATATCTTAGATAACTCTATATTGTGGCATAGATAGCTTTCTCCCAGTGATATTGTTAGGTGATAATTTCATTTTTCTAGTCTGACTAGAATCATAATGTGAACATTGAAAGTTGATCAATTTAAAAAATAATGGATGTTTAGGTTAAGCAAGTTGCCAGATACCTGCTTTTCATTAAAGCAGAACAAAACAAAACAACAACCACAACAAAAACAGCCACACTTCAACTCCATTAATATTGGTGTGAGAATATCTGTGGAGAGGGTGGCTGAGTGGGTGAGTACCCTCATAGAAGTAGGGGGAGGAAGAATGGGATAGAGGGATAGGAAAGGGGATAACATTTGCAATGTAAATAAACAAAATATCCAATAAAAAAGATCATCCTTAGTGAGGTAACCCAATCACAAAAGATCACACATGGTATGAAGTCACTGATAAGGGGATATTGACCCAGAATCTCAGAATACCCTAGACACAATCAGCATATCAATAGATTTCTAAAAAGATGGAAGGAGAGACCCCTGGTCCTGGAAAGACTGGATGTAGGGGAACGCCAGGACAGAGTAATGAGAGGGGGTTGAACGGAGAAAAGAGGGAGGGAAGGGGGCTTATGGGACTTTCGGGGAGGGAGGAAACGGGAAAGGGGAAGTGATTTGGAATGTAAATTAAAAAAATAAAATAAAATAAAATTAAAAAAAAAAAAGAAGTAACTCATACTATACAATCAATTTTCACACACTTTAAGAAGAGTTTTCTTTCTGCTCCTCCTCCTCCTCCTCTTCCTCTTCCTCCTCCTCCTCCTCCTCCTCCTCCTCCTCCTTCTCCTAAGGGAGGTGGAATAATTTAAGAGCCTAAGGATGTAGATTACCACAAGGAAACAATGCTATCTAGAAAGAACAGGGGTAGTAGCACATAGGAACACTCAGTCATTTAGCCAGCTTGTACAGTTCTTATTCTAGTTCAACCCAGACGAATCCCAGCATAGAGACTAGATGTGAGTGTGAAGAAATCCCACATCTAGGTATAGAACTAATAGCAATGACAGTTTCTGAGAGAGAGAGTTGGTTTTCTTTAGGTTTGTGTCTCCATCTGTACAACACTCCAGTAGAAGGACACATCCACTGAGGTATGAGCAGCACATGGAATTGATAGACATAAAATTAAATACAAAAATGAAAAAATAAAAAAGAAGACGCAAAGTTGGCTGTGTAGAGAAAGAGGTTAGGACTGGGGAAAAGTAGAGGAAGTGTTTTAAATATATGGCATAAATTTTCAAAAATGTTTCAGATGAAGATGTAGCTATGCTGCAATAATTAAACACTGAAAGTTCAGCTCCCCACAAGTTCCTATGAGAAGTGAACAATAGAAAGCATACCTCAGGTCTGACTTACCTTTGCTTTATATTTTGTTTCAAAGAGTTTAACCTCCTATCCCTTTTAGTAGTCCTTTTGTCTCATTATTTTCAACATAAGTGACTTCCACTTCAGAAAAGAAACGAATCAAAACCAACCACAGTTAAGTCAAAAACATATAAAAATAAACCATTTGTAATAGTATCCTGTTTAGAAGACAGCCTGAAGATCGCATTTTTAAATAATAAAACTTTTCTTGCAAAGGAGTTCACACTTATACCATGAGAATAGTTGAGTTTGGGAAAGCAACAATTGAGTATGATATTAACCAAATTTTAGCCATGAAATGAAAGAAAAGTCAAATTCAACTGAAAATTAATTATACTGGACTTAGAGCCACATGAACAGCAGAGCCACCACTGACTTGTAAGCCAGTCACTTAGCTAAGCTTCAGTTTCTCTTACGATAACATGAAAATGTTTACTGCTATCAGGACTGGAAGTTTTCAAATGTAAACATATTTTTTTACACTGGATTTCTCAATGTAAACATATTTTTTCAAATTTTATATTTCTTGGAAGACTTTAAATATCATATTATCAGAACAAGGAATGCAGGGAATATTGTCTCATTTCAAATTAGAAAGCAGCATGCTCAGACGCAAATCTAGTTTGTATGATTTCGTTAGTGGTTAGACATATAACATACCTGAATTTGTGCCTGTAAGTGTTTCATAATTCAGAGAACTTATGTCTTATATCCTTATATTTGTCAGGGTTCTCTAAAGGGACAGAGTAAACACATACAACACAAGCACACAAAACATAAACACACATACATATACACACACACAAACACAAACACAATTTATTTGATTGGAAAATAGGCTGTTGTCCTAGTACTAGTCTTACATGACTGCCTTATGACAGAGAGGCCATGAATCTCATAGTTCATTAGTATACAAGGCTGGATATTTCTGAAGTTTCATTCTTCTGCTATGGTCCTAAAAGCTTCCCCTGGAGAACTGCTGTTTTTTAGTTCGTGTATTAGTTCTGAAGAGATTAAATTTACTATCAGCTGCAGCAATAGGATAGACAAACTTGCTAGTAAGAGTGAGTGAGAGCAAATAGGCAAAAGCAGTTTCCTTCTTCATGCCTCTTTTAAATGAGCTACCAATTGAAGTTTTGTCCAGGTTTTAGATGGATCCTCCAACTTTACATAATATGGATAAGAAAATTCTCACAGAAGTGCCAATCAGCTTATGTCTTAGTTGATTCCAGATATATTCAAATTAACAAACAAGATTAACTATCATAGTCCTATATCACTATTATAAATTCTATTCACATTATGCCTAGAAGTGACAGGAGACGTGTACATGGTGTGATCATTTCTGTGTGTATATGTGTGTATGCTCGGGTGTGTGGAGAGTGACATCAGGTGCTTCTTCTATCATGCTCCTCCTGAACTTTTGAGACAAGATTTCCCATTGAACATCAAGTTTGGCATTTTTCTGGACTGTCTGGGAAAAAATCCTCTAGATGTGTCTGTGTAAAGCTTCTGATTTTTCTTCTTTTTACAGAGATGTACAGCAGCACATGGCTTTTATGTAGCTGTTATGATCCAAGCACAGGTCCTCAGTAGGGCAGAGAAAGCACTCAATATATTATTTCCCCAGACACAAAGTCTCTCAAGGTCATCATTATTTCTCATTATTTTGGTTTTCAAGTGTTCATAATACTTGTACTCAGAGGCATACATTTATATTTATATGACATGTGAGATAATATGCAATCACATTTAAACACAACACATTTGGAACATGAGTCATGTTGCAAATGAACTTTCTATGTTAGAGCATATCTCCTTCTTTACCTAAAAGCAAGTGAAAAGAACATGATGCTTCTGTGACAATCAGGTAGGAAACCTGTTGAAAATGGAGGAAAGGGTCTCTGAGCTTGGCCTTGTTCAAACACCTCCTAAAATGGTGCCCTAGAAAGAGGACTTTGCTTTGAAGTGAAATAAGGATATCTACACATTACTACTAATGTTCTGAATGTGTTGTGTGTTGTGTGAAGGATGGAGAATTCTGCATGCAGAAACAATGTGTGGCCAGGAAGTTTTTGCAGGCAGGCAACATTACAAGGGTTTCATTATTTGTGCTGTACCTCTATCCATAACCAACAATAGAGATCAAATTGTATAAACTAATTAAAAGAAGATTTTGCTCTGGTTCTTTGTTCCCCTTCCTAAGTATCAGAAAATAATGGATTTGTACATCATTTTAAGTGATAACTCTTGCTATAAGCAATTTTTATAAAAGTATTAAACTGCAACAAGTTAAATGTTTTTCTTGTTTAATTTCCTCAAACTGCCAGCATGTTTCTGTTCATTCATTAGTTGAATATGTGCCACAAAATGCTTCCCTTTTACAGCCTCCTATGACTGTATTTACTGAGAATATAGTTAACTTTCAACTTTGAGGTGAGAAAATTGTCCTTCTTGAATAAGCTGAGATGGAAAAAATTTTACATAACCACAAAGTTAATGAAAATTCATTATTTTCTAACTTATTTCTCAGTGATATCTTGTGAATCCTTGGATTCTTGGAGCAATGCTCTAAAATTTCTAGTGAGATTTATATCTTCTACAGCTATACTAGATACTTTTGATATCCAGCCTTGTACCTCTCTTTTATTAACTTTACCTAAAAGCATTGTACAATTGTTAAGTAAATGCGAACAACCTTATTTATAGCTGCTTTGTGTACATATGGGTATTAATTTGAAAATTTGCTAATATATTTCTTACAGAAACAATTCCCTGCTTAATATACCTCAATGCACTAATGTATTTCTACACATAGGAAAGGAAATGGCTTAAATTTCTAAGATTTTCCTGAGTAGATCACCAAAATTTTACCAATATATGAGCACTAGACACACTTGCATTTTAAATGGATATTTTAATCACATATTTTAGTAGCAATTACAACAGAAGACTAACTTCCAAAGAGGGTTTTTGTATCAATGTATGTTTTTACAGATACATTCTGAAACAATGAAAAGCTAGCAATTATACTAACACTAATGTACTTTATTCCTTTGAATATATTCTAAGACTTGCTACTGCTAAAAAATGCTATTCACAAGGAGAGAGAAGTCAGTGACAAAAGTGGTTATAGAACATGCACAAGGCTATAGGTTCTATCTCCAAAGACTGATGCCCAAAAGATCAGGGACGGGAGAATATAAGTGAAGGGCAGAATAAACTGTGACCTATTTCTGCATTCTGACAACATTGCTTTAGCAATAAAAAAAGCTGCTATCAGGAAGAGCAAACGAAATAAAGAGAACCTCAGTAGTGAATGCAGGCAAAGATTAAAAGAGCAACTAAGTTCACATTTTAAAGACCTGAAGTGGATGGCTATTCAGTTTATTAAGAAAATACAGAAGATGCTGTAGATGTTGTCTACCATGGCTACTGTAAGAGACATGATAACATTACTGTACTGAAGATATAATAATATTATAATGCTTTAGGAATAACAATATCAAAAGTTTCATTACCTCATAGTCAAAAGTAACTTACAGGGAAGTCATGCGTCTTTAATTTTAAAGAGTAACAAAACAGGCTTATATTCCTAAGTCTTTATTTTTTAATTTTCTTATGTCTGCTAGATCCAATCCTCCTTTGTGCCAGTCTCTGTTAGCGAGAAAATCACATTTACCTATCCTAAGCTTACTATGCTGGACATGAATGAGATAAAAATCTGATTTGCTTTGTTACTTATGTGCCTCCCACCTGTAACAATGTCTTACTGGACTTCTGTGAGTTCTTCTGCCAGTCATATGGTGAATCCTGGAACTGCCACTCTTTTAAAATCCTATCCATCCATCCACAAACTGTTTGAGTGTTTTTTAGTGAATTTCATCACGTGACCCCATATCATGGAAAGTTCTCAGAATTTCTGTTTTAGAACAATATACCACGCTTAAGTATAAATTTCATTGTATTATCTTTGTGTTGAGGGCTTGTAATTAATTCTCCATTTACCATTCTTATCAACTCATAATATTGGAAATTAATAAATTTACAGCATGATTTTTCTATGAGGCACAATCATTGTGTTTAGTGAGGGTTTCTTACAGGAGCATGGGTGAATAGGTTATTATTTATTTGCTTGTTTTTATTTATTCATTTACATCCCAAGTGATGTTCCCCCTCCTGGTACTTCTCTAACCTCTGAGAAGGTGGGGCCACTCTGAGCATTCCCCCAAACTGGCACATCAAGTTTCTGGAAGATTAGGCTCATTCTTTACAACCGAGGCCAGACAAGGCTGCCATGGAGACCGAGCTGCCTGTCTGATACATGTGTGCTGGTGGTCTCTCTCCAGCCCATGTATGTTGTAAAGAGGTTACATAAAAGAGCATGGGCAAATTACAAACTGTGGAATATTTCATAATGAAAACAAGATGGAACGTATTTTAATCATACTGATTACCTTAAAGTAGTGTGATTTTATTTAAAGTTGTTCATCTGTTTTAATTTGTCTCAAATAGTGTTTTACTACTTATTATTTATTTATATGTATGTGTAAATGTGCTTGTATATGCCACAGTGAATAGCATATGTTAAAGTCAGAGGGCAATTTTCAGTAGTCAGTTCTGTCCTTGTAACATCAAACTCAGGCTGTCAGGATTGAAAGCATGCTTGCACGTTTACACAAGAAGCCATTTTGCTAACAGTAAAATACTTGGTTTAAAACTTACCAATAAAATATAAAAAGACATCTTTTCACAGAATTAAAAACTTAAGTAGCAAGATTTGTATACATATTACATTATACTGTTATTTTTAACTTACATTGAAATCAATTTAATATTACATTTAGTTTTATATTCTACTAAAAGGGGAACTACCAAATAGGCTGTTCTTGATTGAGAAACTTTGTTAATGACATCAAGTGAATAATTAGTGAGTAGTGCTGTTCCTTTCTGTGAGACTGATTAATCAAAGAAGTTAGTAAAATATGGTTGATATTCAACTTAAGATACATGATCACAAGAACATTTATATCATACTTTGAAAGGACACAATGTTTCTATCATAATACGTCTTCATTATAGTGACAGACATATTAGGTAGTTGCTTATGAATAATGCTCTGTGTAAAACAGGATAGAATATATGAGTTCTGCACTTTGTCTTTCTACCTATTAACTTTCCAATCATATCACAGTACTGCATTTCTTACACAGTCTGTATTAGCGATTTCATTTGGCCATTTCCAAATGGATTTTGAGGTATAACCTGTTAGATGACATTGTTTAGAATATAATTTAGATTTGAATTGTTCAACTAGGTTTTCTTGGAGGATAAGGCAAGTGAGTTTGTTGGGTGAACAAGCCATATGGTCCTTTCTCTTGTGTGGTAGGGGAATTTTATTGAATTCTATTGTCTCAATATTTAATGCAGACTTGGAAACTGTATTTCCTGATTGAAAATAAAAATTAGTCAGTAGGTAAAAATAAGAACAGTTAGAAATATAGGGTAGGAGAAGCTAATTAACTTGTTGTTTGCCCTGCCTTTCTTACACATCTTTGAGCTGCTGTTCTTGCTTTCATAATCACTGCATGCCACTCATGTGCCCTGTATCCGGTTTAGCTTTCCATTATCATCATGATCACTAGTCACCTTGGTAAGAAATATCATTCCATAAATGAGCACATATATTTATTATAATTGTAGATATTACTTTATAGAGATATCTGCTTTGATGAAGCTCAGGTATCTGACTCAGAACAAAATATGTGAAAGAATCTGGGGAATATTATCTAAAATATTTGAATAGCAGAGTTTTCTAAAAACTATCTAATGATCAAAGTTTTACACTCAAAATTTTAATTTGATCCATCTATTATATGGATGATATTGCTGTCACATGTAATTTTAATTACATATTTATTACAGCCATTAATCATGCTACAATAATTACTTTATATAACATTGAGTTATAGGGACAGCAAATTGTGTTAAAACTTGAGCAATAGACCTACAAGGGATTTCCAGATTGCACATTTAGAATATTCCATGTCAGATGTTGTAGTGGGATTTATGAACTTGAAGTTGAATTTTAATACTTAAAACACAGAGACAGGATTCAGTGGTTATCGTTAGCTTCTCAAACCATAGTGATTTTAAATCTCTATATTAATCAAATATTAAAATAATTTATTTTTCACAGCAGCCATGAATTACTTCATTATTATGGATGTCATTGTCAGAAATTTCCAAGATATGATTTATTATTGCAGACATGGTTTTGTGAACGTTAAGAAATCTTGGATTGTGCCTGAGCATTGAAGGTGCCTATGATGTTTCATCCCTAGGTTTTGTTGCATTTTGTAAATAAATGCTGGAACTTGGGTTTTTGTTCATTTTATTTTGTTTTTGTTAGCTTTTTTATAGTTTGGTTTTGTTTTTATGTTATGACATCATGCTTAGGATATGTTCATTTAACATTTGGCAATGATTCCAACAGAGGCTGGACCTCTATAGAGATTTCTTAAGTTCTACTCCAAGGCAGCTTTCTCTTCTGGAATGTTTTCTCACAATTTCTAGAAAATCAAAAGTCGTAAAATTAGTCTCTTTGGCTTAGTAAGATTTTGCCACATAAATTACCTGGATTATCTTAACACCTAGAAATGAGCCAAAAAGAAATTTTAAACAGATATTGTGGCCAATCTCGTGAGTTATTCTTTTTTCCCAGTGTTGAAGTCACAGTGTTATTGTTGAGGTCTTAATGCCTGCAAAGAATTCTTTTATAAATATTTACCCCATTTTGTACTCATTAAGAGTGGTAGGTGAAGTGGAAATTTAAGGGTTCTTTGAAAAATCCGTTGTGTTGAATAATGTTTTGCTGGGGCAGATGATGGAGTGCTTTTTTGAAGTTGACACAAGCAGACTTGTGAAGGAATGTTTGGCTGAAGAAGGCACAGGAGAAAAGATGTTCTGCTAAAGCAAGAACATGAAAGGACATGTGATGAAGGATTCTTTGCTATCAACACACATGTATTGGTCTGCCTTACATGCCTACTTGCGCTGCAAATCTTGGGACTCCATAGAACCACACCATAAAAATTTCTGGTGGTGTGTTGCAGTTTCTTGTGGCTTCTGAGGACTCAGGATGATAGACAGAGTGATGTCAGCTGAGACAGATGCTTATACTGAGGCAAGACATGTGGAGGGCACATAATATTTGGAGGGACTATAAAAAGGACTCCACAGATAGTGGCAGAGTCTGAGTTAGACTTGCTGATTAAGCTAGCTGTGCAATGGTTGTTGGTCTTGTGTATTAGTTGATCTTTGCTTAGCTGAGAGAGGCACAATTGAGAACTTCTGGCATTCATATTGTCCTTGGTCGCTGCTGCTGACTCAAGCCAAGCCTCTGTCTGCTAGGTACGGAAAGAGAGAGAGAGAGAGAGAGAGAGAGAGAGAGAGAGAGAGAGAGAGAGAGAGAGAGAGATTGTGTATGGAGGCTAGTGGTCAATGTCATTTTTTTTCTTCAACTACTTTATATTTCATTTTTTTGAAGCATGTTTGCTTATTAACAACCTGGAGAAAGGTTGCCTAGAGAGCTCATGGTACACATGACTCTGCTGTCCCCTAAGCCAATGTTGGGAATAGAGGCATGGCTCTAGGGCATGCTTTTACATGTGTTCTGGGGATCAGACTCAGGTCTTCACAGTTATATACTAAGCATTTTATTAAATAAGCCATCATCCCAACCCATCTTTCTTTTTGAAGTAGCTGAGGACAGTCTTAAATTCATGATCTTCTGGCTTCCACATTCTGGCAAATGGAATTACAGGCATTCACTGCTGTGTCTGGCCATTTTTGTTTCTGTTGTCTTTTTTCTTAATCTCTGACTCTCTTATGATTCACTAAAAGCTAATCACTAACAGGTAAAATGTGTATTTGTTAAGCTATAAATTTTGTTACAGCAGATACAACAGCAGACTTTTCTGCTTGCATAACTGGTAAATGTTCTTGAATTCTTTTTCCTTTGACAACATTCTATTCAAAAGGCTCTTCAAGAGATGAGGTTTCACTATGATTTTTATGGAATTCCTTATAAAATATGTTTTTGGTTCTTTGTGGGTTGGACTTAGAATGTTTACTGTTCAATTTAATATTTAAAATGCATTTAATTTTTTTTGAGAAAAGAGTATTTTCAGTAATTTTTGGTAGGTGGTTTCAATATTGCAATGTGTAGTGATGTTGCAAACTAGAAATATTGAGTCAATTTTCTCGATTTTACATAAGCATTTAAGAGTGTTTAAAAACACATAGCAAAAAGGCATTTGGGGTCTTGTTGTGCTGTCATGACTTTTGTAATTGAGAGGTGCAGGCAGTAAGTTCTGGAGTTCAAACTGGCAAGAATTATACAGTGAAATTTTTTCTAAACTTTACGTTACTAACAGTAATACTAAACAATCTTTGGTTCAATAGGATTAAGAGGAAGGTAACATAAAGCTCAAAGTATAATACACAAATATTTTTTAAATACTTCTTAGACATTGGTTTTAGATTAATTTTTTTCAGTCTGGTAATTCCAAAAATTACCAGAAAGACCCATGAAAATTTATTCTCATTAATTATATTTGCCAAGGATACTTTATTGAGAATTATGTTTATTTTGCTTTTTTTAATAGATATTCTCTTTATTTATATTTCAAATGTTATCTCCTTTCTTCCTTTCTCATCCTCCCTCCCCCTGCTCACTAACCCACCCACTCCTGCTTCCCTGTCTTGACATTCTCTTACACTGGGCTGTCGAGTCTTCACAGGACCAAGGGCCTCTCCTCTCATTGATGTCCAACAAGGTCATCCTGTGCTACATATGCGGCTGGAATCATGGGTAACTCCATGTGTACTCTTTGGTTGGTAGTTTAGTCCCTGGGAGCTCTGGTGGTATTGGTTGGTTCATATTGTTCTTCCTATGGGGCTGCAAACCCCTTTTGCTACTTGGGTCCTTTCTCTAGCTCCTCCATTGTGGGCAGTGTGCTCAGTCCAATGGTTAGCTGTGAGCATTTGCTTCTGTATTTGTCAGGCACTGCAGAGCCTCTCAGGAGACAGCTCTATCAGGCTCCTTTATATGTGTTTATAAAATTAATGTTTCAAACATATGTTCAAGCATTACAATTCTTAATTTTTAGAGATATTAAAACTTGAGTCAAAAATTAATGTCTAAATATATATTTCAAACTATGATTTTATTTAACAATCTATATTTATCTATTTTATATATCCTTATGAGTTTAATAAATGCTAACAACTGTTTTAAAGTAAACATGAACATATATATGTTTTATATAATATATATATGTATATACATACACATATATGTATATATATATTAATATATTATATGTATAATATATTAAAAATATTCTTCCATGAGATTCCTCAAGACTTCATTTGCAGAAAAGTTTATTCAGATAGCCCACCTGTAGCTAAGAGGTTGTCAGCAAGTATTAGCAAAATTTTGGACAATTATGAGTCTCTGAATGAACTACTACAGAAGACAGAAAATATAAGCTTTTTGGAACAAAGTTGACAGAAACACAAATTTTGGGGCATAACCATAGTGATTAGGAAGTTAAACTAACAATCCATATTGAAACGAATCTAGCAGGTTCAAACATAGTACCTGTCATTTCCAGCAAATTGGCTTATACCTAGCTTTACAGTATAGAAGTGAACACACCCTGTGAGGTAGCCTTATTTATAAAGCAGTTGGTAACCCCTCTGTCTCCCATACCACGATAGCACCAACGAACTCAATTTGCTTGTTAAATTTTTAGTGTATAGGATCTAGTTCTGGGTGAAACAACTGATATCTTTCCTGCCCTATCAACCTACATAGCTCCTTCCTGTACTATGAAAGCTAGGCAGCAAGAGGAGAGTTTGCTGGTCAGTCAGTGCCCTGTCTTGGTTTTGGTGGCTGTGGGAACCCCACGAACATTAACTCACATAGATTTTAGCTTTTCATTAAATAATCTTTTTTTCTGATGGTACTATCTATCCATGAAGGATATCTGTGATAAAGCTCCCTTTCATGTCTTACATATATTTTAATTAGCTCCCACAATAGTGGATTCCCAAGGTCGACTCGTGCATCCTTACTTTGCTTAGTCCATCTCATCCTTGACTTCTTCTTTGCCTTCCTTTTTCTAATTTAAACTTATACTCTGGAGTGTTCTCCTGTTCTTTCTTGTCATCTGTGTTCTATTCATTCCCTCTAACTGTATTTTTACTACATTGACAAGAGTGTAAGTATCTGTAGAACTTATTCACATGCACCTAATTTTCATTAACTTTCCCTCACTTACTATTTGCTCATTCACTACCACTATTTATGTGTGGAGCCTTTCTGGCACCATCATATCTTCTCTATATTTTATTTACCTATATTTTAGTATACCTCTTCACTTAGTGGGTCTGCTTCCAAAGATCCCTTTCCAATTGTATACCTTCTATATGTATTCTAAGTACATACAAAAAAACAAAACAAACAAACAGACAAACAAACAAACAAAAAACAGATGGAAAACTAAGTTCCAGATATGAAAGTCAATGTTTAGTGTTTATCTTTCTGAGCATGGGTGAACCTCATTCAGTATAATTTTGTCAACTTTCTTCCATCAATTTACCTGAAACATTTTAAATGTTGTTTAATTTATTTACATTCTAAATGTTGCTGCTTTCCATGTCACCCCTCCAAGAGTTCTTTACCCCCTTCACTTTGCCTCTGAGAGGGTGCTTCCCATCCTTCAACCCCCATCCACCTACCCTCACCTTCCCTGCCTTGCCCCCTTCCCCTTCCTTAGGGCATCAAATCTCTATATAATTAGGTACATCCTCTCCCACTAAGGCCAGACATAGTAGTCCTCTGCTACACATGTGCCTTGGGCCTTAGACCATCCTAGTTGGTTGGTTGCTTAGTTTCTGTGAGCTTCCAAGGGTCCAGGTTAGTTGATACCATGGGTCTTCCTATGGGGTTGCCACCCCCTACAGCTCCTTCAATCCTCCCTGTAACTTTTTCATAGGGGTCTCCAAAATCAGTCCAATGGTTGACTACAAGTATCTCCATATGTCTCAATCAGCTGCTAGTATAGCTTCTCAGAAGACAGACATGCTAAGCTCCTGTCTGCAAGCACAACAAGGCATCAGTAATAGTGTCAGGGTTTGGTGCCTGCCAATGGGATGGATCCCAAGTTGGCCTGGTCACTGGATGACTTTTCCTGCATTCTCTGCTCCATTTTTGTCCCTGAATTTCTTTTAGACAGGAATTTTGAAGATAGGAATGTCCCATCCCTCCAATAGAGGCCCTGTCTATCTACTGGGGTTAGATTCTTCGAGTTCCATCTTCCAACTTTTGGGCATTTTAGTTAAGGTCATCCCCATTGAGTCATGGGAGCCTCTCACATTCCAGGTCTCTGGGACTTTCTTGAGGTTCCTCCATCCCTGTCCCCACCCCACACAGCTAGAAATTCCCATTCATTCTCCTGGCCTTCTGGGCTTCTCTCTTGAATCCCCTCATACCTAATCCTAAGCCCTTTCTCTCTCCCCTCCCCTCTCTCATCCAGGACCCTCCCTCCCTCTGCCTCCTGTGATTATTATAATTTCACTTTTCTTGTTTCAGCTGAGTGACATCCCATTGTGTATACTTATTACATCTTTTTATCCACTCATCAGATGACAGAAATATAGGTTAAATGCATTTCCCCTTTTAAATAGAACAATGACAAATATGACTGAACATGCTTCTCAACTGTAGGCCATGAAGTCCTTTAGCTAATATAGTAGGTCAATTATTTTGAGAAACCTCCAGACTAGCTTGTAAAATTGTAATGCCAATCTACACTACCATCTGCTGTGTATGAGGCCCTACAAAATACCAGCTTTCATCACTTGTATTCTTGATCATAGTCATTCTGAGTGGTGTCAGATGGAATCTTCAAGTAGTTTAATTTTCAATAATTTATTTTAACATACTTTGTCAGAATTATATGTTTTTTATTTATATGGATAGATGTTATCTGGTTTATACCTGTATTTATTTTACTAAGATTGTGTGGTTCACATTGCCACATCATAGCTGTAACTAAAAACATAGAAAACAATTTCAGAACATAATAAAGCAGTTGAAGCCTGTCTTTTCCTTGATGCTATGGCAAGCTGCTGTTTAAAGCATTCATAATTTTGCTGCTGGTTCTGAATGAAAGCAGGAAAGCAGTTCCTCAGAAATACCTTTTGTACTTTGAAATAAATGTGAAAATATTGGCAGTAACCCCCAAGCACACAGAAGATGCTGGAAATAAAAGTCACATTTAAAGACCCATGTCAATGCCATCAGTTAATTCAGAAAGGAGAGAGAGCAGTTAACCCCTGAAATTCTATTCCATCAGATTGTCTGCTTTTTGGATACAATACACATAAATTTTAGGGATGCCTTTAAATCAGTGCTTCAAATTAATATGCACTATAAAGTTGAGGATGCATGTGTTTATTACACAACTGAAAATACTGATATATATATATATATATACATATATATATATGATTTGTGCAAAATGTGAAATATCTAAAGGTTACTCGTGGTGATATATTTGGAACTTGTGGAGTTGAATGTTTTTACAATTGAGTATGCATACAAGTACATATACATACTTAAACATAAAGTATGGAGACTCCTCTGACAGAACTCAAGTTGATACTATTTTAATATCTGTAATATTTTACATTATTTTTTTATTTATCTTATGATATAATGTGACATCATCTTTCAATTCTGTTTAGACGGCCATAAAACAATTTTAAAAATTTGTAAAATATTTGGAAGAACATATTTCATATGGAGTATGCACTTTAATATAGAAATTCATATAACATACAATATATTATGTTCTATCATAGAAAATATATATTATATTGTCGATAATTGAAGTAACTCTTTTCATATGTCTTTCATTCAGCAAGTATTATTCACTTGAGAAAAACTTCATTTTTCCTAATTCTAAGTTAAGGAAAATGATTTATTTGAAAGTCATAAAAACAATGAATTCACGAAATTCCTAGGCAAATGGTCAGATCTTGAAAATATCATCCTTAGTGAGGTAACCCAATCACAAAAGATCACACATGGTATGCAGTCACTGATAAGGGGATATTGACCCAGAATCTCGCAATACCCTAGACACAATCCGCATATCAATAGATTTCTAAAAAGATGGAAGGAGAGACCCCTGGTCCTGGAAAGACTGGATGTAGGGGAACACCAGGACAGAGTAACGAGAGGGGGTTTAATGGAGAAAAGAGGGAGGGAAGGGGGCTTATGGGACTTTCGGGGAGGGAGGAAACGGGAAAGGGGAAGTGATTTGGAATGTAAATTAAAAAAATAAAATAAAAAAAAAGAAAGTCATAGACTCTATATTCTTAAAAATTAACAGCATTTTTCTACACTGAATTTACAGTAAATTAATGGCATGTCCTAGTTTTGCTAGCCAAAACTAGTTATCTGTCTGCAGTACTATCTACTCAGTAAGATACCTAGACAGTAAGACTATCAATTTGAGTTTGGTGAGAATGTTCTCATTCAAAGATCTAGGATTGTAGACATGCCACACACCTTAATCACTCTGGCAGGAATAGAGATACAACCAAGTTTGAAAGTGATATCTAATTGAGGGGCAAGGAAAGTGATGAATAGAGAAAAATTTAACAGAATGAGTTACCCAGCTCTCACAGCAATAGGGAGGAAAGGAAGGCTATTTAAGAGCAGTGCAGGCAGCAAGCATCAGTTAGTTGGGAGTAGGTGCCATGAGTGCAGAGCAGTGGAGTTGAGTTCATTACTGAGTCCATGCAGTTCAGTGCAGGTCAGCAGGGGCAGTCGAAGTCAGAAAATACTAAGGAACCAGAAGATTAGAACAATTTGCCAGAGTTTGATTGAGGCTAGGCAGAGCAATTCTGTGAGAAGCTGAGAGAAGCCAGATTATATCGGTCAGCCTGGAGAGGAGTTTGAACCAAAACAGCTGAGTTCAACCAGCCAGGCAGAATTCAGAAAGAGCTAGAAAGAGTAAGCTTACTCAGCAGTAAGTTACAGAGAGTGTAACATTCTAGGCCTAGTTTAGCAGGAAGAGGCTGCAAGCTGAAGCCTTCAATGTCTAGTCTTTTAGAATATTAGACTATATGGAGCCTAGACGCTTCCAGGCCTAGACCTAGAGATGGCAAGGTAGAAATGCTCTGAGATCAGCCCAATCCATTTATTCCTAAAGCATGGGTATGACTCTTGTCTCATCACTTTACCTGAGGAAAAAAAAAAGTGACATTCACTTTTTACAATGCCCATTTACTCACTTGTTTTGCCTGACACTGCTGATGTGTTTTATATGAGAGTAAGACAATAAGACATCAAAGAAGCCTTATAATTTTAATATTGAACAATCACAGATACTGAAGCAGCATATCAGCCAACAGATCAGTATAAACCATTAAAATACTTCCTGATTTAAGAGGCTAAAATTAACTTTCATCACTAGTACTTGCAAGAGTAAAAGGAATTGAAACCACATATTAATATTATCATTAACCTTTTTGGCTCATATTTAAGTTTGTAATTAAACTTGAAATAGCAAATGTCTTCATGTTCTTTATGCTGCATTTGACAACTGCAATTCATTGTAATAAAAGCATGCTACAGAAATTTGAACTCTTCATGCAAAGGAGGGATCACTTTTAAGAGAAGTAGGGAAATCAAACGCATTATATGGTCTAAGACGTGAGATGATAGCATTTATAGATGTGATTATCTTCAACTTGATTTACATATCCTGGCAAGAGAGCTCTTTCTTTGTAAAGACATTGACTCTATTGTGATCATAATTCTGGTCACTATGTATTTGTTCTCCTTACATAGATTATGTAAATTGCTGACAGCCTCAGGATGCAACAGAAGAGTACCAATATGGAAATGCTGATTGTAGGTTGTTTAATTCTTTTGTTAGCTTACTTATATGAGATCAAGTTGCTGTTTACTGGATAGCACTAAGAGAAGACAGCAATCAAACAAGAAATGTAATATACCCTATATGACTTTAATAGGAATGGAAGTAATATTGCCAAGTTCCAAAAGATTACTTGTTCAAAACTTTTAAATTTCAAAAACTTAAATGTTCATACACAAGATATGTTTTGAGAAAATGCTGTCTTCCAATCAGCTCCGTCATCTAAAAGAGTAATGAAATTTTCCTAAATATCATATGCTGTCTTCTTCTGCATGTGAAGCTTAGAATGTGGCAGAACTATTATTACACCAGTGACAATTACATGGATCCTTGTTATATTTCTGGAGCAACATCGTGTAGGTTGGTATTGATATGCTTTAAGGTCATGGCTACCAAGAATTTGCCTAAGTGGCTATAGGATAAGTATATAGGATAAATATTCAATTATCTAGTAAAAATTTTTTAGATTAATGTCAGCCCTGCATCTTTTGTCCATTAAATGAAGATCTATACTTTTCCAGTACCAGTCAGCCCTGAAATCTTACAAACAATTAATATTATATGGACAGAACATGTTTTATTTAGGAATATATATGTATATACATACAATGACAAATAGTGAAAAAAGTAGCAATGAATTTAAAGGAGAGCAGAGACAGTTATATATAAGTGTTTAGAGGGTGGAAATGTTGTAATTGTATTATTATCTCAAAAATTAAAAAAAGTAAATGACAAAAATTTATAGTTTTCCTTTTATATTAAGACTATATTCCTAGGTACACATGGAGATACAGAAATGTGAATCTTATGGTTTGTATTCATTTGAATCACATGAAATTGCTGTGTGTGCATGTGTGTGTATGTGTGTGTGTGTAAGTGATTTGAAGAAAATAAGACATACAGTTTCTTATGGCTCAAATTTGTATTTTATCATAAATTTTAAGATTTCCAAAGTTTATATTCATACATGTGATTGTTGTTAGAGACATGCTGAAGAATCAAAAGTTATTGTATCTAGTCAAATATACCCAGACAGAAACAGTATTGTTCTCCTCATTTGTTTGATGAACATGTTTGGTCATCCAAGGTCTTGAAACTGAGGTGATGGACCTAGAATCTAAGCCAATACATCTGAGTCTCAAATCCACTTAACCCCGAGGAACAAGATATTGTAGCATACAGAAGTATAGAATGGGCCTTCTGTATAGCATTTGTGAAAAAACTTTTCTAGAGATCTTAAAGTCAATGTTCTAAAAACATTTGGACTGCTTCTCTGCGGATTTAACTAAGAAGCCCAGAGACATGGTTTTTGTTGTGTAACAGATGGATATTTAGAATTTTGGCTTGTTCTATAACATGTAACTGAGTTTTATTAAAAGAGTTTACTTAGGTACTAGAATGAAATGTATTATCTGCCAAGAAGACAAGGAAGTAGCTTGTATGAATATTACTCTGGGAAATAAAATGTCAGTTTTTATAATTCAAAGGATGTAGGCTTCAAAGAAAGAAAACCTGGGTTAATGAAACAAATAACATATCAATACTATCGAGATGTATTTTAGAAGGAAGGGATAAACAGACTGATCTCAGATATGTTGAAAGCACAGAACATCTGAACCCACATAGAGTGTAAGAGTTTCATCTACATGCTTTCCACTAGAGTTTCTCTAGACCCATAGGTTGTACACCTTCAAGAATGGTGTAGACATGACCATGAACTCTTAACTGGGAAGAGTAATTTCAAGTATGTTTATAAGTTTATATAACAGATATTAATAATCAGGAAAGCTATGAAAGTATGGATGTAGAAACATGTGGAAACATACCTGTATCTTTTAATGGGTTTTTCTGTGAATTTAAAATAAACATAAAATAGTAACTATTTACAGACAAATACTTTAGTTTTGTCCCAAAATTTCCATCTGAGAATAAAGCAGAAAGAACATGCACTTAAGGAGCTATATTTACAAACTATGATTTAATATTAGCTGTTTGAAAATGCTAACTCTCATTACCGAATTTTTTTTTGCCACCAATTCTAACTCTTCATCTCTTTCTTGTGCTTCAAGCAGGAAAGAACAAAATTATTATTGTCATAGGTACTCAGTGGGAAAATGTCAATTATCATGAGAATGCTGACAGCTTGGAAGGAAAAATTTTCACCTTGTAATTTCTATTTTAAAATGATAAAAGAAGTAACTACTGTTTTGCAGAACAACACTCCTCCCTTATATTTCTTTGAGTGCATACATACATCCACAGAATTGCTCACGTACAGATAAATACAGATGTACATTTCCACCCAAATTTCTCACATTCCATCCACCTCTTATAGGAAACCAATATTTCTTTTTCTGATTCATCCTTCGGATGTCATCTTTGCATAAAATAGTATTAATTTTTACATATAATTGTACATACCAGACAGTAAAGATACAATACTATTTTAAATGCTTAATGCTTTTCTTGTTTCTAATTCAGCAATATAATCTGGAAAATATTCCACATTGAACATAAATATCATTTCCCAATTTGCAGCACAATGTTACATCATTTGGTAGATATATTTTAGTTTATTAATCATACCTCTAGTCTGAGCTTTAGGTTACTTTATTATGATGCAATTATAGATTATTTAAACCATGTGTGATAAATCTTATCTGTTCCTTCAGCACATGGAAAATTGAGGCAGGAGAAGTGCCACAATTTTAAGGTCTACTTGGGCTAATTAGTAAGTACCAGGCAAATCTATGCTACAGGATTTGACTTAGATTTTCATACTATAGAAAAAAAAACATGAACATGTGCAAACAAGGTACATAAAATAGCTCACACAATAATAAAAATGATCAGTATTATATAACTTTAGAAAATTTACACTTGGAGACATATTTTTGCAATAAATTCCTAGAGAATTTCAGGATTATTATGTATTTTAAGCTAGATTGTGGGTAACTATTGCCTACCAAAGATATTGTTCCCATTTGCAATACCTGAAAGTCATTATAGCCTCATATGCCATATTTGGAATACCACTTTTAAAACACATTTCTCTTATGTATTTTTTGTTTAGAGATTTATTTTTAATATGTATGTATGGATGCTTTACCAACAAGCATTTTTGTTTATCACACACAAACAGTTGCCTGAAGAGGTTAGAAGAATATATCAGATGCCCCAGACTGAAGTTACAGATTGTTGGAAGCCCCATCTGGGTACTAGATATCCAAGTTCTGCAAAAGCAACAGTGATATTAATCACTGATTCTTTCCATCTTCTTAGTGTTTATTGTAAAATGTATTCTAGAGTGGCATACTGACATTATTAAGCTGATTAATTCAGAGGACATAATTTCATAAAATAATTAATTGGGAGAAATATGAGGTTTTTTTTCCACTGTCTATTTCCCCCATTTGATTATATTTCCAAACTTCATGTTCCTTACTTATTCTTTATATATATAAATACTTTATATAAATACTATAGCATCTCATATTACAAGTATCTTAACAATACTGAGTCACAAGGTAGGTAAGACTATCTCAGTTTTATAGTAGGGTAATCTTATAGGATTTTGCAGTAATTGTTCAAGCTTCCACATGTGTTAGATAGAAATAAAAGCATCAAATCCAGCCAATACATGTCTGGAACCAATTCTGTTTATGATACTTTTGTTATGACACAAAAGGAGATAAAAAATTACAATATACTTTGTAAATGAACTGTAACAAAATAAGATATTTTATATTGTCTCTGATATAGCAATACATCCATTCATTTTGCTGGGCAAAACTGAAAAAAAAAAAACCAAAAAAACAAAAAGAAATGTTAGCAGCAAGGTATCTTAGAGGTCAGTGCTTGTCCACCAGTAACAAGAGCCTACATTCAATTCCCATGAAAGAAAGAAAGAAGGAAGAGAGAAAGGAAGAGAAGGGGGGAGCAAGGAAGGAAGAAAGGAAAGTTAACATGTGTCTTACATGCTTTTGCTCTAATAAAATAATAAATCACAGAATCAAAATTTTATTGATTCATACTTCAAAAGCATTGAGTCCACCATGCTTGGGGAGCTGGAAATAAGTGTCGAGTATGATGTCAGGAGCAGGAGGCGAAGGATTCCCTCTTTAAAGGCAAAGCAAAAGCAAAGAGCTTGACTAGAAGTGGGATGATATATAATCTCAAAGCCTACCCTCCATGGTTTCTGTCCACCACCCAGGCTGCACTACCAGAACCTCCCTAAGCAGGACCATCAAATGGAAACCAAGTGTTCAAATGCCCAAGCCTATCAGGGACATTTCTCATTTCCATAACCACAGTATGTTATAAATACAGACGACTGCAGGTATTTCACAGAACCTAATGTGTCTCAAGAGCTAGACTATTTAAAGAGATCTTAGAGACCGTGCCAACACGTCGAGTGCTTGTAACTATCTTAGGTGTGTTGTTTAGTCATATAGCTCATTATTCTCTAACTACAGGAAATGAAGAGGTTACATATACTACTTTCCCAACCCCTGTCAGAGGATAATCCACCTGAGAGAGGATCTAGTCCTCTCAGTTCTTTTATTGGCACCCTTTCTACAGATTTGATTAAAAATTCAGCAAATTCATTGCTTGCCCTCTTTAGATTTGCCATTCAGAAATTAAAAAGAAAATGACATGAATTGCGATGGTTCCCCTAGCTTTCCTACTTATATTCATCTTGATTGAGTTGTTTTTGGCTTTGTTTTTTATTAAGCTTTTACATTTAAGATCAGTAGATAAGATTCCATTAAAAATTAAACACAGGAAAACTATGTGTCATCTACCCAATGTTAACATCTTAGAAAATTGTAGTGGAGCATCACCCCTGTGAATTGAAACAGATGTAGTCATGATATGGGCTGTTGTGTTGTCCTGTAGCCATGTTCCCCACTATTCCCTCCATAGCCTTCAGTCAGCCATTACTGACTGATTCGCTCTAGTTCTGAAATTTTGCCATTGATGTCTCATTTGGTAGTTTCACATTTGCTCTTATCAGTTGTTTCCAAAGTGTCTGTAATATCTAGGTTCTTGTTAACATTGAGTGAGTCATCAAGCTTCTTCATATTTTTGCATTTGGCGATACAGTTTTTTAGACATCATAACAGATGCATCATGATGGTCCATTTTACTTTTGATATTCATCTTCCTGATGCTTAATGGTATTGGGTATATCAAATGATAAAAGGATGTATCATTTGTAATTTTGTAAATAAGCTTCTAAATAATTTCTGTGTCAATGTTTCAGAAAGTATATAAAAATCATTATGACATTTTAAATAAAGAAGCATATACTGAATTTTCAAATGGCCCCACCTCGAAGAGATTCTAAGCTGTCATGTCATTGGGACAAGTCATTTGGTATTTATATATAACAAGAAAATACTATTAGACTGTAAATATAGTTTTTTGACATTTATCCAATTCTACAAGGGAGATGGCTATTGTAAAGGTATGAAATTTCCTTTGCTTAGCTGTAGTTATTACTTGTCACATGACAAGATGATTATAGTTCATAATTTAGTGAATTACCTGTAATAAAAATTCCAAATTTATGCTTCACCTTTATACTACAAAATACCATGGCAATTTTAAAATTCTGAAACTATTTCTCTGACTAAGAAACCTCAGTATTCAATGAGATTCAGTTCCATAATAATATTAAAAAAAGAGCAAAACGTTATACAAAAGCAGAAAATGCAAACAGAAGAGAGAAGATCATATGAACAGAGATAGGGAATCAATCACGTATATTTTTAATTAGCATTTTACCTGGACACAAATTTAAGAAACGGTTTTGTAGAAATGTTTCTCCCAGTTAAATCCTTAAAGGAAACCTCAGATCTTTTCTGTTTTTGAAATGAAATAGCAGGAGTGGAAAAAAATAAAAAAATAAGGAAAAACAGCAACTGAGCTATCAGGTATTAATCAAATTCATAAATTAATTATACATCACGTGTTCTTGGTAGCTCTCCACTCAGAGTTGGAACATTTCAAAACACTGGACTCTCCTGCAAGTCCTTTATGTGCACTTGAAGGCACAGTCATCAAATATAACAAAGTCTATGACTTGTGTGTTATTTTCTTTACCTTTCTGTGATTAAACTGGTTGAGGCATGTCAAGGGATGCAAGATTTCTTCTGACTTAAGGCTTGAGAAGTCTGAGCCCATCACAGTGGGAAAGGTTGATTTGAGAAGGGCTGCAGGTCAGCATTCAGAAGTGGAATCAGGGGTTAGTATAACTATTATAGACCCTCTCCTAATGACCTGATTTCTGAAGCTAGGCACCACATCTTCAACTCTCCAATACACTCAAAATATTACCACCAACTGGGGAAAAGCCTGCGAAACTCAAGCCTTGTGGAATACATTAACAGAGGGAAACACCTGAGCAGTTGACTAAGCATAGCTAGTTTTTTTTTTTCCTGAAATTGAGTTGGTCTTGGAAAGCAAACCTGAAAGACCTGAAATGGAATTGTGTATAAAATAACAGGACAAACTATAGTTATAAAGAAATGAAGCTATAAAAATTCAGAGGAAAGTGAAATAGAAAGATTGGGTCCAGCTGTTCAAGAAGAGGTCCTCTTAGAAAGAGGGAAATCTGCCTGAGAACACTCTCTCTTAAACTGAATTGCAGAGGTTCCATTGAGGTGGGCTTGCTGTAACTCTTCCTTACACCAGGGAATCATCACAAATATGAGCACACGCCAGTTAATTCAAGGGAACAATCCAAACATTTTGCTTGATTACATATTTTTATCTCATGAGCACTTCTCTATTATGAAGGAAATATATGTAAGTTTACAAACAGTATATTTTTACATTTTCCTTTACTAAAGAGTCAACACAAACTGGAATCTGTTTAAATCTGTACTAAATGTAGGTACTCTTAATGCATGGGCAATAATGGTGGTGTAGCATGTGTGCTCTGATTCTTCTTCCTAAGGTTTCCTGTATGTGACAGACAAGCCTATCCTAATGTTTCAAACTCTCAGAACCCTGGTTAATGAAGCAAGATAAGCCTGTTGCCAGTTGCACAGCTGGTGGCCTGCTCATTTAGATGCACCTGTAAAGACAACCCATAATACAGTCTGTTGGCAGTAACTAATGTTTTTTTAAGGAGTTAGTGATGGATACCTGACTAATTTGTGACCATTCAATGCCTAATGAGCAATGGAAAGAGGCAATGGCTTTCCTGGTGTTATCAGATACCATAAATACTCACTGCTGAGCAATATCTAAGTTATGACATCTTAGTGCTGTTAGTTTCCTCTTCTGTTAATATGAAATAATTAACCCTATTCCAATTTCTTTGAGTGACATTTTCAAATTATAAACTAAATAAACATTGCAAATGAAGATGTTGATGAAATGATGTTGCCCACTCCCAAGAATAAATGTAAGCTATAGCTGTTATTCTGTTTCCTCTGATTATTGAGCTAATTCACCTGAGCAGTTGATTTAACAAATGTAATAAACCCTGGTCCCCCTTCCTACTGCCCCCTGTGATTGCTTTCTTCTCCCTTCCAAGTGGGATTGAGGCTTACTCACTTGGGCACTTCAGCTTGTTAACCTTGAATTCTATGGATTGTATCCTAGCTATTCTGTACTATTTTGGCTAATATCCACTTAGTGATGAGTGCATACCATGAATGTCCTTTTGGATCTGAGTTTCCTCACTCAGGATGATATTTCTAGTTCCATCTATTTGCCCGAAAAACTCACGATGTCCTTGTTCTTAATAGCTGAATAATATTCCATTATGTAGATGAACCACATTTTCTATATTCATTCATCCATTGTGGGACACCTGGGATGTTTCTGGCTTCTGGCTATCACAAGTAAGGCTGCTATGAACATAGAGGAGAGGAAACAGGGAGGAGAGTGGGGAACATAAATAGATATTGGGGGGATCAGGAGTGAAGCCTGAGGGCCAACAGAAAGAATGAAAATAGGCAACCTTGGGAGGGAGGAGGTAAGGGGAGCCTCTAGAATGTACCAGAGACCTGGGAGGTGAGAGACACTCAGGACTGAAAGGGAAAGACCTTAGATGCTGTCCAACAGTGCTGAGAGGGAACTTGTAGAGTCTGCCTCCAGCAGAAAAACAGGACTTCAATGGAGGGATGGGGTTGCCATACCAGTCAAAAACACTGACCCAGAATTGTTCCTGTCTAAAAGAACTGCAGGGTCAAAAATGGAGAAGAGACTGAGGGAAAAGAGGTCAGTGACAGGCCCAAATTGGGATCCAGCTCAAGAGGAGGTTCCAAGGCCGGACACTGTTACTGATGTTATCCTGTGCTTATAGACAGGAACCTAGCATGTCAGCCCACTGAAAGGTCCAACAAGCAGCTGAGTCAGATGCAGATATATAGACCCAGCCAATGGACAGAAGTTGGAGCACCCCATGGTTGAAGTAGGGATAAGCTGGAAGAAGCTGAGGAAGAGGACAAGCCCATAAAAATACTAGCAATCTCAACTAACCTGGACCCCTGAGATCTCTCAAACACTAAATCACCAACCAGGCAGCATATACTAGCTGATATGAGGTTCCCGACACATATACAGCAGAGGTCTGCCTGATCTGGGCTCAGTGAGAGAACACATAACTAACCCGTTAGCATCTTGAGGATCCAGGAAGTGGGGAGGTCTGGTGGGGGTAGAAGTGAGGATATCTTATTGGAGATGGGGGAAGAGGAATGGGATGGTGAGCTGTCGGAGTGTGAACTAGGAGGGGGATAAGGACTGGACTGTAAAAAAAAAATCAAAGAATATAATAATAAGCAAATATAATTAAGACCATTTTTAATACTCTGTTGAAATATGATCAGTTCCCAGATTTTATTTTAAACTGAATAAATTGGCTATAACAAAATAAAGAATTCGTGTGGCAGGAAATCCTAGTGTCCTGCATAGAACAAACAGAACAGATAATGATGACATCTAGGATCAGGCAAATATAGGGAATCACGCCACTATAGGGAGAATTTTCTGCATTTCTACAGAGATGGTGTGATATATACTTAGGAACAGTTGGAAAACCATGAACCTTGTAAAAACATGGCAAGACAGATACTCACACTGTACACGGTCATCATATTATAATAACTGCTGAACTGTTTGCAGTTCTTCAGTGTTTTAACACGTTCAGGTGAACTCTCCAGAATGCCAAATTTGTAACAAAGAGAGAACCAATTATAAGAATTCTTACCCAGCTTCTCCTCTTCCATATACTAATAAATTCCAAAATGTCAGTGAGAACCATGGACTATATAGAGTTTAAATAGCCACACTGACTTTTATCTAAAGTTACTGCTCACCTAGGGAGTCTGATCATATTAATTTTATAACACTTATGCATATAAACAGACATATGTAATGCATGCATGATAATTTTCTTGTTTGGTAAATTATAATTAATTAAAGGATGAGTGATTAAACATGACTTTTCAAGATATTTATTTCTATTCAAAATGTTTATCCTTTATTTCTTACAGTATAGGAATGATTAGAAGATTTTTTTTTGTAAGCAAAGACCTTTCACCTAAATCATCTCACAAACTCATCTTAATATTGTAAAGTTGGAAATACTTTAATTTTTATCAGAATTATATATATTTAATCAGTAATATAGAAGTATAATAATAATCAAGTTAGTGTCCCTAATCTGAAAATCAAATATGCCTCAGAAACAGAATCTGTTTTAGTGTTGTCTCTGGAGAATTCTACCATTGACCTCCTATAATGGGTGTTAGGAAAAATGTTCTGTCACGTTACCATTGTACTTTATGTATCAGGCATGTGTGTGTGTGTGATGAAAAGAAATTTTGTTTTGAATTTTAAATTTCTGTTTTGACTCAAGTAGTGGAACTAAGTATTATATAAAAATATTTCAAAATCTGAAAATGTCTAAATTCTAAACAAGCATTTCATTTTTTGCTTCCATATTCTTTCAGTCAACATTGGCTCTGAAAGGTGAGGTTCATTGCCTTGTTTGCATAATCCATTAGAGAAAGGCAGATGAGACAAAAGTGGAAGTGGCAAGAAGTGCTTTGGCTGACCTTGTTGGTGGCATAGCTTTCACACTCACAACCTGGAGCAGGCTACATGTGCTACATTTATCAAGTAAAACACAAAAACTAAACTATAGGAGAATAAACAAGAACATTAGTACCTTCCTGTGAGTACTGATGGTGAAGCTACCTTAATCCAAATCTCTTAAGTAAAGCAAACGAGAAAAATTGGGCAAACAAAGCTGACATTTGAAGGTTTCAGCAAAGCAATAGTATAATTATCAGTTAAAATACAAGGACTAAGAAACTAAAAGTGAAAAGATCTTCCATATGAGACGGGAGAGACTGATCAGTGGTTAAGAGCACAGGGTGCTCCACAGTTAGATTCATTTGCACCCATATGATGGCTCATAGCAATCTGTTGCTCTGGAAATCTGATGTTCTCGTCCACCCTTCATAGGCTTCAAGCAGAAAGTGGTGCATAGACATATATGCAGATGAAACACCCACATAAGCATAAAATAAAATAGCTGAAATAATTCAAGAGAAAAGATCTAAAAGAATCTAAAAATTGGGTGTGCAGGTGGTAGATGACTAAGCCGAAATTTAAAGTTACACTGATTTACAGAGGCATATATTTGCATGTGAAGTGTGATAAAATTAGTGAGCTGGATAATCATCCACTATTTCATTTGAGACACAATGGATTAACAGTATATAACAGCTTAGACCAGAACATTTTGCTATAATGAAATTGAGTTTTGAGTGTATTTTTAAATGAGTCTATTTATTGAAAATGAATGAATTTTATAAATTAATGGTAATTGTAAGAATATTGAAGCAAAATATGTCATGAGAATTTCTATTATATAATGGGATACTGAGCAAATATGAATATGGAATCATTATGCAATGTGAGGACAACTTGTATTTTCTGTCACCCTGCCTTAACACATGTGCCCACCATGTACATAGAAGTCATATATGTAATAGCCAGAAGCTGGAAAAAACCTGGATGTCCCTCAACCAAAGAATGGGTACAGAAAATGTGGATCATTTACCAATGGAACACTATTCAGCTGTTACCAATGAGGACATATTGAATTTTGTAGGCAAATGGATAGAACTAGAAAATAACATCCTGAATGAGGTGACTCAGACCCAAAAGGACATGCATGATATGAATTCACTGATAAGTGAATATTAGCCAAAAAGACAGCACATACTTATCAGAATTTGAGAAGTTGAGTTGAACATCACAAATTAGACTTCCTTGGCCACATCCTTGTCTCATTACAGGAATGTTTTCATATAGGCAAATGAAAATGTTGCCAACAAGGGTATGCAGACTGATTCATCTCATATATAATCAAGAAAATGTATGTAAAGCAATATAAGCTATTGTTAATGACTCTTGGAGTGAATAAAGTTGAAATCAGAGGATAGCATCATCTTGAATTCTCGAGGGCTAATATCCAATATATACGAAGAACTCAAGAAGCTAGACTCCAGAGAGCCAAATAACCCTACTAAAAATGGGGTCGAGAGCTAAACAAAGAGTTCTCACCTGAAGAATATCTAATGGCTGAGAAGCACCTAAAGAAATGTTCAACATCCTTAGTCATTATGGAAATGCAAATCAAAACAACCCTGAGATTCCACCTCACACCAGTCAGAATGGCTAAAATCAAAAACACAGGAGACAGCAGTTGTTGGCGAGGATGTGGAGAAAGAGGAACACTCCTCCACTGCTGGTGGGATTGCAAACTGGTACAACCACTCTGGAAAGCAGTCTGGCGGTTCCTCAGAAAACTGGGCATGACACTTCTGGAGGATCCGGCTATATGACTCCTGGGCATATACCCAGAGACTTTACCTGCATGAAATAAGGACACATGCTCCACTATGTTTATAGCAGCCTTATTTATAATAGCCAGAAGCTGGAAAGAACCCAGATGTTCCTCAACGGAGGAATGGATTCAGAAGATGTGGTATATTTACACAATAGAGTACTACTCTGCAATTAAAAACAATGAATTCGCGAAATTCTTAGGCAAATGGTCAGAACTGGAAAATATCATCCTTAGTGAGGTAACCCAATCACAAAAGAACACACATGGTATGCAGTCACTGATAAGGGGATATTAACCCAGAAACTCGGAATACCCAAGACACAATTCACATATCAATAGATTTCCAAGAAGATGGAAGGAGAGACCCCTGGTCCTGGAAAGACTGGATGAAGGGGAATACCAGGACAGAGAAGCAAGAGGGGATTGAATGGGAAACAGGGGGAGAGAAGAGGGCTTATGGGACTTTTGGGGAGGGGGGAACCAGGAAAGGGGAAATCATTCAGAATGTAAATAAAAAAATATAGAAAATAAAAAAAAAGATTCATAAAACCACCTTGAGGAACAGTTTGACATGATGTAGTTGGTGCTAAGTGAAACATACACTGACAATATACTCTTTGTCAGATTCCCAAGAGAAATACCTGTGCATTGCAGATAGAGACACACATATGAATTAGAAATATTATTTGTAGTATCAAAATTCTGGAAGTCCACTATGTGCCACTAACACTAAGCAGTTACTTCATGGAATATCCATACAAGGGTATAGATCATACCACATCACCCAGCAAAGTGACTTAAATACTAAATTTTTATGTCACCATGTTTGACAACGTAGAATAATCCCCAGAACCAGTGCCTACTGATCATTCTTTGACCTTCACTCCCATTTCTAGGCATGCATGCCAACACACACAAAAACACATATTCACACACACACACACACACACACACACACACACACACACACACACACACACACACACACACGTAGCCACCTGCAGCTACATGTGAACCGGTGACCTGTAAAAGATACTTAGGGATGTGTGGGGAGGATGATGTAAAGAATGTGGACCAAGACAACACAGCTGTTCAAAGTCTACCTTTACTTAGAATAAACAGGAGATATAAGCTTTGGGGGCGTGACCCTCCCTCCCAAAGCTGAGAGTCTTGTCAGCAGGTCTCTGCCAGGCTGAGAGATGTTGACATAACAGCTCTCAGGAAGATGTTAATTCCATAGGGTCTGCTACTCTGCAGGAGATGGAGGTTGACCCCCTGCAGAAAGCTGCAGCTCCTTTGAAGACAAAGGCTTGTTCCTGGAGCTCTGCCAGCTCTGCCAGGTAGGGGGAGGTGTGACTGGAATTCCTCAGCTTAGAGTAGATGAATGCAGGCAGCTGAATTTGACTATCAGGTTATATGGCATTACAATGACTCTCTCTACACACACACACACACACACACACACACACACACACACACCACAAATAAATATGTTGATTGGATGTATGGTGGGGGCAGTTTACAAGGCCTATCTCTACTCAAAGAACTACAGGCAACTGATACGTTGAGAGTAAGAGAAGAGGATAGTATTTGGTTAGCCAATAGCAAAATTTCAACCCTGAAAACACAGGTACATGTAACATTATATAAACTGAGCAGTTTGTACATTGGATGTGTATGTGTGTATGTTTAAAAATAATTAATGAAACAGAAGCCATGAATTTGAAAGAGAATAAGGAGGTTATATGGGAGTTTGGAGGAACAAAAAGGAAGGGAGGTGATGTACTTATAATATCAACAAAAAAGAAATAAATACACACATATCTTTAAAATAAAACAAAATCTTTTAAAATGTTTCATAATTCTGTTAAGCTACATGGTTGAATCTTCTCCATTCAGAAATCACATTCTCTTTATATGATTTTCTTGTGCTATGTGCTTATCTGTATATTTTGGGCATTTCACAATTTTATTATCAAAAGTACTTTTAAAATATCTATTTTACATAAAGAAATATTCGTTGATAATTTACTTTTGCCCAGATAAACCAAGAAAGTGACCATAGCAGCACATATCTGCAGTCTTGTACAAAGATAATATCACCTGAACTGAACCCCCTCACAAAATGGAGGCCATCCTGAGTAAAAAAAAAAAGAGATATACCATCTCCAAATTATAAATAAATGAATAGCATGAATAACAAATACATAAATCTAAGTATATATGGTATGCTTCCATTATCAATTTTGAGTCTATAAATCAGTAAATCAATTTACTTTTAGTAGAAATGAGCATGCTATTTTATTTTCCTATCTTTCCTTCTAAACAAATTTCTTAGAGTTTTCAAACACTCATTATCTTCTTTTATCCATCTTCAGTCCCGTAACTGTTTCCATGGTCCTCTTCATTTTCTAGTAAAATAAATTAAAGGTACAATGGCAAAGAATGAATCAGAATTAAGATCCTGTGGCCCTTTGATAATGAGTTTTTGTAGTGTTTAGATATCAAAGGTTTTGTCCTTATCTTCCTCTGCAATAGCATTTAATGCTTGTGCTCTTCCCCATTCCTAATTTATGCACTGTACTCTATTACTCCAATACAAATTGCTTGGTTTTGATGGCAAGGTTTTGTGTACATTGACTCCTTTACACTCAATTCTTGCTTCTCTAGCCTCTACCTTTATCAATATCCAGGTCATAACTTGTGGGAAGAGATATTTTTCTTAAGGGGAGATTATATCCTCCAAATTTTCATATACAAACGTTTTCTTAAAAAAATGTCAGAGTATTTTCCATGTGGATCTTCAGTTTTATCAGACAATGTCTACAATTTTACTTTCAATCAACTTAGGATCATTTTTATACCTTCTATTTTATCTGTATAATTTTCCATGTAATAGTCAGTTTTAACATGTTTCTCTATATATTTCTTGAATTTTTTCAGGAATATTTTCCTTGTAGATCTTCAATTTTATCAGAAAATGTTTATAATTCCACTTTCAAAAAACATAGGAATATTTTTATGCCCATCATTTTATCTGTATAATTTTTCCATGAAATACTCAATCTTAACATGTTTTTTTATATATTTCTTCAATTTTATCAGAGATATTTTCCAGGTAAATCTTCAATTTTATCAGAAAATGTTTATAATTTCACTTTCAATCAACTTAGAAATATTTTATGCCTACCATTTTATATGTATAATTTTCCATGATGATCTTTAATTTTAATGTTTTTCCATATATTTTTTCAATTTTATCAGAAATATTTTCCATGTAAATCTTCAATTTTATCAGAAAGTGATTTTACTTCTACTTTCAATCAATTTAGGAATATTTTTATGCCTACTATCTTATCTGTATAATTTTTCATGAAATAATCAGTTTTAACATGTTTTTCTATATATTTCTTGAGTTTTATCAGAAATATTTTCCTTGTAGATTTTCAATTTTATCAGAAAATGTTTATAATTCCACTTTCAATCAACTTAGGAATATTGTTATGCCTACCATTTTATCTGTATAATTTTTCCTTGGAATAGTCCATCTTAACATGTTTTTCTATATATTTCTTCAATTTTATCAGAGATATTTTCCATGTATATTTACACAATAGATTACTACTCAGCAATTAAAAACAATGAATTCATGAAATTCTTAGGTAAATGGGGAACAGGGGGAGGGAAGAGGGCTTATAGGACTTTCAGGGAGAAGGGGGAACTGGAAAAGGGGAAATCATTTGGAATGTAAATAAAGAATATAGAAACTAAAATAATAATAATATTAAAAAATGAAAACAGGCAATTTGTCCAGAGATTTGTCAATAATACCTTTTTCAACACTCTGACTTATGACCACTGACCACATTTAGTGTGACCTTTGTCATCTGGTCACACCTTATCTTTGTTTTTTGTTTTTTTGTTTTTTTTTTGTTTTTCGAGACAGGGTTTCTCTGTGTAGCCCTAGCTGTCCTGGAACTCACTTTGTAGACCAGGCTGGCCTCGAACTCAGAAATCCTCCTGCCTCTGCCTCCCAAGTGCTGGGATTAAAGGCGTGCGCCACCACCGCCTGGCTCACACCTTATCTTAAGAGCAGAGTCTTCATGTGGGACATGTTCAATTAGTTCTCCCATGTGATAATCTAGTAATTAGTAAAATTAACCAAATACTTAATTTTTACATTTTTATTTGTAGTTAATACTCACCATGCCGGGCAGTGGTGGTGCATGTCTTTAAATCCAGCACTTGAGAGGCAGAGGCAGCCAGATTTCAGCCTGGTCTACAGAGGGAGTTCCAGGACAGCCAGGGCTACACAAAGAAACCCTGTCTCAACAAAACAAAAAACAAAACAAACAAACACTCACCATAGTGTGCCATGATGTTATTATTTAAACTTTTAATGAGTTTTACAAATATAGAGAAATTGACTGTTTTCTAGAATTAAAATGATGATAGTAATAATATTGATCATTATTGAGAATGATAATTCCAGATACATTATCTGTGCCATTGCAGGTTATATTTATGTTCATTTATTAGGCTAGAGGCAAAAAAAAAAAAAAGACAATTGCATGAACTTTAGTTTTTGTAAAGGATACACCAATAAAGTTCCTAAGAGTCTGGTATGTAAGTGCCAGAAGCATGAAACATGAAGAGTTCAGGTCTTACCCAAACCAGTACAGCTGTAAATAGACTAGATTAAAGAAGAACATTCTTCTAAATTTACTCATCTCAGTAATGCTTGATAACACTCTGTTTTAATGATTAATGTTGAAGTGGCTGCCTTAAAACAGCTGGTGATAAAAGCACTTGAGTTTAGAGCAAAATATTGTTCAGAGGAAGAGTGGAAGTCATACTCATGAGGCTTTTATTTTTGTAATGGAACAAGGAAAGCCTCTCTGGAAAAAGGAATAGGGGCATTGCAGAAAAGGTGATGGGAGTGATTCTTATAGGTGTTATCTTTAAATTGTGTTTTCTCTAACTCCAATATTTACAGTGGTGTATGTTCCCTGTCAAGGTTAATCAATATGTTAATGCAAAGATACATTCTAGATCATTCGAATAGGAATTCATTTTTTCTTCATCTGCTTATAGATACAAATATATCAATCCACAAATATGTTAAAACAGATCTTAATATTTATTTTACATAATGAATTGAATACCAAGTTACATACAGTTCCATTTATCTAGATGCATATGTGACTTATAAATGTGTTTTATGTTCTATGTACTTGTGTATATTTTAAAGATATTTTATTTAATGTCTTACAATTTAATTGATAGTCTTTTTCAATTTATATATACAATAGTTTATTTAACAAATATAGGGTAATTGCCATGTCTCATAAACTGTAGAAATAATTGAATATGTAACTCACAATGATCTTATAAAGCCAACATATTAAGGAAATGGCATTTATTTTGTTTCTGTAACTCCATCCAGTATTTCTGACTAGTGACCCTTTACTCTCACGATCCCACTGAAATCAGTGCAGGGAAAATCATCTTTCTTTTCATATGATGAAACAATTATAGGTTGCATTTGGCATCTTGGTCCAGCTTACACGTGAGTCACTACCAAAACCATGAATTAAACCTTTTGACTCAAATTTTAGTGAATCATTTGCTGCGAATTGGTGTGATAATGATAGTGTTTCCAGTTATTAAAACATTTCAACCTCATCTATATGCCAAACAGCAGTCTTCATAAATAAAATTGCTATAAATAGCTGACTAAAGCAGTTTTTAGGAAGAAAAAAATATTCAAAATCACAACTCAAGTCAGAAACTTCTTTTCCCTGATTGTGCTTCACTGTTTTTCAAAGTAAGATTAGTAATAAATAAAACAGCTACAGCCCCAGGGAGGAAGGTCTTCCTTTCAGGATCAACCCAGAAGGTTGAAAATGCAGGATGGTCGGATAAAAAACAAATCTATGTAGAATCCAGGAACGAATACAATGGAAAAGACAGCTGTCCCAGTAGAGTGTCATGGAAAGCACCTAGGTAGGGGTGGAAATGATATGAGAATAAAAGAATAGGTTTTAATTGTGATATAAGTTTAAAGTGGTTTCCTGTATGATGCAATTTTGAAGGGTTCCACTCTATTATTCTGAAATTTGGTTCAATAGTCTCATTTGCTATCCTGGTTTCACGATATTATTTTGTGAGTTCATTGACTATAGTCATTTCTTGACCAAATTACTTTTTATTAGATATATTCTTTATTTACATTTCAAATGTTGTCCCCTTTCCTGGTTCCCCCCACCCCCAAAAATCCCATAAGCCATCTCCCCTTCCCCAGTCAACCCTCTCCTGCTTCCCTGCCCTGGTATTCCTCTACACTGTGGCATCTAGCCTTTTCAGGACCAAGGGCCTCTCTTCCCTTTGGTGTCTAACAATATCATCCTCTGCTGTCTATGCATCTGGAGTCATGGGTAACTCCATGTGTACTCCTTGGTTGATGGTTTTGTCCCCGGGAACTCTAGGAGTACTGGGTGGCTCATATTGTTGATCCTCCTATGGCACTGCAAACCCCTTCAGCTCCTTGGGTCCTTTCTCTAGCTCCTCCATTGGGGACCCTGTGCTTAGTTCAATGGCTGGCTGAGAGTATTCCTCTCTGTATTTCTTATGCACTATTTTAACACAGATTAGAAGTCAGACTACTAGTCTAGAATCAACTTCTGCTAAAAAAGAAGAGATGAGCGTGGATAAAGTGGTTCTTAATTTGTAACAACATCTTCCCCCAACAAAAAAATTACAAATTACCCATAGAACTGTTCCCTACAGTTTTAGGGATACAATAAATTACCAGTATGACAGTATACTGATGTACAGACATGATATTGTTTTAGAAGTTATTTACTAGAGCTTTTTGTAATAATAGAAATTTATATACAGGAGAAAGTATCTTCATATAGTTGCAAGAGATTAAAAAGTATCTCATGTGGTCAAAGAACTAAATATTTCATTTGATTAAGATTTATTTTAATATAAATAGCTACATGTGGCTAATGACAACCATATTAGCTCAGATTTCAGAGTTTTAATATCTGTTATTAATTGTGTTAGTTATCATTACTATTTATCTTTAATATTATCATTGTTGTTATTGTTATCCATGTAGTTCAAATGCCTTCTAGACATAATTTGAATATTTTATAGGATCTAAGATTAATCTTTTTCTTGGAAAATATCTACTGTAGTAGGTGTCAGGGTATTTTTCAGCTCTTGTGTGTGACTACCAAATTGATGATTTCTTTAATTAGATTAAAAATAGTTGCTTTCATATTGGATATTAGCCCTCTGTTGGATGTTGGATTGGTGAAGATCATTTCCCAGTTTGTTGGCTGACGTTTTGTCCAATTGACAGTGTCCTTTGCCTTACAGAAACTTTGTAATTTTATGAGGTCCCATTTGTCAATTCTTGATCTTACAGCATAAGCTATTGGTGTTCTGTTAAGGAAATTTTCCCCTGTGCCCATGTGTTCAAAGCTCTTTCCCAGTTTCTTTTCTATTAGTTTCAGTATGTCTGGTTTTATGTGGAGGTCCTTGATCCACTTGGACTTGAGTTTAGTACAAGGAGATAAGAATAGATCAATTTGTATTCTTCTGCATGCTGATCTCCAGTTGAACCAGCACAATTGTTGAAAAGGCTATCTTTTTTCCACCGGATGGTTTTAGCTCCTTTGTCAAAGATCAAGTGACCATAGGAGTGTGGGTTCATTTCTGGGTCTTCAATTCTATTCCATTGATCTACATGCCTGTCACTGCACCAATACCATGCAGTTTCTAACACTATTGCTCTGTAGTACTGCTTGAGGTCGGGGATACTGATTCCCCTAGAAGTTCTTTTACTGTTGAGAATAGTTTTAGCTATCCTGGGTTGTCTGTTATTCCAGATGAATTTGAGAATTGCTCTTTATAACTCTATGAAGAATTGAGTTGGGATTTTTGAAGGGGATTGCATTGAATCTGTATATTGCTTTTGGCAAGAAGGCCATTTTTAGTATATTAATCCTGCCAATCCATGAGCATGGAAGATTTTTCCATCTTCTGAAGTCTTCTTCAATTTCTTTCTTCAGAGACTTTAAGTTCTTGTCATACTGATCTTTCACTTTGGTTAGAGTCACACCAAGATACTTTATATTATTTGTGGCTAATGTGAAGGGTGTCATTTCCCTAATTTCTTTTTCAGCCTGTTTATCGTTTGAGTACAGGTAGACTACTGATTTGCTTGAGTTGATTTTATATCTGATCACTTTGCTGAAGTTGTTTATCAGCTGTAGGAATTCTCTGGGTCACTTAAGTATACTATCATATCATCTGCAAATAGTGATAGTTAGGGAGTTAGACTCCAGAGAGCCCAGTAACCCTATTAAAAATGGGTTACAGACCTAAACAAAGAATTTTCACCTGAAAAATATCGAATGGCTGAGAAGCACCTAAAAAAATGTTCAACATCCTTAGTCATTAGGGAAATGCAAATCAAAACAACCCTGAGATTTCACCTCACACCAGTCAGAATGGCTAAGATCAAAAACTCAGGAGTCAGAAGGTATTGGTAAGGATATGGAGAAAGAGGAATACTCCTCCACTGCTGGTGGGATTGCAAGCTGGTACAACCACTCTGGAAATCTGTCTGGCGGTTCCTCAGAAAACTGGGCATGACAGTCCCAGAGGACCCTGTTATACCTCTCCTGGGCATACACCCAGAGGACTCCCCGGCATGTAATAAGGACACATGCTCCACTATGTTCATAGCAGCCTTATTTATAAAAGTCAGAATCTAGAAAAAACCCAGATGTCCCTCATTGGAGGAATGGATACAGAAAATGTGGTATATTTACACAATGGAATACTACTTGGCAATTAAAAACAATGAATTCATGAAAATCTTAGGCAAATGGTCAGAAGTGGAAAATATAATCCTAAGTGAGGTAAACCAATCACAAAAGAACACACGTGGTATGCAGTCACTGATAAGTGAATTTTAACCCAGAAGCTCGGAATACCCAAGACACAATTCACATATCAATTGATTCCCAAGAAGAAAGAACGAGAGTCCCCTGGTCCTGGAAAGACTGGATGCAGCAGTGTAGGAGAATACCAGGACAGGGAAGTGGGAGGGGGTTGATTGGGGAACAGGGGGAGGAAAGATGGCTTATGGGCCTTTTAGGGAGGGGGAACGAGGAAAGGGGATATCATTTGGAATGTAAATAAAGAATATAGAAAATAAAAAATTTTTTGTAATTTCATTCCAATTTGTTGTAACCATGTTGTGTGTTGGGTAAAAAAATGAAACTATGTCTAAAGACAGTGAGAGATTCTTGAAATATACCAGAGAAGACAAAATGAAAGCTATTGTTCTGTATTTGACATATTGTCTTATAAACAGCTATTAAAATTAAAAATAAAGACATGCAATTTTATGGTGTTAGTTGAAGTAATACAAGGAGAACAAAAATTAGGAAGTGCATTTGATCATACTTCACTTTAAAAAGTAATGAAATCCTGAAATAAGAAAATTGAAAAAAATAACCAGAGACTTACAAATTGTTTATATTCTATTCATAAATGTGGGGCAAGTAGCTGTAAATGAGTCACTGGATGAGCCTATTTGAACTGTTTCTAACAGTTCTTTGGATCATATACAGTTTCTTTGTTTGATGGGAGATGTTAAAAATTTGTGACTCCCCCCATTTATCTTTGGCCCCTAAGCAGTAGTGGACAAACATAGACTAGCACTCTGACTTCTGACCTATGTTAAAACATTTGACCAGGAAATGTCTCTAGCCAATTAAACTCACAGCATATCTGAGATTTTTGACACACTAGCATCTTATTATACTAAAATTTTGAATTACTTACAATTCAGTGTTTCTGTCAATAATCAGCATTTAGGGACATTTTAAAAGATAATTTCTTTCTATGTTTATTCCAAACATTCTAAAGAAGGGATGTATGAATGAATGCTGTCACACTGTTTACTGTGGGTTACCACAAAACCTTACTTACTCAGTGGAGTGATAAAAATTATGTGCCATTTAAATCTTTTTCTAAGTTTTACCAAAGAAAGTTGGAGTTTGACATTTTAAAACACATTTGAATCATTATCCTATATACCTAAAGAAGTCAAAAATTATTCTCCCTTTTGTTCAGTACTGACACTATTGCTGACCCTGGTCTGCTTCTTCACTTGGGGATACAGACACTATTGCACACCAGCCTGGACTGTAATAATGAAGCTTCTCCCAGCAGATGGGTTTGACAGGATCTCAAACTACCTGAGTGCAGGAGAAACAGCCTCTCTGGAGGTTTTCCGTGAAACCACTACCTTTATAGAGGGTAACAAGGCCTAGATAGACCTTGGGGAGTAGGTAGGCCTTTTCAGAGTGAGTGTACATTATTGGCTGAAGCCAAGGTGCTGGGAATACCTCCTTTGCATGAAGAGGATTTCCAGGTGCTTGCTGAAAATGTTCTCATAAGGAGAGAGGAAGTTCATCTTGTTACCAGGCTACCTGATTACCTCAAATGTGGCAGTTTGGAAACTGACCAGCTCCCCCAGTTGCACAAGACTTTGGCCCTTGCACACAATATCAGATAAGAATCTTGATTCTGTCTTCTTGACTGGTATTTACAGCACCATGTAGGTTTTGTTATCAGCACCTTCTTTATTAGACAGTTTGCAATGAGATTTCATATGACAATCGGGATTTGTGATTCTTAATCTTGTTGATAAACAAAATCATGTATTACGCATTTATTTCACATGGTTGCCTAAACCTGGGATCGAAGCAGGGACCTTTAGATCTTCAGTATAAAGCTCTGAGAAACAAGAATGAGGGCACACCAGTAATAACAAGTGCACTGTGACCTGTGACTGCACAGGACATTGTAGCACTGAAGAATCATCAGGTCTAGACATGGCTGAGTGTGTTTAGGTTAAAGGGATTAGAAAGATTCATTAATAATTCTTAGCCACTTACAGCTCATACCTACTGGTAGTGTTGCTATTCATAAAATATCCTTCTACAAGTAATCATGTAGGTATGACTTACGGGGAAATCACTGCAGATGCTACCATAACCACTCTTGTTATGTTAACATCACCATTCACCATTTGTACCATTAGCAAGACCTGGGAAAACTGCAAACTAAAAATTAGAGAGAGAGAGAGAGAGAGAGAGAGAGAGAGAGAGAGAGAGAGAGAGAGAGAGAGAGAGAGACTAATTATGAAGAAGGAAATGTAAGATATGCTTAAATCAAATGCATTACATTAAAGAGTTATTTCTCCAAAGTGTCAAGACTGTGAAATACAAATTATGACTGAGAAATAATAGAGAAAACTGAGGAAAAACAAATGCATGTAATATTGGATTCTGAATAGAATAGATTAAAAATTTGAGTCTTAGTAAGATAGAAATAAGACATCTCAACACTGTTATAATTTGAAATAACTTAAGAGGAAGTTAGGTAGGGAGTTATAGAAATGTGGTTTTTATATTTTTCTTTAATTTTAAAATTAGCTACAAAATTTTAAACATAAATTATAAACCCTGTGAACTTTATCACTTCAAATTAGTTTTCTTTTTAAAGTTTTTGCTTATTTTAATGTAGATACGTTTTGGATTATTGATATTTTTACTATGCTAATATTTTCCTTTAAAAATTACAAGATATCTTTATAAATTTGCTGTATATTAAACAAAAAGTGTCTGTGGCAGCCCTAAAATAAGTCTTAGTCAATATGAGATGATGCCTAGGGACTGTCATGGAAGAGTGGGGGATAGAAGTGAGCAAGTCAGAGGGGTCAAGGACACCACAAAAATACTTACAGAGTCAACTAACCTGGGACTATGGGAACTCACAGAGTGGGGGCACCAACCAGGGAATATGCAGGAGCTGTACATAGATCCTTTACACTTTTGCAGCAAATGTACAGCTTGGTCTTTATGTGGGTCCTCTAAGAAGTGAAGTGGGTCTATAGCTGTTCTTAACCATTGGATGCCCATTCCCCAACGTGGACTGTCTTGCTGGGCCTCATTGGGAGAGAATATGTCTAATCCTGCTAGGACTAGATGCCCCCAGGTGGAGTAGAACCCAAGGGGAACTCCCCTTCTCTGGGAAGGGGAGGGAACAATGCAAAGGAGGATTGTAAGGGTGGTACTGGGAAGAGAGGAGAGAGGGGGTGTGTGATCAGGAAATAAAGTGAATAAAAAATAAAAAAAATAGAAGATACAGCATCATTCTATAGAACAGTCGCCAATATTTTATATTTCCCTCAAAAGACAGCACATTTAGAACTGTCCCCTTTCCCCAACACTAGTTAGCACCTGATTTTACCTTTGGAAAGTTCCTACTTCACAGTAGTGAGTGGCTGTTTTTCTGATCCTGTCTAATGGCTGTTAATACAGTTCAAAGGTTTAAGAAGCGAGAAGGGGTTGAATGGGGAAAAGAGGGAGGGAAGGGGGCTTATGGGACTTTTGGGGAGGGAGGAAACAGGAAAGGGGAAATCATTTGGAATGTAAATAAAAAAACTTAGAAAATAAAAAAATGCACAAAAATAATTTTTTAATAAAATCTGAATCCTTGTTTTTGCTTGAACTTCATATTCATTTGGATGCTTCAGTGTGCACACACCATTGCCTCAGGTGTTCAAAATACCCCAATATTGGGCAATAATTGATAAATCTGAGAAAGGAGAATGTCTTTCACTCATACCTGTCTCCTAGTATGTGCACGAGTGATTTGAAGCACACACTGACCCTCTATATTTTCTCCCAGGATACTGTGTTTCCTGATGTTTACAGAGCTAAAGTAAATGATTTCAAAGATGTCATGCTGTAGCCTTTGTGTAAATACATGTATTTTTACTTTATACTTTACTTATTAACAGGATCCAATTTTAAGTATGTATTTTAAGGATGACAAGGTTTCTGAATATTACATAATTATTTTTATAATATAGGGACTTGATTGGCAATGACCACAAGGCGGCTTTCTTGCCTGTGTTAAAGGTTAATTTCTGTAGTATGTTTTGGAGTATCTAATAATAATTAACAAATCCTTCTTACTGTGTACTGATATCAACAGTCGTGTCTCAGGTAAACTATACTATAGATAATGTCATCTCCCCATATTAAATACTGAAATTTGGCATCATAAACACGTAGTTTACCTAGGCCCATCTCAAATTCTACTTCCAATCTTCTTCCATATCTGCAATACACTCCTTTTCCTCACTGTTATCTGCCCTCATATATACTAGATGTCTTTTTTGATAATTTGATAATAACTGACACAACTTTTTGAAAGATGATCAAATAGTTTTCAACTGTAACTAGAGTAAGGTCTTATAGATTACTTGGTTTCTAGAATAGTCTCAAATGCTCTTTTGTATAGCAAATTGGATGAGAGCAAAAATTTTCCAAGAAATCACAAAATTTAGGAACCATCTGACTTCCACTGGCTAAATCTCTTCTTGAAAGTGGGATGGAGAGTATTCATATATATATGTCAAGTATTGGTTACTTAACATGCAGAGCTTCTTCTAATCCTCTTAGAATTAGCATGAATTAAGTATCATCCATGTTTGGTGACAATGAGGCAAGAAGCAGTATTTCAATACCTTGTAATATGGCATAAAATGTTATGTGCTGGCTGGAGAGATGGCTCAGAGGTTAAGAGCACTGACTGCCCTTCCAGAGGTCCTGAGTTCAAATCCCAGCAACCACATGGTGGCTGACAACCATCTGTAATGAGATCTGATGCCCTCTTCTGGTGTGTCTGAAGACACTGTACTCATAAAAAATAAATAAAATGTTATGTGCTACAATGAATTTCATTTGTACAAGTCAGAAAATGTAGGATAAAATAATCTGTCTATCTTCCTATTTTCCTGATAACTTCTGTCTTATATATTCAATCCTTCCTTTATCAAAGAATCATGCTTTTGAGAAAATATAATGGTCGGTTGTTTAACCTATGTACATTTTCTCCCTCATATTTTCTATGTACTTTACTATGCTATATTATTTGCTATTGTATTTTTTTACTCCTTCATGATTGTGAATTTTCTTTATGAAACAACCAGTAATTTAGCATCAGTAGAAGTATGCCATAATACTTTTATGTTTTATTAAGAAACACTCATAAATTGAATATTTATATTCTTCAAATACTCTTTGTTTTTGGGTGTTGTTTCATTTACATATTGTGCTGATGAATAGTATTCTATACTCTAGTGATATATTCAAGAACACTAGTGATAATGCTTTATTAGCTGAGGGATTTTTGATTTTCTGGCAGTCTAAACTTGGATCTTATAAAGGTGGTTAGTAGAATAGCACATGTTTATCACAGATATTTGAATGAAACTTTATAAAAGAATTTTTATAATTACAAAGGTTTTATAGAGTTATTAGAAAAATAAAGGTTAAAATAAGAAAAGATGAAGATAAAATCCATCAAACTAATGTCCCAGATATTCCTTTCTGGTGAAACATTTCTTTTAGTTATTTTTGCATGGCTTGTCAAATTCCATGCACTCTATATAAAAGCTTATCATTTTACATACAATAAAGCAGAAGTGTTTAAATGCAAACTATTACATAGCACAAATATCATGCTGTGAAAGAAATGAGAACCACATGTTCAACACATCATTAAAATAAAAATTATATGCTTTGATTGAGTAACTTATTTATCAAAGAGCTATAAAAGCCTATGCTTTATGTGCTGTTCCAAATATGGAAACACATCGTCTTCCCCGAAGAGAATCAGGCTACTAAACTTATTCCTCCATGTCAGAGAAGCTTAAAGTGAAGTATCTGCTCAGTGAAACATCATTCATCCACAAGAAAAAATGAAATCATGTAATTCTCAATATCATGGGTTATCCTCAGAAACACTGTTTATATGAGATAAGTTAGATGTAGCATTGCAAGCATGTTATCACTTGCTTGAAAAACTTGAGTAAGCTACTACCATGTTGGAGAAATGAGAAAGCTAGTTACCAGGGGCTAAGTATTGGAAAGGAGAATGATAGTCAAAGGATGAGAAACATCTCAGAGTTAATTCAATACATTCTGTACAACATGATGAGTACATTAATACTGTCTGTACAGATAGTGCTAAGATTAGCACCATGTGTTCTCACTAGAGTATAATAAAAATGTGAAATAATGGATGTTTTAATTCATCAAACTGAATTGTTATACAATATACATATACTGCTAAACATTATATTATACACAATAAATAAATATGGTAAAGTGAAATGAAATAGAATCTCAAAATCAAACTAATACAAAACTAACCAACAAAAAATCAACCAAAGAAAAGTATCTGTGGTATTCTCAGGTAAGGCAGATTTAGGAATATTGCTTGGAGAATATATAATATTGTATGATATATTTGTATTGACTCATCAATTTGTATTTTGATATGCATACATTAATATTTCTAAAGTGTTAATTCTTACTTTCAAATATTAAAAAAAGTCCAAGTATCTCATGAAAGATGCAGAGGTTTCAATATTCTGGTTTCTGCAAGAGGAAACTATAGCTGGCCGTGACCTGGGAATGACTCCTTGCGATATTTTTGCACAATTTTTCTTCTGTCCATAATAATCAGAGGTTTCCAATTTATGCTTTCTACACTTTCTATTTTATTGTGTGTATTTCTAAAAATGCTTGAAAAACAGATGCAATTTTTGATGAGAATATTTTCTCATCCTTTGGTGGAGAGAGTGGGAATGGACCTCAGGGAATAGCTGTCTGTGTGCATCTCTCTTTCTTGGGATAAACAAAATGTCTTGTTTGTGGCTTCATAAAGGAGGAAGTCATCTATTTTTTTCGGTAGACAGTTTTAATACAACCAAAGGCAACAAAAAAGTGGTAGCTATGAGACTTACAGCAAAGTTGAACCAAAGCCTTTAGATTGAAATATACATTGGTCAAAGTAGATTTATTATTAAGCATTCATCTCAGTAACTTTACCCAAGAGGAGGAGGAAAATTATCACCTTAATCTCTCAATGGGCTAGCAGTCATGATATTATGTAGGAAACAAGTTTTAATGTCATGCTTCCCACTCTGTCTCTCTCCTCCAGCTCAGCTACACTACAAGGACTTTGAAATGACACACTTTATGAAGTTCATGTTGTCTCTATAAATAATCTTCTTGTAATTATGAGTTTTGTATTATGTATTCAAGAGAAACAAGTGAAGGTACATAGGGGACACTGTTGGCACAGCTGTAGAATAATTAACACTGAGTTAAGTGACAAACACTATTAGACTAAACTTAGTCGTGAATAACCTTCATGTCTACAGGGTTAAATTGATAAATATGAGTTTTTCATGTACTTCTTCCTATAAATGAAATAATGAATAATTTAATATTGTCACCAAATTTCTATTTAATTAATGCGCTATAGAAAAAGTTACTACTTTTTGTTAAACATAATTTACACTTAATATATAAAAGTCCTGATTAATATTTAGTTTTGTACATAATGCTTTATATATATTTTAGATCATGATTTTATGAGAATGAAAAGATTTGGACTATCCTGAAATGTTTTGCCTTTTTAAAGCTTTTGATTCTTAAGTGTTAGTCCTGTGAGTTATTTATCTTTATATTAAATATTCACATAACATTATATATTTTTTCTTAACTGTGGGGTGCTGTTTCCTAATTGGAGTATGTGTATCTCATCTCTTGGGCTCAAGAGTTTATGTCAACTTCACACAAGCAAGGGTTATTAAAGAGAGGAGGGAACCTCATTAAGAAATGTCCCCATAAGATCAGGTTGTAAGCAAGCCTGTAGGTATTTTCTTAATTAGTAATTGATGTGCGAGGGACCAGTTTATTGTGAGTGTGCCCCTGTAAGCTATTAGTCAGACTTTCTATAAGAAGCAGGCTTCGCAATCCATAGACAGCAAACGACGAGCAAGCTAGTAAACAAATTCCATCCATGGCCTCTGCATTACCTCATGCCTCTAGTTTTCCTGCCCTGCTTTAACTCCTTTCCTGGTTTCCTCCAACGAAGAAGAGTGATGTGGAAGTATAAGCCAAAGAAATCCTTTCCCCCTCAGGTTACCTTTGTTCATGGTTTTCATCACGAAAACAGTAACCCTAAGACACTCCATCCTCCTAAGTCTCAATGATCATCATAGTAAAGGGGCAAAGTGATTGTGAGGGCAAACTGTGGTGTATGACTACAGGGAAAGGTATTTTCTGGACATAGAAGAGCAGCTGCAACTATGAACTCATGGCAGTTGTGACAGGATGCTTGATGTCTGTGCAAGATAAAGCCAGACAAAATTATACCATGGAAGTTGGTAGCTACCACACCTAAGGATCAACTGGCAATCTGTAGCTTCTAATAGAAGAAAAATCAGTTTCAGTAAAGGGTTCAACCTCCTCATGACCCAGTAAATGGTCCTACATCATTGCACATACTGTCAGCAATAAAAAGACTCGGTGGATTTCAATAAAGAAACAAATTAAAAACAAACAAAAATGAAACCAGAATAGAATAGTTCTATTGTGATTAGAGAAATAGAAGCAGAATAGAAGAGGAGGGAGTAGGTGATGGATTATGTTAAAACTTGCCATATATATATTCTCAAACAATAAAAGATATTAAGTAAAAATAAAACTTTGTTGACTTAAATTTCTAGGTTAAGGTAATTTTTAGCATAAAATTATACCTAAAATGCTTGTTTTATAATATTTCCTTGTATGACTGTATTAATTGCAACTATTATATCCATATTTTAGATGCACTAAAAATCAAGAGAGGAAAAAGCATAGAAAAGAGACTATAGAAAGAAAACAAATGAAGCTATAAAGACTGAAACATAAAATAGTACTAAGTATATAAATGACAAAAATCCAACAAAATGACAGCATTCAAAACACATCCTTCAACAATGAGTTTAAATATTATTGTCAATTCCCTGGTCAGAATACATAGGTTAGTTGAATTGATTAAGAAATGAAAAGATCAACATGACTTTAATAAAAACAATAAAATAAAAATTATTAAAATGTCTGTTTACTTATACTATTTGTAAATAAGCAAATAACTTTGGGGAGGGACTCAGTGTTAGAATATGCTGGAAAATTGAATTCACAAGGCAAACTACTAGTTGACATTTTAAAAAATAATATTATAAATGTTTCTATGTTTTAACATAAATTGCAGTCATTGGAAAACAATTAATCTTTACCATGGGGGATAGATACATTTATTTGAATGTTAGTTGTGAATCCCTGAAAGATTAGATCACATGATTTAGAGGATCTATTTCCTTCATCTTGGTTTCATGGTTGTGTGTGTATACTTTTCATCACATGAACAATCAAGCTATTTAACAATTAAGGAGCCAACCAGTATTTATTTTGAATGCTGGGAAGAAGTAAGTATTTTAAAAAAGAACCATTTTCTAATACATCTCTTTCCTTTGTTTTCCCTGCCTCTTTTCACACAGGACACTGTGGCCTTGTGTGACTCACTGATTGTCTTGGGTACAATTATTTAGAGGTGTGTATTGTATGACTCAAAGTACAAGGTAGGATGCTGGGTGCTGAAGATATAAATAAGGAGACGAATAAGAGCTGTTTTTCTCTGGGTTCTCTCAGTGACAGGGGAACATGTACAGAGAACAGCAAAGCCCTTTGATAAGTGCTATTATGTCACAGTGGAGAGTACCATTTGACCGATAGAGAAGCGTGATTAACTTTGCTGTAGAGAAGATGGCTGCTTGTGTGATTACTTTAATATAGTAAAAATACACTTGGACACAAAGGCCAGTGTCCAAGGAAGGAAGGTCTAGTTAGGAGCATTGTATTAGGAAATGAAATATGAATACTTAAGGCCAAACTTTAAAAATTGCTTGTTGTTTACAGGTGTTATTCAATGTTCAGACCAGTGCAAGACCCACTTAGAATGAGCTGTCCATTGACTAAATTAATTGAGTTTTATCATCATCTTGAAAGGAAATTGCCTTTCAAAAGAAATAAAATAAAACTCAAGCTTTTCTCTTATAAACAATTTGAAGATGAAAATCTAGAGCGATGTAATAGACATAATGGCTGGGTCAAGGCACAATTCAGTGTGAATCTTCAAGTAAACAACCCGCAATCCTGTGTGGGCAGAGAGGGAACACCAGGGATTAGCTGATTTAATTACCATGGAGTAGCTTTGCAATCACTTATATTTTGGCTTCTTGCCTCAATGTGGATCCAGTGTTCAAGGGTCTTGCAACTCTCAGGATGAGAAGTAGCACATTCTACACACTGTCAGAATCTTTGTGCAGATAAATTGAGAACAAAAGGCAAACAGCAACTCAATTACCAATAACTTAAGGATATATCATAAACTTGATAAAAGTTGAATATTCATTCTCCAGTACTTTAATGTCAGAATAGACATTGATTTAAAAAAATAATATTCCTGTTCCTTTATAAATACACAACACTGTCTGGAAATTTGTTATTCTGTTATTTCCTTGAAAACATTTTATTTAAAGTGTACCATGTTTCGAGATTGAAAATGCAGGTATTTTAAACATCACCTTTTTAAGATGTTTCAGTAGTTAAGAGCACTGACTGTTCTTCCACAGGACCTGGAATCAAATTCTGGCACCCATATGGCAGCTCAAAACTAACTGTAACTCTGAGATCTAACACCCTCACACAGACATACAAGCAGGCAAAACACCAATGCACATACACTGGGCACGGTAGCACACACCTTTAATGACAGCATTTAAGAGTCAGAGACTGGACCCAGAAGCAAGAGGGGGTTGAATGGGGAACAGGGGGAGGGAAGAGGACTTATGGGACTTTTGGGGAGGGAGAAAACGGGAAAGGGGAAATCATTTGGAATGTAAATTAAAAAAATATAGAAAATAAAAAAATATAAAAAAAAGAGTCAGAGACAGGCAAATCTCTTTGAGTTCCAGGGCAGTCTGGTCTAAAAAGCAGCAAAACAAGTCCAGGAAGTCTCAAAAAACAAACAAACACACAAACAAACAAAAAACACCACCACAACAAAAACAACAAGATCAATGAAAATGTAGGATTTACTTTCTTGATTATGTAGTAAGAATTGTAACTAGCCAATTCTATTCAGTCAAGATAATGCTATCGGGCTGGAGAGATGGCTCAGCGGTTAAGAGCACTGACTGCTCTTCCGAAGGTCCCTAGTGCAAATCCAAGCAACCACATGGTGGCTCCACAACTATCTGTAATGAGATCTGACGCCCTCTTCTGGTGTGTCTGAACACAGCTACAGTGTACTTACATATAACAATAAATACATCTTTTTTAAAAAAAAGATAATGCTGTCTTTCCCATTTGCCATATGACTACACTGAGGACTGAGGCACTCATATAATTTCAAGGAAATAATTCCTGGAATAATCTTTGGAATTCCCTATGGGTTTCTATGATGTGAATCTCGAGATATAATAGTGCTATACAATTTTGATTCAGATTAGGTCGTGGTTTAGACCTTTCTGTTTATTCTAGAATTTATATAGCATAAATCTTGTATATACTGGTTTTTCTACTATGTATTATTGAAAACATATGAAATAAACTAAAATTTCATTCAATCACTTGGAATTCTATTCCCACCACCATATATTAGCTAAATTTCAAACCCCAATTACATTATAATCTTAAATCTGAGGTATTTTTTCTCAGTTTCCCTTTTTAACACATCATTGAAAATTTCATCTAAATAATGAAATTATATTATTAATTTGCATTTGAAATTTTTTCCAAATAGTGTGTTTTTGTCCAGTACAGCATCTTGTAGAGGGCATGCAAATAACTGCACTGGAGCAAGTGTTTCAGGAAATGCCTCAAAGATACCATAATTTAGCTGAATGGCTTCCCCTCATCATATAGCCAGAATAATCTTTATTTCTTTATAAAGATCATTGGTATTATCTCATTATTCTTCCTCAAATCCTCCTGTTTATGTCTTAGATTCTTTCCCTGTTGCTGTAATAAAATAAAATGACAAGAAGCAATTCAGGGGATGAAAGGCGTTTTAGGTCACAATGTCACATGGCTGTCCATCATTGTAAGGAAGTCACCGTGGCAGAAACTTATACAAGCTGGTCACATTCTATCCACAATCAGGAGCAAATAGGTAAGAATTGCATGCATGAGTACTCAGCTTGCTAACTTCATTTATAGAATAAGTTCTTCTACCCAAAATTAAGATGGGTCTTCATACAGTATTTAAGATAATTGAGATAACCCTTAATGGACATTCTCAGTGGCTAATCCCTTGTATTTGCCCAGAGGTTTACCTTCTAGGTTGTCTATTTGATGATACTAGCTATCACAGTTTCTTTTATGTTTGTCAAATTAAGCAGTGGTTCTGTGGGCCTTACATTAAGATTTACATATTCCTTGAAATCAATTAATATGTGAATTGTGTCTTGGTTTTTCAGAGCTTCTGGGTTAGAAGGAAGGAGAGCCCCCTGGTCCTGGAAAAACTGGATGTAGCACTGTAGGGGAATACCAGGACAGAGAAGCGGGAGGGGGTTTAATGGGGAATGGGGAAAGGAAGAAGGCTTATGGGACTTTCAGGGTGGGGAGAACCTGGAAAGGGGAAATCATTGGGAATGTAAATAAAAAATATAGAAAATTAAAAAAAGATTTATATATTTCCCACTACACAATTTGTGGTAAGATTAACCTAGGAATCTCTCTTGTTATTAGCTCTTACCATTCCCATCCCCATACTCATTTCTTCCTCATTACTGCATTCTTTGACTTTTCCCCTAGTGAAAGAGAAACCACTGTTAGTTTTTCTGACTCTATCATTAACTTTCCATGGAAAATGACCTTCCTGCAGCCAAGTATAGATGTATAAGGGACCATCTGATGGAGTGCTATTTCTACATGGAACTTGGGACTATAGTCTGTTCCTCATTCTCGTTGATAAGTGTTCCTGCTGGCTTTCCTACAACCAAGCCTTAGATGTAACAGGGCATTCTGATGGCAATTGCTATTGCTATTTGGAGACTGCAATTGTAGTATTATTTCACCCCAAGACATTTAGAGACTTAAAATAAGGCTTACTTGTTAGTAAAACAACTCTAGAGACAATTCCTTTCTTCCTTCCTTCCTTCCTTCCTTCCTTCCTTCCTTCCTTCCTTCTTTCTTTCTTTCTTTCTTTCTTTTTTACAGTCAATGTCATAGTTAATGTAAATTGACAGAAATGAACTCTGCTACTTGGCTAATATAACAATTATTTTTGGAAATGGGATACACTTTAAGGTTGAAGGTGATTAGTTGGTTTTAAAACTGTCTTATTTTTACTTTAAGGGGAAACAATGCTGTGTGGGATTTTATGTTTGGTTTTGCTTCTGTTGTCTCTGTTATTTCCAGCACTCTGCAGTAACTTTTGCAGTTCATTTCCAAGGAAATATATATGCCCAAGAGCATCTAAATCATTTTGAGCACCCCTTAGCAGTTTCGGTGTTTTACCTTAAGGACTCAGGTGTATGTGGGATTTTATATTGAAGCTCCCATTAAACTGCAAGTAGGAACACTCAGCAAAACATATGGCTCCTAAGCATATTGCCTACAGCCATCCATCTGATAGTGTTCATACATTTCTTCTTCTTTTTATATAGATTGCTGAATTCACAACTTTGTCCTGGGAATTGCTATCATCCCAGAAGATATACAGAAAAGTTCTCATACTGAGCATCATTGCTTAGTTTCATGTGTTCTTTGATTAAGTCTGACTCAACTAGTTTTGTGGAGACAGAACTCTTCTGATTTAGGGGGCATGGTGATTTCTGATAATAAATTTACAGAATCTGTGACTGGTAAACAGGATATCCCACAGTAATTATCACTATTATGTCTTTAATAGGACACACCATTGCATCCATTGCTAAGCAGTGTTTTTTCTTTCTTTTTCTATATTTTTTTATTTACATTCCAAATGATTTCCACTTTCCCTTTTCCTCCATCCCCTTAAGTCCCATAAGCCCTTTTCCCTCCCCCTGTTCCCCATTCAACCACCTCTCGCTTCTCTGTCCTGGGATTCCCCTACATCCAGTCTTTCCAGGACCAGGGATCTCTCCTTCCATCTTCTTGGAAATCTATTGATATGTGAATTGTGTCTTGGGTATTCCGAGATTTGGGTTAATATTCACTTATCAGTGACTGCATACCATGTGTGTTCTTTTGTGATTGGGTTACCTCACTAAGGATGATATTTTCAAGTTCTGACCATTTGCCTAAGAATTTCATAAATTCATTGTTTTTAATTGCAGAGAAATATTCCATTGTGTAAATATACCACAACTTCTGAATCCATTCCTCCATTGAGGGACATCTGGATTCTTTCCAACTTCTAGCTATTATAAATAAGGTTGCTATGAACATAGTGGAGCATGTGTCCTTATTGCGTGCAGAGGAAGCCTCTGGGTATATGCCCAGGAGTGGTATAGCTGGATCCTCTGGTAGTGTCATGCCCAGTTTTCTGAGGAACCGCCAGACTGCTTTCCAGAGTGGTTATACCAGCTTGCAATCCCACCAGCAGTGGAGGAGTGTTCCTCTTTCTCCACATCCTCGCCAACAACTGCTGTCTCCTGTGTTTTTGATTTTAGCCATTCTGACTGGTGTGAGGTGAAATCTCAGGGTTGTTTTGATTTGCATTTCCCTAATGACTAAGGATGATGAACATCTCTTTAGGTGCTTCTCAGCCATTAGATATTCTTCAGGTGAGAACTCTTTGTTTAGCTCTCTACCCCATTTTTAATAGTGTTATTTGGCTCTCTGGAGTCTAACTTCTTGAGTTCTTTGTATATATTGGATATTAGCCCTCTGTCGGATGTAGGGTTGGTAAAGATCTTTTCCCAGTTTGTTGGCTGCCGCTTTGTCCTTTTGACAGTGTCCTTTGCCTTACAGAAACTTTGTAATTTAATGAGGTCCCATTTGTCAATTCTTGACCTTAGAGCATAAGCTATTGGAGTTCTATTCAGGAAATTCTCCCCTGTGCCCATATGTTCAATGTTCTTCCCTAGTTTCCTTCCTATTAGTTTCAATGTGTCTGGTTTTATGTGGAGGTCCTTGATTCACTTGGAATTGAGCTTAGTGCAAGGAGATAAGAATGGATCGATTTGCATTCTTCTGCATGTTGACCTCCAGTTGAACCAGCTCCATTTGTTGAAAAGGCTATCTTTTTTCCACTGGATGGTTTTAGCTCTCTTTTCAAATATCAAGTGACCATAGGGCAGTGTTCTTTTTACTGTGGTTCTGTACTATCTCTCTCCTAAAACTCCAAAACATGAATGTCAAATACTGTGACAATTTGAGTTATTTACATTTGATGACAGTGTAATATATTTGTGGTTTACATATATTTATATTTCAATCTTGATTACTCATATTCTCTCTAGCTCTGTTTGTATGCACTTTTGTATTCTTAGACTTCTACATGTCAAATCACCTCACATACTTTCCTAAATTAGCTATTATGATATACAAACTAAGTAAGCTAGTCAGGTAAACTAAACAAAATCAATCACATTATTTAATATAATCTTCATCAATTTTAAAAAAAACAATGTATTTGAATGTGAAAATAAAATATACATGTATTGAATGTACAAACACATGATGGATTCTTATCATTTTGTTACAAAATAAATGAAAGTAAGAATATGGGGAATAAAGAGAAATGGAGTGTTGTGTCAATATGCCTGATTCTGTGCATTTCTAAAAACATTGGATCACAAATGCCACATAAGCACATGGACTGTAACAAATCTTTAGCAGAACTCTTCATAGACAGAAGGCTGAAGAACTGTATTCGTTGACATAGTTCTGCTAGTCAGTAGCCAAGTCCTTGTTGGAAAAATGTGTTTCATTATAAAAACCCATTTCACTTAAAAAAAAATGTGACTATTTGCCAACTAATATTAGATGCTTTTTGGTGTTCTCCACATTGGCTTACAGTGCAGATGCTAGTATTTGTGACTAAGGTCTGAATCCCTTTCAGCAGTTGGGTAAAATTAGGATATTTGTTTATTTTCCTTTTCTGATTATCTTTTCTGTGTGCAATACATAATATTTTCTTGGATTTGCCTTTATTTTGCTAATTTCACTGTGAGAGGCTATCTGGAATGTGCTTTTAGCTTTGTGGCATTCAACTTGCATTTTGCTGCTCTTTTATACATGGTAAAAAATGAAACCCAGGGGGTTTATTATTGAAAGTCTCATTGAAGACATAAGTTGTTCAGATAAACACTTTCAGCTGGGCAGCCAAAGTGCACTTGTTTTCCTTACCTCCCTTCTTGGTTCTCTGTGAATCCACCAGATTGCTACTACACAATTGGCATTGGGGTTGAGAACTTCCTTTTACACAAGGAAAAGAAGAGGCTTTACCTAAGCTGTGATGGAACTGTTTGGAAGTTCTTGTTCACTTGCACAAATAATTTATTTGTCAGATCTAGAAAAATATAATGAATTTTATACAATTTTACAAAAACTATGAGTGTCTTATACAATATAATATTAGGGATTAAAACTAGCATGCAGAAAAACTGAAGGATTGTAATTAAACCATAAGTTTGATTATTTTGTGTTACAATCAATACAGTGTGGCAGTCATACATGTAAACATCAAAAGGGATATTCAGAGATTTAATTATATACTTTAGAAAGTCACAGGGAGAAAAGCATTGCTCTAGGCAGAGTTTAAAAAAAATCCTCCATATAATTTCATTTGTAAGAAATCCAAAAGTAGTAAGTGGTAATTAAGCTCCCAGTCATAAAAATTATGACAATAGACTCGCATTTCCCTTCTGAAACAAGAAATAAGATTCATGACTCTTGAAATTGTGAGGGGATTGAGTATTTCCCACAGAGCAATGATAAAAATTAATAAGCATGAATTTGTTATTGAATGTAAGCATTTTTTTTCTGATATACATTCTTTGATCCATCGGGATTTCCTTCCTGTTATTTACTTTACAAATAAAGATTTATTGGAACATAGCCATGTGTTTTTTCAATTATTGTTTAAATTTGCTTTTGTGCAGATTTAGGCAGATTTAGGTTTTACAACAAAGACATTAAGAATGACATAGTTGAAATGTAAATAAAGAATATATCTAATAAAAAAAAGTATGATATAGTTGAAATGTTGAATCTACTTCCCATTGAAGGAAAGCCTGATGAGTCCTGATCATATGTTCATGTGATCTGTGTTGCACACTAAACCATTACTGAGATTTAAAATTTTGGTGAGACTTTTAAGAATGATTAAATCCAGTGGATTCTATATTTCCCTGCTGATTCATAAAGAACAAAGTACACCATCAAGGAAAAGTAGGGACTGATCTGTAGGAATTGCCAACAAACATTAGAAACATAGTAAATGTAAGGGAAAGGACTAGCAGAAATGATCTGTAAAAGGATCTTCTTTTTTAATGTAAATTACATCACCTATAAAGAAAGTCTAGTTTCACTGTTAACTGTCTGAATTATTGTTAAATGGTGATTAAAGGTATTAGAGAAAGGTATTCATAGTATGTTGGTGAGAGGACAAAGGCTTTTACCTTTGTTCCTTATTCATGATGCTGACATTGCTCTTGCCTTATGACTGACATCTTCCTCTTCCCTCAGTGACTTCCCTAAAAGATGAGAGTGTGGTAAATATTGTTCTCTTCTACTTTAGAATTAGCATATAAGCATTTATAGCATTTTATCAGTAGAATTCAATTAGAGTCTGGTTCACACAACTAAGCTATTATGATAATTGGGCTTTAATAAATCACTTGTTCTATCTTATTCTCATGGGCCTTTTACTCCCTGGGGCATTCATTCTATTTCATTGTGCTGTGAAATTAAAAGAAAGAGAATTGTATAAAATGTTATGAAGAAGATAAGGGTAATTTTACATATAAGTTTGACCTTATAGCATTTATTACTAACCTGGGACTAGAGTCATCATGGGTAAGCACCCTGATACTATGTCACTATAGAGATGTCACCAGCCCTCATCTAACTAATGAGAGTAAGTCAACAATCTCTGTTAAATGAAATGCTTACCAGAGTTCATTGTGGTAAATACTCAGTTTCTTAGACTTAACAAACTACATTTCACAATCTATTCTTTAAAGACATAGAGGAAAAAATAAACATAAATTTGTATAATGTATATGCTTATCATAAAGAACAAATTTTATTAGGAAAATCTCAAAAAGAATTGACTTGTTGAATATGCACTTTCATGGGTTTAAAGAGAAGGTAAGTAAGATGCAGTGATGTAAACATGGAAGAAAGAAGAAAACAATATTGAAATGCAGAAAGTGAGAAAACCAATAATAAATAGGAAGGCCTGTGAAGAGAAATTGGTGAGGGAATGAAACATGTCAAAGAATGAAAATTAACATAGTGGCTCTCTAATAACCATCAGGTATTACATATAAAGTTTATCATGATATTTCTCTGTTAGTAGAAGTGGATCATAGGCACCCAAATATGATAATGTCTTTATTTTCTCATTAGAAATATGACAAAATCTACCTCAGTGGACTATAATAAATCTATGAATTGAGGACCCTTTCATTTTGCCAGGCACACATCAGTTATTAATATCATCTTTGTCATCTTCTTACATCCCAGGCTATGTTCTCATACCATTATACATGAAAGGTTTTGAGCAATAAGGAGGGTATGCTTGCGCAGTTTAAGGAACTGTATTATTGTTAAAAACGTTTTAGGGTTCTTTATGATACTGTTCTGTGTTTATGTAAATCCTTTTATGGCCAAAGCAACTAAGAAAATATGAAGTAAGCCATTGATGGGCATTCATTATAAGATATTAAATCACAGCCCCCCATCCAAAGAAAACTATTTCTGGAAAGTCAGTTGGTTACTTTGTTAGGTACATGGTTTTCAGAGCTCACAAGGGTGCCTTTTGGCACATTGGGATAGTTCTCACAAACTTCCCAGGAGGTCTAGATAAGTGAATTAGTTTCTAAAAATTACTCTCTTTCTCTCTTGGGAACTCTTGAAGTTGGAGAAATCTGCTTGAACAAATGCCTTTCCCTCCCCTGTATAATAACAAAGTGATTGCCCCTTTCCCTACCAGGATGGGAATAAGTAATCTAAATCTTGGAACTAAAGCCTTCCTTGCCAAAAGGTTCTGTTTTTTCTGTAGCTATCTTGGGTGACTGAAACTACAACTTTTGGAAAGTAAGAAGTGGCTTTGAAAGAGTAGTGTTATTTTATTCAGAACCTAGTATTGCTCATTCTTACGAAAGAACAGCTCTCAATATCCTAAAATTATAAATTCTTACCAGAGGTCCAGTGTGTAGTGATGAGTACTGCTATATATTTGTTCAAATCAAATAAACAGAAAGCTTCAGAATACTAAAATATAAATTTATAATACTAAATATAAATTATTTTAATGAAATACACATAATGAAACTGGTTATTTCATTAGGTGTATTTCATTAAAATAATTCTCTAAAACATGTGAAATTGCTTATTTTAAGGTCACATTTTTATTGTTATTTTTATTAGTTTATAAAGGAAGTTTCCTCTACTCCACACTATCTCCTCACCTTTTTCCAGCCTTGCTGTTTTCCCTCCCATTTTATTCAATTTGTTAAGACTGATATAAAAAATGTTCACTTTCAATAATCAGAAATTTTTGTTATATGTATGTATGTATCTATGTATGAATGTATGTATATATGTTAATATTGTCTACCATTATTTATTGTCTCTTTTTATTGTGAAATTCTCATATTGTTTATATATTGTAACATTGGCATTGATGCTGAATGGATAAAATAAAAATAATTTTCTATTTCTTAGCTAATGAAAATATATCAACCAAGGCTTTTATATAAGAAACAATTCACAAAGCATAGTATTTATTCAAGAGGAAGAGAAGAGGAAGAGAAGAAACAAATCTAACTCAGTTTGACTTATGAGAAATATATTAACATGTAAGAAGTACTGGTAAGATAACTGCAATTGAAAAGTAAACAAAATATAATTGTGTATGAAACAGTGATTATATTCCATATTTTAACTATTTGGTTGCGATCTTAGGCTACTCTGGCTGAACCATCTTTTCATCCTATTTTGTTTCTTCTTAAACAGTAACAACCAATAAAATATATTTGATCATTGACACATGTGTCACTGCTGTTAATAGTTGATTATTGTTAGGTCTGGCCGGTGGTTACTGGCCATGTGATCATGTCTAACTAAAACATTTAATTTTTTTGAAATTGATAATCCCATTGACAATAGCCTTACTTTTATTTCTGAAGGTATATTAGCTAAAATATGGAATATAATCACTGCTCCATACACAATTATATTTTGTTTACTTTCCAATTGCAGTAATCTTACCTAAACCTAAACCTAAACATCTCAATATCCTTCTCATAAGTCAAACTGAGTTAGGTTTGTTTCTTCTCTTTCTCTTTCTCTTTCTCTTTCTCTTTCTCTTTCTCTTCTCTTTCCTTCTTTTCTCTTCTCTCTTTAAGAAGGTTGAAAATTCACTGGGAATACGAGTGGTCATATATAAATATGCCTTGGAACAAGGCACAAAACAACATAGATCTGGGGCTGTTGAGAAAGAAAACATCACACCATAGATGTTATTGACCTCAAATGTCTACAAACATAGGTAACTGTTTTGTATCTGTAAATAGGAAATCTCAGAGTATTTTTAATAATTATTTTAGTATATACACAGTAAATCACATTCCGTGTATCTTTAGTGTTTTGTAAAAAACATCAGCATTATTTTATATTTCACAATCACACTATATTTAGGTTAAGAAACCAGCATCCTTGTGACTCTTGAATCTATAGGAGCAATGTGAGGCTAGGTGATTACTTTCTACTCTGAAAAGTTGGAGTTGTTCACAAGCCAGAGGACTTGCTCATGGCCATGCATTACTTAAGGTTTGAGATTAGACATAAAAAATCCTTCCTCCTATTCTATGAGATGTTATGTCTCAGTAAATTATTTTTGTCATATAGATCATGTCAACATTATTTTAAATAATTTAGTTCATTTTAGAAAACAGTGTATTCCAGAGTTGGGGATATAGTTCAGTGGTATAACTGTAGCTTAGTGTGTACAAAGCCCCAGCAAAACACATGAACATACACTTACACATATACATACATATATGCATACATACGTACATACAAACATGTTGACATGCACATATGCACACATGAATATAAAAGAATAACATGTCCCTTTAATGTCTAACTATATGTTTGGACTCTGATATTTATACTCAAATAAAAAATTCATTAAATATTGATGAGAAAATGTGTAACAATAATTGCAAGTTGCTTTGCGTTTCTTTTTAGATGTAAAATTAGAGAGAGTAAGAATCTTGTGCAATGTTGAAAGAAATAAATGGCAAACACACCAGCATGTCTTATATATTTTATTATTCTATTTTTCTGAAGACAATTTTATTCATTGTTCTAAAATGTAATATTACTGTTTACATGTGGGAAATGACTTTTAAATTTCAAACTATTATTGAGAATTTAGGTAAAACTACCTGCACAAATCTTAAACAGTATCTTACCAGGTAATACTCCAGCATGAGTGGGAGAGAGGCCAACAAGCCACCTTTCATTGGCAGGTTGAGCATGCTGCAGTACATGACCCCTTACCCGTATGTACACATACAACACTAGCTGGAATCAGCCGGTTTTTATGTATGTATATATATATATATATATAGATATAGATATAGATATATAGATATATAGATATGTATCATGAAAGGACACAAATGTGTTTGTGGAACCTTGAGTGAGTTTAAGGCTAGACTATGGGTGGAAATGATCAAGATACATTATATATTGAATACAGTAATAAAATTATCAAATAGCTAAAACAACAGTTATTTATCAACACAAGACTTTTCTTTCCTAAATTACTTAGAGGATAATGAATCAGTTTTCCAAAATAAAGCATTTTGGGAAATCTATTACTGAGCAAAATAGAACAGAAAGGCAATAGACTGTGTAATTAAAAATTTAATTTGTTAAAAAAAAAAGGTGTCTAAAGCTTTAATAGTAGCCATTAACAGAAAGAGTGGTTTAGTATGCTTTATTAACCAAAACACCAGCAAGATTTTCATTGGCTACACACACTTTGAATTTTGTTGTCTTCTGTTTAACATTAATTTAGTGACTTAATTATTTTTTTCCAATATCAGTAAGTATATCATGAATTTGTTGTTCACGCTGACTTTCAAGTTGCTTTTTAGCTGTTTGGTTAAAATGCTGTCTCACTTTATAAGGATAGGAACTCTTCCTTGTCTTGGTAACTCTGGTGTCCTGTTGCATGGAGTTAGCCATGGAATGGAAAGCAAATATGCACAATGTGACTCTCACCTTCTATTTCCATGGTCTGTGCTTTCTAGCTACATAAGGGCAGCAATGCTCTAGGGAGACACAGACAGTCAGAAACATGAATATTTAAAATTTGATTTTGTATTAATGTGGACAAGAAACATTAAGAAGCTAAGGAAAAGTTATTACTTTAATTAATTGTTCTGTTTTAACACTATTTTATTTTTATTCTCTGTCTTTATTGACTTTTTTAAAAAAAATTATATATTTTGCTCATATTCTTTGTTCTCCCTGACTTTTCCCCTACCCAATTTCATGTTCCTCTTTCTTAAATAAATAAATAAATACCAACAACAAAGCAAATAACATTTTAAAAACAATAGCAGTAGCACACATGCCACAAAACAAACAAACAAACAAATACAAGGTGTCGGACTTGTGTTGGTAATCTGATCATGATCCTGGGGCCTGCCCTAGAGTATGGTTGATATGTTTAGGTTCTCTCTGTAGAGGCAAACTGATTTTCTCTCTCCCAGGAGGCATCAAATACAAGTAAGTGGCTTCTTGGTTAAATGTGGGACCATGTACCTACTTCCCCTTCTCTTTGCTGAGATTCTGTTTACAAAACTGCAAAATATGTAGAGTTGGTAAACAGGAAATTTAATTTTAATTGCTTTAATGTTCTAAAGATGTGTTCTAATTAATAATCGCCTTATACACTCTTATTATTTTTCTTTAAATGGATATTCTTATTACAGTTTTGAATGTGAATATATATACATGAGATGGACTTTTACTACTATATGACTCTACTCTATACTACAATTTGGATACCTAACTTTATAATATATTTTTCATAACAATTATAAAAAAACTTTAAAAATATATGCTTGTCTGCTTCTTTGTTAAAATACCCTGATTTTAAATTAACAAAATGTTGCATAGAAAGGAAATCTGTTTTATTGTTTAAACATGTTTATGTTGCATTGTATTTTTTTTACAGTGAGAAATTTTGTTTATGTCACATTTGGTATCAGAAATATATTTGCATTTTAAGAAGATTAGAGTCTATAAAAAATAGACAAGGCATAGGGTATAAGTCTAGGTTAATCATCTAAATTTCTGAATGTCACAGACATTACACATCAGGTCTTGGGTGTCCTGTCTTATGGTCTGTTTTCTTTCCACATGATTCTTTTATGTCACACTACCATCAGGATCAGATGCCTCTAAGACTGAACTCTTAAGAAATTCTAGGTTCTTATGACTAATTTCATTTGTATCCTGTCCACTTGGATTTTAGAGACACGTTCATGATTACATTCTTAGTTGTTCTCTTTTCCCTTATCTTCTGTCATCTATGTACTTAAAGAAGGTTGGAATTATCACCAAATCCTTTCTGATCTTCTATCCCTAGTCCATCTATCTTTAAAATCCTGTTAGTTTTACCCTTAGAATATGCCAGGTCCACCTACTGCCAATGATTTGTTGGCAGTGTAGAAGTGATCACCTAAAACTCTCTAGGTTATGTTTTCCTAACAGAGGCACTGCAGAGTTTATTTCATTTGGAATATAAGCTAAATTCCTCAATCAGTTATCCTTAAAACATTTTCCCAGACTCCTGTTGGTACTTTCCTTGTTTACAAATCCATTGACATAACACTTGTTTCATTGCTCTCTCCTGCTCTCATTCATCACTCTTCCCATTCATCACTTTCCATCTATGTATTAGTGTAAGTAGATGATTTCCTCTCCATCAACTCCATTATCCTCTCCCCACCTCCTCATTCTCTCCTCACCACTTTGTCTCCCTCCCCTTTCTTTCTCACACATAGATCATCCTGCTTCACTACTTTCATTCTTTTCACTTTCTCACACTTTTACTCACTCTCCTGCTTCTGCATCCCATTCTCCTCAGTGAAATACGTCAAATGAAGTCTACTGAAACCAATTCTATCTCAGGCAAAATGTTTTTCTTCTCTCTATGCAAAATACTAAGACTTACTCCACACCAAATACAAGCAATCACATATGGAGTTTGGACTAGAGAAAGCCTCGGGTTTCTTATGAAACTAGAGCTGACAATCATAACCTCTTTGTCTTGACCTCTGATTGCACTCTGAGCTCACACAGGAAACAGTTTCTCCAACCGAATCTCACTGGGTATATAAACCACATTTAAGATAGGCCCCATGACCTTTAATAGATGACCAATACCAAAATAACTCAATAGTTAATTTTTTTGGAGGTTTTTGCTTTATAATACTATGCCTGGCCATTTTTGCTTGTTTTTTAATTTTTATTCAAACATTTTTTGCTTATATGGTATATTTTCCAAATTTACATTCTTATAGGATTTCTGTGTGTGAATATATGTGTCTGTATCTGCATGTATTGCTTATTCTTTTTCTAAAGTTCCATTTTTTCCTGTTTGGTTGTTTTGTCCTATTCTGGTTTGTTTGTTTGTTTGTTTTGAGATGCTTGTTTTCTGATGAGAGAGAGAGAGAGATAAAAATGTAGTAGATTTGGATGGGTTGGGAGGTGGGTAGGCTCTGGGAGAAGTTGAGGGAGGGGAATCTATATTCAGAATATATTGTATGAAAAAAATCTATTTTATGAAAAAAATTAAAGATTCTAAAATATAAACTACCTCAGTTATAATATATACATGATGTATGCTTAAGAATTTTAGAAGAAAAAAACAGGGTTCTTCCCAATTTTTACCTACAAAAGAAAAGAAATCCAGGTTTTTACTTATTGTGAGGGCCAGATTTTTCTACTTTACAAGCGTGTGTGTGTGTGTGTGTGTGTGTGTGTGACTATATTTAGAATTCTTGATTCTGGCAGTTGCTTAATACTGCTTTCCCCACATGTCCCAAAGAAGCCTTCAGATCAAAAGAAAGAGGTCAAGCTGTTATCCTATATAAAGACAGATTCACTGTTTCACTAGAGCTGCTAAATCAAAGTACTATGAATTAGATGACTTTAAACAACTGGATTTTATTGTCCCAGAATACCGGAGCATAGATATTATATATACATATGTATAATATATATAATATGATTTTATTTATATAAACTGGAATTAGTATAATGAGATATAATATATATTAGTATATATGAGATATATACTAATTATATATAAGATATTAACATATATGAGAACTAGTATAAATGAGATATAACATATATATTGTATATATGAGATATAATATAATATATACTAGTATATATGAGAGAAAACATGTTTCTTTTCTTTGACTAATAAATATTTCAATTAATTAATAATTTAATTAATTAATGGTTATAATCAGTAATTTACTTAATGCCATTACCTCCTTTTGCATCTATTTTCCTGGAAAATAACAAATATTGCTGAAACTAATTTTACTTGTTCGCATATTTTCTTTATCCTTTCATTACTCTGTTTTTGGACACTTAAGTTTTTTTCCTGACTTAACCATTATGAATTGTGTTAAAGTAGTCAGTAATGTATAAAAACCATTGTGACTTGGGGTCCTTTGGGCAAATACCTTGGAGTGACAGACTTCTATCACATGGTAGATCAAGAAATAAATATTTTTATAGTGACTTATTCAGTTTATATGACCTCCAAATCTAAAATGGGTTATTTTATCAAAGTACTAAGTAAACCCATTTTACATCTTCAGTAGCATTTTGAAAAATGCTACTTTGTTTTGTTTCTTTACAATGGCTGCCATTGCAAATAAGTGAGAAAGAATCTTGATGTGGCTTTAAATTGCATTTTCTTAACCAATGTCTGTTTGTGCTTTATCTTTTGAGAAGTATTTTTTAAGTCCATTTATTTGTTAGGTTGTTGAATTCTTCATTAATTTTATTACATTCTTGTATCTTTAGATATTAACTTTCTATCACATATACAGATAACACACACTGATTTCTAATCACATAGGCTGTTTTTAATGTCTACTTATTTTTAATGTGTAGAACTTCATAGTTTCAAGATCCTCATTTAATATTGTGATCCATATTCCCTCAACAACTAGGGTTTTATCCACAATGTTGTGTGTTCTCCTGGCCTGGCATGGGGGGTGGGCATGCTAATCTCTTCATCATTCCAATTTTGATATATGTATGCTGACATGAGCACTAGAGTCATATTCAAAACAAACCTTGCCTTCTCTCATGTCTTGATGTGTTTCTTCAACTTCTCCTCATCTGATTCCAAATCTCAGATCTTACTTTATACTGTTGAATCCATTTGGAGTCTATTTCATCACAGTGAAAAGGGCCCAGTTGCATTCTTCTAACCTTTTTTTTTTAACTTACTACACTATTTTCTAAAGTCTGTCTTTGCTTCAGTTTATGGTTTTTACACATTTGTCAAAAGCTCCTATGATTGTAGCTATGTAAGTTTTCAGTGTTCTTCTGTTCCATTGATCTAGGTATTTATTTTTGTGCCAGTTTAAATCCCCACACAGTACTCTGGGTTGCTTTCTGAAAGTGTCAGTCACTATTTGGAGTGACTTCTATGCTTCTTCACAAAGTGAGAGTCACAGCTTGCAGTACATCAAGAATAGGACATGATCCTCTGTTGGCAATCACATGTACAAACAAGGCTTTCTTCTTCCTGCTCAGCTCTGTGTATTCATCTATGTACATAAGAGCAACTCTCTACCCTAGAGAGACATTTGTTCTACTTCCTATCTGGATTTAAAGTATTGCATTCCAGGACTTTGTGAAGTAATGATCACTGAAACCTCTGAAGAGTTACATTGGAATTCCACACCCATAAGTATATTTGAATCTGTCATATTGCTGAGTACATTTAAGAGATTCTTATGAACATCAGTATATTAAAATCATGTGAAAATTAGCAGAATATTTTGTTTCCAAAAACTAGCTTGTATCATTTAATAGTTGTTATAATCATCAGATGTTCCCATGGCGCATTCATTTACCTTTAATCAATTCATTTCTATATACAAGGAGCAAAGCACTATATGGTAAAACATAAATCATGATACATTGAATTTAACCAAGTAGTACTTTTAAAGATGTAACAAATTTTAAGTTGCAATAGAAGAAATAAAATGTAATAATTTAAGGATTCAGCTGACAATGAACAACAGTGGAGGATTTTCTGGCCTAGATGAGGCCCTCTTTGACATAGAGAAAGCAATTGGCATTTTCACAGTGCCTACTTTGGTTCTTGGCTACACACACTTTGAATTTTATTGTCTTCTATTTAACACATTAATTTAGTGATTTAATTATTTTTTTCCAATAGCAGTAAGTATATCATGAACTTGTTGTTCACGCTGACTTTCAAGTTGCTTTTTAGCTGTTTGGTTAAAATGCTGTCTCACTTTATAAGGATAGGAACTCTTCCTTGTCTTGGTAACTCTGGTGTCCTGTTGCATGGAGGCAACCATGGAATGGAAAGCAAATATGCACAATGTGAATCTCACCTTCTATTTCCATGGTCTGTGCTTTCTAGCTACATAAGGGCAGCAATGCTCTAGAGAGACACAGACAGTCAGAAACATGAATATTTAAAATTTGATTTTGTATTAAAGTGGACAAGAAATATTAAGAAGCTAAGGAAAAGTTATTACTTTAATTAATTGTTCTGTTTTAACACTATTTTGTTTTTATCCTCTGTCTTTATTGATTTTTAAAAGATATATATGTTTTGCTCATATTCTTTCTTCTCCCTGACTTTTCCCTACCCAATTTCATGTTCCTCTTTCTTAAATAAATACCAACAACAAAGCAAATGACATTTTAAAAACAATAACAGTAACACACAAGACAAACAAACAAACAAACAAATACAAGGTTATTTGTATACCTTTTGTAGAGTATACCTTTTGGAACACTCCTCAGCTATTAAAAACAAGGTTATCACAAATTTTGCAGGCAAATGGATAGAACTGGAAAATATATTCCTGAATGAGGTAATTCAGACCCAAAACTCACTGATGAGTAGATATTATCCCAAAAGTTCAGAATACTCATGATAGAACTCACAGACTGCATAAACCTTAACAAGAAGGAAGGCCCCAGTGTAGATGCTTCAGTCCCACTTAAAAGAGGGAACAAAATAATCATGGGAGGCAGAGGAAGGGGGGATCTGTGTGGGAGAAGGGTGGAGGAGGGAAAAAACCCAGAAAGCCAGGAGAATGAATAGAAATATGCAGTAGTGTGGGGTGGGGAATGATGGGAGCCAATAGAATGTCCCAAGCACCAAGGATGTGGGAGGCTCCTAGGACCCAGTGGTGAGGACATTAGCTATAATGCCCAACAGCAGGACCTATTGAGACCACCTATAGTAGATAGACATGGCCCCAAGTTGAAGGATGGTGCCATCTGCCCATCTCAAAAAATTTAACTGAGAATTATCCTGTCTAAAGGAAAGGCAGGGATGAAAATTGGAGCAGATACTGAAAGGAAAAGGTCATCCAGAGACTGCCCCTCCTTGGGAAACATCCCAGGTGAAGAAACCAAACCCCAACACGATTTCTGATGCCAAGATGTGTTTTCAGACAGGAGTCCTTTGAGAGGCTCTGCCAGCACCTGACTGAGACAGATGCACATACTTACAGCCAACTACTGGACTGAAGTTGGAGATCCCTACGCCTGAATTAAGGGAAGGATGGGAGTAGTTGAAGGGGATTGCAACCCCACAGGAAGAATAACAGTGTCAACTAACCTGAACCCTCAGAACTCCTGGGGACTAAGCTACCAACCAAAAAGCATGCACGTGCTGGTCTGTGGCCCCCTCTACATATGTAGCAGAGGGCTGCCTTGTTTGGCCTCAGTGGGATAGTATATCTTGGTCCTGTGGAGGCTTGATGCCCACAAGAAAAGGGGTGCTACAGGAGTGAAGTGGAAGTGAGGGGGTGGGGAGCAACCTCTTAGAGGTAAATGGGTGGGGGATGGGTTGTAGGGGACAACATTTGAGATGAAAATGAATAAAATAATAAATAAAAAAGTTTAAAGTATAAAAGTAAGAAGGTATTAAAGAACCAATAAGTATAAATGAATAAATAGGAAGATATAATTAGATATCAAATGATATATAAATAGCTGAAATCAAAGCTATTATTAGGCTGCAGAATAAGATGTTACTACCTTTACCATTTTATTCATAAACAGATGCTTGCTGGTTAAATGTATACATGCTGATGGGTTTAATTACTTGAGAGAAAAATTATGGAGAGATATTTATAGCATAATATATATGTTACATATATGTACAAACATATAAAAACAATATAATATGAAATATTAAAATATTTTTGAGGTTTATTTTTATTTTTATTTTACTTGCAAAATATATGCCTGTGTGAGGTGTCAGATCTGCAACTGGAGTTACAGACACTAATGAGTTGCAATATGGGTGCTGGGAATTGAATCAGGATCCTCTGGAAGAGCACTCAGTGCTCTTAAATGCTGAGCTATTTCCCTTGCCTGAAATATTAAGATATGTTCTGGTATATAAAAAATTGGAAGAAAATGGTCATTGTTACTTTATTAGGAAAAACGGTAATTAGTTCTTCACAAAACGCAATACATGCTGCTCTGTGTATGAAAGTCTTTAAAGTTTATTGATGATCACCTACACTGGAGTATATTTTATATTACACTCCAACCCAGACTCATACACTTAGAAGACTTTGTAAAAGAATTAATTATAAAATTACATGTTACTTATTCTTTTTAAATTCATTTAGTGGTGCCAAACAAGATGAGTTTTTTCCTTTACTTTTTCACTTTCTGTGCTATAAAAAAAAGTTAGTTTGGTTCACATACAACTTGGTGAATCAGGTTTTGTATTTAGTAGCAGAGGAGCCTGTTTATCATTTCAGTGAAGCTTGTTACCAACATTATGACTAACACAGACAAACACATTTTGTGTTTAAATGTGATACACTCACATACATACACACATACACACACACATACACACACACATACATACATGCATACATATAATTATACTTTTATGCTTGAACAAGGTAGGCATGAGACTGAGAGCTCAGCTTCATAGTCCTGATTCTATCAACTTTGATAATTCATGTGTCCCTTTCTCCCTTCTCTATCTTCACTTTAGGTCTCTATAGTTTGTACATAGAGACAAAAAGTGGTTATGCTAAATGTCATGAATGTAATGTGTCATATGATTGACCTGGTTTCTAGCCATAATAAATGTTTATGATTTGTTTCAACACTCTTTCCTAGAAGAACCTTTCAGTATTCTCAAAATAATTCTCAGTATAGATTTGCAAAGTTGGTATATATGGTGCTTGTCATTGTCTTAAGAACCTGAACTCAAATCTCAGCTCTGATATTTACTAGCTTTTTGACTGTGAGAAAGCCGTAGTGCCTCTGTGATCTTTATTGTATTCTTTTATAAAGCATGACAGTAAAATCTTCTCTAGAGCCTACTTGAAAAGACTGAGTGAATTAATATTTGTAAACAGTACACAATAGTAGTAATAAAATTAATAAAAGGATATAGCAGGACATATGACAAATTATAACATTTTCATTAGGAGGCCCAACTATTATTATAAGCCTATTATGTATGTGTATATTACGTATAATTAATTATATATGTATATATTATTATTTTTGTGTGAGCCTGTCTCTCTGTGTATGTCAATATGTTTGTGTATTTGAGAGAGAAAGAATATATGTAAAACAGTAAATTATCAACCAAAATTTATTGCAATAAAAGTTGGATCAACAGGATAGTATTAGCATGGTAAAACTGGAAATAGGTAAATACACTAACAAAGAATCAACTGAAAACACAACTTGTGTTCATAAGAAATTTTGTTATAGGTAAAGTATTTATAATATCTGAAGTGCTATAGAGATACAATTCCATCTCAAATTCCACTGTCCCTTTTTATTGCTAAAAAATACTACTCCTTAATTAACATAGAACACAGAATACACAGATAGACACCAACAGAAGATACAAAGCTTGAGGCATCTCACTGCCGGATTTCAAGCTATATTGCAAAGCTATAATAATTAAAATAGTATAATATTAACAAAAACAATGAAACAACAAACCAACAAATAAACACCAGATAATGTGATTAATGAATGCCAAAATTTATCCCAGAAATACACACCTTCATCTACTCAATTCTTATTAAGAATTTTTCTCTTAATTTACTTTAATTTTTATTAAAAATATTCTTTTTTCATACAGTACATCCCAACAATACTTTCTCTTCCCTCTTCTTTTCCCAGGTCCCCTCACACCAATCTAGTCTCCATCATCTCCTCTTCAAAAAAGACCAGGCCTTTAAGAAATGAGAGGGTTTATGGGACTTTTGGGGAGTGGGGAACCAGGAAAGAGGAAATCATTTGAAATATAAATATAAATAAAGAATATATCTAATTAAAAAAAAGAAATGTCAGACTAACAGAACAAAACAAGATATAATGAAACAAGGCAAAATCTGTCTTATAGAAACTGGACACAGAAGCCTAATAGGAGGAAAGAAATGTTAAAAGCAGGCAAATGAGTAGGAAACTCAGCAACTTCCATTATTAGGAGTCCCACAAAAACACCAAGCTAACAGCCAGATAACATATAGGCAGAGAACCTGGTAGAGACCTAAGTGGATTCCATGACGGCAGCTTCAGTCTCTGTGAACCCTTATGAATCTTGCTCAATTGATTTGTTGGACCATGTTCTCATGGTTTTCTCTACTCCTTCTAACTTCTACAGTCTTTCCTCCCTTTTTGCATGGGATTGCCTGATCTGCACAGGGAAGGACAGGGAAGAATACACAATAGGAGGTTTGTTTATTCCATAAATGGTGTTGGGGAGCAAGGTTTTTCTTTTACCATTTCTTTTACCATTTTCTTTTACCATAATCATGATATGGGACTTCACCTTACACCATGTTAGACACCAATGAGAAACGAAAAACGAACAAAATGCAGGAACAGAAACACACCTTATGCCATGTTAGACTCCAATGAGAAATATAGTAAAGGAACTGAATGCAGGAACAGAAACAGAAAATTCCTGGAATAAAACAGAAGGAAACATTGACCTAAACAACTGGTTTTTGTTTGTTGCTTTGTTTGTTTTAATTTGACCCTAACATCACAGGCAACAAAAGCAAAAGCAGACAAATAGAATTGCATCAGAATAAGGTGCTACATAAGGCAGAAGCTAAAAACTGCATTAGAAAGTTAACTGAAGAGCAAAACCCCAAAACCAAAAACCCCAAAAAAACAAATAAATAAAAAGCCAAACAACTAATCCAAGAAAGGGTAGAGATTGACATTTCTCCAAAGAAGTCATAGGATAGCCAACAAATGTGTAAAAAAATGCTAAACAGTCTTCATTGGAAGGAAATGAAAAAAATACGACCATAGCAAGACATCTTGTCAGCATATCTGTTAGCAAAATACAGGAGAAAACAATGTGTAGGTGAAAATACGAAGAAAGGGAATCCTGAGCCCACTGCTTGTGATAATGTGAGAAATCATAGACACTATAAAATTCTCTGTGCAGATTCCTCAGATACAAAATTAAATCACCATATAACACTCTCCTCAGCATTTAGCCTGTTGTCAAAGAATCACTAAACCAAAGTCTTCATTTTGATACTATGCACAATCATCACATTTTGAAATCAATTTAGGTTTCCATCAACATGAAACATGGAGAAAAATCATATGTCTATGTGAAAAAATGGGAAAATTGGCCTTTAAAAGAAAGAGTTATCAAGTGTGACAATGCAGGTAAAACTAAAGAATATTATGTTCATTAAGTAAGGCAAAGAAGTATGTGTCATCAATTGTAAATGGAATATGAGCGAATTAAATATTTAGTTATGGAGAGAAAAATTTCTACAGAGAAGTTTGGAGTAAGGTAGGGGTGGGGTGAAGTCTTCATAGTCTCAGTAATAGTGCAACTTTCAACATCTATTACAAAGTGATGAATATATTAAATAATTTTATATTTTTCATTAAGAATTGCTATGAAAATATATTTTAAATATTCTTACAAAAATGATATAAGGCTCAATCAATAGACTAATTGGCTCATTTTAACTATTAATTATTCATATATATACATATGTACATATACATATGTATGTTTTCATTTATATCCCATAAATATGTAATTACAAATTTTCATGCTATATAATTACTGGAAGAAAATAATTTCATTGGACAGCCTCTTTTGGTTAGAAAGCTCTCATTTTCATTTTGGTTTCATAAGTGCTTTTGAAATTTTAGTTCATTTCTTCTATTTAAGGGTTCAAAAATTATCATTCCTTTCTTTTTCCCATCCTAGAAAGATCCAAATGACACAATAGTAATTTGTAGCCTTTCAAACTCTCTATGGTCCAATTAAATGTCTGTGCTTACTGATCCTATTCATTGTTATTTTATATTGTAATTGAAAGCTTTTCATGCATTACAAAAGAGGGATCTGAACGGAAGACTACAGACATAAATATTGAAAATATGACTAGATGAGGCACTTCAGAGTTAGTCTCTCTTACAGAACACAGACCATAGACCCCTCAGATATTTGAAGAGAAGTTGTGTCACTGTGGGAAGTCTCAGTGTCCCTTTGCCTTAGAACCCTAAAACTTTTAAGAAAACTTCAAAAGCCCTCAATGATCATCCAGCCTGCACAAACTCAGCCCTGTGGCTGAACCAGTGGGTAGAGAAGGATTGTGCATGTGTTATAACACTAGAATATTAAGCAATATAAGATTACTGTAGGCAGAGGCAGAGGCAGAGAGGCAGAGAGGCAGAAGGATTTCCAGTGAGTTAGAGGCCAACCTGGTCTACAAAGTGAGTTCAGGACAGCCAGGGCTATTACACAGAGAAACTCTTGCATAGAAAGTATTAGATATGAGACTAGCACAGACAGCTTTAAAAAATATTGTATTAAAATTAGTGAGACCCAAACAATATCACAGAAGCAGTTAGTGGAGATAGAGACTGGATCTTTTTAGTGATAGGTTTAGCCAGCAGAACAAAGATACTGATGCTCTATGCAGCACAGATGGCTGAATTCCTCTTACACAGAAGGTAGGCACCCCACAGTAACAAGGTAGGAGACAAGGGTAGGCAGAGGAGGAAAAAAAAAGATTACTGTAGTCACTGTAGAAATTTCATGGGAATATGAAATAATAGTAATTGCAATGTGTGTTCCTTTCTTGAAATTTTTGCTAAAGGAAATATTTGTTTTTGCTAAAGAAATCTCTGACACTGTACAAAGAAAGACTGAATATCCCTAATGAAGAAAATAGAATGTTTCATATATCCTCAAATAGAAGGAATAATTGGGCTGGGCGGTGGTGGCGCACGCCTTTAATCCCAGCACTTGTGAGGCAGAGGCAGGAGGATTTCTGAGTTCGAGGCCAGCCTGGTCTACAAAGTGAGTTCTAGGACAGCCAGGGCTACACAGAGAAACCCTGCCTCAAAAAAACCGGAAAAAAAAAAAAGAAGGAATAATTGATCTAAAGAATGATACATTATTATAGAGTATCTCTTTGTTTATAAATATTGTTGAGGAATTAGTGCCTCAGTGATAGGGAAATTTATTTATTAGAATACATAAGAAAAAAGTCCTGATTCAGCACACATATATAACTCACAGTCTCCCAATTAAATGTGGTCCCTTAGGAAAATGTGCTCAGAATTCTGCTGTTTTATTATTATAATGTAGAACACTTAATACAGATTTAGAGAGTATGTTAGTATAATCAATTTATTAAATTTTTTACAGCTATTTATGTAATAAATATTCTTTACCTGTTTAGTTCCAATTCTTTAACACTTGATTTTTATTTCTATAGTACTACACAGTCCTTCCTATGTGACTTGTTCAACCTTCAAAATTAACTTTTTAGTCTTCCTTATGGAAGACAAAATAGCTTATTTAATTAGTAAATTTTCATATGATTTTATATAAAACTGAAGCAATGAAGAATTTTATGTCAAGTATCGTGTCATAGGTATCTCAGGATTTATGCTCTCTATAAACTCTGTTAAATATTATTCCTAATTTTTATGACTAAAACTTTTTAGTTCTCATATTGAAAGTATATTTGTTTTCATATAATATATTCTGATTACAGTTTTCCCTCCTGCTTCTCTCTCAGCTCTGCCCCATGTTCCCTCCTATCCACATCCACCCTCTCCTTAGAAAGCAAACATGCATCTAAAAAATAACAATAAAATGAGATAAAAACAAACAAATTGATATAGAAAAATAAACAAAGAAACAGGAAAAAATCAGCCAAAGAAAAAGCACACGCAGAAAAACTACATACCAACACGCAGAGACATATATTTGAATATGCAAGAATCCCCAAAACCAACATAGAACATAAGCCTTAATGTATTTAAAACATATGTAAGGTATACATAAGCTAGCCAGACAGACAGACAGAAAAACAGATGCTCTGAGAAAAATCAAGACAAAAACCTACAAAGATGCTGTTGAGTTCAATTTTGTGCTGGCCATCAACCTCTGGGCATGGAGTCTTTTGCTGTTGTTGTTTTGTTTTCTGGTAAAATATTTTTTATTTGTTAATATTTTTTACACTCCAGATTTCATTCCCCACCCTGCCCACCCCCCCAACTGTTCTAAATCCCATACCTACTCCCCACTGCCCTGTCTCCATGAGGATGTCCCTGCTCCCCACCCAACCTTGAAACCTCCCTGGAGTTGCACACTAGTAGGTTTTCTGTGAACGGAGCACTGGGAAAGTGAAAGGGGGACAAGAGAAAGAAATACACAAAGACATTAATGCATGGCTGTACAAAATCTCTCTTTACTTGGGGATAAAGAGCAGCAATATATGCTTTGGGCGCATGACCTTCCCTCCGAGGGTTGCAGAGTCTTGGACCAAATTATTCAAGAATTCAATTAGATGTAATCCATTCCCTGTATTGGAAGCTTCAAGTAATTATAATAGATCTCCATTTCAGTCTTTATCTCCATGTTATTTGGTCATTTCACTTAGATTGCCTTCATACTAGCAATTATTTCATAAATCTTCTGCTGGTTCTTAGATCTTCAGTTCTGTTCCCTCTCCAATACCTGACTATGTTCCCTTATCCCCTCCCTGTCACCTTTCCCACCCAGATTGCTCCCTCCCTCCCCACTCCTGTGATTGCTTTCTTCTCCCTCCCAAGTGGGATTGAGGCATGCTCACTTGGGCCCATTAGTTTTTGAGTTCTGTGGATTGTTTCCTGGGAATTCTGTACTATCTTGGCTAATATCCACGTTTTAGTGAGTACATATTGTGCATGTCCTTTTGGGTCTGAGTTACCTCACTCAGGATGATATTTTCTATTTCAATCTATTTCCCTGTAAAACTCATGATAGCTAAGTAGTATTCCATTGTGTAAATGAACCACATTTTCTATATCCATTCTTATGTTGTGACACATCTGGTTTGTTTCCAGCTTCTGGCTATCACAAATGAACACAGTAGTGCATGTGCCCCTGTGGCATAGTGGGGCATCTTTTGGGTATATGCCCAAGAGTGGTAGAGCTGGGTCTTCAGGTAGATCTATTTCCAATTTTCGGAGGAGCCTCCAGATTGATTTCCATAGTGGTTTTACCAGTTTGCAACCCCACCAGCAATGGAGGAGTATTCTTTCTCCACATTCTCATCAACCTGTGCTGCCACCTGAGGTTTTTATCTTAGCCATCCTGATTGGAGTAAGGTAGAATCTCAGAGTCATTTTGATTTTCATTTCCCTGACTTTAAGTCCTTTTTATCCTTAAATGAACAAACTGCATTTCAATTAAACTGACTATATCTTAGGGTTGTCAGATATTGCAAATGTGAAGATGACTTGTATAATGTTGATGGTATCTTTAAATTAAAGTTTATCACTTTTAGGATTATATTATTTCTATATATTACATTGTTTACAATTCTACAGTATTAAAAAATCAGACTTGCTTTTTGTTTTCTTACATTCAGGCATTTTCTATTCCCGACACTTTTAAATAATTCATGACAAATAAATGCAGTTATTGCTAAGGCAGTAGAAAATTAATTTCTGAGAAATGATAACTGTTATATTATTTGATTGCAGACATGTATACCATCACAAGCATAAATACACAATCCTATTCTGAAAATAAAACTTTTGAATTTGGCTGAGACTTTTACCTTTAAAAATGAATTAAATCACTTGTAGTCTTCTGGTATTCCTAACTAAAGAAAATCTCTACACACTCAGTGATACATTTATCTGAGAACTTGTAGCCCTGACCTGCATTTGTAAAAGCTGACAAAGGGCATATAATAGAAAGCTTTTAGATGGTAGAAGTCCAAGATCTCAGGAGCATCTTTCTCTGCTTTCTAATCTCAAAAGTATGTTTCAATCATTATGAGAAGATTTAAATTATGTTTTATACATATTTCAATAACTACATTTTCCCTAGCTCAGCACTTGTTAAAATTTATAAGTGCTATAAACCATCTGGAATATATACAATATATTGCTGCATGCACATAATACATGTGTATGACATTTGCTTTTCCATATACAATTATTCAGTACTTGTGGCATCATACTTAATATTTGAAATCAAATATATTTATGCCTATTTTTATAAAGATAATTGACACACCACCATCTAACCAGTTCTGTCATAAGCTGTTCCAAGGCCTAAGCTTCTGATTATTGACATAAAATTAAGTATCAGTTATTCCTGACTTTTATTTCTCTGTAGTAACACTCAAGCCTGTAGTTACATAGCATATCTGGGTCTCTGAGTTCTATCTCAATGTTCTCTCCAAATGCACCAGACTGCATTTCCCCATGCATCTCATCCTCAGGCAAATTTAGCCAAGTCCAAATTATTTTTTATTGGTTATTTATTGGTCTTGTGTTGAGATTCTGCCACTGAGTAAGAAAAGCAATTAAACTTAGAAACTTTAGGTTTCTCAGCTATCTATAGTTTGTTAGCCCTGTTTTTGCTATAGGTTCTTTGGAAAGAAAATGTATAGCATATATGAAACCATTGCATATTTGTGTATCTTAGTGGTGGAGAATTACTTCACCCTGGTATTGTACCTCAGGCAGTATGATCTTTCCCTTAATGAGAAACATTTTTTAATTATTTCCAGTAAGATAAATTAGATTTATAATATCACTGACTCCCCTGATGCAAATAGATTTCCATCATCACTTGCTATCTATTCTAGCTATGAATTCTCTAGGCTCCTCTTCTTTCTGAAAAATCACTGTATTCAACAGAGTTGCTAAGCCCCTGTTATGGACTAAAGATTACTCTGGGAGACTTTGGTTTAACCTGAGTAAAACCTTAAGATATAGCCATTTCCAGTATGTCTGTTTTCTGGGTAAAAAGAAGCCTTCTCATTGACTTCTCATCCAAGTGATTTCTCCAGACTCCATCATACAGCAGAGTAGACAGAGAATCAGGATGGAGTTTGCCACTCAAAATAAATTCATAATACTTGTTGAAATGAAGTTGAAATAGTGTTCCTTAGGAAATTTGTTTGTAAGTTAAATATATGTACTAAAAACACCAATGTTTATGCCACGTGGCATAAAATAAATGGAAAATCAGACACTAAGATGAACACAAAGAAAGATCAATCAAAAGGCAGATCAGAACAAAAATCAAATGCAGGGTAGATGAGAAAAATAATGGAGAATCCTGATAATACTCACGTTTTTGCATTCTACTTGTGGAATTCTAGACACAATTATATGCTCATTATGAATGAATCATTTTGATTCAGTAGGTTTATTTGGTGCTTGAAATAAAAAGGATACAATTGGTATGTGACTGTACTGTTCTGCAGACTCACATGAGAAGAGCTTATTATTTTAATGCCAAAAGAAAAATGGTAACTTATTCCAAAACTTTAGCATATCTGTATAGGGAAGCACATTTTTGAGTATAAAATGGAAGGATGATTCTGTCTAGTTTGTTATCTTGTTTGAGTTCATGTGTGTTCTAAGGTGTGGATGAAATCTTTGGCATTGATAAAATAAGAAAAACTTGGTGGAAAGGAAAGTTGGAAAGTTGGCAGTTGTTAATTCTATTGTAGTAAATATTAGCATTAAGTTTTAAAGGATGTAAACCACCTTCAATGTTGACTGAGTACTTTGTATTTGTGAGGCACTGAACAAATTACTGCTTGTACTTTATTTCATTTTCCTGTCCATAGTCCCTAGGGTGTTATTTTTATTTTATTAACTGAGAAAACTGTGAGTTAATTAGGTTGTCTCCCAAAGGTCCCACAACTGTTGACTTGGAAGAATACACAATACTCTAATAAGGACTACAATATACCTTACATCAAACACAGATAAATCTAGGAAATGTTTAGAATAATATGCAATTGGTTTTCAGTTAATAGAGCCCCTGACGTACTATTTTCCATTGTGATTATTCCTATTCTACTCCAGGAAAAAGAAAATTAACGCAGGCTACCAAAACACTGTATTTCATATTCATCTTAATCTCCATTCCAATGTTTGGTAATCCAACACAGCCAACATTTAATGACTTGGGTATTCAGGGAGTTTGAGATATTCTTAATTTCAAAAGCATGTTTTTACTCTATAATGTATCTGATGTAAATACTGAGAATTAGCCTGCCACTGTCTAATTATCATTGCATGTCACATCAAAGGGACAAAAGAAATTCAGGCCTACAGCCATTACTGAGTACATGCAGTAAGTCTGCTGGTGTACATTCTTAGCACTGTGCTCGTGGTAAGGGGGCTGCCAGCTTCAGAAGCCAGACATTTTCAATGATAACACAATCATGTCATTTGTTCTTCTTAGCCAGAAATACCACTCCTGTAGACAGTGTCAGATTTTCTGTATCGGGCATGAGATCAGCTCAACATGTCACTAGGGAAATTTTGATGCTGGAAATAAAATCCTCAGAGTTAAAATGTTATTGAGCCAGTTACATTCAGACCAGATTAAACTTATATATCCATTTAGTGAAAAAGCTGCACTCCAGATTGTCATTTTATATATGTATAGATAGATAGATAGATAGATAGATAGATAGATAGATAGATAGATAGATAGATAGATAGATAGATAGATAGATAGATAGATGGATATGTAGGTAGATAGATAGATAGATAGATAGATAGATAGATAGATAGATAGATAGATAGATAGATAGATATAGATAGATATAGATAGATAGATAGATAGATAGATAGATAGATAGATAGATAGATAGATAGATAGATATAGATAGATGATAGATAGATAGATAGATAGATAGATAGATAGATAGATAGATAGATAGATAGATAGATAGATATAGAGAGATAGAGATACATACAAATTTCCCTAGATTTAAACTGATTTAGCAGAATCCAAATATTTAGAAATCATCATCATATCTATACTAAAATACAATGCCTTGGTATTGCAATGATAAATAAAATAACATTACAAAAATCACTGCTTTTAAATACCACCTCTTAATTACCATGAACACATGTGTTACATGTCAGTTGCTACTCATTACTGTTTAGTGGGCTGAGCAATCGCCTAAAGACTATGAAACAGATGTGATTATGACTTTATTTTATTTTTGAGGACTTCACATATACGCACTGATTCTACGCCATCCCTCCTCATGTTTCCCCTTGCAGTTCCTCAGTGTCACCCCACTCCCTTCCAGTTAATGACCTCTTCTATCTTAATTTTGATATAACTCCTTCTATCCTAAAAGATAAAAATTAAACCACACAGTGTTTTAAGTGAGAAAGGGGCTTAAGCACAATACAAGCCCTTCCCGAAATATATTATAAAAATCAATGACTCCTTATCTGGTGTCAATTTCTGGGTAATGTTTTGAAGCTAAATTTTTGCTGTGTCACTTGTCCAAGAATTCCTTGTAAATTTGTTAATTTGCTCTCTTCTATTCTTTGTATATAAGGTTTGGAAGATTGTTCATGTGATATGATAAATTTCTGACATAAATTAAGAGAATCTAATAAAAAAGATGGCAAATTGTCATATCCTGACGTTTCAGTATTAGCATGTTTATGTTTTACACTTAGAATATGAAATGATACAGTACGACACTTTTCTGATAAATTTCTTCTAAAAAATTATAAATTACTGCTAGTCTCTGGACAGATTTTTGTGACTAATTCAGCCGTCTGCCAGTGAGTCTCCCATAAATGTTTGCATTCTGGCTTAATGAGAATTGATTGACTCTTCCATTTCTTTTTTTCATCAAATCTCAGGGTAGTAAAGTGCAGGTTAGCAAAGAAATTTCTTTCTTTTTGAGGGCATTTTTGAAATGCAAGCAGCATTTGGTTTCAGTTTTTAGAGAGCTCAGCATTTTTATGACTGAGCATCAATATCTTACATAACAGATGCGATTCGACCAATGTTGTGAAATGGTTTCTCTATAGATAACACAGTTGGCAATTTACCATGATGCTGTCATTTTATCACAAAATGTACATGAGGTTTGGTAAGTGCTACTAGAAATGGAACACATTTTCAAGATACAGCATCTTAGAATCTGATGCAGTGCAATTCTGAGTGTGTTTACATTCTCAGGTAATGAGCATACCTATTTATCTGTATCATTTGTCACAAACTTCCCAAAATCCAGAGTTTCAAATCCAATATTCTCCAAATCACAATATGATATCCAAGGAGCTAAATCTTTATTGCCTCTGACATAGAATGGCAATAATGTTTATCTTAGCTGTAAAGAAAAATGTGTAACTGAGGGTCGATGTCTACAGCCTTAAATTGTGACTTTTATATTTTAAGGGAAAAGTAGTTCATGTACTCTCAAAGGTGTTACGTGAGACAATTGTTCACAAAATGCTAGAAAGGCATCTGTTTGGCCTTTTATAGTGCCTCATTCCTGATACTATTAAAGAACCAGATTAATATGTAATCCTCTGTTAAGTACATCTGGATATGTTAAGGGAGACATAAAACCTATAGGTGATAATGAGAAAAAAATAAAGCTTACATCTTTGTTTGCATAACTTACATGCACTGACAGAAAAATGAACTGAATAGTTGATACAAAGTGAGCCCAATAACAGTCAATTACTTACAGGGTTCCATAGTTGCCATGGAGAATGCTGAAGACTTATAGTTACTTACGTGATACATTTATGTCTAGGAAAATATCAGTTATTTGAAAGGTGATGGACTTGATATTTTTATTTGATTTTTTATTTTTTATTTATTCACTTTATGTCCTGCTTACTGCCTTCCTCATGAACGTCCCTCCCACAGTCCTTCCCTCATAGCCCTCCCCTTCTCCTTTGAGCAGGTGGGTATTTCTGGGTATCTCCCACCCTGGCTCTTCTAGTGTCTGCGAGGCTAGGTGCTTCCTCTCCCATTGAGACCAGACAAGGCAACACAGCTAGTAGATTATATGCCACTTACAGGCAACAGCTTTCAGGATAGCCTCTGTTCCAGTTGTTTGGGACCCACATGAAGACCAAGCTGCATGTCTACTGCATATGTGCAGGGAGGCCTAGGTCCAGCTCATGCATGTTCTTTGGTCTGTGGTTCATATGATAAGGATTAAAATACTTTTTGAAAATACTTCTGAGATTTCAGGCTTCTCTCTGTCTCTAGATTATTGGTGTGCATCATTTTGCAAGGCAAATGAGTACCCAGAGTGATAATTTCAGTCAGTCTAAAACCAAGGCTCACTACTGGAGTACTTCACTGGATAAAAGGCACTTGATGCCAGAGACTGATAGATTATCTAATCCTATATTCTATATGAAGAAATTATAGGTTTTACCAAAGTTCAACAGTTTCATTATGCAGAAGAGTATACAATAAAAGTGTGAAAATGGCTTTTTATAACCAATATCATGGACTACTGACCAGAAGTTTTCAAACCAGTAATCAACTTTTCCACTAAAATTCTAGATAGTTCGAAAGTAATCTTGGAAATTCATTCTTATTTCTGAATTTTTCTTTTTGAAGTAATCATGTGAGTCACTTCCTGAGGTTCTAAGGTCAGTGGAAATTTTACCTTTAATGGAGTTGAATGTAATACTTGGAAGGCATTATCTTTCCATTAGCCCAGATGTGGAAGACTTGTTTTTCTTTACTACTCCTGGAGATGGTTTTTGTTTTTTTTGTTTTTTTTTTCCTTTCTTTTGTGTAAAGGACAGTGCTGGCTGAGAAATCAAAATCAACTATCAGTCTTATACATTGATGTGATTTTTTATCTTCAGTCCTTCCCTAGAAAGAAAAGAAGTCTTACTGAGTCATGCAGCTTTCACAACCCATTCTCATAGTAAGTTGATGACATCCATATATTTACAATTCAAGAAACTAAAGACAGTTATCTCTTTTGACCTGTTGAGGTTACTAAGCCATCCACAACATAGCAAGACATGCAATGCCCCCCTACCCCAATGCCAGTGCTCAAATACATTGCAAAACAATTATAGAATGCAGTATGTTGCCCTTTGTCTGCCTGGTGATAGAAACCATGTTATTATATGCATTTTATTATGTTAAAATATAAAATAATGATTGCTTTCTCCACATGGCAGTTTATGTAGCATCTCATGGTGCTATGAGAGCTAGTCCTCAGGGAGTAGACTTTCAGGTCCTTTGTCAAAGTAGATATTATTTTAGCTATAGGGTCTCACCTTAAGTTCTGGGATGCTAACAAAGGCAATAGCAATAACCTACATTGTTTTGGGAGTCCCTTGGACCATGACCTGACTGAAAGATTTCCCTAATGATGCAACACTGCCTCTTTTATCTTGGGAGAAGGCAACAGCTGTTTAATTGAATATAAGGCCTGCTCAGAGGGATGTGATTATACCTGATTCTGCAAAGTTCAAAAACTAACCATAGCTGATCAGGTCATAGATGCTAGAGAATAACATCTACTGCCATTTCTTTTTTTCTTTTTTCTTTTCTATATTTTTTTATTTACATTCCAAATGATTTCCCCTTTCCCGGTTCCTCGCTCCCCGAAAGTCCCATAAGCCCTCTTCCCTCCCCCTGTTCCCCATTTAACCCCCTCTCGCTTCTCTGTCCTGGTATTCCCCTACATCCAGTATTTCCAGGACCAGGGATCTCTCCTTCCATCTTCTTGGAAATCTATTGATATGTGAATTGTGTCTTGGGTATTCCGAGATTTGGGTTAATATTCACTTATCAGTGACTGCATACCATGTGTGTTCTTTTGTGATTGGGTTACCTCACTAAGGATGATATTTTCCAGTTCTGACCATTTGCCTAGGAATTTCGTGAATTCATTGTTTTTAATTGCAGAGTAGTATTCCATTGTGTAGATATACCACATCTTCTGAATCCATTCCTCTGTTGAGGGACATCTGGGTTCTTTCCAGCTTCTAGCTATTATAAATAAGGCTGCTATGAACATAGTGGAGCATGTGTCCTTATTGCATGCAGGTAAAGCCTCTGGGTATATGCCCAGGAGTGGTATAGCCGGATCCGCTGGGAGCGTCATGCCCAGTTTTCTGAGGAACCGCCAGACTGCTTTCCAGAGTGATTGTAGCAGCTTGCAATCCCACCAGCAGTGGAGGAGTGTTCATCTTTCTCCACATCCTCGCCAACAACTGCTGTCTCCTGTGTTTTGATCTTAGCCATTCTGACTGGTGTGAGATGGAATCTCAGGGTTGTTTTGATTTGCATTTCCCTAATGACTAAGGATAATGAACATCTCTTTAGGTGCTTCTCAGCCATTAGATATTCATCAGGTGAGAACTCTTTGTTTAGCTCTGTACCCCATTTTTTAATAGGGTTACTTGCCTCTCTTGGGTTTAACTTCTTAAATTAATATGATTTCAAACTGTATTCTAAATATTTAACATTACCCTTAGAAACAAATGTTATCTCTAATCACTCATCAAAGAAATGTTTGGCAGCATTGGATGGAGGCTACTACATAGGTCCCCAACTTTTCAAAGTACAAAAAAAAAAAAAGTGACTATGGGTGTCCAGCAACAACTGATTCATTTACAGTGCAGTTCATATAACCTAAGAATTATCAAGCACTACAGAATAAGGGGAAGAAAACTGTAAGAGGTAGGGTCATGGCACCTGCTTCTAGATAATGTCTTCTAGGCATTATCATAGATGCAGTACCTATAATAGTTCAATAATATGATTGCCTAAACAAGAGTTAACATTCCAGTGTGGATGAGAAAATATTCACAACCCCCTTCCCTACCACACATACCTTATATAAAGAGCTAGAGACAAACAGTAGTTGCTATAAGAGGGGGAATAATTTTTCTAAAGGGACAAGTTCCCAGGTAGGTTATTCAATCCTACATAGTCAGCCTTAAATATATGTATATGGGAACAATGCTAAATTATTTTTTTTAATTTTCTATATTCTTTATTTATATCAATACTAAATTATTAAATGGAGTGTGTGTGTGTGTGTATGTGTGTGTGTGTGTGTGTGTGTGTAAAATAATAATTATAGGAAAAGGGGCATGAACTTGACTAGAAAGGCTTGTGGCAATAGTAATAATAGCAGACAAGGGGAGAGATTGAAATGATTTAAACTTGATAGACATGTATAAAAATCTTTAGAAATTGAAATTTTAAATTAATATAATTACAATAATAATAAAGAAAATCTTTAAAGGTTGATGCCTGTGTAAATTACAAATATAGTACAAAACACATGCGAATGACTCAAGGGAAGTAATTTGCTTGAGTTGTTATTGTTATGATCATATTATATTATGCCTTCTTAATTTCCTGACAATTATAGGTCATGTTTTGGCCTCATTCAACTCATTGTAATAAAGTTTTGAACATTTATCTAAATTACTAAAAAACACCAGAGGCAATTAGATGTTCTTTCCCTAGTTGAGATCAAGTTAAGTTACAAAAGAAAATACGTTTAGCAAATAGCCTGTATGTTAAATAAATATGACTGTCTTTACATTGTGAGTATATTATGAGTCTGTTATTTCTCTGTACTGAGGATATGGAGTACTTTGCTTGGATTCAAGAATGTTCTAATTCAATAAGCCCAAGTGAACCATAGCCTGTGTAGCAGTAAGCTGGTGAGCATACACTAAAATTGGAATCTCTCTTTTCTCACAGTGCATAGAAGTTTTAATGGTCTCAGATGAAAACCATTTGTTAAAAACCAAACAAATCAAAACAAAATAAAATAAAACAGGTCTCTGGTACTAGAAGTACTTTCTTCAGTGGGTTCTCCCAGGTACTTCATATGGTAATTTGTAGTTTCTTCTGCAATTGTTCCTTTACTTCAGACATTCTAGAAGCAAGCATATAGTGGAATAATACAATTCATTCATTTCCTTACCCTTCATGGCACCTTCTCTTCTCACCCATTCTAAGTCCCTCTGTAAGTATATGTCATCTCATTTTAAGAAACCTCAATTGTATGCATCAGTTTCTTTTCTGTCATTTTGATATTAAACACCCTAAAAATGCAACCAAATGTAGAAAGAACTTATTGTGCCTCACAATTCAAAGGTGGAATCCATCTTGGTGAAGTCAGGCAGCAGGAAGCTAGAGCTTAAGTCAGCCTGTCCTCTCACAGTCACAATCAGAAACAGAGAATGAGGAATGCATACTGGTCTTTAGAATCCATTTTCAAGAGTCGAGGATGTCAACATGGGTATGGCGATGGCACCTGCAATGAGTGAGTCTTCCATTTCAATCAATGCATATCAAGATAACACCTAACAGATATGCACAGAGCTCTATGTTACATGAACCTCTAATTCTGTCAAGTTGTCAATGGTTATTTAGCTGTTATTTAGTACATAGTTAATAATAATGACCACAACAGACAATGCACATTTCTAGCACACACCCTTTCCTGGACTCAATTTGTAATTTTATCTTTCTATCTAGGTGCAAATTCATTACAAGCACAGATGTACTTACAATTTGCTAGAAAATGAAAATGTCATGTATACCCCATTGGTAAGCTTCTCAGTTAGTGATAGTTCCACCATTGATTGTTCCAGGCCAAAATGCTAAAGATCAACTTCAAATCCTTTATTTATTTATAGTTACACCAATTCATTATAAAAGTCTTCTCTGAAAGCATCCAAAAGCAAAGCATTTCTCACTGTCTCTCATGACTCACATCCCAGTTCTCACCAGAGTCATGGTTCTACCATGAAGCACACCCCAGTTCTCATCAGGGTTATGCATTGTTTCTTCCTTGCTTATCTTTTCTTTTTATAGCCTTTCATCCACACAACAGCCAGAGTCATCTCTTCCCATCTCCATCACCTGCCCCATCAATGCCCATTGGTTCTCTATAACTCTCAGATCATAGTCAAAGTCCTATTACATATTTTAACCTTCTAAACATTATTTTTTTCTCCCATACATCGCCAGTTTCCTACATTGGACTACATAAGAATCATTCCCTCCTCTCTCCTGCTGTTCTACAGTCTTTCCTCCATCCCCTTCCTTTTCTCTTCTGAGAGGGTAGAGTGTCCCCAAACCCTAGTATCACTCAACACTGTTACATCACGTCTCTGTGGGGCTAGGCACATCCTCTCCCACTGAGATCATACAGGCAGCTCAGAAAGCAAACATATCCCACAGACAGGCAACAGCTTTTGGGATAGCTCCATTAAGACTGAGGGGCACATCTGCTAAATATGTGATAGGGGCCTAGGTCAAGCCTGTGTATGATCTTTGGTTGGTGGTTCACTCTCTATTGTTTTTAAATTTAATTCCAGAAGTGAAAGAAGGATTTTGTTCAATCTTCTTTGGTTTTTCATTTTCTTTAATCACTAAGAAATAGTTCTGGGAAGACAATTGTATAGTTCACTTTCTAGTTTGCAGCATTTACATTTCCGTTCAGGAGTCCTTCAGGTAATGTCTTTGGACTCTACTGTATGTAATTTTCCTAAGCTAATAAAAATAATTATTTGGTAACTGTGTTAGACATAGAAACTAGGCTAAGCCCTTAACTTTGCAAAAATTAGGGCACTGAATTCTGAAGCAAACTCTAAGCAAGGCAGCATGTGAACAGAGCCTCAATTTGAGTGGGCAGAGTACATTGTACTAGGATATTTCCATTATAAAGTAGTTAGTACTTAAGACAGTCTTGTCCCACAGATTGTAGATCATAAAACGTTGGATACAGACTCAACATTTTTACTTCTTTTCAAGAACAGATAAAATCTTGAAGAATGATTCCAATAAAAAGTATGAGGTATATGCCAAGCAATCTGTATGTCTTGGATCTCCCATTTCTTTTTTTTTAATCTTTTATAGATTTATTTATTTTTATATACATTTATTTTTTTATTTAGTACATTCTTCATTTACATTTAAAATGTTATACCCATTCCCAGTTCCCCCCTCCCCGAAAACCGCCAACCCATCCTCCCACCCTTTGCCTCCAAGAGTATGCTCCTCCACCCAACCCACTCGTAGGACCCCCACTCAATTTCCCCACACTGGGGCCACTATTGAGCCTTCACAGGACCAAGGACTTCTCCCACTGATGCCCAACAAGGCATTCCTCTGCCACTCTTTTGGCTAGAACCATGTGTACCCCTTGGTTGATGGCTTTGTCCCTGAGAGCTCTGGGACATCTGGTTGGCTGACATAGTCGTTCTTCCCATGGGGCTGCAATCCCCTCCTCCCAACTCCTCCAGTCTGCCCTCCAACTCCTACATTGTGAACTCTGTGCTCAGTCCAATGGGTGGCTGCTAGTATTCTCTGTATCTGTAAGGCTTTGGCAGGGCCCCTCCAAAAGACAACCATAACAGGCTCCTTCCAGTATGCACTTCTTTTCATTCATAGTAGTTTTGGGATTTGGTGACTGTTTATAGGATGAATCCCCAGGTAGGACAGTCTCTGGATGGTCTTTCCTTCAGTCAATGCTCCACACTTTGTCTCCATAGTTGTTCTGTGAGTATTTTTTTTTCCTTTCTCCAAGGAACCAAAGCACTCGCACTTTGGTCTTTCTTCTTCTTGAGCTTCCTGTGGTCTGTGAATTGTAACATGTTTATTTTGAGCTTTTGAGCTAATATCCACTTATCGGTTATTGCATACCATGTGTGTTCTTTTGTGATTGGGTTACCTAACTCAGGATGACACTTTCTAGTTTCATTCATTTGCCTAAGAATTTCATGAATTCATTGTTTTTAATAGCTGAATAGTACTCCATTGTGTATACATAACACGATTAGTGTATCCATTCCTCTGTTGAAGCAATGACATCTGGGTTCTTTCCAGCTTCTGACTATTATTAATAAGGCTACCATAAACATAGTAGAGCATGTGTCCTTATTACATGTTGGAATATCTTCTGGGTATATGCCCAGGAGTAGTATAGCTGGGTCCTCAGGTAGTACTATGTCCAATTTTCTGAAATAAATGCCAAACTGATTTCCAAAGTGGTGTTACCAGTTTGCAATCCCACCAGCAATGGAGAAGTGTTCCTCGTTCTCTACATCCTCTCCAGCATCTGCTGTCCCCTGAGCTTTTCATCTTAGCCATTCTGACTGGTGAGGTGGAATCTCAGGTTTGTTTGATATGCATTTCCCTGATAACTACAGATGCTGAACATTTCTTTAGGTGCTTCAGAGCCATGCGAATTTCCTCAGTTGAAATTCCCTGTTTAGCTCTGTACCCCATTTTTAATAGGGTTATTTGACACTCTGGAGTCTAACTTCTTGAGTTCTTTGTATACCTTGGATATTAGTCCTCTATCAGATATAGGATTGGTAAAGATCTTTTTCTTTTTATTTTTTTAATTTTATTTTATTTTCTAAGTTCTTTTTTTATTTACATCTTTTTCTAATCTGTTGGTTGCCATTTTGTCCTATTGACAGTGTCCTTTGCCTTACAGAAACTTTGTTGTTTTATGAGGTCTCATTTGTTGATTCTTTTATTTTATTTTATTTTATTTTTTATTTTCTATATATTTTTTATTTACATTCCAAATGATTTCTCCTTTCCCATTTCCTCCCTCCCGAAAGTCCCATAAGCCCCCATCCCTCCCCCTATTCCTCATTCAACCCCCTCTCGCTTCTCTGTCCTGGTATTCCCCTTCATCCAGTATTTCCAGGACCAGGGGTCTCTCCTTCCATCTTCTTGGAAATCTATTGATATGTGAATTGTGTTAAGGGTATTCTGAGATTCTGGGTTAATATCCCCTTATCAGTGACTGCATACCATGTGTGTTCTTTTGTGATTGGGTTACCTCACTAAGGATGATATTTTCAAGATCTGACCATTTGCCTAGGAATTTCGTGAATACATTGTTTTTAATTGCAGAGTAGTATTCCATTGTGTAAATACACCACATCTTCTGAATCTATTCCTCTGTTGAGGGACATCTGGGTTCTTTCCAGCTTCTGGCTATTATAAATAAGGCTGTTATGAACATAGTGCAGCATATGTCCTTATTGCATGCAGGTAAAGTCTCCGGGTATATGCCCAGGAGTGGTATAGCTGGATCCTCCGGTAGTGTCATGCCCAGTTTTCCGAGGAACCGCCAGACTGCTTTCCAGAGTGGTTGTACCAGTTTGCAATCCCATCAGCAGTAGAGGAGTGTTCCTCTTTCTCCACATCCTCACCAACAACTGCTGTCTCCTGTGTTTTTGATCTTAGCCATTCTGACTGGTGTGAGGTGGAATCTCAGGGTTGTTTTGACTTGCATTTCCCTAATGACTAAGGATGTTGAACATTTCTTTAGGTGCTTCTCAGCCATTCTATATTCTTCAGGGCAGAACTCTTTGTTTAGCTCTGTACCCCATTTTTTTTTTGTTTTTTTAATTTAATTTAATTTTATTTTTTTAATTTACATTCCAAATCACTTCCCCTTTCCCGTTTCCTCCCTCCCCGAAAGTCCCATAAGCCCCCTTCCCTCCCTCTTTTCTCCGTTCAACCCCCTCTCATTACTCTGTCCTGGCGTTCCCCTACATCCAGTCTTTCCAGGACCAGGGGTCTCTCCTTCCATCTTTTTAGAAATCTATTGATATGCTGATTGTGTCTAGGGTATTCTGAGATTCTGGGTCAATATCCCCTTATCAGTGACTTCATACCATGTGTGATCTTTTGTGATTGGGTTACCTCACTAAGGATGATATTTTCAAGTTCTGACCATTTGCCTAGGAATTTCGTGAATTCATTGTTTTTAATTGCAGAGTAGTATTCCATTGTGTAAATATACCACATCTTCTGAATCCATTCCTCCGTTGAGGGACATCTGGGTTCTTTCCAGCTTCTGGCTATTATAAATAAGGCTGCTATGAATATAGTGGAGCATGTGTCCTTATTGCATGCAGGTAAAGTCTCTGGGTATATGCCCAGGAGTGGTATAGTTTGGCTCTCTGGAGTCTGACTTCTTGAGTTCTTTGTATATATTGGATATTAGCCCTCTTGGAATACCCACGACACAATTCACATATCAATAGATTTCCAAGAAAATGGAAGGAGAGACCCCTGGTCCTGGAAAGACTGGATGTAGGGGAATACCAGGACAGAGAAGCGAAAGGGGGTTGAATGGGGAACAGGAGTAGGGAAGTGGGCTTATAGGACTTTCGGGGAGGGAGGAACTGGGAAAGGGGAAATCATTGGGAATGTAAATAAAAAAAATATAGAAAAAAAAGATCAGTGAAGGACATATAGTAAACCAATAATTAGGCATCAATTAAAACATGCCTCCCTCTAAGTAAAAACAAAAACATTGCATTCTATTTCTTTTGCTTTTGAAATAACCTTATTTATGGCTCATTTTAAGATTTTTTCTTTTTCTTTTTCTTTTTGTTTGTTTTTTGCTTCACATTAAAATAAGTTATTGAGGAATGCAATGTGAAATACTTGAAAACAAACAACAATAAACACATGCTTAAAATTTTTAAAAATTATCTTTATTTACATATTCATGTATGTATTTGTGTATGTGTCCATACCTGGGTATGCATAAGTTCTATTGCACACATGTGGAAGTCAGAAGAAAATTTGTGGGGATCAGTTTTCTCCTCCCACCTCTTGGACTCCAGTCCACTCCAGGATTGAACTCAAGTACTTCTACTTAGTGAGTCATTTCATTAGCCTTTCTCTGAGATTTTTAACCCCATCTGCCATTTATATAATTTAAGTCACTAGGACACATAGTCATCAATGCATCACATATATATTTTCTTGCCACAATATCTGTGAAAGTTAATTTATAACACATATGTACATGGGGGCTACTCTCTTGAATACTGCTTTTTGTCTCCAACCTTTATCTGTCTTGGAGAATAAAATTCTCCTGTCTAAATTCTAAAATTAATCTGTAGATCTAGGAAATAAGAACAAGGCTTGTGATTCTCTAGCTCTGAGCTGCATAGTGGGGCAAGCCATAGAACCTTCTGTCCTAAGCTGTTCCCTCTCTCTGTCCCTTCTAATTCTTGTTTGTAATGTTCTGGTAATTTTATATGACATCTTAACTTCACAGGCTAAGAGTGTTCCTTAATAACTGCAAAGGGAACACCTTTTTATTCTCAACTTCTATGTCAAGAGGCCTGCCTGAAGGATATTACTGAACAACTGACTCTGACTAGGCTTCATAAAAATACAGAAAGGAGATATTCTTCTATAAACATATGACTTAAGTCACCATTTCTTGGAGACTGAACTCCTGTAGACACACAGTAGATAAGATTTGTCATACGAATTTGCTTTGGGGCTTTATAATTCTTATGTCACACTAATGACCTGTTTAAAAATTTCCTCCCTGAAATCCAAAGAAGAAAGATAGACCTCCCAATTATTCTGCCAAATAAGTGTGGTTGTTTCTATTTTCTAATATTTTCTTTAGTCATTATTTAATCAAAAGAATATAATCATCACCTCCATTTTGCAAGAAACTTTCATAAAGTTTAAATATATTCAAGATAAAAAAAATTAATAAAACTTGTCCTGAAATAGTTAAGAAAGTACTAACTGGGTTTTGCTTATTAATTAACCCAGCTAACTAAATTAAATAGGAGAAATTATGTGTTTTTCCTGAGTTACCACCCTTTAAGTGGTATTTATAAATTTGGTGGGGTGCAGATAAAAATACAGCTGTAACAATAAAACAATTTCATTTACAGAGCTTATGTTACCATAAAATCTTGATCAAAACATGAATTTGGATTTCCAGAAATTATAGTAGGAAGGAATGTGAATGCCTGTGTCCTTTTGTTGGACTGCCCTCTGAAAGTTTGTATTCTATGGACATTTTCTTATAATAAAGTCCCATTAGCAGATCACTTGGAAAGGCAGCAAAAAAGCTAGTGTTCTCAATCTCATCCATTGTTTTTAGTGTTAATCCTTGTTTTTGATCAAAAGTGTTCACACAACTTTTTATATATAAATTTATTGTAAACTTTCCATTTATCTAAGACAAAGACCTTTATTTTTTTAAACTTTTTTATCTTGAATATTGGCATTTTCAAATAAAATATGATGGCATCTTATGATTAGGATCACATACATTTCTACTAGTCTTAACTATTTCTGTATACAAATGGCAATTTATTTCTAATACAGGTGATTTAATTGTTTTGATTTATTTTTAAAACATTGTGCATTCTTTAGTATCAATGTTAGTGACAGCTTAATGTCCTTCAATAACACTGGAAATATTTTATTTTTCTCTAGATGCTTTCTACTTTCATATCTCTTAAAAGATTGAAGAGGGTTCAACTTATTGTGCAGTTTATTAAATGGAACATAGAAATATTTTTGAGCCATAAACATCCATCTGAAAATATGAGATATAGTTTTGTAGACCCCAGAATAATGTAGACTTCATTACACAAGCCTTTTTCTCTTGGTTCAGTTAATGTCTCTGTTCCTTTTATATGGGGAAAAGTGATTATGATCCTTCTTAATAAGCCATGGTGAACATTCTGTGACATTCCACATGTGAAGCAGGAAGGAGAGTTCCTGGCAGCTGGTATCATGCAAATATAATGTGCTGTCATTTATAGTGGGGATTCATCCTTTTATTTCATCAGTGTCTTGAGCTGCACGGTCTGATACCCTAGTCAACAGCTAGCTTAAAGCTAAACAAACAAACAAAAAATCAAATGCTTTATATCTACACAGACCAACATGTCCTCAGTGTCTTAGAGAGTTCTGTTAATCCATACTGTTTTCAAATGATGGTATATAAAATTCTTTAGATATGAAATATCTATGTATTGTAATTTTTTGTGTGTAATTGAAAACAATTTTTTGTTCTCTTGTTTCCTATGAAAAATTTCTTAAAAACTTGGAGCCCATTTTCCATTTTAGAAACCCCTATTAACAGCAGTGCTGACTTGATTATTTTGAGGCAAGACTATTTTCATATAGGCAAAATTTAGGGAAAGGACCTACCATCTAGTAAATTTAGCTTATCATGTCAGGAAACTGACATTAAAGAAGACAGTTTCCACAATATCTTGAGTCTGTTTTAATAATTGTGCACACATTTATCTCTTGAACTAAATTGATTTAGGGGAGAGTCTTTTCCCTAATAAATTCTATATTTTTCCCCTTAAACCATGTCACATATCCCAATGAACTTGGAAAAGAGACTCCAAAGTGGCATCAAATGTTATGGTAGAGTGAGCAGGCCCCTTGGAGAAAGTCAGAGGTAGTGTTAAGTCTTGCAAAGAGCCAGCTTTGATCCCGCTGATTTATAGAACAAAACAGACTTCTATAGCTGTTGTTAGCCTATTAGCACTCCCTGGGGAGAGAGATTGATCTGGAATAAAAGCACTGTATAGGAAAGCAATGCACAGAGAACAAAGTATCTCTTGAGGTTTGAGGGATGATTTTCACTCTGCCATTGATTTCTCCGACCATGATGATGGCTGGGGTATGGATAAATTCAGCAGAGAGCTTCCCATGCTGTTGTTTATAGCTCCAACTTCCAGACATTTCATTACAGAAAGCCAGTTTTCTTTCTCTTGCCTACATTTAGCACTGAGATGATGAATAGCCCCTTGGGTTTGGAGGAGATTCTAGGATTATAAATTGTGGTTTAAGCATGTATCTTATCTTTTCTTGAGCCCAAAGGAAACAATACAGATGGTTTCTTTGATCCACTTATTCCTTTTTAATAAACATGCAAAATATAATCAGGCTATTTTTTATGAATTTTGTTACAGGCATTTGCTGGCTATAAAATCCTCCACCAAATATATCACAAACATATAAATTGCTAATCATAGCCGAGGTTGAGGTTGTCCTGAGGCCCATATACATCTGCTGAGAGCAGAGGGCTGTGTGCCAGGAAGTGAATGGGATGAAGGGGAGACTCGCAGGGACACCTGGAGATGCTTTAATTCATTCTTGCCACAGACTGCACTAAGGCTGCAGACAGTATGTTTGTTAGCTTTCATTGCCTTCTAGAGAAATAGTAACTATCAGATTATCTGAGGCCTAAGAGTAGATCTTTACAGTTGTGTTACTAGCAGTGTTTGAATGCCTCCAAGCCAAAGATCTGAGCATATACTCTTTTTGTCATATTTTCTGATCTTTCTGCTTTCTGTTCCTTATAGACAGTGCTTCATCTGTCTCGATGAGCCTGGAGACTAGTAATGGTTAACACTTAGAGAATACTAAATAAAGGTGTTTTTAAGGTAGTAATGAGTGCATCAATTTATTCCAATTATTGAACTTTTTCTAAAATTAGGGTCTGTTTTGATAATTCAGCAACCATTATTTTTACATGAAAATATCTTCACAATACTGAATACAGAAGTGATGATCTTGGAACCTATTTAGAAGGCATAGCCACATAAATATTTTTGGCAACCCTTTTCCTATTTATAAATGTAATATATGTAAATAGTACAAAATGGAATATCATAAAACTATTTTTAAGTAATAATTGCAAATTTTTTAGATAAATACCATTCGTAACTTAGCACGGCTAAAGGTTTGGGATGTTTCTGTCTTTCCCTTTCTCCCCTTCCTTCTAACCCCCAACACTACTCCTTCTTACACCTCCCTTTTCAAACACATATATACATACACACCCACCTGCATAAACAATCAAATTGGTATAGATATCTAACTGATAAAGTTTCCATAGTCTGTCTTAGCCAGTCTTTATATTATTTAAGACAATAACTAAACTTTTTTTATTTGTAATTAAAAGTATATTTGTTTTGAGTCAAGTTCTGTGCATAGCAAATTGGTTCACTAAAGTAAAAATCATATGTAGATACTGTAAGAAAATGCCTGTTACTTTGGAATCTGGGGTCTACAAAAACTAATATATTCACGAATAAAAACATAATATTATCATTAAAGGTTTAAAAAGCAATTATTACAAACAGTACTTAGCAGGAACACTATCCTTGGAGGAATATTTCTTTACAATCATTGAGTGGACCCTGTATTTTCCCACACAGTTAATGCCCTCAGATAACTGCAGCTTTTACAGCTTGTGTATATTGAAGTCTGAGCTCTTAACATACAAAAAGTCCTTTATGTTTCACTATTTCCAACTGGCATTTATTCTTCTCATGTCTTAAAAATTGCTGTAAGGCAAGAGCTCCTGGAACAGAGTCATGGTAATTTTGTTGCTATTCACAATTAGAAATAGATGGCTAGAGGATACTAACCCTGAATCTGTAAGTTCACTGTAGGTGTTGGGGTGGAGTTAAGGGCAGGAGAAGAAGTGAGAGCGAGGGGAGAACAGGAATGTGACACATTGAGATGTTTAATTCCTTGATTTTTCAACCATTCTTGCCTTCACTTGAGGCATATGTCTCTTTCATCATTATTTTTCTCATTTTGTTTATTTATCTTACACTGTGGTGTTACTCCCATCCTGCTCCCATCTCCTCACAGTACTGTGCTATTCTAATATGCCAATACCTTACCACATTTGGTTTTCAAGTCACTTCATGTCTTTTCAGCTCCTTTTCTACTATGTTCTTCCGAAAAGACAAGAAAACACCATAATGTACTCAAAAGAACTTTATTTCTCTTTATATATATATATATATATATATATATATATATATATAAAGAGAAATATATATAGTGAGAGTGATTTGTTGGTGTTGTTCTCTTTGATCTCTACCTCACTGGTTTGAATCTTACTATCATTTATTGATTTTTATAGTTGTATAAGTTAAGTAAACCTGGATGACATGGTGAGAATCCAAGGATTGATGAATTGAGTCTATGAGTAGATAAAGGAGTGGGCAGTGTGAAGAAAGATTGGGAGTGTGAGGAAGGATGAGCAGTGTGAGGAAGGATCTGAAGTGTGAGGAAGGATGGGCAGTGTGAGAAAGGATGGCCAGCATGAGGAAGGATGGGCAGTGTGAGGAAGCCATGGGCAATGTGAGGAAGTCATGGGCAGTATGAGGAAGCCATGGGCAGTGTGAGGAAGGATGGTCAGTGTGAGGAAGGATGAGCAGTGTGAGGAAGGATGGCCAGCATGAGGAAGGATAGCAGTGTGAAGAAGGGATGGCCAGTATGATGGGCATTTCCCCCAACACTGGACTATAAGTGGTGAAAGTCACCAACTCCACCAAGGTCCACCACTATGGCTGGGCTTAGCATTGGCTGCCACTAGTCCCTGATCCCTCCGCTGAAGTTTGATTATAATTTTTTATCCCTGATTGAATACTATGACCATTTAGCACCCTCTGTATTCTTCCCTGGATATCACTATTATGACCAAATATGCTTTTTCTTACTCTCTTCATGTCTCTTCACCCTATCCATCTCCCCTCTTGTTTTTTCCATGTATCCTCTCAGCACTTTTTCCCGAGGATTCACACACAAACACTATGTTAAGGCCTTCGTTCTGCTGAAAGGAGGTAAGATGCCAGTTTGTAGATAGCCATCTATTCTGCTGTTTTAAACTGGTGTAAGTGTTCTTCACTCAGGAGAGACTATACCAATGTTGATTTAAAGGATTGCAGTTTTTTACCTAGTACTCCATGAGGTCATCCTAGAATCCATATTTGATTACTACAACTACAATTTGTTCTCATTGCCTGAACTTATTTCTTGTTTTTTATCAGTCATTTGGTTGGAATGTTTTTTCATAATAACAAGTTGAATTTTCACAGCACCATCCACATTAGACATTGTCTAGAATTTCCTTAACAGAAGTATCCATAGAATCCCATATAATTATAAACCTTATACTCATCTCTAGGTCATGGAATAAGTGGAGTTAAAAATCATCCAGTTCTTGATGAAATTTCACAGTCCATTACTCAAGCTTCAGAACATGGTCCCATATTTCTTTTTTTCTTTATTATTAATTATTTTATTTAATTACATTTCAAATACCCTCCTTCCTATTCTTCCCTCTACAACTTCCCCCCACCAGCTTCCCTTCCCCTCTGCCTGTAAAAGGATGTTCCCCACCCATCTCACCCTCTATTATCCCTCTTCTCAGGGACATAAAGCCTCCACAGGACTAAACTCTTCCCCTCCTACTGATGCCAGATAAGGCAGTTTACTGTTACATATGTAGCAGGAGCCAAGGACTGGAACATGTGTACTCTATGGTTGGTGGTTGAGTCCCTGGGAGCTCTGAGGAATCAGTTTAGTCAATACTGCTGTTCTTCCTATGGGGTTGCAATCCCTTTCAGCTCCATCAGTCTTCACCTAATTCTTCATTGGAGTCACTGAGCTCACTCCAATGTTTGACTGTGAATATCTGCATCTGTCTTTGTCAGGTACTGGCAGAGCCTCTCAGAGGACAGCCATACCAGGCTCCTATCTGCAAGTACATCTTGGCATTAGCAATATTGTTGAGGTTTGATGTCTGCATATGGGAAGGATTCCAAGGTGGAGTGATCTTTGGGTGGCCTTTCCTTTAGACTCTGGTCCATGTTTTGTCCCTGCATTTCTTTTTGACAGGAACAAATCTGGGTTAAAATTTTTCAGGTGGTTGGACGGCCCTGTGCCTCAACTGAGAGCCATGTCTATCTACTGGAGGTGGTTTCTTCAGGATCTATCTCCCTGCTATTGGGCATATTTGCTAATGTCATCCCCACTGGGTCCTGGGAACCTCTTGCATCCCTGGCATCTGGAACTTTCTAATAGTTCCCTACCCACTGTTCTCCACACACACACCCCTGCCACTGCTACATATTTATTCTGCTCATCCTCTGGGCTGCTCTCCTATCTCTACCCATTCTTGATCCTGTTCCCCCTTTATTTCCCTCCTCTTCCCCTCTCCCACCCAGGTCCCTCCTTCCCTCTGCTTTCAGTAATTATTTTGTTCTCCCTTCTAAGTTGGATTCATGCATCCACACTTTATCCTTCTTTCTTGTTAAGCTTCATTTGCTACTGTGATTTGGGGTCCTTACTCCTCAAGGGTTCATATGTTGAAAAATTGATACTCAGAGAGAGTTGGCTTTGAGTTGATGGGATCAGAAAAGATGGAGTCTACAAAGAGAAGTTTGGTGAGTTAACTTGGGTATAAAACAATGTATCTCTAGTGGAATTTTTGTTAGTTCACAACTGTTCCCACCTACCTGGATCAAGATGTGATTTCCAGCTGCTCTATGTGATCTCATCTTTGATATATAATCATTTAAGAGACCTCATCATAGTAAGTCCGATGCATGGGCTATGCCTTAAAATCTACAGAGCTAAATCAGCTAAATCATCCTCTCTTATCCTAGGTGTTACTTGAGCACAGATAGTTATTGTGCTTCATGAACTAGACTAATCCAGATATTGTAGTTGCATGGCATCAGAACTAATTACTAAATAGTGTGTATATAGATTTGGATTTTGGAATTGGACACATAGAAACAGGATCATATGACCTAGCATTTAGAAGCTATGTGATTTTGAGAAAACTTAAGTAAGTTCTTTGAGTTTTGTATTAATTAAATTTACATGATAATAGTATATTGGTCATTAAGGTATAAAAATTAATGAACATGTACATTATCTATAACAGAAGACTGCTTAGTAATGTTCGTTTGTATAGAGTAGTAGTCCTAGAAATACTGCTTGTAGAATGAATTTTCTACTAAATATTAAAATATTTCAGTTACATTTATTTTCCTATATTTGCCTATTTTATGATGATCTGAGTTTCTTCATGAAATCTGATGTTAAAAATATCAAAATATAAAAAGAAGTATTTCTAATCCTGAAAACTAAAACGACTGTTTTTACATGAAATCAAATTTTATAAACTCCAGATTGGGAATTGAGAAAACCTTTTGTGTGGTCTTTACTACTGCCACCTGGACCTGCAATGCCTCACCTGAAAGGGACAGATGACAGGCAAACAAGAATCATAAAGTTTAGGAGAATCTAGGGGACACTAAAATGAAAGGATGAATGTATCCATAAAATCAACTTTCAAAGCTTATTGCAAGCACTAGATTTTTGTTCTGGTTCTCCTCCAAAGCAAAGTTTCCTACTTCTGCCAAATTTCATACGTGTAAGCTTGCACTTTGCAGTTTGGCATTGGATTTTGCTGGGAGTAAGTATCTAACTCCTATCATTTTCCTTTACCCTTTTTGGTCCTTTCAAGTGAAAATTTCCCTCAGGCTCATTGACCTAATATGAAGTTGTCTTATGTAAATAGTTCAGGGATGATTCCCCATACATAGTGAAAACTATGCTTATTATATTGAGACTACATTATGGGCCCTTCGCTGTGCTACTCAACCAATAAGCTCCTGAATACTCCATCCAAACACCTGGATTATAGGGCACATAGAGCTGTTTTAGGAACAATTCCCTGTTCTATCACTTTCTGTTGCTATATTCTACAGCACCTTTTTTTCTTTTTGAAATCATATAAACCCAGAGTCAGTTTTAACTGCAAGTCAGCAAACACAGCATCTCACACACTGTCCTCATAAGAGAACATCTGAGAAAAAGCACCTATGTTTCTGTTCTCAAACACATTTGTTAAAAAATCTTTATTGTTAGGATGTCAGAATATTTCCACTGTACAAACACAGAGAGAAAGTTGGAGAGGCACACAGAGGTAGAGAAGAGAACATAAATGCACAGAAAGGTGTTTGTGGAATCAATAATACATCACAGATTTGACTTTATGGCCTGTGCAAGTCTTAACATTTTCTGGTATAGAGGCATTATTAAAGGTCCTTAGAGAGTAACCAAAGGCTCCCCACATTATACATATCAGAACAGCAGCACTGTAACTACCACAAATAATCTATTGTTTTATTAAATAACAAGGTTTGATTTTAAATTTTGGAAAGTTATCCAAATTAGAAATCATCCAGTCGTCATTTCTTCCTGCTCTTCATTGCAGCATTCAGTGCTTGAATTCCCATCCCTACAGCTTAGGTTTCCCTGGTTCTTCCTGAGCTATACACAGCCTTCTGGAGTTTGTGCTATTCCCCCACAGTACCCAGAGCTAGGCTGGCTTTTGTTCCCATAATAACCTATAATTCCAATTTCTACATGATGTATTCACATAAAATCATTGTATACTTGTCAGTCACCACATTCACGTCATTCTACAGGAACTGAGGTAATGGCACACTGGTGTCTGTATGACATGGTGGGTTCATTGTTACCGCTTTTCAAATTATTTACTAATGGTGGATATAATACAATATATTCTCTTGTTTTTAATGGTAAAGGTGTGAATATTGAGAGATGAGTTTGTGATTTTTGTATTTAAATAAAAAGTAGAGCTTTCCCATATCTTCATTTGAAAATATAAACTCTGGTGCTATAGAGAGAGCTCTGTACTCAAGAGTATTTAATGTTCTTACAAAGGACCTGGGTTTGAAACCCAGCACTTCCAAAGTTTGAGCCCATCTCTTATTCCACTACCAAGGGTTGCAAACCCCTTTTCTTACATTCACACACAGAAGACAAAAATGTAGTACATATAAATACATGCAGGCAAACCCTCATTGGCATAAAATAAAATAAATTAAAAAACAATCCAGACATACCTATAATATGGTAAGGAGAACCATTCCTAGTCCATATCAGGAAAGGTTAATGCCTTACACATATCACATATAAGAAATTATGTTTTGTTAGAGAATATTTCATTAAAATTTCCATGAGACCAGCTTGAGTGCTAAGGGTCAAAATAAAAGTTAAAGCAATGATACTTAGATTTTTTGGGGCCAGGAATTGCAACCAGGGCCAGCTTCCTCTACAACATGCCAAGCCGTTCTTCTGGCTGCAGTTCAACAAGCCTATTATCTTCCTTTCCCTTGCAGCTCATCCCTTGCTGCCTTTAACAACAATCAGTGTGTTTTTAGGTCTTGGTAGCAAGAAGAGCAAATATATATGCTTGTATCCAAAATCTACCAAAAAGAGAGACAATAGTCTTGGTATGTGTGGTTACATGAAATCCATGTCAAAATAAAGATGATCTCTTATTCTCATTTCTGGTCTGATGCTTCTTTTGCCTCCTCTGGTCCTCTCTCAATTTGTGCTCCGCCAAACCCCTTTGTCTTCCTGTTTTTCTGCCTCTGCCTGCTTCATTTGCTTCTCTGACTTAGAATATGCTCTATCTCCTTCATTTCGTTTTCATTTCCTCTTCTCATGATTTGAATCTTTTCTCCTAATCTCCATTTGTTTCAGACTGTTACTTGTGCCTTCTGTGTATTTCTCAGTCTCCAACTTTCTGTAAAATTTTCTCTTCTTGACCCTTCTATGCCAATTCTCTCAGCTGTCCCCATTCCTGACACGGTTGTTCTGGAGGCCTTACAACCTTAAGTGTTGAGATGCCATTATACAAATGAAAAGAAGTTGTAGGTCACAGATAATCATGATGGATGAACATAAGTTTTCACTTAGTCTAGCTCTAGTTATTTTAACCTTAATCTAAACCTATTATAACTTACTGTTGTGATGTTTTAGAGGGATTGAAGAAATACCTGAACATTCTTCTCCCTGTTTTTAAACTCATAGAAGCATGTTAAGTACTTTTTTTCTGCATTAGGTCACAGTTAGAGATTTGCTTTCAAATTTCTAGTCCTTGAATGATGAAGGTTTTCATAGTTCTTTGGACGTCTGTTAGGTGAAAATATTTTCAAAGTAAAATGGTACCATTTAGGTTTGTGCTCTAGTGACTATTTCTATCACAGCATAAGGGCAAAAGATAAATTTGTTAGAGCTGTAGCACAATTCAAGGTGGTAGTTATAAACCAGCAAGTCATTGTATTATTCACCATTATTTATTTGAAGTGAATAATCAAAAAATGCAGTTGCCTTAGCAATGTCCTTGATAAAGGAAAGATTACTTTACATCTTGTCCTTGGTGGAAATCTTAATATTCTTTGTGATGAAGTGTGAAGTGTGCATGAAGCACTCTGGTTATAAACTGAAGGAGGATGTTGTCATAGGCAAAGGGAGCTTGTGTAATTGAGTTGCAAACTCAAGTAAACATTGTTAAGTTTTAGTATAAAAGTGAGACTCATATTCATGTAAAAGTTATGAAAATGACAATTTTAGAGCTAGAGAACCAAGGACAGTAACTATGATATCATAATTCTTATTTATCTAGGTTAACATTGATGCAAATATCAGAACCTTGAAAGTCTTGATTCTATTAGAATTTTGACATTGTTATTGAAAAGAAATACTCTTCTGATGATATTTAGTGATGTTATTGGCAACGGTCATTTTGATAGTCCATATTTCATATTCTGGAGGATGCCCATCATATGGCTGTATTGTCCAAATGGACAGTGCTTGATGAGCAAGTTTGTATTGTATAGGATCCACTAACATTACCAGAGTGATTTAACAAAAGAGTCTAAGAAATTGTTCATCCTGCTTTAGTATTTTACAATATAATTTAGCATTTATAAACTACAAATCCTGGAAGGTCACTGTAAGACCAATGAAGGATACACTAATTTAAAAGCACACGATAAATTTCCTGTCTTTGACATGACTGTATCAACCTGCATTTCTTTCATACGCTTCAACTAAAGCATATCAAACAGACTAAATATAGACTTAAGCTGGATATTTTGTGTTAGGGAATCCTTTAACAGAATTCACTGAACAGTGTAGTTCAGACTGAAAATCCTCATCAACTATTTTGTTTCAAAAATTATAATTATCATTCATAAAATATCCCAGTTATTGGTTTGCCATATTGTGGATTTATGACCAGTCTAATTTTTGTACCAAAACATATTGAGTTGTAAGTATTAATAATTAAGAAATTTAACTGTATTATTAACATATATAAATGTTATGTGATTTTGAGCCAATTATCTGCAGTCTATTATGGCATGACAAACCTAGTCCAAGCTAAGTGACTTGGACCCCATTCATCCTCTTGTTTCTCATTCTGTGGCAAGTACTTTGGACTCGGCACTTCTGGTTTCTCCTCTGAGGTTATGTAGCTGTGGTCACCTGAAAATTCAGCTGATTCTGAATGATCAAAGATGGTCACACCTAAAATTGGCAGTTGGACTTTCCACCAGGAAGACAGAGTCAAGTTACAAATTTGATTTACAAAGACTACAAATTAGTGCAGACTTTTCTTTAAAATCCGGCTTTTAAATTTTCTATCCTTTTTAATTTTCTTAAATGAAATAAAATAAATATCACCCACTTTCCTAAACCATATCCATTATACACACACACACACACACACACACACACACACACACACACACACACACATATATATATATATATATATATATATCAACTTCTGTAAAGTTAGAACATCCATTTTGAAGTTTCTGTGCCTTACATGAAATTTTCCTTTCACTATTGAATATTTTCACATCTTTACCCCCTTCAAAAACTAAAACTCAATGGCAGAATTATAACTTGAAAAAAATTAGCTTCATGTCCTCTTTTCCTAATTCCCACAATTATATTCATTCTCTCTATGAAATGAGCTCCATGAGAGAAAGTACATAGGAAGACACAGCTTTCTGCACAGCAGAAACTACATTATTATTTCATTCTACACCCACTGACCAATAATCTACCAGGCAGATCTGTATTTAAAAGATGGAGAAAGTGTGTGTGTACATGGTTTTGTGTTTCTGGAATTAAAAATGTATTCAGGAAGCACATTGATAACTTGTTCATTTAGAATTTTTTATTCCCATAAAAGCTTTTTCCAATATTTAAAAATCAAGAATTATCCTCTCTATGTTTTATTTTTGTTAATGAATATATTCTTAGAATTGAATGCCTTTTTATTTAACATCGAAAAAAAGTAACAACTTTTCTTGTGGCATTTCCAATTCTTCTTCTAGTCCTTCATCTCTTCCATTTCCCTTTGCCCAGTAGCTGTTTATGGTCTTTAATTTCCAGCGTTCCCCCTTACACTCTCATATTCTGTGCATTCTTTAAACCTCATTCTTCCTAATCCCTTAAAACACAGTTTCTTCTCAAACTTATGGGACACTAAAAGATTTGGTCCTCTAAAAACACATTCCCTTGTGGTCTAAAGAGAAAACTATGACTATATTGATATCTTGGATGAGTGTAAAGAATGGCCACAGCCATTTTATAAATTGTGTATCATGGCATCATTGGGTAGATTTCATATGTGAAGGAACTAAGAACAAAAATAGCTGAAAAGAGATGTGGTTGAGATCAGTAAACTGATACTTTTGCTATTCAAGCACATACTCTCAGTTACTGAAATATTTAGGGAAACACCAATCCTGTTATTTAAATACAAGAGTAAGTTACAGTGGGCTTGGATTCTCCTGGTGTCTCTTTTCTGTTTTCCTTTCCAGATTGTGACTCTCTCTGTCCCCCACAGTGCTCACACAATTCTCTGACAATGTGTTTAAGAAGAGATTGTCTGGGTGAAATGAACGCTCTACAGCCTTGAAAAACACGTATTGGATTATCAAAAACGATAACAGAATCTTCCAGAGCATGAAGCAGCTTGACACACAGGAGGAAGAGAGGGAGGAACATCCCTCCACAGCAGTCAGTAAATAAATAGCTCAGCTTGCAATTTAGAGGCTCTATACTGACCATATGACAAGTAATTTAACTTTAATTTCAGTCCTCTATCCACTAAATGGATTAAATGGATTGGATGCACTCTATAGCCTCAAATTTTATTAAGAATAAATAAAATAATGTATGTAAAGTGAATACACATTTTAAGGATGCAATAATATTAATCACTTATTTACTAATTAAATAATTATAAACTTTGATCTGTTTCTTTGGGTATTCTGTATATTACACAATAAAATCAATGACAACTACATAAAAAGTATAAGGTTCTTTATTTTACCTTTCTGAATCTTTTTACTCTCAAACTAAAATTGAATCTAGATATCTCAAAGGGTTCAATGAGAGAACTAGAAATGAGACCTTCTACTTTACTAAGTAAATTTTAATATAAAGGATGGGTTACAGTGCAGTTTAGGTACTAAAATGAAAACCAGGTTTCAGAGGTTATACAAATATGGCAGAATGGGGAAGTCTTCCTGTGCATCTTGAGAATGAGTGAGACCTGGGGCACTTCATTAGAATGTGAAAGATGGCCTTTTCATAACTCTGGTGCAAAAGGAGGAATGGGAGGAAATAAAAATAGACAAAGAAAAAGAGTTAGACTGATACTGACAAAGAAGTGTGAAAATAACAACTGAAAAATTGGACAGCAAGAAATAGTCCCTGGTAAATTTACTAGTAGTATCTCTGTTTATAAACAAAAATGTTTATCTGAAGAATGATTTATTTCTGGTAATTATTAAACTAATTGAAAAAATAGCTATCTTATAGGTGCTTTTGTTTGTTTTCTTTTCTTTCACTGAAAATAGAGAAGGGTTTTTACATAACATCCTGATTTTGGTTTCCCCTCCATATACTCCTCCCAGTTCTTCCCCACCTTTCTTCCTATCTAAATCCATGCCTTTTCTATCTTTTATTAGAAAACAGACTTTTATGGAATAAAAGTAAAATATAACAAGACAGAACATAATAATATAATAAGGTAAAACATAAACTATTATGCCAGAATTGGACAAAACAATTAAAAGAAAAAATGTTCAAGCACACGCACAAGAAACAGATATCCACTAATTAGTACACTAAAGAATCCCATAAAAACACTTGACTGAAAACAACAATATATATATATATACATATATGTATATATATATGTATATATAAAGAATATTTATATTTATATTATAAATAAATAATGAATTATATATGATATATAAGATAAATATATAATTCATAATATGTAATGTAAACTGTAGATTATAGAGTATAGTGCATAAAGTATAATGTATAATATTTACTATTTAAATAAAAGTTTATTTATATATTTATACTTATATAACCATATATAATATATATATATATACATACATATAATTTATTTTTTATTGTTTCTTAGATATATTCTTTATTTACATTTCAAATGATTTTCCCTTTCCTTGTTCCCCCTCCCTGAAAGTCCCATAAGCCCTCTCTCCTGCCCCTGTTCACCAATCAACCCCCTCCTGCTTCTCTGTCCTAGTATTCCCCTAAACTGCTGCATTGAGCCTTTCCAGGACCAAGGGCCTCTCCTTCCTTCTTCTTGGGCATCATTTGATATGTAAATTGTGTCTTGGGTATATTCTGAGCTTCTGGGCTAATATCCAGTTATCAGTGAGTACACACCATGTGTGTTCTTTTTTGATTGGGTTACCTCACTTAGAATGATATTTTCCAGTTTCACGCATTTGCCTAACAATTTCATGAATTCATTGTTTTTAACAGCTGAGTAGTATTCCAAACGGCAACCAACTAATTGGGAAAAGATCTTTACCAACTCTACATCCGACAGAGGGCTAATATCCAATATATACAAAGAACTCAAGAAGTCATACTCAAGAGAGCCAAATAACCCTATTAAAAATGGGGTGCAGAGCTAAACAAAGAATTTTCACCTGAGGAATATCAATTGGCTGAGAAATACCTAAAGAAATGTTCCATGTTCTTAGTCATCAGGGAAATGCAAATCAAAACAACCCTGAGATTTCACCTCACACTAGTCAGAATGGCTAAGATCAAAAACTCAAGAGACAGCAGGTGCTGGCAAGGATGTGGAGAAACAGGAACATATAATTTTTTAGAAGGATAAATTTTAAAAGTAAAGGAAGAGCCCTGACATGAAATTATAAGACAAGGAACCTCCAAAGATTCCATTGATTTGATTTTTGTTGGGTGTCTACTTCTGTCTGTGCAGACTACACTTAAACAGTTTGCTTCCTACTCAGACTCCCTTGGAGAAAACTAATTTTTTTTGCAAGTGGTTATTATTTGGATAGTGGTTCTGGATTGAGGCATGTCTCCACCTTTCCAATCAGTTCTAGAATGCCAACTGATGCAGACCCATACCAGCACTATGCAAACTTTGTCCTCCAATTATTTACCCTCTTTCAACTTTTTTCATGGAGGTTCCCTGAGGTAGATGGGAGCAATTTTGTGGGAAAATCTCATTTGGGGCTGAACATTCCAATGTGCCTCACTCTCTATATAATGTAATCGTTTCCATGTTATCAAACTAGCTTCTCTAATGATGGATGAACAAGGCACTGATTTGTGAATACAGTAGAGTGTTAATAGAAGTCATCGCATTGATATTTTATTTACTTATTTTTAGAACAGTAGTATTTGCTTTTACTCTTGGTTTCTGGGCTAGGCAGTCTCACAATATTGTTCAATCAAACAGTGCTGGGTATGCTTTCCATCTCATGGAGGGACATTCAGGCAAATCAAATATTGCTTGGTTATTCCCACAAGATTTGTGCCATTATTACACTAGCTTATCTTTCAGCCATGATATGTTGATGTTCAAAGAGTTTGTGGCTGGGTTGGTATTTATATTTTTCCTTTAGTATCTTCCTATACTAGCTCAACCTTTTCCATGTTCAATGAATTCTGTAGGTGCCATCTTTAGAAATGAGGTCTGGCTTTCAATTTTTAGAGAGTAACCTATAATCTTGGCAATACCCTGCTTGTTTGTGTGTTGTTATGGGACCTGTTTAGCCACAACTTATTTAAACCTAACCCTATATAAGTACTGAAGACTGCATGCTTTTGCCATGAGATTTAGAGTTGGGACTCTGTCTCCTGAATTATGTGGGGGTTTCATTTGCATACTTTTCATATATGCCTGTATTTTCAGAAGTTTCTTCTGTATTCATTTTCCACACTAATTCTCAATTTCAGCTCTCCCCATATTCTGCCACTCATCTGCATCCATCTATCAACTTCCCAATTTGTCCCTATCCAACCAGTCTCCTAAGTATCTATTCCATTTCCTTTTCTAAATGAGCTCTACCTGGACATTAGTCCTTTATCTAATTTTAGGGCCTGAAGGCCCTGTGTCCAAGGGCATCAGTCCAGGCCAAGAGTGGGTTTGAGTCATGTCCAAACCTGGAAAATCTTGTCCTGAGCCTAGAAGGAATAGCACTGCTTACTTCTTGCTCTGGGCCTGCATGTATCAGCACGCATATGCCTTATGACCCCAATCTCTACCACCCTCGAGGTAGTCATATAGCATCATGGCCAGATTACAGGTTAAACCTCTTCTCTCTATATATGGACAGGAATGCCTAATACCTGGAATTCTTCTTCATTCCCAACACCTTAGCCCCAGCCAATGATGCAAATTCACTCAAAACCCCTTGCCCACTACAGTAGACCGTATTCACACCCAATAAAGAGCACTGTTTCACTGTAAAGCATTTCCAGTGAAGGCTATTTCACAACTGAGATGCTGTCTAACCCATTGGCTCTGCTGAGCTTCATTCCTTCCAGTTCATCCTGGTGCACAGCGGTGTGGTACCTGGATTTCTCAAGGGGAAAAGGGAGACATGGGCTTTCACCTAACCTTTGTGGTTCTACAGATGTTAACATTGAGTTATAAATAATATCTACACACCAGTAATATCTTATTTCACTTTTGGATCTGAGATGCCTCACTCAGGATTTTTTTTTCTATTTTCCCCCACCTACCTGCAAATTTTATTTGTTTATTACTAAGTAATACTCAATTGTAAAATAGATCACATTCATCTATTGAGTGCCATCAATTTCTGGATATTATGTATATAGCAACAGTGAACATGGTTGAACAAGTGTCTCTGTGGTAGGAGGAAGCATTCTTGGGTATATGGTCAAGGGACGTATGGAAGAATCTTGAAACAGAACAATTCTCATCTTCCTGAATAAACATCACACTTATTTTCATAGTGTCAATGCAAGTTTGCATTCCCACTAGCAATGGATAAGTGTTCCTCTTACTCCAGATTCTCACCATCATGAATTACTACTTGATTTATTGATCTTAGCAATTGTGAAAGGAGTAAGATAACATCTCAATGTAATTTTTATTTGTATATCTTTCTGGCATTTGTATATTGAACATTAATTGTTTTTCAGCCATTTGAGTAGTTTTCTCTTTTGACAATAATGTTTAGATCTGTATCCTCATTTTAAATTGGATAAATTTTAAATTTAAATTTTAAATTGTTTTCTTGATATCTAATCTTGGTTCATTACTTATTTGTTAGATATACAAATGGATATACCAGCTTCCTTCTTAAGTCCATTTGCTTGGGCCATCTTTTTCTCATGTTTTTACCCTAAGGCAATAGCTAATCCTAGATTTTAAGGAGTATTTCTTGATTGCAGCAGAAGGGTGGAACCTGTTTTAGATTCTACTCTGTTAGTCTCTGTCTTTATATTGGGGAATGAGATCATAGATGTTGTAGCCATAAAATATAATTTGATCTCTCTAATTCTTTATGTTATCAGTTTTATGCTATTATTGGTATTTAGAATATTTTGTTTCAAACTAAATTTAATGAAAATGGTTTGTAGTGAAAATTATCTTATATTCTAATTATATTTCCAAATTCTTATTAAAGAATGCATATTGACTTATGGAAACACATATGATGAAATTATTTATGAGAAAATGCAAGCAATAATGTCATTGGGGATCAATACATATACTTGACTCATGAAATTACAGTCTAGAAATATATGTGTAATTTTTATTCAGAATGTAAGCAAAATCAGCCAAGTGGAAACTATTGGTCAAAGTTAATTTTTCCCATGTTCCCAAGATTTTTGTTTCATTTTATTTAGGAAATCTGATGATGATGGTTTCAAGATGTAGAATCCTTATATGTGAAGTATCCCAAATGAAGTTGAGGAATCTGGATTGAAAGTGCTTCATATTGTGGTAAGAAGAAACAGTTCTAACATGTTGGCCCTTAGGAAATATATTGTCAAGCACAAACTTTGTGTGTGTTTATCTGTGTAGTATGTGTGGTTGCCTTACCATTATGAGTTGATACTGAAGTAAAAGGATGACTGTAATTACGTCTATAAGTTTAATATTTCTAAGTCCTGTTTATTTTCTTGTACGTAATGATACATTTCAATTCTGTGTCTTATTTATGTTAGCTACTGTTATTACAAGATAGGTTTTATCATAGCCATAGCACAGATGTGAAAACAGAAATTTGAGAAAAAGGAAACCCTGTTTACAATCTTGCTGACAATTGACAGCAGGACTGATTTTACTTCTTACTGATGTGTTATCTTTAGCCCTATGATTATGGGGAAGGCGAAATTGAGATTTAAACAATTGAATGTTTTAATCAATGACTTAGAAAAGCACCATATTTTGCTCCTCTTAATAGAAAACAAAATATATAACATAAAATAATGATATTCATTTATATATCATTACTCTTTAAGACTTTTCTGCTAGTCACCAAAGAGTTACATAGATACACAAATCAGAACATTTGGATGACATGAAAATTGAAAAAAAAATGTATGAGATATTTGTCTTTGTCATCTTTGCTATATATATTAATATGAATAAATTGGTATGTTTTCTCTATACAAATAATAATTGATGACCAATGATAAGGTTTAATGGAGCTAGTTATAACTCACCCTTTATGAGTAACTGGTATAAAACCTTGAGAACTAAAAGTGTTGGAATTTCCCTTACTAATATACATGTTATGTGGTATTGAAAGGGCTCCACTGAACTAAGGGATAGTATATGCACAGCATCTGCCTTTCTGCCACATGCACTACAAATACTCAATATATTGACATCACATCAATATCATGACATCATGATATAAACATTAAAATATAGTCAGTACTTCCTTAAAGTGGGAAGGGAATTTAGGACCTCACTAAATTTGTTTTCAGTGTATCCATTCTGAGATAACTGTTATGTACTATAGATACTATATTCCATTTCAATTCAAGAGTATTGAGTTTGAACTGATGTTCCTAAATAAAGATTACCAGATTCTGATATTATGGTTAGTTTTCACTTTAAACTAAATAGTAGTTGTTTCATAGCAACAGAATTTGCTATGTGAAGGGCCGCAAGTAATAAACTGTGTTTGTTTCCTGTCCTTTTAACTCGAGGTAATGATAAAGTTGTTCAACTTATTTAAGCACCAGGGCCAGACCCTTAATGAAATGAATCACATTGCCTACAATGCCTACAATTTCCTGGATGTACAACTCACCTGCTTCTTAAATCACTGCTAGTGATGGAAAAGGGCAGCTGCCCTTCAATATCTACTCATACAATTGGTAACAGACAACTCAGCTGAATATCTGATAAAGAATTTATTGGAATAGTTTCACAACAATGATGAATGTTTGGCATGACTTAGTAAGTTGTTAGAGGGAAGTAAAGGGGAGCCTCATTCTTACAGAAAAACAATGAGCTAATGAAATAATCATTTCGAAGATGTATTACCAGGCTAAGTATAATTTCGATTTACCTTAGATTTGCTTGTACGGTCTGTGTGTTGTATATGTATCTGTAGGCCAACAATTCTCAGGTTTTAAAGAGTTTAGATTCTTCTGGGAATCTTGCTTTATATTCTCAGTGAGAGAATGCTACTCTTGTGCATCTGCTTCAGTAGAATATCCCAGTTAAAGCAATCTACATTTAAAACACAGCCATTCAGACTAAAACACTTCTTGTATACTCTTCTAAATGGGACTGGGGATTTTTCTGCCTTGAAGTTTTAAGTTTTATAATCTAATATAGGAGTCTTACTATTGGAGATCAAACTGAAAAACTTGATTGAGTAAGCATTTAGTACACAGATCTAAGAAATAAATAATTCTCTGCACCTATTTCATAGTTGAATAATTACATTTTATCTATGTACATATAAAACCTTGATGAAGCAAATTTAAAACGGCAGACCAAATTCAAACAGTTGCAGTTGTGATTTGGCTCGTGTTATTTGAAATTCTTCTACCGAGCAGTTGCTTTCACATATGTAATAATGTGCCAAATCTTCTACCAGGTACCTCCATTCCATAGGTTAATAAAGTAGAAGTTTATCAGTAGAAGTTATTGGCTCCAGTATTGAAGTTAAAACGTGATAGGGTTAGGCCTGAATCTTGGCACCAGGAGAGTGTGCATCTGCTATAGCCGCTTGTTAATCCTAGGATAATTCAGTTTTATAGCCATGAAGAGTTTTGTTTTATAGCAGCCAGCGTAATGACATATGGGAATAATTGGCCTATATTTGTTTTGTTTATGCTCCTGAACAGTGAATTCATGATCACCTGCTAAGTTAGTCTTTGAAAGGCATGAGTAGAGTGGGCCTAGGCAATGATGTGTAAAAGTACTCTATTAGGAATATTATAAAACAGAAAATGTCTAAGTATCTCCACTTTTTTTCTAATCATTGAGCTTGTTTATTTTAATCAATTTTGTTGATGTTTTTAAACATCATTTATCAGAAAAATTAATTTTCAGAGATTAAACTAATCTTATATTTATTCAATCAAGCTCCCTCTAAAACCAAAATTAATTAATTCATTCTCTGTGTCTGTCTACCCTCTCCTCTTTCTGTTTCTCCACAACATAGACAACTTCCTTTGGCCTATCATCTTTTTCCAGATTACTGTGTGTGAATTTCTTACTTCTTTCCAAACTCTCTTTACAAGTAACTTTCTAACTTTCTGTTTCACCATACTTCATTAATTCTTCTTTCTCATAGAAGAAAATAACATGTTTTTCATTCTTGCCCACATTTCCCAGACTTTGCCATCCTGGGAGATAAAAACTTTAAGAGAAATAGAGAAAACAATGAATTGGGAATTTATGTCTCCCAATGACAGTCTAAAAAGAAAAAATCATGAGGGATTAGGCTTGGACGTAAGGAGGATGCTATATTTCTCTGAAGTGGGAAATTTATATTAATTCGATTATCTGTGTTTACATTTCAGCCACTTCAGGTTTCTTCTCAAGTACTTACCATCCTGTAAGATGTCAGATAAAAATACTACATGTCTCAGGTTTTAGGTGACATATATGTAAAACATATATGAGGTATGTGTTATACCAATATGAATGATTAATTTTCATGTCATCTTTAAAACTTGTATTTATGTAACACAGTTTTTAAAATGATTTAAAATGAAATATATTAAATGATCTTCATAAAGTACCTCTTTCTAGATAGTGGCTGAAAGAAATCACAGGAACACATGGAAATTTTGTTATAGTCATGTTTTTCTTACTCCTCAGAACACACAATTTCAGTATAATTTGGACATTGATTTTTTAAAATTATAATATCATTTTATATTAGTGCTAATGCTTTGAAGATGAGTATCATCTAAATTTTTAGTATGATTATTCTATTGCTGACTTTGCTAATAATCTTGTTGAAAAAAACTGATAGGTGATATATAAGCCATTAACTTTGTCTTTATAAAAAACAACATGGTAACTATAATATCATGCACGTTAAATGAATGAATAGTTGAGAAGAGTTTTTGTTTAAGATAGCAACAGTAAAATATGACTAATATATTTTTATTAGAACAAATGACTATTATTGGTTTCACCAATAAGCTTTTTTCTACTTATAAAGAGAACTAATTATGCAATATAAAAAGATATAATTGTATATCATCAATATAAAGCCTGTATACACATGTCACTGTGTTCTGAGTCAACCTATATTCCTCAGGGTTTTAGGAATGCATGATATATAGCGTGTTTTCATCCATTTTGAAAAATGACAATAAATTATTAATTACCATAAACTAAATATGTGTACCTAAAAACTACTAAATATCCTGCCATCCCAGACATGAAAACCTAGCCAGATCTCTCAGCCTTTCTTGGACTTGATCCAGTTTACTTTTCTTTCAGTTTTTCTATAGCTATTGACTTCTCAGACTTTCCACAACCATTTTTTCAGTGTATAATTCATATTGAACTCTTTTACTGTATCAGCTTATGTTTGTTCAGCTGGATTCCTTTTGGGGGGGTGGAGTAAATGAGCCATGGTGATTTATTCCTTTTAAGCAACATTAGTCAATATTTTTTCATTCTCAGAGATGTTTAAAACAAAGAAATGAATAAATAAAATTATTATTATCACTTTCTAGACACCTGTCAAAATCTTGACATGTTCAGTCTCTGTAATTGGCATTATATATTCAAAGTGAATTTTGCAAACAGCAGGGATGCAGGTTGGGTGAGACCTGCCTTTTAAATAGACAATCTGCAGTAATGGAGGTACTGCCAGCCACTGTTGTAGACTGCAATAGCCAGTGTCTTACAATTCTACCCTTCCCTCTCCCATTTCTTGCACAAAGTTTCCATGCCTGCATCTTGGTTTGAGTCACCACAACAGTCTTATTAAATATATTTTTATATATCCAAAATAATAAAACTGTGATTGTTGATACTATTGTGTGTCCCACATTAACCTTAAAATGTATAGTGTATCTAGTGTGGTAGAAGTTTAATTATCTGTTGATAGTATTAAAAAAAAGAGGTAACTGGTAACTAAACTACTCTCATTTTCAAGAGGATATTTTAGAAGCTAACCTTATAAAGCTTCTTGACTTGCTACTCTTAAAATATGTTTTTAAAAGGCAGGGAGTAATGAGAATACTTACCAATCGGTAGAAAGTTGCAGTTGCACCGAAAGAAATCTTGGCTCTATTGTACAACAGGGCAATATGTGTGCAATAATTTCATATATGAGACCTTTTCAATGATTTCTATTAACAAGGATAAACATCTGTGAAAGTTATGCTTATTGTGATTAAACATTATACTCTATATACATATATTAAAAGATCACATATTTATATATATAAAGTACAAATATATTTAAATTATGAAGATATATGATAAAAGTATAAATTATTATATTATACTGCTTAGTTTAATTGAGCTAGTAGGTCAGAAAGAAGACAAAAGGGGAACAAGTCAGTGTTTCCATGGACCTGCCTCAGATGTAAATTTCTACACTGTCACTCTGATGCCATTGAATGTCACTAACATGCCAGAGATGTAGTAGAGTTATGGAAACACATGCTACCCATGTGCTTAGGTAAAGGAGAAGACATTGAATCTCTGATCAGCTAGCTTCTCTCTTTCTGATCACACATGAGAGTAGGATTTGTAATTATCAATAATCATCTAAAGCATCATTGTTAATCATGTGAGTCACGGCTTCTGTGGGGGACAGAGGACCCATTCTCAGGGGTCACATATCATATATCCTGAATATCATGAATTTTCAGTGCAATTCATAAGAACAGCAAAATTACTGTTATGAAGTAGCAACAAAAATAATCTTATGGTTTAGAGTCAACACATAAGAACCTGTTTGAAAGGAACACAGTTTAGGAAAGTTGAGAATCACTGATCAAGAGGGAAAGAAGTGACTACATGTGAAGAGGGATGTAAGGTAATAAAAAAGAATAACATATGTACTGTTTCATCAAAATTATTTTAATAACACTATTTTCAGATTGAAAGGGCTAATTAGTTTTGCATCTATTGATGAATTAATATAGATATAGCAGCCACTAAAAGAAAAGATCTTAATTCTGATGGGAAGAATATTCATTTATTTCTTCTCAATTTTTGTAAAAATTGTCATTTTGACCATTAGGAATTCAGGATGTCAGAATAGATGTCCACTCATTCTTTAACTCAGTGAACATTTATTCGCTACCTTTGAATCCCAGATACTGTTTTTCTCTGTGGAAATAGGGAAAGGGGTAAGATGGAACATTGACTTTCAAGATGGACATATGAGGGACTGGCAAAGTGAAAATCCGAAGCTTTATTAATTTCCTGGCAATCCCATGCAGCCATACTCAAAGGAGTGATTGCATCATCTTGTTTTCAGGAAAGACCATTTTATATGTCTCTGGAAGTAGGAGTCTTCACAGGAAGAGGATGGAGATTGAGGGACCTTTAAGTCCATGTCCTTGTGCATATCTATGGAAGGCAAAAGGTAGAAAAACAGAATAAGTAGAAATAAGAAGTTATCTGACATGTACATGAAATGGAGGATCTATACCTGGAAGCAAAATTGCAGGCAAGGCTGCTTGTGTGCAACCTTGCAGACCTCAGATTGGATGGCATAGTAGGTCATTTAGGGAGGAGCCTTTGTAAAATAATGGATGCTCTGAGTATCTTCAGTGACCGTCTGGCTGCAGGTTATAAAGTACTTTTCATCATTATTCTATATCAGTATTTATATACTATACTTAGTTCCAGCAACCTAAAAATGGAATAGAGATATATTATACAAAACTTCGTGCACACATTAATATATCAGAAGGCAAAGTTTTGCCTTTTGCTTAAAATAAAATCAACATCATTGAAATTTTTTAAAGAGTTTATTTTTTCTATCATTTTCATTCTATGTATATGTTTTAGTTTGTGAATATAACAAGAGCACCAACAGAAATAAGAAAAGGAATTCTTTGTATTCACTGCAGCTAGAATTACAGACCATTGCTAGCCACATGCCATGTGTTCTGGGAACTAAACTCAGGTCTTTCTCAATAGTGGTGGACCTTGCTTGCTTCTAAGTCATCTCAACAGTCTGAAAGATTTAAGATTTGAGATATAATATGGTGTAATATGTATGATACATTTTAGTATAGTTTATAAGATAGTAAAGCAAAGAGTTGAAAAGGAACAGTTTACTAAAAATGAATCAGAATTTAATGGTTTAGAAAATTCTCAGCCTATAAATGTTACAAAAGATGATAAAGTTGGTTCTGGAAGGAGCATGAAGGATTAAAGATTATACAGTCACACTCTAAAGAGATTGCCTGTGAATGTAATTATTTATTTTAGAAAAAAAAGTCAAGAATAATAGATTAGATTACAGAGGCAGGATACCAGCAGTTTAAACTAAACAGGCATAGGAGAAATAAAATGAAGGCTCTCAAACTTCTGGATACTCTAAGTATCCCAGAAGAACAGAAATATATGACCAAATGACTTTACAGAAAATATTTCCTCTAAAGACGAAGAAAAATGTTTCTAAATGAGATCAGATATTAGCACCTCAAGTGTTGCTACCACAGGGCCTAAGACTATAGACCTGAGAAACCAAGGCTGTCTCTGCAACAGTCTCAGGAGACAGTACAATCACCTTGTTTTGAGAGGTCATTAATCACTTGGGGTCTCCAGGAAAAGGATATCTATTTGAGTGAGATGGAAATATCTCTTCAGTGAAATTGGTACATGGGGCTGTAACCCTACTGCAACAAGAGTGCAGAGCATAAAACCAAAAGACTTGACTTTTTTTTATATTTGAAGAGGGCTAGTGAGCCTAGCCTTGCTGAATTCTAGACTTGCTTAGGATTGGTTAACATTTCTTCTACCCAGTCCCCAGTTTGTAGTGTTTGAAATAATAACATCATAACTCTACCTGCAATACAATTGTATTTGGGGAGCAGATATCATGTATGACTTCAGAGTTCACAGGTGAACAGGAATTTATGCCTCTGGATGAATTATACCTCCTATATCTTCCATGTTTTACATGTAAATGAGACTTTGGACATATGACATATACTGATATAGGCTAAGAGGTGGGAATGTTTTATGAGCTGGATATATTTTACATGGCAGAGAACATAAGGCTAAAGAAAAAAGAAGGAAGATATTGAACTATCCCATATCTCCAAAAATCTATACATTAAAACCCATCCTACAGTACCACTGTAGTCCAATTGTGCAGTTGCATAACTCTATGCATTACTCATCTAAATTTAGTTTTATTGTCAATTCAGATGTATTGGGATATGACCTACCATTTTTAAAATTGTCTACATCTTTTAAATCAGATCTTCTAGTAAAAATGTGTGTTTAAGCATGAATATCAGCATCACTATTATCTATTATTCATTATTGTTAATATAATCATTGTTTTACAAGTGAAAACATGTATTATCATTTTAGTGATAACAAGACTACTCTCCTTTATCACAGTATTTTCCATATGATTCATAGATAGATAGATAGATAGATAGATAGATAGATAGATAGATAGGTAGATAGATAGATAAAGAGAGAGCAAGAGAAAGAGAGAGAGAGAGAGAGAGAGAGAGAGAGAGAGAGAGAGAGAGAGAGAGAGAGAGACTAAAGATTTTATCATAATGTTCTGTTCAATTGCATTCGTTTGTTTTTTTTTTTTTTGTTTTTTGGGGTTTTTTTTTGTTTTTTGTTTTTGTTTTTGTTTTTCGAGACAGGGTTTTTCTGCATAGCTTTGGCTGTCCTGGAACTCACTTGGTAGACCAGGCTGGCCTCGAACTCAGATATCCGCCTGCCTCTGCCTCCCAAGTGCTGGGATTAAAGGCGTGTGTCACCACTGCCTGGCCAATTGCATTCTTTAAAGTTTCAAAATGATTTGAGTCTGTATATTAAAGTTAGTTTTTTATAATTGTATAAACATTATTTGTGACTTGTACAAGGGATTGAATCAAAGTATAAATGATCAAGTCTTAATTTGTTAACCTTGTTTGAATCTCACACTTTTCGAATTTCTGCTTTTCCTCACAACTAGCTTTAGAACAGAATACTCATTTGGAATATGATGGTATTTTAGTAACATTTAATTTCTTCCGGGGGTCATAGTACTGAATCTTTCTGCTAAATACAGCATCTCCTTTCAATATATGTACACACACATGTATATATATATATATACACACACACACACACACACACACACACACACACACATATATATATATATATATATATATATATATATATATATATATATATCTTCTGTCTGTGCTTGTGTGTGTGTATTACTGATTTAAACTTATTTTAGCAGTATGATTTGTAATGTGGGCCAACTATTCAAGTGCTAGTGAAATGATTTATGGTGATTAGGAAACTTGTATAAGTACTATCTTTTAAAGTACTTGACACTTGGATGCAGCTTTGCAATTTTGAAAGGGGAATTATAGTTAATCCTTATGTAATTCCAGAATATGTATTTATTAGATAGCGTTGTTTATATACAATTGTGCTTTACATTTCTGTGTATATATGGGTAGACTCTTCAATATTTATGTCTTAACTCACATTGGCTACATACATGAAAATATCAAGAATTTAAATTTCCTGTTTTCATAAAACTGTTTAAGAGCAGTTTCTAGTTCTCCTGTGTACCAAGGATTATCAACTTGAGTTAGCCTGTATTGTTACTTTCTTAACTTCTTATTCTGGGTTTTTAACTAAGCTGTAACTAAAGAGAGAGGGCAAAATGAAGAGGTAAAAATAGGTCATGTGGTATGACACTACACCAAGAGCTCTTTTTAGCACAGGATAATTTAGCAGCTCATGATTAGTCAGGTCTTTAAAATCAGTGTTGTGCTTTCAAGCTAAGTGAATGTCATGACCTTCTTACTATAAAACTATAGGGATAATTGAGAAATTAAAACATTACATTGCATATAACATACTGATATTTTGTTTAATGTTATTTTTGTGAATGCATCTTAAGAATTTTTATGTCACTAATGTATACTTACCTTCAGTTGTATTTTTGTATCTACTTTTGAATAAAAATAAAAATCAATATTAATGATTATTCCTCTTTTAGAGAAATTAGTTACAAACCAACAGCTTAATTCTTTAGCAAAATCAAAACCAATATCAAGATGGAGATCATAGAAAACAGAACATTCCACTTTAAATAGACAGCGTTGTTATCATGATGGATTCATTCAGCAGACAATAGCTGTATTACCAAAGCAATCTGAATTAATCTGAAATTGAATCACCCATGTACAAGCATAGGAGAAATTGAAGCAATGTTAGATTAAAATATACAAATATTGTTCTATTAACTTCAAAATGGATTTAAAATAATTTGAACTGTTATTGTCACACTCTGGTTGTCTTAATTTTTAGCAATTTGTTACAAAGTGCAAAGTTGCAGAAGACAAAAGTGCATGCTGGAAATACAAATGTAAAAATATATATTTAAATAATTAAGTGATTTAACTTCCCATTTCTTTAAAGGGGAATATTTAATTTTTATCATATTCAATCTGAAATTGTGTATAGCTTGTGAAAGATTAGTGCAAATTTAAGCCCTTGGCATCAAAGTTATGAGGCTACTTGTCTGTCAAAGTTAATTGCAGAAGGGTCACAAATGTAGACATTTATCTGATGGACTCTTCCTTGCACACATTAGTCATTTGCCTGCTCTTTCTAAGAGACTTATTAGCTCATCTATTTGCAAATGATTGCCACTGTCTGGGCATTCTGCCTTTGGGTTCTGTTTTAATAAAGGATAGTGGTCTCTCTTGAAAGGCAGCCATAATTACCAACTGAAGCAGTGTAATAAGAATTGAAGGCATTTTTAGGGCAAAATTATTCAAAGAATAATAAAAACCAGCTTTAATAACAAAGTTCAACAACTTAATCAGAGTTGGTGTTTTCAGATAACTGAATATTTGCCTATGCCTATGTCTGTTCATTAGGTAGAAAAAAAAATCTATTACATTGCTATACATGTCTGCCCACAGTCCTTGCACAAACTTAAAATATCACTAAATGCTAGCAAATTTACTGATGTCCAGGGCAAACATACTCTATAACCTTATCAGAATTTTCCCCATATAAAATACTCTATGTTGCTTTTTTTCCTGTTACTATCTCATAAAGATTTCAACTGAGAAGTACTAAAAAAATGAAACTATCAACAAAAATGGTTAGAAATGACCGTTTGGTGAATTAATTAAAAGAGTGCTTTGTATTTGGTAATTAGTTTAGAAATTCAGTATCTGAGAGATAATTGGTCCTTAAAAGCGTTAAACTACAAAAGAAGTTCTGAGTTTAAAAGTAGTAGAACTGGAAAATATCATCCTTAGTGAGGTAACCCAATCACAAAAGAACACACATGGTATGCAGTCACTGATAAGGGGATATTAACCCAGAATCTCCGAATACCCTAGACACAATTCACATATCAATAGATTTCTAAGAAGATGGAAGGAGAGACCCCTGGTCCTGGAAAGACTGGATGTAGGGGAACGCCAGGACAGAGAAACGAGAGGGGGTTGAATGGGGAACAGAGGGAAGGAAGGGGGCTTATGGGACTTTCGGGGAGGGAGGAAACGGGAAAGGGGAAATCATTTGGAATGTAAATAAAAAACTTAGAAAATAAAAAAAAAGTCATAGAACTCTATGTATCAGGACAATAACATATCAACAATTATGTTTTAGAAAACTCACTTGGCAGGTGTGTGTGGGAAAAAAAGGATAGGAATAAAGTAACCAAAGGCAAAATAATCTTAATGACTGTTAGCATTCAGATCAGATCAGTAGCAGTGAAAATAGCATCACTGAACTGGAAAAGTAGCTAGAATATCAGTTTGTAGGACTGCAATTATTTGTTGATGAAGGTATGCAAGGAATCTTGAATGGACCCTGTTTTGTTGTTGTTCCATGGTGGACTCAAATCCAGGGCCTCTACACACACTGTGGATGTTCCCTGGCATTAAGGTTCGTCTGCAACCCTGACCGGTATTCTCCACTGCCAATGTGGTCATTAGGAAAGAGCACAGGGTTAGCTATAAAAAGGTTATCTGTGGGGGCCTAACAGACAATCTAAAGAGCTATTTTGGGAATGGAGGAATTTCTTAATGGAAGAAAAATATGTAATTGGATGATTTCAAGATTTAATGAGATTGTGTGTGCCATGCTTAGCACACTGTCTGAGATGGTGTTAGTGCTCCAGAATGACAGCTGTTGTGGGGGGTTACTGTGATGGAAAGGAGACTGGAAAATGGTATGTTAGACTAGGATGGAAGTCTGTTTTCATGTTTAATGAGATGAACAAAAAAGAGAAAGAACTCAGGCAACCAGAATGTTGCTCATGATACTGAGCTCAGATACTGTGTGAGTGACTACACCGGAGGAAAGGTTACTAGACTCCAGGCATAGAATAGGGTATCTGTCTCACTCTTAATTGTGAAAATTAGACCTATCTCCAGCTTTCCTGTGTCTTGTTTTAAAGTACCCATTGGAACTGTATTAGCATCATGTGTAAGTATTGTTTACCAGAAACATTCTGTATATTTGAAATTATTCATCAGCACTGTACTTGTTTACTGACTGATTCAAGTTTTGTACCTTCCACCTTATCTTGGAGTCTAACCAAAGGTGTGAGGGAACATTTCATACTGTGTCCTACCTCTGATGGCACATTTGAACTATAAGGCCACTCACAAAACAAGAAGACTTTAAACAGAGAAGTGTAAAGAACCCATATCATAGCAGAACACCTTTATAGAAGGAGTCAGTCTAGTTGCCCTTTCTTTGGAATGCAAGCCTTTGTATAGGTAGGAGAAACTCAATAGCATACTGAGTGGATAAACTGCCCAGTTGGAGGCAGCAACCCTCTTGGTGGCACTGTGAAACAAACTCCTAGACAGCAGGGAGACACTGAGCTGTCTTCAGGGAACTGAGAAATAGCAGTAAATTAAGCAAGACATGGTTATTCACTCTTTCTATTAGTGTCTCTACAATCCATAAATGCTGTTTAGGGTTTTCCCATACTCAAAACTGTCATTTAACACAAAATGATGTTGTTACCCATTTGAGAGTCAATTTACAAACTTACTGAAAAGGATCTGACATCCATACAATAGAGTTTATATCTGGGGACATTGTGGCGGTTTATTTGCTATTTTAAGTTTAATCTGAGTCACCAGATATCTAAGTTATCTTGAAAAATGAATTTCCAGGGTGTTTTCCCTTCCTCGTATGTAAATTTATTGAACAATCTAGATTCTTCTTGTGAAGCACATGGCCCTAGTGGGAAACATTTAAATGCCAGTAATTCTATAACAGGAGTCTTTTGAATATAAAATAACCTACAAAGATAAACAGCAGTGTAAGCTAAGACATATCTTCTCATAGGTCACTGACCAAATATAAAGGCTGCTATATAACATTAATGGTACTTTTTAGAGAAGTAATGATAAAGGTCTGTTCTATGTCTAAATTATGGATTCTAGTCCTGAATTTGCCAGCTCTGAATTTTCCTTAATCACAGGAATGTAAAATTGTACCCTTCTTTCTAATTTCCCTCTATACCATCCTCCCTCACCCCTCCCAACCTGCTTTCCACTCTTCAGCCCCTATTCCTCTTGTTCTTTCAGTTTATTGTGCCACATACCAGCATACAAAGAAAATATACCTCATCTACTCCAGCAGGGCATATGTATTGTTTTCTCTGTCCATAATAAAACCACATAACATCACATAGGCAAAGCAATTCTGATTCCACCTGAAGATATTGAGTTCATTGAGTTCATAGCTGATTAAAAGCATTAACATGTTGAATACATATCTACTGAGCCCTATTCTATGCAAAGCATGGGCCTAGGGAGCATGATAGAAATAAATACCAGAAAAAATGGATAAGAAGAGGAAGACCCACATAATTTGCTCTTAGCTTTTCCAAGCAAAGATTTTAGGACTGAGATCTAAGTTTAATGCCAAGGGATAAGTAGGCTGAGACAGATAAGGATATGGTAGTCTTGCTGTATAGGAAGTAAGTGAAGGTGCTTCCTGAGACAAGCAGCTTTTGTCCTCAGGAACAGCAAGGTATCTGAGGACTTGTGTATGTGAGGGTGTGAAGAAGTCATTTAGAATTACCTGGAAGTTGGAGCACAGATTTCAAGTAAAGTTATTTCAAAGGTTTGGGGATTTATCTTAAGACATGAGAAGGTCTAAAGCAGGAATAGCCTAATCATATTTATATTTATGATCATGAATTTAAAAGATCATTGTAAGGTATTATAAAAATAGGTATATGTTACTTTTCTATCTATTAGTTAATAACAGGAAGTCTCATATATGAAATTATAGTCTTTGTAGTGCCATAAATTTGTAATCTGAATTTGTGATCGTACAAGTTATAAAAACACTAACATAAGCCATTGTTAAGGTTTGAGCCTTTGTTCAGATGTGTAAAGTTATTACAAAATCACAAGACTCTAATCTTTCAGAGTTACTAAGACTTCTATGGGACAGAAGTAGAAACAGATGTCATCTGTTTATGCATTTATTGAATAAACATCCTTGATTCTGTCTTCAGAGTTTCTGCACATTCACCAGTCTGGCATGGAGACTGAACACTTTACTGAAGGTTTGTAGGTTTCTATGGGCCACATGCGTCCTTGACATTTTCTTGGCTAATTGTACTTCTTGAAGACATTAGTTATCCCCATTCAGAGTCCTCCACCTACGCTTCTTGTCTTAATAAGGTTAAACCTGGGTTGCCCACTTTTATCCCTTTGTGTTCCTTCCCTGTTTTTTTCTGGTACTCTATCTTTTCTTGCCCATTAGCATACCTTCAACTCTGCTAAGCAGTCAGGCTTTTCAGCAAACAAAAGCCAGCAAGAACTGAACTCTACTTGACTGACTGTCCTAGTGACTGATAATTCCATGTATAATGCATCCTTTCTGATTTAAAAGAACAGATGAGCCAAGTTACTTACATTGGGCTTGAACTCAGGTGAAGAAACCATAAGTAGACATAAGCAGAGTGATCTCAAAATACCAGTCTGTGATCTTACTTTGTATATGGTTTCCCCCTTGCTATGCCACTGCTTGCTGAATGGTCTAATTTACAAACATTTTCTTCTCTCCCTGTCTCTGTTGTTTGTCAAAACCATGGGGTGATTGACAAGGAAAATTTGGTAAGGTATGTAACATTATGAAATCATAATGATGCTTTGTATTTTTACTATAGAATGTAGCACTTTTAATTATATGATCAGTAATATTCTGAAAGAAAATACTTTAAAAAAACTCATACCATTGTGGTGGTGTAGTTACTCAATATTTTTGTTTAATAATAATATTTCATTATTATTTTCATTAATTATGCAAAAATAAATACTTAACAATATAGTCAACCAACTGTTAACAAAAATAGAAATGACTTATCTCATTCTGCACAAAGGTAAGTCTAGGGGCCCAGCAATAGGTGATGGGCACACTTATCACATAGATAAATATCTCTCGCCTCTTATGCTTTCCAAATTATTCCATACATTTGTAGGAGTCTATTTATCATTTGTAGTATAAAGTATTGAATTAGATAGCAAACATAAATTAGAAAGAAATTCAGGGGTGGGTTTCTAAGTTTTGCCATTAACATCCTTAGTCATTAGGGAAATGCAAATCAAAACAACCCTGAGATTCTACCTCACAACAGTCAGAATGGCTAAAATCAAAAACACAGGAGACAGCAGTTGTTGGCGAGGATGTGGAGAAAGAGGAACACTCTTCCACTGCTGGTGGGATTGCAAGTTGGTACAACCACTCTGGAAAGCTGTCTGGCAGTTCCTCAGAAAACTGGGCATGACACTCCCAGAGGATTTTGTTATACCATTCCTGGGCATATACCCAGAGGCTTCCCCTGCATGCAATAAGAACACATGCTCCACTATCTATGTTCATAGCAGCCTTATTTATAATAGCCAGAAGCTGGAAAGAACCCAGATGTCCCTCAACAGAGGAATGGATTCAGAAGATGTGGTATATTTATACAATGGAATACTCCTGTGCAATTAAAAACAATGAACTCACGAAATTCTTAGGCAAATGGTCAGAACTTGAAAATATCATTCTTAGTGAGGTAACCTAATCACAAAAGAACACACATGGTATGTAGTCACTGATAAGGGGATATTGACCCAGAATCTCGGACTACCCAAGACACAATTCACATACCAATAGATTTCCAAGAAGATGGAAGGCGAGACCCCTGGTCCTGGAAAGTCTGGATGTAGGGGAATACCAGGACAGAGAAGCGAGAGGGGGTTGAATGGGAAACAGGGGGAGGGAAGAGGGCTTATGGGACTTTCGGGGAGGGAGGAAATGGGAAAGGGGAAATCATTCAGAATGTAAATAAAAAAATATAGAAAATGAAAAAAATCTCTAATTCTATTAAATTTAGTTTAAGATTCATTGGTTTGGTTGATATAAGACTTTGCCTATGAATCTCAGACTTACATAAAACACAATCTCTTACCTCAGAATCTCAAGTGTTGTATTATTGATATGAGATACCAAGTATAACTTATTTTTCTTTCAGTGCTTAGTTACATCTTTACAAAAACTGATATTCACATATTGAGATAAGTTACCTGATCATATTTTTAAGTTAATATAAACAAGCAGACATTCTTTTATCTCATTAATATAAATATAGTTTAAGTGATATTTTAACTAAGAGATAGGATTAGACATGTCTCACAAATTCAATGATAATATTAGAAGGGGTACTTAATTATTAATTAATGGCAGATAGAACACTATCTGCTAAGAACATGATCATAAAAATTTGTAAAACTTTCACATTAAAAAAAATTAAACTCATATCTCTTTATCTTTTACATAGCCAGTGTTATATACAGCAACTGTTACTATTGTTCCTGATAAGGTCAGTTTGGAGTATCAGTTGCTCCTTCAATAAATTGAATCCATTTTGAAAGACAGAGGTTAGTACAGTTGACAAAATTAAGGGAAGACAGTAAACTGTGGTATGTCCTTGAAAAGATAAGCGTTGCTCCCTCCATGGGGCTGCAAACCCCCTCAGCTCCTTCAATCCCTTCTCCATCTCCTCCATCTGGGACCCTGCACAGAGCCCAATGGTTGGCTGCAAGCATCTGCCTCTGTGTTCTATACTCCAGTGTAGGGAAATGCCAGGGAGGGAAGATGGGATTGGATGGGTGGGTGGGGGAATACCATCATAGAAGCAGGGAGAGGGCGGATGGGATAGGTAGTTTCCAAAGAGGAGACCTGGAAAGGGGGAAATATCTGAAATGTAAATAAAAAATCCAATAAAAAATAAAATTAAAAACAAAAAAGTATTGCTAGAGAGGAATATCTGGGTGTCAGAGTGGTATAGTTTTATTGACCAATAAGGGAAAATTTCTCAGTGAGAGGACACATAAATCCTGTTAGGGAAACAGAAAGTGTGAGTGAAAGGGGCATTCTTTTGCCTGGATCATGAGGCAAGCAGAAAAATACAGTTAAGTTAAAAAGTAAAATTTGGTCAGCAGACTAAATTGCCCAAACCAATTTATTAATAGATCATGCAGTAGAATACCATACATAAAGTTAGGTTAGTAGATTTTGCAAACAGTACAATTAGATGTTATTTGTACTAGAAAAGCAAACTTATATGCTGGTGTATTTTTTTAATTATTTTATTAGATATATTCTTTATTTGTATTACAAAAGATTTCCCTTTTCCTGGTTCTCCCCATCCCTGAAAATCTCATAAGCCATCACCCCTTCCCTTGTTCCCCAATCAACTCTCTCCTGCTTCCCTGTCCTGGTATTCACCATACACTGTTGCATTGAGCCTTTCCTGGACTATGGGCCCCTCCTTGCTTTGAAGTTCAACAAGGCCATTCTCTGCTGCCTATGTGTCTGGAGCCATGGCTATTTGTATGTGTACTCTTTGGTTGATGGTTTTGTCCCTGATAGCTCTGGGAGTACTAGGTGACTCATTTTGTTGTTCCTCCTATGGCACTGCACACCTCTTCAGCTCCTTGGGTTCTTTCTCTAGCTCCCCCATTGGGGACCCTGTGCTCAGCTCAATGGCTGGTTGAGAGTGCCCCCCTCTGTATTTATCATGCACTAGCAGAGCCTCCCAAGTGACAGCTATATCTGGCTCTGGTCAGCAAGTACTCGTGGACATCGATAATAGTGTCTGGTTTTTGTAACTGTATATGGAATGGATCCCTAGGTGGGATAATCTCGGATGATCTTTCCCTCAGACTCTGCTCCACACTTTGTTTTGTATCTCCTTCTGTGGGTATTTTGCTCCCCCTTCTAAGAAGGACCAGAGTATCCATACTTTGTTCTTCCTTCTTCTTGGACATCATTTGATATGTGAATTGTGTCTTGGGTATTCCAAACTTTTGGGCTGATATCCCCTTATCAGTGAGTGCATACAGTTCCACCCATTTGCCTAAGAATCTGATGAATTCATTGTTTTTATTAGCTGAGTAGTATTCCATTGTGTAAATATACCGCAATTTCTATATCCATTCCTCCGCTGTGCTGGTGTTCTAACACCTAAGCCAGCACTAGATAAAGGGCAAATCTTCATATCACTGTGGCAATGGTAGAGAATTCTGAAGTTTTCCATTTTGATTACAGTGTTTACTACATTCTGCTTTAAGGTACAATCTTTCTCTCTTCATCATGCATAGCTGAGGATAGTCCTTTTATTTTAGACATTGTGCTTAAAGCCTCATTCAGAATGATGATGGCTTAAGGTCCAGGAAGTGAAACTTCAGTGTAGCTATACTCATACGTGAACGAAATAGATTCATTTAAGGCAAACCAGATCACAGTTGGCTTCTGCAGAAGACATTATCTTTTTAATGACTTTTTATGTTCCTTGCTTAAAGGTAAGACTATGTCTCTATTTGATATAAACACAATGTGAAATGACAGCTGTTGTCGTTTGTAGATATGCTTGAAGGAGCATGCTATCAAAACTTGTGGGCAAAATTATTGTATTTGTCAACTGCTGCTAACTTTAAAATAATTGTTTAAAATGTTTAGTGGTTGGCAATGCTACCATTGCTGAAAAAATATAAAAAAATCACAAAAACTTTAGTATAGCTAATCATTTATTATCAAGAAAAGATGCAGTTTAATATCATTCAAGAGAAGAGAAACAAAGGTCAGAGTCTCTCAGACGCTAAAAGTTCTGATGCCACCTGTCCCTCACTGAAACCTTGGTCATCATCAATTTTTTTGTTTTTTAGCAATTATATATCACAGTCTATATGGAGTATTGTCAGCCAAAAATATTTTCTCAAGACTCTGGTGCTGAGTTTTAGTAGAATTTTGTCATATAGACTTGATTGACTGTGGAAGTAGGTGGCCATTAGTATTTAGATCTCTGCAGTTCAAGCAAATATTATGTATCCATAATAAATTCCATTGTTAAACCCTTTCCTAGATGAAAACCCACAGTGACAAAAATGTAATTTTATGAGAAACAACATTCTAAGCATTTAAAAATTACACATTAGGGCCAAAAGTAAAAGCAAGATGTTTTTGGTTAATTGATTTCAGCTTTAATATTAATTTATATTAATATGTTTATTTCTAGCATATTTATATATTCTACTCATTATATTTCTAGTTCTTCTATATTTTAATACATTTATACTACAGGGTAATTAAAATAAGTTAATAACAAATGCATCCCCTTACATAATTTTATGGCTGAAATGTTGAAAATCTGCTCTTTTAAATTTTTTGAGATAAAAGAAAATGATTAGATTGAATTGGAGGGACAGAAAAATGTACTCCCAAAGAATATTATCCAAAAAAGCAGAAGTATGGCAGTGCCAAAGAGATGCCAAATTAAACTCCTACATTTATAATGCATATACATATATACAGACAGACAGACAGACAGCAGACAGACAGACAGACACACACACACACACATACACACACATCATAAAAAGTTATGTTATACATCTGGCCATATTTATAACCTGTGTAAGCAATTCAAAATATGATATGTATCTGTATCCATGATAGCACTTAAAAGTTTACTTATTACAAAGTTCTCCTTTAATACTTAAAAATGTTTTCATACATTTGAGTCATAATAAATTTTAAGCACAATCTTGATACAAGTAAGTACATTTTTACTTCTATGAATAGACATTTCCCTTCCAAACACAAGCTATTCAGTTAGGTTATTGCTGATAGAATCACCTGTCACATTGCAAAGTAAACCGCTTGCTTTACTTTCTCTGATAGAATATTATCAGAGCAGAGCAGAGAGCTATTACAGAGACTGTGGGGTAAAGGTGATGAACACTGTGACAGTTAGAGAGGGAAAGAGTGGCCCCTCTCTAAGGGAAATGTTGTCAGCATCAGATCATAGAAGTATTTGCTATGTTGGTGAATGGTACTCAGTGTGCAGTATGACCTGATATGATTTATTCCATACTGAAAACCGTCTGGATATTGTTTGCTCCTTTAAAGCAAATTTTCTTGATTAATCATGATTACTTGCCACTGTGATTTTTCACATCCACTACCTTCATGTCTCTGTTTCTGTCTCCTGCTTTCTATCCTCCCCCCATCTCTATCCCATCTCTCTCCTCTCTTTCTTTTTCCCCTCACTCTCTTCATTTACTCTCTTTCTTTTCATGAGAATGTCTCATATTGTACTTCATACTTGCTTGTAAACTCATCATGTAGCCTAGTCTTTTCCTGAAACTGAAACTCTTGACAATCTTCCTGCCTTAGTCATCCATATCAGCAGATATTTGATTCCTTTTATTAGCTTCTACAACTAATTTCTACTTGTCGAGGAAGAGTTTTACTTATTTTAAATGTGATTTAGTTACTTAATAGCTAATTATAAAGCCATTTTAGAGAGCATCTCTGAATAATCTTTGACTGTACATGGACATTTTCCAGGTGGGCTTTAAGTGAACCAGAGTTTCCCCACAGGTCCTGCACTCATTACCAATTATAAGTCAATAGACCCTAAGTGAGAAGCCTTTTCTTATTGTGCAGTTTGCATCCAGTTGTCCCAAGTGTCTTGTCCTGTCCTAATGTCTACCAGGCAATTCATTTCTCTTTCCCATACAGGCTTCACTCTTGTAACATCCCAACCCAAATCCCCAATGGATGTCTCTTGCTTTTTAGTTCTAGGCAAAGTATTTTTGGCATATCAGCTTTTAGTGGTCCACTGGGCCAAAAGAATTTTTCCTCTTATTTTTTCAGAGCTTCTAAACATAAGTAAAAAATCAAATGAGAAAAATCAAGATTAGTAACTTAGAAAGTAATGTAGTTCATAAAAAACACTATCCACCATAATTTCAACAATCGTGAGTTCTAAAAATGAGATCTAGTAAGTATATGAGCTGAGTGTGAGAGACAGAGAGTCCTAGTTACTTTTGGGTTCACTTGGATATGACAAATTATTCTCCTCATTACAAGATCTAAACTAGTCACATCTGCAAAGTCCTCACAACTAGATATGTTTGCCATCTATTATTTAAATATTATCTGCAGTCACTGGAGGCTTTGGCTTGCCTTGTATCTACAGGTAATGACATAAGTAAGAAATTATGTATGTTTTACAAATGTTAGGTCATCTATCAACAATATTTCTTTTGTTCTTCTGTTTATATATTCATTCATGCCTGATCTTATTTACTACTTTAGCCCCAGATTACCTGGAAATAAGAAACAGAGATGATTTCAATTTAGCTGTGATATACTATGAGTTTACTCAGCAGTTTTATTGCCTGTGGCTAACTAGTCCTTTTCTTTAAAAGTGAACATTTTCCAGTAGTCTCAATTAACCTGGACCCCTGTTATCTCTCAAACACTGAACCACCAACCAGGCAGCAGACACCACCTGAAATGAGGCCCCCAACACATATACAGCTGAGAACTGCAGGGTCTGGGTTCAGTGATGCACCTAATTCTCAAGATACTAGAGGCCCCAGAGACTTTAGAGGTCAGGTGCAGTGGGAACTGGAAGATGGAGACATCCTAGTGGAGACTGTGGGTGGGGAGAAGGTGTGGGATGTGGAACAGTTGGAGGATGGAATGAGGGGGAGAATCTGGAGTGTAAATAAATAAGAGCGAACATTTTCTGACCAAAATTTATCATTCATTTTTCTTGAACTTTTTACATCTTGTCAATTTAAAAGCTGCATGACAAAATGTCTCTCTCATAAAAATAACCAACCCTTTGCACATAGTCTAGCCCTTTTCAAATTTACCAATCAGTATAGAATAGTTATTGTAGAGTACATAAAAGCTGTTTATATCACTAAGTATGAACAATTGGTTCATCAATGAGAATTCCTTGAAGTGATAATGCGATGTGACATCAGAAAGGTGGATAAAAGGCCTCAGTAATGATGTCCCCATGTTTATAGCTAAAGTAGAAGTAGATTCGTTGTTGTATCAGTGTTCCCAGTTTATATCTATTGTTTATATTTATTGCTTATATATGAACTCCTTAAAATAACTTATTTTTAAATACCATGTAATTGAGAAGGTTGATTTTGATAACATATTAGGTTTCCATTATATTTCCATATATGTGAGAACATTTTATGATTCCATTTCCTTTCATTGCTAAATACCTTTCCAGTGAATATTTAATATGTAGTTAAAGGTATATATGGCATTTTAATGTCTTACATTTTTTAACTTAGTATTCACTTATGATCATGAACATCTTACAAAGTAGGTATTTGATTTAAATTTTGCAGATTTAAATATGTTACCTAAAACAACACTGAATATTGCCAACAACTTGGTACTTGACTACGCATTTCAAGTAAGGGTCTTCTAATCTTGGGCAAATATATGCATGCACCATGTTATGTAATAGAAATAGTTATATGTGTGAGTATATATGTAAATATTTTAGACTACTGGATCATATTTCCTAAAAGTCCATTGAGATTTAATTCCTATCTGCTAAATATTTTACAGATTCATTAGAACATAGAAAGTATTTATTAGCAGGAAGATTTCAAGGAATACTTTGTCAATATGTACATTTCTATAAAATTAAAAATCATAAACTAGGGAAAGTGATGTTATATTTTAATTACATACATTGACTCATATTCTGAGAATTTCCTTTCTTAAAAAAATTAAGTCTTGGGCATTAAGACATGGATGTTTTTGAAAAATGTACATGAAAAACAAAAATGTTAATGTAAAGGGAAAATTGAGGTTTATTTATAAGAAATTGGAACTCCTGAACATAGAAACATATTATATACTTTATGCTGGTACTCTGGAAACCTAAAAGTAAATTATTAAATTACATTCTAATTGATAGCAGACTTTATATATGCTTCAAGACAATATTTCTGACCTTCAAAGGTAGTCAGAGTTACTTTTGAAATAGAAAAAAATAACATTAAAGGATAAATATAAAAATTTGTTTAATAAGTTACATCAATAAAATCTGATGAATTTTTGTTAATTTTATAAAATACAGAAATGCACTCTGATGTAAATAAAACAAGTAAAGCTTATTAAATGTTACATTATAGGTTGACATCACTTATATAAAATATATGTTTAGCAAAACAAAATAGAATTATACAACAAGCCATGTTAGTAGAGGTTGTATTTGAAGAGCTAGGTTATATCATATTTATAAAGAAAACATTTACCTATAATATATTTTAAAAATAGCTTTAACCCTTATATATCTTTATAGTCATTTGCAGCGTATACAAAATAAAGGGATTGTCATGACTTTTTTCAAATTACATTGCCAGGAAATGATTTTTGAGTGGGGTTGTTTTGAACAAATTATTCACAGGCATGGCTATTTTCAGATTGACTGCAGAACCTAGTGTGTCACTGACCTGGACGTTATCATAAAGCAATATTACTCATTCATAATAACTGACAGCACATGGCATGACATATATTATGGTTCTTGGAAATGCTGTCAGTTTAAAGGAAGGCTTAATGTTGAACCATGGGATTGGCATATAGGATTGTTAACTGGGCCAGGATATATAATAAATGATAGGAGATGTGCCCCACAATGAGTGTCATAATTATACAGATTCCTGGTTGAACCATCAAGTCTGGGTGTGAACTCATTAAGTACATTGGTTTCACCTTGTTGGCAATGAGAAATAGTTCTGCCAGTATACTTGCATATCTGGCTATTCACTCTGCCTTAGATATCTTGCATTGTAGGAAGATACATATCCTCACATCTTAAGGGAAGCTTAAGGAAAGTAATAAAGAAATCTCTGTATTGAAGCATGTGGTAAGTACGGTTTGGCTCTGGAGACTCTAGTTGAGCATATGCCCACTGAAGTTGTTCTACTCAAAGTCCTTGTGCTTGTGTTTCTCTCAATTTGGTCTCACAATGGATTCCCTTGAATTTGAAAAGTAGCTCATTGTTTAATTTAACTATTGTTAAATTTTGATATGTCGTAACTTTGTTCTATTTTAAAATTTGTTTTGACTTATCTATACACGGGGATGAATAGAGATGGGTGGGAATGAATAGAGATAGTCCTTAGATGTGGGAACAAAAAGTGGAGTGTTTGTTGACATTCATTGAAATATGTTTCTAAGTATATTAGACCTAGTTTTCTATTTTGTAACATCTTTTATACAACCTTTAAAATAATATTCAAATATGTGAATATATTTTACCATTGTATATATGCATATGTATATGTGCTCAAACACATCTTCTGTATTGTTGTTCTCAACAATTTTCTTCAAAAATATTACTCATTTGCTATCTGATTACATGGTCATTTAATGATTAAAAATACAGTGTATTTGCATGAGTTTCAGTTCTTGGAGATGATGTCAATACAAAGAGAGGCTGTAATAGTTGTAATGATGGTCCATGAGATTGGCATATGTGCTTATAAATAGAGTCAGGATATACAGTGAGTGGTAAGAGATGTCCCATAATGAGCACCATCATTATCATATAGATTCACGCATGTGTGTGTGTGGGGGGGGGATGTGCACGATGCATGATGTGTGTGATTGTCCTACTGTGACTTGCAGTGATTGTACAATCTCATGATCTTAGAGATTATGAGAATAAGATGTAGCTATAAGAATATGTCTTCTAGGCTGGAAGAAGCTGAGGAGAAGGGCAACTCAATAGGAAGACCAGCAGCTTCAACTAACTTGAACCTCTGAAAACTCTCAGACACTGAGTCACCAACCAGGCAGTATATACTAGCTGATAAGAGGCCCCCAACATATATACAGCAGAGGACTGCCTGGTCTGGCCTCAGTGCGAGAAGACATGCCTAACCCTTGAGAGACTTGAAGCCCCATGGAGTGGGAATGTCTTGGGGGCGGGCAGTGGTGGTCAGTGTGGGCAGACATGCTCTTGGAGGCAAGGGGTGTGGAACTGTGGGAGGGGAGACCAGGAATGGGGCAATGGAAGGACTGTAAAGAAATCAAAGTAATAAAAATAAATAAATAAATAAATGGTAAGAAATAGGAAACATTTGAAGAGGAAAAAAATAATAGAGTTGAAATGAATACTGCCAACATAAAGCTGTTAAATAATTCTGAAAACTTAGGAAACCTTAAGAAGAAGAGGAGGAGCAGGAGGAAGAGGAGGAGGAGGAGGAGGAGGAGGAGGAGGACTAGGAGGAGAGCTCTTCAAAGAATTCACCAAAAGCTGATTAAGTATCTGCATCATCTCCAAGGAAACACTGCACAGAATTGGATAATCCTTTATGGGATGTTAATAATGTTGCCACATATAAATGAGTGTTAGCTTTGTTACATAAATCACTATTAAATAACACCCTTCCAAACATCACAACAGTTTTGTACTATCCAAGTACTATTTCTTAGGCTAATATATCCTCTCTCCTCCCATAGATCATTCCCTACATGTGAGTTGGTTTCTTGGTTTTTAGTCAATAATGGTTTTTATTTGCTCTGTTTTTAAATAGATTTATTTTAATTGGTCAGCATATTTCTTAATACACTGATCAAATCTATGAATACAGTTTTTCCAGAAGTTGTATTTTAAGTAAATAGTTTAATGCTTTAGCTATTTGATTGATTTTATGGTTATAGTATCCTTTCTCTACAGATATATTTTGCATGATTTCTGAAATATTGATCATGTCATTATAGTTATAATTATAATTATTTTCAAACAGAACTGGTAAAAGTAATAGTTGGGCTTTATATCTTTTAGACTTGGTGTTCAGCATTTACTGATAAGGTATAAAAATAATAGTGACACTATTACTGATGCTATGTTGTGCTTACAAACAGGAGCCTAGCATGGTTGTCCCCTTAGAGACCCTACCAGCAGCTGACTGAGAGAGACACAGATACTTACACCCAATACTTGCACTGAAATAGGGGACCCCTATGGTTGAATTAGGGGAAGGATTGAAGAAAGTGAAGGGGAGGGAGACCCCATAGGAAAACCAGCAGTCTCAACTATCCTGATCCACAGGGAGAAACCAGAGACTTACCCACCCATCAGGAGCATACACACAGACTGATCCGAGGTTGCAGTCACATACACAGCAGAGGACTGCCTGTTCTGGCCTCATTGGGAGAAGATACACCTTATCCTCAAAAGTCTTCCCCCAGGCAAGGGGGAGGCCTGATGGAATATACCCTCTCAGAGGCAAGGGGGAGGAAGAATAGGATGAAGAACTGTGGGAGGGGGGACTGGGAGTTGAGGGCATGTAAATAAAAACAAATAAAGAAGTAAAACAAATTAAATAACTGATTAAAATGCAGTCAAAATTTACTTATTTCTTCCAAGTGATATAAGGGTGCATTTTGGAAGGATGGCTTAGAGTTGGGATTATGGCAAGTCTTGGTTAAGGTTATTTTGTGTTGTGGTTAGGGCTGGTCTGGCTTAGAGATACTATGGATTAGTGTTAAGGTTGTCAAGCAGTCCCCACGATGCCTTTAGCTTCCTGCTCTAATCTTTTATTATATCTCCTACTGATCATAAAAAAGAAAGAAGGTCAGGATTTTGTCAAGTTGACACAAGCTAGCATCATTTATGTTGTGGAACCACAGTTGAGAAAATTCATCCACCACACTGACCTATGAACAAGACTATGAGACAATTTCTCCCCCTGCCCACCCCATTTATTTCTTTTATTTCCTCATTTTATTTTTCTTTATTTATTTTTATTGATATATTTATTTATTGAATTTATGTCCTAATTGCAGCTGCCCTCCCTTCCCTCCTCCTAATTTCTCCCCTTCTCTTCAGAGAATAGGAAGCCCCATTTTGGTACTTCTCTACCCTGGCACATCAACTTGAAATAGGTCTGGGTATATCTTCTCCAACTCAGGTATAACAATGCAGCCCAGCCAGGGGAAAGGCAGGAAACAGATTCCATGTCAGAAATAGCCCTTGCTCCAATTGTTGGGGGACACACATGGAGACCAAGCTGCACATCTGCTGCATATGTGTAGGGGGCCTAGGTTCTGTTCATGCATATTAAGTCTTTCTGAGTCCCCCTGGGCCTATAATAGGCCCATATATCCACAGGTGGATGATGTAGGTCTTCATGTGGTGTCCTGACTATGTCTAGCTCTCTCACTCCTTCCCCCAACTCTTCCACAAGACTCCCTGAGCTCTGCCTGATGTTTGGCTTTGGGTCTCTGCATCTGTTTCCGTCAGCTTCTGGAAGAAGCCTCTCAGATGACAGTTGTACTAGACTCTTGTCTGCAAGCAAAGCATATTATCGTTAATAGTGTCAGGGATGGGCCCTCTCCCAGGGGCTCTCAAGTTGGACCAATCTTTGGTTATCCATTTCCTCAATCTCTTTCCAGTTTACTACTTCACATCTTGTAAGCAGGGTAAATTTTAGGTCAAGGGTTTTTGTGGGTGGATTACTCTCTCCCTCCCTCCACTGGAAGTCCTGCATATCTATAGGAGGTATCTACTTTGGGCTCCATAACTCCCACTGCTAGGAGTGTCATTTAGTGTCACTCTCATATCCTCCTAGGATGCACCAGAGTCTATCTCTGGCTTGTCCCTGAGATGCTCCCCTACCAATTTCCCTTCTCCCTCCCTGCCCTCTTAAACTCCATCCCCATTTCCCCTCTCCATCACTTTACCCACTCGGTTCTCTCTCTCCATCCACATTCAATGTCTATTTTATTTCCTTCATTAAGGCATTTCCTTAAGACTTTATCTTAATTAATGATTGATATCAAGGAGCACAGCCTATTGTGAGTAGTAGTGCCTGATGTTTCTAATACCTATTGTGGGTTGTGCCTATTTTGCATGATAAAGCACTAGAAAAGTGGTCCCGGGTTACACAAGAAACATAACTGGCAAGCCATGGAGAGCAAACCATGAAGCAGAAATCCACTATGGGCTCTGCTTCTGCTGTTTCCTTGGGTTCTTTCTTTGGCTTCCTTCTGTGAAGGAACATGATCTGTGAAATGTAAACTAAAATACATTTCCCATATTGACTCCTGGGAGCATCCCCAACCCAGGTCTCTGAGACTTTCTAGAGATTCCCATGATACTTTGTTATGCTTACAAACAGGACCCTAGCCTAGGTGTTCTCTAAGAGGCTCTCCCTTGCAGCTGACTGGAATATATGCAGATACTCACAGCCAAACATTAGATGGAGGTTGGGGACCCTAATGGAAGAGTTGGGGAAAGGATTGAAGACTCTGAAGTGATTAGCAATCCCTCAGGAAGACCAGCAGTGTCAACTAACCTGGATACCTGAGAGCACTCAGACACTGAGGCACCAACCAAAGAACATACAGGGGCTTGAACAGCTCCCCTCCCCCCACATAGACCTCCCAAAACATATGTAGCAGAGGAATGCCTTGTCTTGTCTCAATGGGAGAGAATGTGCCTAATCATGCAGAGACTTGATGCACCAGGTTAGGGGGGATACCCAGGTGTTACCCACAGTGTTAGAAGTGAAGGAGAGGGGAAAGGTAGGAGGTACTTTGTGAGGGAGGGACCTGGGGACAGCATTTTGAATGTTAATTAATTAACTAATTAATTAAAAAATACAACCTCTCTTCCCTGAGTTGCTTTCTTTCATGGTGTTTTACCACAGCAAAACAAACCTAAGAAGGAAGGCAAAGAAGAAACACTGGCTTTCCTAGGAAATTTTGATTTCATAATTTATATTGATTTCTCTCTGATCATATTGATTACCCTTTTTGTAAACGGGACAATGAAACTATTACCTAGCTGAGTAAACATTACTCATGGATGATGGGAAGAGTGGAAAGAAAGGAGTATATAGACCGCTAGAATCTTATCACATAAAACACCTTACATTTGTCTAGCTTTCACTTCCCTCTATATGATACTCATTTTTATAACACAGTTTCAGCCCAAAAAATTAAACTTGCACTTTGGTTCAATCATAGTTTTATGAATTGATCCTACCAACTTTGTGTCATTTGAAAATGTTATGAACATGTTTTATAATGTTTCACTCAAGTGTATAACTTACTATAAAGGAAAACTATCATAAATGTGCATGTTAATCACTACTTCTTTTTACATCCAAGATAATAGGGCTGGTTTAAGTTGGCCCTTTTGTTTACTGCAAGAAACAATGATCATTAAAAAATAGCTCCAAAGCTGGGTCCTGTAAGCAATTTCAATGCACCAACAAATTTTCTTTTTTCTCTGGAGATTTGTTCCCAAGTAGATGAAGAGAGAATCTGAGAATTTAAAGAAAGCTAGGAATGTTAGCCAAGAGTCAGCAGGCTTTTCAACACATTGTGTAGACAAGTGAAGTCACAAAATGTTAAATCCACCACAGTGGAGATCAAAGGCTAGTTTTGAATAGCCGTGTTACACATATGATTTTAGTTATTTATTAATTCTAAGGATGTCTTTACCCTCCTTTTTTCTGTTAACTTAGGAAAGTAACACATGAATTCTGTGCTGTAACGAGTTTGACAGGGATTAGCTGAGCATTAACACATAATCCTAACTTGTTGTCCAAAATGCTAAAATGTATTTGGAAGAATAGTGGATCTTCCTCGGTATTGTTTTGTGTGGCACTGATTTGTTTCATTTAGACACACAGGAAATAGTTGTCCAAGCCAGGTAAAGGACAAGCAAGATATACCCATAGTTTTCACAGACTTAAAACAACAACCCAAAGAGAGATCCATGGAATCCTATATGTTAGTTTCATAGCACATCCTGAAACATTATCTGGTATGGAAAGAATGTAATGGCATTACAAGTTCACAAGTGTTCTATTCTTGCCCTCTTCGCTCTTCTAGATTCTGTTCACTTCTACACACTAGAGGGCAGGTAAATAATATTCCTTTTAGTAAACCTAGTTTGAGTAGGTATATAATGTTATCCCTAATTCATACTTGAACTAAGCAATCAAATGATGAGCATTCTTTATATACATTTATATTAACAATACCAAAACCCTTATGTTTATATTTAATTATCGAGTAGTTTTCACTACCACTGAAGTGATTTATTATTTCAAAAGAAAATTAATTTTAAAATGTCAATCCACTGAACTTTAGGTTTTTTGAATCACATAGTAACTTTCCAGGCAGAATCCCTTACCACTAAAGCTTGTCACATGGAAGCTTATTAGAAACATAGATATAAATTTTTCCACTCATTGACTCAGAAATTATGGATGACTTGGGAATCTGCATTTTAAAATAGGCAGTACTCTGGAACTTCCTACATCCTCAGAGATTGTGAAAGTGTTTATAGTTGCTTGGACAGTAAGTTATACATTATTTTTACTTGAAATTGTATAGAGATCTTTCTCTAAAAATAACATGATTTAGTCAATTTCCTTGAATAAGAGTATTTTTTTGTTTTTGTTTCTTTCGTTACTTAGTTTAAGAGAATGTTCCAAATACCCTAGTATTACACACTTTATTGTATAAATTTTGTCACTGCCTCACAGTGGTAACTTACTATTTTCATAACTCTGATAAACATCATTGTTATGTGTACAGCCCATAGTATTATAGTGATAAAATTTCCATATTGCCTTTATTCAAAAAATAACATTATGCTTATCTAGTCTGGTTTGTTCTGGACTTTCTGGACCTATTGTTTGTGAAATGTCATGTAAAGCACATAGGAGGAAAGAAACATGACCAGACACATGTTGGCACTTTTTGGAGCACTGTTCTTAGCATTGCTAAGAGTTAAAAGATATTTCCCTGTCTCATATTTGTAGAGTCAGGTGGTAACTCAAGAAAGACTTCCCAATCATTGATATGCAATGATCAAAATAATAAATTTTAGTAAGATAAAAAACTCATTAAAATTCAAATTAAATGCTATTTATATACATATATAATTATTTATTTATGTCAGAATCTGTCTCTAAATAGTAAAATCCAGTGAAAAGTCAACAGAGATCTAAATGGAATGTTGTAGATTATAGATTATATTGTTTTCACATTGCCATATTAGCAATATAAGAAAGTGATACCTGAATGTCAGTCACTGAAAACACATACACACACACACACACACACACACACACACATCTAATGGTATACCCAAAGAAAGTCATTTTTTTCTTTCTAAAGACTTGTTCCAAAATCTCGTCATTTATAGCATACCTTTATTTATTGTATGAAGACAGGAAGGGAAATGTTGAGCCTTTGTTCTTAGAGATGTCCTTCCATTACTTCCTTGTAGCCATTAGAAATGTGTAAATTGCTGTGAGTAGTGATGTTCTGCTTACTTATTCCTGCTCCCAGACTTAAGCAGAGGGAGGAGAAGGATTTGTCAAAGAAGAATGGATTCTGTATCTCTGAGACAAATCAGCCACAATGTATTCATACTTTAGCAATCAATCTGAACTTATATAAACTCTGGAGGAGAGACACAGGCTACAATATTCCAGAAAATGAAAGTAGTAGAGGCTTTGGTGGATAAAACCAGCAAATACATAGTTCTTTACAAATACTGCAATTTATTCAGTTCTTAGACTCATGACATATCAGTGTCAAGCTTAGCATGTGTAAATGTACAAAAACACTCAGGAGTATAATGTATTTGCTGAAAAGTATTTTAGCAGTTCAATCTGAGATGATCTTTTGCTTTGATGCTGACTAAAATTGTGACCTCTTCAGATAGCCTGAATAATGACTTCTAGTCTCACATTTTTTTTCAAGATTATAAAAAACAAAAGTAAAAGAAAAAGGAAAATAGATTTTACCATGAAAGACAAATTGTATTATATTGTAGACTTTCCTCAGTATAGTATACAAGATTTACATTTCTTGTTGCCCACTCGTCCTAAATTCTCATTTAATAAATCGTTTCCTGAAGCCTAGTTTGTTCTGTAAAGAACACTTTCATTATTAGTCTGTGTGTGTGTGTGTGTGTGTGTGTGTGTGTGTGTGTGTGTGTTTTACATACACGTGTATACATGTGCGTGAAGTTGTGTTCACTTATACTGAAAAATGTAGAGGCCAGAGGTTGATGAAGAATGTTTTTTCTAGTGCTTCTCTACTTTATTTTTGAGACAAGTTTTCTCATTGTACATTGATCTCATAATTATTTTTAGACTACTTTCCAGACTCCAGTGGGTAACTACCTATCTCCATCACCACTCATGACATTTGATACAGGCAGTGGGGATTCAAACTCAGGTCCTAATTCTTATATATCAAGCTTTAAACACCAAGGTTTCTACCTACCTCATTTCTTTAATTTAAATATAAAAAGAAAGGAAGCACTTCGTCATTTTGTCTTGTGTGTGTGTTTGTGTGTGTCCACAAAGACGCATGAACACAAGGGAAAGGAATACATATAGAATCTAAAAGGCTTCTAAACAAGAAGTGTTGATTCAATTTTCTTAACTATACATTAAATTTTACATTCTTGGATTCCTTCTAAAAGAATTTACATGAGAGATATTGATATCACTTTTAAGAAGTTGCATGTTGGGAGCCAGGTAAGCAGGGAACACCCCAGTGTAAGATCGCTTGGGACGAGGCCTGCTAGGGCTCCACCTGCATCCAGGAGCTGCCACAGAGATCTGTGTACCTCTCCTGCTAGGGGATATCTGCTCTGCAGTGAGTCTGCAGTTAGAGGTGAGGCCACCATCTTCACTCCTGCAACTGAGCAGGCTATTACACTCAGGAATGCAGAGAACACCTAGTGTAAGATCACTTGGGACTCAGATCACCAGGGCCCCACCTGCACCCAGGAGCTGGGCAGCACCACCAGAGCCAACTGTGCACTTATCCTACTAGGGGGCATCTGCTTTGCAGGAAGTCCTGCAGTTAGAAGTGAGACCACCATATTCACTCGTGCTATTGAGCAGGCTGCTATAGCCAGGAACGCAGAGAACACTGGAGTGTAAGATCACATGAACTCATTCCGCCAGGGCCCCACCTGCACCCATGAGCTGGGCAGCCCCACAGCACTCTCTTCCAGGGGAAAGCGGGTCACCCAGGGGTGCTGAAGTAGGCTTGCAGGTACACAGGAGGGGCAAGCACCAGCCAGTGACATGAGTACCAACTAACACCAGAGATAACTAGATGGCAAAAGGCAAATATAGGAACGTAACTAACAGAAATCAAGGCAATATGGCACCATCTGAACCCAATTTTTCCATAGCAGCAAGTACTAGATACCCCAACACACCAGAAAGGCAAGATTTGGATTTAAATTCACAGCTCATGATGCTGATAGAAGGCTTCAAGAAGGGCATAAATAACTCCCTTAAAGAAACAAGAGAACACAAGTAAACAGGGAGAAGCACTTAAAGAACTACAGGAAAACATAACAAAACAGGTGAAGGAATTGAACAAATCCCTCCAGGATCTAAAAATGGAGGAAGAAACAATAAATAAATCACAAAGGAAAACAACACTGAACATAGAATAAAATAGGAAAGAATTCAGTAGTCATGGATCCAAGCATCAACCACAGAATACAAGATATAGAAGAGAGAATCTCAGATACAGAAGATACCATAGAAAGCATTGATACAACAGTCAAAGAAAATGCAAAATGCAAAAAGCTCCTGACCCAAAACATCCAGGATATCCATGACAAAATGAGAAGACCAAACCTAAGGATTATAGGTAAAGAAGAGAGTGAAGATTTCCAAATTAAAGGGCCAGTAAATGTCTTCAACAAAATTATATAAGAAAATCTCCCTAACGTAAAGAAAGAGATGCCCATGAACATACAAGAAGCCTGGAACTCCAAATAGATCTGACGAGAAAAGAAATCGAAGAAGAAGACCTCAGAAGATGGAAAAATCTTCCATGCTCATGGATCGGCAGGATTAATGTAGTAAAAATGGCCATCTTGAGAATTTCCTGAACAGAACTCCAATAGCTTATGCTCTAAGATCAAGAATAGACAAATGGGACCTCATTAAATTACAAAGTTTTTGCAAGGCAAAAGACACCGTCAAAAAGACAAAGCGGCAACCAACTAACTGGGAATTGATCTTTACCAACCTTACATCCGACAGAGGGCTAATATCCAAGATATACAAAGAACTCAAGAAGTTAAACTCCAGAGAGGCAAGTAACCCTATTAAAAATGGGGTACAGAGCTACACAAAGAGTTCTCACCTGAAGAATATCTAATGGCTGAGAAGCACCTAAAGAGATGTTCATCATCCTTAGTCATTAGGGAAATGCAAATCAAAACAACCCTGAGATTCCATCTCACACCAGTCAGGATGGCTAAGATCAAAAACACAGGAGACAGCAGTTGTTGGCGAGGATGTGGAGAAAGAGGAACACTCCTCCACTGCTGGTGGAATTGCAGGCTGGTACAACCACTCTGGAAAGCAGTCTGGCGGTTCCTCAGAAAACTGGGCATGACACTTCCGGAGGATCCGGCTATACCACTGCTGGGCATATACCCAGAGACTTTACCTGCATGCAATAAGGACACATGCTCCACTATGTTCATAGCAGCCTTATTTATAATAGCCAGAAGCTGGAAAGAACCCAGATGTCCCTCAACGGAGGAATGGATTCAGAAGATGTGGTATATTTACACAATGGAATACTACTCTGCAATTAAAAACAATGAATTCACGAAATTCCTAGGCAAATGGTCAGAACTTGAAAATATCATCCTTAGTGAGGTAACCCAATCACAAAAGATCACACATGGTATGCAGTCACTGATAAGGGGATATTGACCCAGAATCTCAGAATACCCTAGACACATTCAGCATATCAATAGATTTCTAAAAAGATGGAAGGAGAGACCCCTGGTCCTGGAAAGACTGGATGTAGGGGAACGCCAGGACAGAGTAATGAGAGGGGGTTGAATGGAGAAAAGAGGGAGGGAAGGGGGCTTATGGGACTTTCGGGGAGGGAGGAAACGGGAAAGGGGAAGGGATTTGGAATGTAAATTAAAAAATAAAATAAAATAAAAAATATATATAAAAAAAAATAAAATGTGAACATATGTATAGCTAAAAAAAAAAAAATGGCCATCTTGCCAAAAGCAATCTACAGATTCAATGCGATCCCCATCAAAATTCCAACTCAATTCTTCATAGAGTTAGAGCAATTCTCAAATTCATCTGGGAAAAGAAAACAAACAAACAAACAAAAAAACAGGTTAGCTAAAACTCCTCTCAACAGTAAAAGTACTTCTGGGGAATCAGTATCCTGGACCTCAAGCAATACTGCAGAGCAATAGTGTTCTTTGGAATAGTGTTCATAGTCATCAGGGAAATGCAAATCAAAAGAACCCTGAGATTTCACCTTACAAAATAAAAACTGCATGGTATTGGTACAGTGACTGGCAGGTAGATCAATGGAATAGAATTGAAGACCCAGAAATGAACCCAAACACCTATGGTCACTTTATCTTTGACAAAGGAGCTAAAACGATCCAGTGGAAAAAAGATAGCCTTTCAACAAATGGTGCTTTTTCAACTGAAGGTCAGCATAAAGAAGAATGCAAACCAATCCATTCTTATCTCCTTGTACTAAGCTCAAATCCAAGTGGATCAAGGACCTCCATATAAAATCAGACACACTGAAACTAATGAAAAGAAACTGGGGAAGACCCTTGAGCACATGGGCACAGGGGAAAATTTCCTGAACAGAAAACCAATAGTTATGCACTAAGATCAGGAATTGACAAATGGAACTTCATAAAATTACAAAGTTTCTGTAAGTCAAAGGACACTGTCAATAGGACAAAACAGCAACCAACAAATTGGGAAAAGATCTTTACCAACCCTACATCTGACAGAGGGCTATTATCCAATATATACAAAGAAATCAAGTAGTTAGACTCCAGAGAGCCTAATAACCCTATTAAAGATGGGGTACAGAGTTAAGCAAAGAATTTTCACCTGAGGAATATTGAATGGCTGAGAAGCACCTGAGGAAATGTGCAACATCCTTAGTCATCAGGGAAATGCAAATCAAAACAACCCTGAGATTTCACCTTACACCAGTCAGAATGGCTAAGATCAAAAACTCAGGAGACAGCAGGTGCTGGAGAGGATGTGGAGAAAGAGGAACACTCCTCCACTTCTGGTGGGATTGCAAGCTGGTACAACACCTCTGGAAATCTGTCTAGCGGTTCCTCAGAAAACTGGGCATGATACTACAGGAGGACCCCATTATACCTCTCCTGGGCATATACCCAGAGGATCCCCCAGCATGTAACAAAGACACATGCTCCACTATGTTCATAGCAGCCCTATTTATAATAGGCAGAAACTGGAAAGAAATGTCCCTCAACCGAGGAATGGATACAGAAAATGTGTACACAATGGAATACTACTCAACTACTGAAAACAATGAATTCATGAAATTCTTAGGCAAATCAGTAAAACTGCAAAATATTATCCTAAGTGAGGTAACCCTATCACTAAAGAACACACATGATTTGCACTCACTGATAAGTGGATATTAGCCCAGAAGCTTGGAATATCCAAGACACAATTCACATATCAAATGATTCCCAAGAAGGAAGGAAGGAGAGGCCCCTTGTCCTGGAAAGTCTAGATGTAGCAGTGTAGGGGAATACCAGGACAGGGAAGAAGGAGTGGGTTGATTGGGGATCAGGGGGAGGGGAGAAGGCATATGGAACTTTCAGGGAGTGGGGAATCAGGAAATAGGAAATCATTTGAAATGTAAATAAAGAATATATCTAAGGAAAAAAAAGTGTATACTAACGAAATTTCAGCTATCTTGAATATGTTTAAACACCTCAAATCAAACAATTTAAGAAATATAACATGAGTATTTTGAATATTAAAAAAAGAGGCTTCATGTTTTTCAAACTTATTTACAAAAACAGTTGGAAAATATTTGACATACAGATACCATAAATTTAAAATTAACTCTTATCACTAAGATCTGTAAAATTAATATTTCAGGATTAAATAGTATATAATTTTTCTCAATGTTTTAAGACTCAGCTTCCAAGTCTAAACCTATTCTTAGGAATATTTATATACACTTTACCTACCTTATTTCTCATGGCTTTAATTGTTGAAGCTATTTTTTTATTCACTCAAAAATATGTTGTAGAGATTTCCATTAGACAAGGATATTTTAACAAAACATTTATGTTAGCTGCAGAGAGATACAAAGTGATTTATATGCTGCAAAATGGTGGTGATGAAGCAAACAACCCATTTTATTTTATTTGAACAGTTGGTTTTCGATACTGCATGTGTATATTTATATTCCCTATGCATTTAAGATTGTGTTTATTGTGCTAACTCTGATGCTCCTTGGATCTAGTGTTTTAATGCTCAGCACTTTTGTGCGTTTCAAACATTAAGTCCTCCATAAATGTGGTCATTATTTTTCTATTCTTTTTCTAACATTTACCCTTTGCATATAGTGCACCATCACTTACTATAAATCCACAGGCTCATCCATCCATGATCATGCATATGGAGCATTTCATATTACTTAGTCATGTTTTTGTTAACAATAAAGGGCACCATATTTGAAGTATTAAATCAAATTGGGAAAATTAGTGTGTTTCATTAAATCATCTGAAAAAGACTTTCTTTTACTTAGTATTCCTTCACTTAACAACTGAGCCATGACTTGACAGTAATAAATTCTGTTTCACTATATCCTTACTTACAGAGTTGCACATTAAATGTAATTTTTCATAGTTATTCTTTCACTCATTTTACAATATTATTCTTAAAATGATACTGAAAACACTTTACTACTCTCTGAAAAATATGTTTGATACTATTTGCTTAAAATAAACATTTTCTTCTTTTTTTCTTTTTTTCCTGTGAACCATAAAATTCACTTTAGAGGTACTCTGCAAATACCTAAAAATTACTTATTGTCACCATCTAGTGGAAAAGTGTTGGGTTCAAGCTAGAAGCTGATAAAACTCACTTCAAATATGGAGGCTTAAAAATAAAAGCTTTACTTTCTGAGCATTCCACAAGGTGGTCTGTTCGAGATCTGAACTGTGTCCCCAGGATGGGAACACAAAGCAAGGGAGAAGCAGGAAGAAGCTTCAGTTTTTTGCCATTATATTTTGACATTATGAATTAAGCAAGGGAATTCACATTGGAGACTGGGCTGTATCCAGGGTACCTGGCTTCAAGGTTCTTAATTTATTCCTTTAGACACTAGGTCAAAAGCTCAGAGTGATAAGGGGACAATGGAGGAAATCAGCTACATGTAGTTAATATGGCCATAACAGGCAATTGGTTATATATTTTTACCACATAAGCACCTTGATTTAAATAACATCAGTTTCTATATTCTTTCCTGGTTAACAGACAATTAAGAAAGCATTTGGAGAAGTGGGATAGGTATTCATTCTTAGGACTGGTAAGATGAACTTGCTTGTTCTTGCCTGCAAGGTGGAGAAGTTGCCCTTGCAATGGCTATACTCAGACAACCATCTTCTCACAATTTGTCACTGAGATATCTGGATGCAGACAATTGTTTACCACAGAAACTGTTCAACTATAGGGAAGTCCCCAGATCTCATAGCAATTGGGACCTTGAGTTTCTCTCTATGGTTAAATAAAGACATAAAGCAAAATGCTAGTACTTAGGATAAGTTTCTTTTGCTTGTTCCCAATAAAAGGAAGACTTTACTTTGATGAGATTGATTGTGTTAGTTTGAAAAATCAGCAACCTCAGATCAGAGAGACAGATTCAGTCTTTGTCTGTGTCCATATTCACTGAAACTTGCCAAAGCTCTTCTCCTCAGTTTAATCAATAATCAGTCCCGACTTTCAGTGAAGCCACATATACCAGTCAGGGTGACAGAAGGACATGACAGTTGGCACTGGTATAACAAATCAAAACCAACTGTCACTTGTGATCCCAATTTATTCGATCTTCCCCTCACTAATCTCAAAAAGCCAAGACACTAGACAATATGGGTCTAAAGGGAGGGAAGTAGGTTGTAGAATATGCAATTATCACAATATAACTAGGGTGCTTTTACTTAAGACATGCATTACTTATTCTAAATGTGGCATACATTCCCAGATCATTTTAGGAAGGCCAAAATATGTTATCAGGCTATGTCTGTAATATAAGCAGAAGCTCTAAGAGAACATACAATTTATAAATTAAACTATGATATGAATAGAAAATTATGGTTAAAATATAATCCTTATTTCAAATATCATAAGAGTACTTTCCATCTTATATGTTGATTTGTACCTGGTTATTCATTATATGGGCAAATATTGAAGATCCTCTAAGTTTATAAAAGAAAAAAATATGTATTCTCTAATGTCTGATCACTTCCTATAACAATGGTGAAGTTTCCTATCACAGTAAGAAAAAGACAGCATATCATGTTAACAGGATTTGAGAAAGATGTATATATATATATATATTATATATATATATATATATATAATATTACATGTTATTTTTCATCATATATTGAATCATATCTATATGTGGGATTGTTCCCACATGTGTGTGTGATATAATATATATTATGTAATATATATTACATGTTCAACATGTTCAATTTTCTACTTTTTGGGTATTTAAAATTTTTGTGTACATAATCTTGTACAAAGTGAAGTGTGAAAACAATGGTTATCAATGCTTTATCTATTACAGTCTTCATCTTAACTGTTTCCCTTCTGGTGGTATACTCTTTACAGGTTCTGAATCTTCTCACTGTGATTTTTAGTGTGCCTTGGTCAGGTGATCATAAGCAGGATCTGAAAGCAGTCTTATTTTTTTCCATGCTGGAGATGCACATTCATCTCTTTACATTAAATTTTACTCTTATTCCTATTTGTTATTTTTTTTCAGCATTTTCTTTACCATGTACCCAACTAGTATCTTTGGGTTACTTCTTGTAAGTTTATCAGAATGGATATATCAGGTTTCATCTGATCTGTGTGCTTAGTTCACTGTTGCATTTGTCAAAATATAGTCATGTTTGTGGTCAAGTTTGTAGAGCAGAACATTGTTTTGTGTGAACTCTTGTGTCTTAGTAGATGTCTTCAGGTGATGCAGTTCCTCATATATACCAGGAAAAAAATTTGATAATAAATGAAAGCAATTAACTTTATAACACTACATCGACAGATGAGGATTATTCATGTAGCCTTGATATTGAAGGCCAAGACACTACCATATGTTTATTGTAATGCTTATTTTTGTTCTGCGATCAAAAATCAGTGGAGCATGGTGGTTTAAATACTACATTTGTTCTTTGCAAATGTAGGAAGCAGTAATCACATTCTTACCACTCAATAATCACTGTATGGCATACTAAAACACAACTCTTACCAGCGTTTAATGGAGCAATAAAAAAAAAAAAACCTGATTGTAGTGTTATAGAATTGCTTTATTCTCTGCCCATCATTGGAATGATAGAATATGAAATGCATAGAAAAGTACATTGATTTCCCTTAAGCTGGAACAAACATTACTGAATAAATTCAAGGCAAACTCTAGGTGTGCTGTAATATAAATGATGTGTACAAGTAGCATTTCTCTTCATTAAAATAAGTGCCACATTTGCAGGCCCTGCTGTGCAGAGATTGCTACATAACATGACATCTATCAACACAAAATAATAAGGTGCATCCTCTTTACAAAAATGACAAAAAAATCATATATGCATGGAATTTGAGAAATGGTATTATCTGGAAAGATGCATATAATCTAGACAGACCCAGGTACAAGTTTCTGCTAGTTTGTTTATTTTTATCCCTGTCCATTTACTTATCAAGAAAAGTAAAAATGAAATTTAACCCATGACATCTATTGGCTAAAGGACGACAACTGACTGAAACATAAAGAACAAAAAGGGCATTAAAAACACAGGCTAGCATTTCCTTGACTTCTCAGGTGTTTGTTTGTTTGATTGGTTGGTTTGGTCTGGTCTGTTTTTTTGTTTTGTTTTTTCTTTTTGTTTATTTGGTTTTGTAATTTTGCATTTCTTTGTAGCCAAGGTTTAAAGATGTTCTTGGAGAAACCCATTTAACCCTATTTTAAAATAATTGACAGGAAGTCTTAACCAACAATATTTCATTTGGAAATAAATTTTCATATAGCTCTCTATACAATATACTTTGAAAACCATCAGCCATTTACTTATTGTTGTGTGGGTAGTCCTTCCAGAATGTGCACTAGGTTGTCTGAAAACAATTTGCTGGTCTTGATTCCTTCCTTCCACTTAATGGATTTTAGTGTTGAAGCTCTGATTGACAGGCTTAGTGGCAAGCTTTCTTATCACTGAGACATCTAACTTATGCAAAATTGTCCCTTGTAATCATTTCCTGTTTTGTGTTCTTTGTGTTTCAGCAATACTTATATCGGTCTTCAGATTTGTGTTTATAATATCATTTTCCTTTTTAAGTTCTATTTTCTTTTATGAATGATCAATTTTGACCTGGATATAAGCAACATGGAGTTTTCATTCTAGAAATTGAAACAAGAGTCATTCAACATAGTGGTGTTGTTTTGTTTTACCTAGGACCACTTTTTACATGAGGGAGATATAGTTCATATTGAAGAGACAATCAGTCTTATAAAATTTGATGTTCTTTTTTACAACAGCTCATTGCCACTACAATAAAATGAAATTGACTTTTAAGAGAATGCACAAGAGGTCACCAGATAGCTGTTCCAACATTAGGAGTGGACCTTCCTTTCTTAGCAGTTATTTATAGGCCATTTGGCACAAAAACAGCCATTGGTTGCTTAATGATGAGGATAAATGAGTCATTATTTATCAATTGGTTCTGTCACTGAGCAGAATCTTAGAGTGTCTGTACAAAACCCACAAGATTGAAGTCAGTGTCTCTTGATGCAATCAAGAGACAAGGGAAACAGGCAATGGAAGGCTGCTGCTGGTGACACACAACCAATTACTTTACAGTAAGATATTCTCATCATATTATATTCTCTCTCTCTCTCTCTCTCTCTCTCTCTCTCTCTCTCTCTCTCTCTCTCTCTCTCTCTCTCTCTCTTTCTCTCTCTGTGTGTGTGTGTGTGTGTGTCTGTGTGTGTTAGGCTTGCAAGTACTAAGCCATATGTGGTATCTGAACAGAACTTTGGGATCTAGTTTTCCTTCAAGATGTAAGACCTTGTTGGCCATTCAAATTCACATTATCAGGCTAAATAAAAGTACGTGGAAATGCTAAGCAGCAGGCCTCCCTAAATTTTATGATATGAACATACTATTTCTGTTGATAAGGGTCCTAATGACCTGCTGATAAAAAGTACTATTTTACTTCACTCTGACTTCTGTTCCAGCATTGTTTATGTGTGGGGGTGTGGGGCAGGAAGAAGGTAGCACGATAGTATATGTTTATATATATGTGTGGGTGTGTTCATCTATAGATTCACATGAGGAGAGCACCGGTTAATGTTTTGTGTCTTCCACAAATCTCTGAATCATTTTAATCATATTTTCTGTCCAATACATTTTGATCATGTTTCCCACTCCCCATAATCTCTTAGATTCTACCTACCTACCTAAACAATAGTGTTTTTTCTTACCCTCCTAAAACAAAGTAAAAAGAACAAAAGGAACAAAAGTCAAAACCAATGCTGATATACATATGAATTCACAGAGACTGTGACAGCATGGACAAGACCTGCACTGGTTTAAGACCAACAAATTCCCAGCATTTAATGAAGGAGTAAAAGTAATGTCTTACCTCAATTTTTTTTTTTAATTTTATTTTCTAAGTTTTTTTTATTTACATTCAAAATCATTTCCCCTTTCCCATTTCCTCCCTCCCCGAAAGTCCCATAAGCCCCCTTCCCTCCCTCTTTTCTCCATTCAACCCCCTCTCATTACTCTGTCCTGGCGTTCCCCTACATCCAGTCTTTCCAGGACCAGGGGTCTCTCCTTCCATCTTCTTGGAAATCTATTGATATGCGAATTGTGTCTAGGGTATTCCGAGATTCTGGGTTAATAGCCCCTTATCAGTGACTGCATACCATGTGTGTTCTTTTGTGATTGGGTTACCTCACTAAGGATGATATTTTCAAGTTCTGACCATTTGCCTAGGAATTTCGTGAATTCATTGTTTTTAATTGCAGAGTAGTATTCCATTGTGTAAATATACCACATCTTCTGAATCCATTCCTCCATTGAGGGACATCTGGGTTCTTTCCAGCTTCTGGCTATTATAAATAAGGCTGCTATGAACATAGTGGAGCATGTGTCCTTATTGCATGCAGGTAAAGCCTCTGGGTATATGCCCAGGAGTGGTATAACAGGATCCTCCAGGAGTGTCATGCCCAGTTTTCTGAGGAACCGCCAGACTGCTTTCCAGAGTGGTTGTACCAGCTTGCAATTCCACCAGCAGTGGAGGAGTGTTCCTCTTTCTCCACATCCTCGCCAACAACTGCTGTCTCCTGTGTTTTTGATCTTAGCCATTCTGACTGGTGTGAGATGGAATCTCAGGGTTGTTTTGATTTGCATTTCCCTAATGACTAAGGATGATTTTATTTTTAAGGCAGATTCTCTCCTGATCACCATTTGTCACCATTTTAACAAGAATGTATGGCTAAGAAACTCTAGGGATCCTCTTATCTCTGTCCCAAGACCTGGGTTACAGTTACATACCATCACACAGATTTGACATGGTTTCTGCAGATCTGAACTCATGTTCTCACGATTGAGCAGCAAATACTTAATCAACTGAGTTATCTCTCAATTTTAGCACACTACTACTTGGAAGATGAAAGGATTCATTTGTAATTTTTTCATATTCACATGTATTTTAATTATACATATTCATGAGATAGTGTGGCTATTCTACATAATTATTCACTGTTGATAATATCCAGCAAACATCTATTCTTAACCCACCATTTCTTTTTCCTTTTTCTTTTTAATTTTACAATACAATGGCATCTTTTCTCTCTTCCTTTACACTTCTTTTAAAAGATCTCACAAATATTCAGATCTGAAATCTGCACTACATTGCTAATTGAAGCACCTCATACTCTTCTTCTTTCTCCATCATATTATCTTTATAATATGGTTTGTGTAGATGAATATCATATCTCAAAATTAAACTTTCCTTCAAATTATTTTGGTTACTGAATACTTTAGGTCGTCTCTGAAATATATTTTAGATAGTGATTTGTCCTATTGTCTTCACCAATTTTGTGAAATTATTTTAAAACTATACAAAGCGCTCTCCAACAATTCTATTTTTGTGAGAGGTAAATTTAACTTGAAATAATTTTATTTCAAATTGAGGTCTGTAAGCGCTCTAGAATGTATATTTCAGAAGGGTCGTTAGAAGCCTTGTTTTATTGTCTATATATGGAAACGATTATGATCACTGACTGTATGGACTCATTGATATCATCTAACACAAACAGTATAAGAAATAATTTATTCTATAGTTCATATAGATACAATCCAAGATGGTGAGCAATTATGACTGCATAATAGGAGGCAATTGGTCCCTTTGGAGCCAGATTATGTAGTGGAGAACATGCATACTCATCTGGTTTTCTCCATTTATGCAATCCAGGAATGAACCCTGTGTAGTCAGGTGTCCATGTTTACAATGGATCTTACCAACTCAGTTTCCTTATTACAAATTGTCCCTCACAGATGTGGCCAAAGTCTTGTCTCTTCTATGCCTCTGCCCTGTCTAATATCAAATTATGACTACCTAGCACAATGATATATCACTTTTATTAATAGAGAGCAATAAATTCTATGTTCTGATAGAAATATAAGAAACATTCTTGGTTTTATGAAATCAAATCTAACTCTTAAAAATTTTAATTTATTTTGAGAAGAGTTAAAAAATTTGTAATATTTGTATAGCATCTATATAAAAGGCCCTGAGAGAGAAGTACTCTTGAGAAGAAAATGCTTTGATTATTTTCTATTATTTCTCTGCAAGTTTCATAAATATTATAAAAATTGATCTATTGGACCCCACATAAAAAAGTGGTTGTTTTTTCATTTTACAGAACAATGAAATTAAGCATAGGAAGCTTATAGCTAGTCAAAAGCAGAAGCAGCATTAGAGGACATGTTGCCCATCTGAAAACTACACACATTTCATTGGTTGCTTAATTTTAAAAATGTAAGTGATCAAGAAGTAATGTAGTAATGAATCATAAAACAACTTTCCATTGGATCAGTCTAGCAACCTATCCTTCACTTACTAAACACACCACACCATCCAACCTCAGTGGAGTTACATACAGGTTCTGGAAAAGAATACTCTGTAGAACAGTCCTGAACATCCAATGATACTTGTATTAATATTCTTGTTCTTTTTTACTTTGTACTCTGCAAGCTAAAGCAGAAAATGTACTGCTGTTAATAGGCAGGAATATCATTGCATGATCTTTTGTTTTGTTTTGTTTTTGTTTGGTTGGTTGGTTTTAGATATTTTCTTTATTTAAATTTCAAATGTTATTCCCTTTCCTTATTTGCCCTCTGAAACCCCCCTATCCCATCTTCCTTCTCCCTGCTCACCAATACACCCACTCGCACTTCCCTGTCCTGGCATTCCCCTACATTGAGGAATCAAGTCTTCACAGAACCAAGGGCCTCTCCTCTCATTGATATCCAACAAGGCCATTCTCTGCTAGATATGCGGCTAGATCCATGGGTCCCTCTATGTGTTTGATTGGTGGTTTAGTCCTGGGGAGCTCTGGGAGTACTGGTTGGTTCATATTGTTCCTCCAATGGGGCTGCAAACCCCTACAGCTCCTTGGGTTCATTCTCTAGCTCCTCCATGGTGGACCCTGTGCTCAGACCAATTGTTGGCTCCAACATCCACCTCTGTATTTGATAGGCACTGGTAAAGCCTCTTAGGAGACAGCTATATCAGGCTTCTGTCAGCAATCAGTTGTTGGCATCCAAAAGAGTGTCTGGGTTTGGTGACTGTATATATGATAAGTCTCCGGGTGGGGTAGTCTCTAGGTGGCCCTTCCTTCAGTCTCTGCTCCATGCTTTGTTTCTGTATCTCCTCCCATGGGTATTTTGTTCCCCTTTGTGTGAAGGAAAGAAGTATTAGCACTTCGGTCTTCCTTCTTCTTGAGTTTCATGTGGTCTGTGAATTGTATCTTGGGTACTCCAAGTTTCTGGGCTAATATCCACTTAACAATGAGTGCATACTATGTGGTTTTGTTGCTGTTGTTGTTTTGTTTTTTTTGTGGGGGGGGTTGTGGTTGGGTTACCTAACTCAGGATGATATTTTATATTTCCATCCTTTTGTCTAAGAATTTCATGAATTCATTGTTTTTAATAGTTGAGTACTCCTCCATTGTGTAAATTCAACACATTTTCTGTATTCATTCTTCTGTTGAGAGACATCTGTGTTATTTCCAGATTCTGGATATTATAAATAAGGCTGCTATAAATATAGTGGAGCATATGTCCTTATCACATATTAGAGAATCTTCTAGATATATGGTCAGGTGTGGTTTAGCTGGGTCCTCCAGTAGTACTATGTCCAGTTATCTGAGGAACTGCCAAGTTGATTTCCAGAGTGGTTATACTAGCTTACAATCTCACCAACAATGGAGGAGTGTTCCTCTTTCTCCACATCCTCGCCAATACTTGCTGTCTCCTGAGATTTTGATCTTAGCTATTCTGACTGGTGTGAGGTGGAATCTCAGGGTTGTTTTGATTTGCATTTCCTTCATGACTAAGAATGTTGAACATTTCTTTATGTGCTTTTCAGCCATTCGATATTCCTTAGTTGATAATTCTTTGTTTAGCTCTGTACTCCCATTTTATAATAGGGTTATTTGATTCTCTAGAGTATAACTTCTTGAGCTTTTATATGTATTGGGTTAAAAAAAAACACATGATCGTTTCATTAGATGCTAAGAAAGCATTTGACAAAATCCAACACTCCTTCATGATAAAAGTATCAAAAAGATCAAGAATTCAAGACCCAAATCTAAACATGGTTAAAGCATTATACAGCAAACCAGTAGCCAACATCAAACTAAATGGAGAGAAATTTGATGCAATCCCACTAAAATCAGGGACTAGACAATGTTGCCCACTCTCTCCATACCAATTCAATATAGTAATCAATGTCCTAGTCAGAGCAATTAGACAACAAAGGGAGGTCAAAGGATACAAATTGGAAGAGAGAAGTCAAAATATCACTCTTTGCAGATGATATGATAGTATGCTTAAGTGACCCCAAAACTTCCACCACAGAATGCCTAAACCTGATAAACAACTTCACCAAAGTAGCTGGATATAAAGTTAATTCAAACAAATCAGTGGCCTTCCTCTACTCAAAGGACAAACAGGCTGAGAAAGAAATTAGGGAAACAACACCCTTCACAGTAGTCGCAATAATATAAAATATCTTGGTGTGCCTCTAACTAAGCAAGTGAAAGATCTGTATGACAGGAACTTCAAGTCTCTGAAGAAATAGAAGATTTCAGAAGATGTATAGATGATCTCCCATTATCATGGATTGATAGGATTACTATAGTAAAAAATACCATCTTGCCGAAAGCAATCTACAGATTCAGTGCAATCCCTATCAAAATTCCAACTCAATTCTTCATAGAGATAGAAAGAGCAATTTCCAAATTCATCTGGAATAACAAAAATCCCAGAATAGCTAAAACTATTCTCATCAATAAAAGAACTTCTGGAGGAATCAGCTTTCCTGACCTCAAGCTGTACTACAGAGCAATTGTGTTAAAAACTGCATGGTGTTGGTGCAGTGACAGGTAGGTACATCAATGAAATAGAGTTGAAGACCCAGAAATGAACCCACACACCTATGATCACTTGATCTTTGACAAAGAAGCTAAAACCATTGAGTGGAAAAAAGACAGGATTTTCAGAAAATGGTGCTGGATCAACTGGTGGTTAGCATGTAGAAGATTGCAAATTGATCCATTTTCATTTTCTTGTAGAAAGCTCAAGTCCAAATGGATCAAGGACCTTCACATGAAGTCAGACCCACTGACACTAATAGGAAAGATAGGGGGGAATAGCCACTAGCACATGGGCACTGTGGAAAATTTCATTGCATGTCTTCTTTTTTAGTACTGGATATAGGCAAAACTGTAGTAACAAAGTCATCTTTACAATCCCCTTCTTATCCAATGACTTCTGGTTTCCAGTAATCACACTTATTGGGAATCTTTTCACCACCTATTGATGCTTTCAATAATTAGTTCCACTTTTTAGAGCATTTGTCTTGGTGATGTAGAATTTTCTATCATTTTTCATTAGAGAGTCATCATTGTTTCCTAAAATGCTCTTTGTTTCTGTCTTCAGTATGTCACAGGTAGGGAGAGAAAAAGATTCATTGCTGTGGGATGTGTGTGTGTGGGGGGGGGGTGAGTGTGTACAGTAATACAGTGCCCTGTAATGATATCCTTAATGTCCATAAGTTATTTTAGGTAATGATCATATTAATGAAATACAAGAGCCATAATTTTGCACATGAGAAAACTGAGAATTTGAAAAATTCAGCGGGGGTCAGATATGAAATTTGCTCTTTCCAAACCATCGTTTCTGCTAAATCAAAAGATTTTCTGGGTAAACACTTTATTGTACATCTTTACTTCCTTATTAATTTTTGCAGCACTTGAGTATAAAGACTAAACTTTTACTCTCACTAAGAAATAACAATGCCAACTTAGAAGCAAATTGTTATATCATTGTGTGCCAACATTCTCAGTATGATATTTCCTGCTCATATTCTAGTTGACATCTTGTGCATAAATAGTCACATCTGTCTTGGCGCTGAAACAGTGGTACATATAATAAAATCCATGACAGATCTTGGAAAATATTCTCATTTAATACAGAAACAGGAAGATATGAACTGAAATAAAGCCTCACATAAAATATGGCCACCAATTACCAAGTAAAAATATAATTTTAGTTTTTGAGCTGGATGTAAGAGAAATATCCCAAATTGTACTGACTTTTTATGTGACTGACATGATGACCAGCAAACTCACCTGTCTCAAGAATAAGTCTCTTCTCCACAGGAACAGTGGTTTCATTCAGCTTCCATACAATATTCTAGGACAGATCATTTATGTCTTTGTTCAAGAGCTTCATTTGAAAAGGTTTCCACTTTCTATAAAATTTTATATAACAGTTAGCTTATTCTTGTACTATTTTCTTTTTGTCTTTATGAACACAATATTAGAAATTAATGTAAATAATATTGATGCTTTATGTCAAAAAGTTGCACATTTAACTAGAGCTTAGATAATTCCTAAAATTACAGTAGCCTCTAAAATATATGTAAATCTCTGACAGTCATTTCTAAGTTTTTAATGTCCCAAACTAATATCTAACCTCAAATGGTATGTGTATTGATACAAAAATAAGTTCACCTGATATTTCATCTATCTTTATATCTAATTCTTTGAAAACATACTTTACATTACAAATATGTTATTTTAATTACAAAGCAATGAAAAACTACAGTATAAGCTTCATCTTCCAAAATAAGTAATTGTTCAAATACCCACAAAGAAAATATTTATTTCTTAACAAAATATTGCAAAAATTGATACACTAAATATTCATTGGCAAAAATTAGAATTCTTTTATAGATAAAAATAAGTTCTAATTAAATTAAATACCTAACACAAATATAACAAAATCAAAAGTGTCATGTTTGTGATATTAGGTTGAGAAAATTTCAGAAAATAAAGAAAATCAGTCTCACTGGATTATAATTAATGGACTTAATTATATCTATAGCTTAAAAGTCTATATTCTATAATTTTGTATTCATAAAATCTTAAAGAAATGTATAAAGCAAATATTTGTAATGGGTATGACACATTGTTGATATATTTAATAATGACAAAAATAGTTTCTAAAATAAATCAAAAGTAATTAAAATAAGAAGCAGACTATAAAAACAATTTATAGAGAAACAATAAAACATAATTTTGCCGGGCGGTGGTGGCGCATGCCTTTAATCCCAGCACTTGGGAGGCAGAGGCAGGAGGATTTCTGAGTTCGAGGCCAGCCTGGTCTACAAAGTGAGTTCCAGGACAGCCAAGGCTACACAGAGAAACCCTGTCTCGAAAAACCAAAAAAAAAAAAAAAAAAAAGAGGTCTCAGGTTGAAAAAGAGATTGAATGTTTTGGGCTGGAGAGATGGCTCAGCGGTTAAGAGCACTGACTGCTCTTCCAGAGGTCCTGAGTTCAAATCCCAGCAACCACATGGTGGCTCACAACCATCTGTAATGGGATCTGAAGCCCTCTTCTGAAGACAGTTACAGTGTACTCATCATATATGTGTATATATGTATATATATGACAAATAAAATCTTTAAAAAAAAACCATAATTTTGCTATGCATTAGAAAAGGGAAAGTAATAAAATCCTATTTGCTCCTATAAATATTCACATAAATTTCAATTATCCAATAACTGTTCAACATTGTCCAGGGCACAGACTAATGATTGATAGAATTATCTTCTAATTGAAGTACACTTTGTCATTTGTCAAATTCTAGCAATTAAAATATCAAACAGACAAATAATAAAAATAAAACCTATGACTTTTTGATCAAATATACAGCATATAGAACTAAACAGGATCAGTAAAATATGTTCATTGTAGGATTGCAACACGGCAGCTGTTAGACATAGGATAGACCTATATAGGAGTTTTAAAATATTATAGTGAATTTAAGTCATAGGGTATTATCAATCCTCCAAAAAGAATTCTTATGACATTATGAACTTCATACTTGAGAAACATCAAAAATATTTCCCATGATTTAGTGTATAATTTGTCCCCACTAATGCTGCACTACAAAATAATTATCATTACAGTAGGGAATATTCAAGAAGCTTAATAGTAAAAATGCTTACTCTTAAAGTAACTTTTGGATTGGGTACAGAAGATGGGATATGAAGAAACATTTTTCCATTCACCATGTGTGCTTCTAAATTATTTGAATTATTAAAGATTAATATTACAAATTGATTTTCTAGATTAAGAGATGCTTCTAAAATATATTAAGTATTTTGAATCAGGCTTTGCTGTCAGTGCAGCCAATGTTTGGATATAATCAAAGGTTAAGTCTCTTGTCTCTTTGCTCAAAAATCAGTTACTTTTTAAATATGTGATGGTGAGTTTTAATTATTCCTGTTCTTGTAGCACAATCATAATGCTATTTCCAAATTTAAACTAATCTAAAATGATTTAAGGAACACCATTATTGCTTCTTTTACATGTGCTATATGATGGCATCATAATTTTCTTTGGCATGTCACTTTTTACATATTATGTTTCTGTTAATTCTAAGCTATATGTATAGATTCTTGGGTTTGAAACAGGTTATTAATAATGACACTTGTTTCTAGCTTCTCAGTGTGTTGCTTTTGTATATAGGTGTCAGGTATGGGTAAGGAAAATTGAAGGTTTTAATAGTTACAAACTAATATATTAATGAGTTTTAAAGGCATTCTCTGTAAATATGTAAATTAGTAAATCAACATTATATTAATAGGCTTTCTACATACCTTGCTGGAATAGCCCCAGTTTCTATGGAAAATATGGGACAACGATTTAGAACCTCACTGCTTTGAAATCAGGATACTATTACTCTTCTCCTGGGAAGATGGCTTAGGGGGGGTGAGAATGCTTGCTGCTCTTCCAAGGTGACTGAATCTGCTTATACCCACCTGTAATACCAGCTCCAGGAGATCTGATGCCCTCTTCTGCCCGTCTCTCAAACACACACACACACATACACACACAAACACACACTCACACACACACAAACACACACACAAACACACATATACAGACTAATAGTCTTCCAGATGTGCAAATTCTGCTTCCAAAAATATGTAGGGTTCACACACACTCACACACACAAACACACATATGCAGACTAATAGTCTTCCAGATGTTCAAATTCTGCTTCCAAAAATATGCAGGGTTCACACACGCACACACACACACACACACACACACACACACACACACACACACAAACACACAAACACCATTAAATAAAACAATGAATAAAAATAGATCTTAAAAGGAATATGACTCTTCACCTGGTTTCCAGAACTCCAATGAAAATATTTTGACAGATTTGTGATTATATTCAAGCATAAAAGATACTTAGATTTATTTCAGCCATTCCTGCCATTCTTATAGATATGTAAGTTGTTAATGTTAAGAAAAATGTAAGTAAAATATTGGCTTGTTGCTTCCTAAAATCTTCTTGTTTTCGAGGATTATGTTCTTAAACTAGTATAAATTAGTATAAAATGCTTATCAGTGAAAGGGTAAATACATAAAAAGTATGGTAATAATGGAAGACTTTTAGATTATAAAACTCTTCAAAATATTACCTTCAGTTCCTACAAATATTTTACAGCATTTGTATTATCTGTAAGCAATTGGCTTGTACCTAAGAAATACCTACATTACTGTATAATTTCTAGTTATTTTTCTCACTATATACTTAAAAATTGTATGACTATTCTCTAGATAATGTATTTCTGTAATGAAACGTTGCAAAAAGTTAATTGTCAAACAGCAATAATGGAGTCAAGGAGTGGAGTCTCTTATTAATAAACGCAGGAATGGTGTGATGTTTCATCATTCTAAATAACATTTCTGGTTCACATTGTAACAGTTTCCTAGGAAGAAAGAAACCTGGTCAGATCTTGAGATGCCACAGTTCCTAACGGAGATGAATGCATCACAACTTGGTAAATGCAGTCACTTAGATATAATTTGACTGATATTCTGTAGAGATTTTTCTTAGGAATTCATTTCCATATTAAAGGTTTCGGCATTAATGTATAAATTTAGCACCAGAGCTCTGACTTCTGATTTATTCTATCTTCCATTTTTCAGCCTCAATAATTCTGGAGAGAATAACAGGTAAACCACTATGAGACAGTCGTAGTACCATTCATAATGTTATTTGAAAAATACAGGATTGAAACTCAATTTAAACACATTGGCATGCACCTACAGAGTACATAATGGATAAATAACTCATTCCATATAGATCCATTCTTGGATTGTACCATTATTTTCTTTTTTTTAAGATTTATTTATGTATTATATATAAGTACACTGCAGCTGTCTTCAGACACCCCAGAAGAGAGTGTCAGATCTCATTACAGATGGTTGTGAGCCACCATGTGGTTGCTGGGATTTGAACCCTCCAGTCCCCATTATTTTCTATTTAATATTTCTCTTGAACATTTTCTCACATATGTGGACCTGTTGTATGTATTTTACTTTTAAGCTAGACATTTTTGTTTTTTTTTTCTTTGTTTTGATTTGTTTTGTGATACAGGGTTTCTTTGTATAACAGTCCTGGATATCTTGAAACTCATTTCATAGACAAGGATGTCCTTGAACTCACAGAAATCTGCCTGACTGTGCCTCTTGAGTACTAGAATTAAAGTTGAACACTATCATGCCCAGTCCTATGCTAATTTTATTTTAATTTTAGATTTTTCTCATTTACTTCACATCGTGCAAGTTGCCCTGGTTACACCTCCCAGAATCCTTCCCCAATCTTTTCACCACTTCACCTCAGAGTGGGTTGGGGGTACCCTGGGTATCTTGCCACCCTGGTACTTCAAGTGTCTCAGGATTGGTGCTTCTGGTCCAACTGAGTACAGACAAGGCAGTTCAGCTAGAAGAACATATCCCACTTACAGGCAACAGTGTTTGGGATAGCCCTCCTTTCGGTTGTTCGAGACCCACCTGAAGGGGCAAGCTCCACTTATGCTATATATGAGCAGGCAGGCCTAGGTCCAGCCTCAACCTTCGTGTATGAGTTTTGGGTTGGTGGTTCAGATCTGAGAGCCGCAGGGGTCCAGGTAAAGTTGACTCTGCCAGTCTTCCTATGGAATTCTTATCCCCTTTGGGACCTGTAATCCTTCCTCCTAGTCTTCTATAAGAGTCCCCAAACTACATCTACTGTCTGGCTGTGGGTGTCCACATCTGACTGAGTCAGCCTCTGATTGGAGCCTTTCCAAGGACAAAATGCTCCTTACTGTATGGTTCTGGAGTCTCAGTTCTAATGAAGGTGGAGGGAGGGGCAAAGAATGGAAGTCCCCCTGGGATAGCAGGTTACTAAGGTCATTGACAGACTTTCTCATTATGTCATACACATAGCAACATAGACTTATCCTGGTAATATGTATTTTGTGTCAAGCATGTTCATTCATAACATTTTACCACATTGAATATTTATAACATGGTAAATTATTAGGATCTGTGTATATAGGTGTGTGGCAACTTTTACACATAACTGTGTGGTATTTTTATGGAAAGTGGGATACTAAAGTAACTTTTTGTCATTGGAACCAGTGGAGATGTAATTTCATATAACTTCAATTTTCAAAAACTGTCCACAGTGATATGTATCCCTGAGCAAAACTTCACCTGGATGTTTGTCACAAAATCTTGGTCTACAATAGGTCTGCTATCTTAATAATACATCTACAGTCTAGAATTTAATAGGGAATTTAAACCTTAGGAAGATAGTTCACTATTAGATGACAGTAAAAAAAAGCAACATATTTGCTTTTATATGATAATAATAACTTATATTTTTGTTATTAAAATTAGATGCTAGTAATTATGTATTTCATGATAACAATGATTGTTAAACTCAATGCATTTTATTGTTTTCTGGACTTGTAAGAGAAGACAAAATTTCTAGCAATGTATTTCATGTATACATGATTTTTTCCTGAGTGTTTCTAGTCATTACCTTATCTTGCAAAATATATTTTTTACAAATAATGAAAAGTGAAGTAAAATAGCCCAAATAATAATTTTAGGAATAAGAATGGCAATTTTGCTGGAATTTGACTGGGGAAGGGCTAGAACTCAGATCTCTAATTTTCTATCCCTGGGTTCTTCCATGTCCTCATGAAGTCAAATGCAACACATTGTCCTGAAATGCACTGCATCACTGAACAATGAAGACTGATTGATCGGCTCAGGCATTATTGAAAATAATCAGGACGGATGGCCAACAGCAGTGCCATAAAGTCAAGAAACTACTCATCACTGTATCCTCAAGACAACAACAGTGACAATCATAGAAGTTGTTGAGCTAAGGTCTGTTGACCAGAGGACACGAGTGACTAGTGCCCTGGATTTTCACTGTACTTGAGTACAATGAGTCACTAACCCTGGCTAAGACATGGCAGACACTACAGCAGGAACTGATTACAGTACTCCTTTGAATTGATGGACATGTCAGCATCTGCTTATGAACAACGGGCACCTGCTTAAAATCAGTTTGTGTGCATTTGCAGGAACTTGTGAGTCTCCTATTGAAAATGGACAGGAGACTGACAAGTTCCCGGGAACACCCACAAATCTTCCTACTCTTTTCTACCACCACGGACAGCACTCTGTGACTCTTGCAACTCTTGCCACTGTTTCAATTGCTCTGGAACCCAACTATATATTTGAGTTACTTACAGAAAATTATTTTTAAAAACAAGAGGAATTTTACCTAGAAAACAATTAACTTTGTAACTCACTGTGGATGCCATTTTTATTAGATCATCTTCTCTGGATTTGAATTTGGTCAAGGAAATGCTTTTGTTTTTAAACTCAGTCTAAATAATATGTCTGTAAGCTGAGCATTTTATCAGAGTCAACTTGAATTGTTTCTTTTTGTTTTACTTCTCATGAATAATTTAGTAATGAGAATGCCAATATTTATATGAAAGGTTTAATAGAACTAGTAGGAAAAGAATAATATTAAAATTTATAAGTCAACATATATTAGTTTTCTCTTCCATTTTCTCTAATTATGTTCAGTCAGAACTTTATATGCATATAAACATTTTTCTAAGATATCATTTCTTATATATATGTACATGTGTAAAATGCAAAATCATGTAAATACTGTTTTATTTTAGCAATATCCAATAAATATATTTAGTGCCACTATTTATAGTGCAAACCAATTCTTAAGCTTATTGATGAAGCCTTCTTAAAACTACACAAGTTAATCTACCTTTGTAGCATCCTGATTCTGTTTAGCATGGTGGTAAATATGAACATTGAGGAAAGAGCACATATGTGCAATGGGAATTATGCTACATGTTTTGGAAGAGTTGCTACTACTTAAAAGTAGTAGGGTCATTTATAAAGTTTTCCAGATTTTTTCATAAAACTTATGAAAAGGTTACATTTATATAAATACTGTTATAGTGAGTGGCAAAGGTCCTTTCTCTGTTCATTAACCCTCCTAAAAATTTGCTTTCGAAGTACTCACTATTTATAATTTTTTTTATAGTTTAACTGTGAATTTAAAAAATCCAAATCATTTTTTATATCGGCTTCCATTAAAATCCAACATGGAACTCAGTTTTGAGGCTTCCTTCAGTTGGTTTTAATTCTTGATACTAAGTGTGGACAAATGCTATCACAGAAAGCTTATAGTTTCATCATTCAGTGACAAGAAAATTGTCTTGGTCCAATGAATTAATCTAACCCTTGTCTATAATAAGAAGAGGGAAAATAATCACACTTGTTTCATAGACATAGTAAAATAACATTAAACACATATGTCCATTTATTCCAACTGTTCAGGCATCTTCTGGATTAGAAAAGATAACAGGAAATTATATGTATAACTTTTGTGCTCCTTTCACTATAAGGTACACATCATATGTGTGAGATCCTGATACACACACGCACACACACACACACATACATATATATATATGAATTATTTTCTTATCTATAATTATCTTAAATTAACTTTTAACTGTATAATATTTAACCTTTCCCCTAATTTGTTTATTTCTGTGCTCTATTTAAATGTATTGAATTTTATTTATTTATTTCAATTTTATTATTTATTATTTATGAATTTTATTATTTATTTCAATTCACCTAAGTAAAATCTCATGGTTTTATCTCATCTTTTCTCATAATAACAAATCATTAATTTCATCTTTATCTGACTCTAGATTATACCTTGTTAGTGACCATAACTACTTATGTTATTAAACTGTCTAATTTTTCCATGGCTATTGATATTTGTCTCCTTTTGGTAGTCATCACTTTCTTTATTGGCTACACCAAAATTTGAGTGCCTTGGGATGTGTAGAATATCATGATGCTGTGTATTTCTTCTTTTCTTTTCTTTTCTTTTCTTTTTTTTTTTGTGATTCTTACTAATTACTAAACCATCATTCTTTAAAGGGAAACAGCAAAAATGTATCCATAATTTACTAGCTGATGAATTTGGGTAATTAGTATCATTTTATTTAACTTTTTTTAAAATTTGAATACTAACAAAGCAAAATCAGTCTTATCAAAATTGATCAAACTGCATTGAAACACAATCTAATTTTTTTTACAATGTTAATCTTTCTAATATGTTTTGGTATATATTTCTAAATTTCATATCACCTTTCAATATTATTAAATAAGTTTTTGGCTTTGTTGTGTATTTCTTATATCTGTGTCACTCTCTGTGTTCTATTGAACACATAAATGTGGTTTTGTATTACCTAATAATTAAATATCAGCATATTGGGTGATGGCTTGGTGGGTAAATTGTTTGGTATGCAAGCATTAAGACTAATTTAGATCCCCATACCCTACATAGAAACTTGGCAGATGTGGTAACCTCCTTGAAATTCCTATAGCTGGCCTGTAGAGACAGAATATCTCATGGGCAGCTGGCTAGGTATTCGAATCATTGTCAGGGACTTCCAGGTTCAGAAAGAAAGGAAATGAAGAGGAAAACTTTGAAGGAAGCTGCCTAACTTCATTTCAGTTCTCAATATTCATGCTCACACATGCGCATACACAAGTGGTCAACCATGCAAATATGCACACACACACTATGCAAAATGAGGTATAGTATCAATTTTGTAATTATTAAAATGAAATTAAAACAATATAAAGCAGCATTTATATGAGTCTTTTGATTCTGTTCTTATTTCTTTTTTTTTTTTATTTTCTAAGTTTTTTTAAAACTATTGTTTTCCCTGTGACTCTCACTCAAATGAGATTTTTAAAAGAATCAATTTTGAGGGCTCCAATAAATATGGACATTCTAGCATCACTGCATCCAAAATCATAGATCATATTCCTAATGAATTAGCATGCTCTGACTCTTCTTCTCTAGTCCATAAAAATATGCTCTATTTGAAAACATGACTTGTTGTAAACATTGATTTTAGAAAAACAGTTCTAGTGATAAGAAAAAAAAAGAGAATGGTGTAGTAATATAGTTAAAAATATTTGTCATTTAGGAGCTAAAATATCTGATGTGGAAATAGTAGAAAATATCAGTACATCGACTCCTGTCTTATAAGATTTTAGTTTGGAAGTGTGTATCAGAGCTGAGAGAAGAAACATGTCAAACAAAGGGGAAGTCTTTACAATAGCCAACGGGTTTATATGGAATGGTTTTACCAATATAAAACTATCCAGACCTGCACATCTTTACAAACCACTTTTAGGCTTTGAAAATAATTCTATAGTTATGTGATCAATTGTAGCTAATTATTTAGAGACAAAACATAAATATCCCCCATTAAAAATCACAAACAAAACAAAAAACTAACAACAAAAACAAAACAACAAAAACACTTGTTCTTATTCATTTTTTTAAATTAATTAATTAATGTGTTTGTTTACATCCTAAAGACTGCTCCCCTCAGGTCCCTCCTTCACCAAATCCTTCCCCTCCATCCACCCTTCCCTTCTACTCTGAGAGTGTGTGACCCCCTTGGGTATTCCCAGAACCTGGCACATCTAGTCTCTGCCAATCAAGGATGCCAGGTACACTCTCTCCCACTGAGGCCAGACTGGGTAGCCTTGAAGATTGAGCTGCCTGTCTACTATATATGTGCTGGGAAACCTTGTTTCAGCCTGTGTATGTTCTCTGCTTGGTAGCCCAGATTGTGAGAGAACACTGGGTTCCAGGTTTTTTGACTCTGTAGGTCATCCTATAGAGTTTCCATCTAAGTCTGAGCCTTCAATCCTTCCCCCAACTCTTCCATTAGGGTTTTTAAATTGGAGTAAAGTAGTGATGTGAGCGCTGTTTATCTTATGCCAAAATCCAGGGGCATGTTCTCCTCCTGAAACTGGGAATCTAATTAAGGTTTCCATTGTCCTTGTCCTCAGCTGCAAAGAAGCCCTGTCTTTAATTAAACACATCAACACAAGGATTCTCACTTTGCTGAGAATTAATTGGTTCTTCCAATCATTGTTTCTGAAAAGACTATATTAATTTCCAAAATTAAAAGATTCCTGTTATCTTTTTCAAGGTACAGTTTTACCTCTGATTCCCTTCTTTCAGCCTCTATTTACCCTCTTAATCACAGTATCTAACAAGACTGTCTTTAAATGACTCTTTTCCATGATGAGTTTTCTGCCTCTTTTCATCCTTAGCTTCTAGATCCCCCAATCCAAAAGCATGGTTATGTTTATGTTGATGTTTAATTAGAACTTATTTGGAGAGTCCAGTTGCTAACAATGAACAGTGACCCCAGTCCTTACAGGCTACTTGAGTTACCTGATCTAGCAGTACCCTCTTTTTATTTTTATTTTTTTAATCTTTAATTTTTTTTTATAGTCCAGACTTTATCTCCCTCCATGTCCTCCCTCAGACTGTTCTACATCGCTCCCTTCCTGCCACCCCTCCCAGTCTCTGAGAGGATGTTACCACTATCCCCACCCCACCAGACCTCCCTACTCCCTGAGGCCCCAAATTTCTTGAGGGTTAGATGCATCTTCTCTGTCTGAGTCCAGACCTGGCAGTCCTCTGCTGTATATGTGTCGGGGGCCTCATATCAGCCGGTTTATGCTGCCTCTACCAGTACCCTCTTTAATAGTGTCACTTCCTGGGCACCTTGGCACAATTACACCCCCTCCTTAAAACCTAGAAAAATCTTATATAGCTATAAATCCATGGTAGCATGTCTCACAGTGAATTTCTTAATGACTCCAGTGTTGATAATAGTCTCTACTGTTGTACATACTACTTTAAATGCAGCTTCATTGGATGAATTTTATATTTGATTGCTGACAACTTCTTGACACCAGCAGTGCTATTTGCCCTACATATTAATATTTATCTTGTTTTTCACATTGCTTTTTTGCAAAATGCATTTTAAGTTCTAAATACCAACTTGATAGTGTGTCACTTTCAAAGCAATTTTATAATTTGGAAGTTGTCTACTCTAAAAATTTCCAAATTAAATGTTGATTGCATTTAAAGTCAGATAGCTAGGCAGATAGCTGAACATCTGTAATCATCCTGTAAATAGTCCTAAATATTTTCTCTTTTTAAATCACTATTTTAAATATTTTACACATTTTAAAATCAATTATGCAATGCCTCATAATAATGCACCAATGGTAGCAAAACTCAGAATAAATTGGTCACCTGATAGTGACTATTTCATACCTATCGGGACAATTTGCTGATCAAATCTTAGCAACAGCTCTGATATAGTTGCCTATTGACCCTTAATGATTAATTTCTCAGATTCATTATGCATAGTATTGTAATAGTATATGCTGAACACATTCTACCATTTTCCCTTTTAAAATTACTTTATATATATTATATAACATCTGTATATGTATGCATGTATGTGCATACAAATTTTTGCATGGATACATGTGTGAGCTTTTTTTCATATGAAGGTCAATGGACAACATCAGGTCATTATAGCATTAGATTATAAACATTTGGTACCATGTACAGCTTTAGATGAGTTCTGAGGATATAAGCCAAAAGCCTTACATCTATGTTTATACATACTAAGCCTTCTTCCTGCCGCACAGTCTATCTTGAAAGTGAAAATTGCAAGAGTCTGCAAAAGGAGCAATACTTTTATACAAAATAACATGAGAGTAAAATAGCAAAGACAAAATAGGATTTTATTTTGGTAATTTTTTAATCCATTCTCATCAGGTATTACATACATTTTTATAGGCATACTGGTATTCACAAAGAACACTGAAGAGACAATAGCATAATTATTAGCATAATTTTCTTTATGGGTTTTTATTCCATTATATGAGAAATCATAAACAAATGGAACACGTACAATTTATTATGGATGGTGGGCTAAATTGATGGATGAAATTATCTCAGACTGCCTGTAAGGGAGGTAAGGACAGTTCATACCCAGGTTTTAGTTTATATAGTTCTTTTTCTTAGATCACTACAATGTGGACAGTACCTTAAAAATAGACACGTAAAAATGGAGGAATCAACTGCTAGTATATGACAGTATTTCAGGAGATGTTTTAGAGATAAGATTATTTTTTAAAAACATTATTTAATCTTATATTTTTTACACTCCAGATTTTATTCCCTTCTCAGTCCATCCTCTGACTATTCAATCTCCCATACTTCCTACCTTACCCCTGTCTCCATGAGGATGTCCCCACCCTCCCACTCCCCATCCTACCAGATCTCTAAACTCCCTTATAAAACAAACACAGCAAATGCAAAGGTATTTACAAAATGTACATGAACTGACAAAAATATAATTGACAGGCCACTGATGATCACCCATAGAATAGAGCAAAGGTAAGATATTATTATTATTATTATCATTATCATCATCATCATCATCATCATCATTATTGCCATGAGAAACTGAATATGTACTGTTTTCAGGATCGGATAATAAGAGAAAACCAAGGCTTAGGATGGAATTACATATTAATGATCAGGATGAAATGTTTGAGAACCCTTAAAATAGGAGAGCAAAAATAATCTATTTTCTTATTTTATTGAGTTGGTGTGAAATATCTTATTTCTATCTCCCAAGATGGCTTGGACCTTACTATGTAGATGAGACTAGAGTCTAGCTCAGAGCTATGCTCTACCTAGCCTCCTGAGTTCTGAGATTAGACATATGAGCACCATACAAGTTATGGCTGTTTCATTAAAGTCATTTCTTTAACTTTCATGGAGACTGCAATATTTCATTCTTGTGACTAAGCACTTTTTAAATATAAGGAATAGAGAGAAATACTGATTGAACTAAAGTGTACTCAGCAAATATTAGATACATCTGTCTGTTTTTTTTATTTTTCTAAAGATTTGCATACAGTAATAAACATCTAACCAACTATTTTTGCAGTGGTGTTGTTGACATCAGCTGCCTCTAAACATGCTCAGTTCTTGATTCTGAGGATGTGAAACTCCATGATGACAGTTCTCAGTCAGAGTGAACATTTAAAAAGGCTAAGTCAATTAAAACTAATGAAGCTGAAATCAATTAGACAAAAGTGGATTGGAAGTACAAGCTGCTGTAATAATTTTAAAGTAATATTGCATGGAATCTATTTGAATTTGAATTTCCTGAAGAACCTTCAAAATATCTTAGCCTTTGCTCTAGTTTCTTTTATGGTTCTCTGGTGAAATGTCCTGACCAAGGAGCCATTTATGGGAGACAGGGTTGATTTGTCTTTACACTTCCAAGGGACATGTCAAAGCAAGAGTATAGATCCCATCCACAGTCACATCACATCCACTACCATGATGGTGTTTGTCAACTTGTGAAAAACTACAGTCACCTGAGAAGGGAAAAAAGTCAGCTGACAAATTGCATCATTAAATTCCTCTGGGCCACATCTATGGGACATTTTCTCAAATGAAATTTAATGTATGATAGTCCAGCTCACTGCAGTTGGGTGTATGGTCCTAAATTTCATAAGCATACTGCACAGTTTATGGAAAGCTAGCCAGTAAACAGATTTCTGCCCTGACATAACTCAGTGATGGACTAATTCCTAGAAGTTTAAAAAACAAAAATCCAAGCACCAAAAAAAAAAAAAAAAAAAAAAAAAACAGAAAAAGGAACGAAGGAAGAAAGGAAGGAAAGAAGGAAAGGAAGGGAAGAAATCTTTGTACTCTCCAATTTTCTTTCCATTATTATGTCCATCACTGCAATAGAAAGCAAACTAATACAACAGTCAAGTGCCCGGAATAACAAATGTACTCATTCTGTCTGCTCACTTTCCTCATTGTTAATAGGTCCTTTCCTAGGGATGTGTCTATGGTGGGCTGGGCAAATTAACAATCAAGACTTCCCCACAGACATGCATACAGGCTAACCTGATCTGGATAATCACTCAGTTGAGATTCTTTTCCGGGATAATTTTAGGCTGTGCCAAGGTAGTAGTTATAACTAACCGGCATGTGCTTAATGAGCAATTTTCTGATGTTGTTTGGGAAGGGTTCTCCTTATTGGTGTTAATTAAAGACATTATTGCATAATGAGAACTGCAGATAGCTTTGAGGACTTCATTTTCTGTCCAGACACTTAAGATGAAATTAAATTACTACATATTACTCATATGATTTTGGACAAGTCATTTTAAAATTAATCTTGGATCCTTCCACTATAATATCACAATGCTAGATCTGAAGCCTAATTCTGAGAACTGTCTTAAGGAACAAATAGAACAATGTTCATGGTAAGCCTGTGACTACACCAGATTGGTAATCATGACTAACCCAGGCATTGTTCTCATGTGGCAAAAATAACACTGATGTTAGCACATGTTGAATATCCCTCAGAGACTTTATCTGTTGTAGATATGGTCCTGGAGATTATGAAACTTGGAATTATAAAAGCTCTTTATTATTTAATATCTCTACTTTTAAATGAGTTGTTCTTTATAAAAAATGCCCCAAGTGATATGAGAACATAAACTCAAAAGATTCCAGAGTAAGGCATATAGAGAATGTGAAATATTCATATGCAAAATTTACAATTTATTTAATACAGAAACTCCATAAAGCAAGAATATTAGAAAGAGAATCTGGGTTCACACCAACTTTCTGAGTCTATCCCATTTCTCACACACAAAAACAAACAAACAAACAAACCAACCAAAGAACACCTAACTTTCAGATCTAATAAAGAAAATCATCCTGAAAACAATCTATATTTTCATATATTTAAATGATTGATCTGATCTCAAGTCTTACAAATGTCAGTCGTTAAAACTAAAATATTAAGAGAGGCAAGCCATTGCTATTTAAAGGTAATAAAGGGTTTGAGAAATGAGGACGATATCTGACTTTGCTTGGTTCCTAAGTAGCGGAGGAAACAGGGGCAGCAGAAGTGCTCTAAAGAAGGCTCCTGAGACAATTTTTAAATGTTGAGATGGAGAATACTTTATATAACTGTATAGAACTTTATATAACTGTATAGAACTGTATAGAATTTTCTAATATTGTTACTAATATTTCTGGAGATAGAACAACATGTAGGTGAAAACTCTTTTTTTACACAAAAGGTCACAGTCTAGTAAACGAATAATATACATCTATAACTTACATCCAAGAAGTTTGTGAGATAGTAATATTTCTTCAGAAACAAAAATGACATATTTTTGAGGTAGCCATATTTTATACATGGAGGTGAGTGGAAGTTCTTTCTATGAAAGGAATGAGGTATCCTATACCTTTCTACCCTGAGGTTCTATAATTTTGTATGGACACAGAAAAAAGGGTATCAGATGCTTGTATTTAGAAAGAAAATAAAATCAGGCAGATGTACCAAATATATGTATGGTATGTGTATGCAGGTGTGTGTGTGTGTGTGTGTGTGTGTGTGTGTGTGTGTGTGTGCATTTGTGTGTGTGTGTGCATTTGTGTGTGTGTGTATTTGTGTGTGTGTGTGATTATGTGTGTGATACACATGAACACAGATATCTTTTATATCATTTTTATATTTTCTGTGGCTTTGAACATTTTTGCAAAATGAAAATACAAGGAGAAAAGATAGTTGAACACCCACAATATGTGTTTAATTTGAGAGGGGTGTAACATTCTTTGATATCAAAACAAAACAGTCTATAGCTAATACTTTTCAGAATTTGTTTCTGAAGTATCTGTTACTATTCCAAAGTTATACTCTGATTAGTCACCATGCTAGCTTCTCTGTGGGTGGAAGTTAGATGGAGGGCTGGTGTTCACTAGGCATGGACTACGGTTTAATTAAGTCTCGTTAGAATGATAGGTTCAAGAACACAAAAACCTTCTCTTCAACAAAGGCCATTGATTGTACACCACAAACATTTGCCTTTAATTATTGCACAACCAAAGGCACAAATTATGAATGAACAATTATTGCAGGGAGCCACCTTTCAATTAACTACTGAGCTCCAGGTTTGACACCAGGCAATGAAGATTCCATTGGCGCATGCCATTAAAGTCTTGAAAGAATAGTGACAGCTCTGAGATGCTAAAACCCTGATCATAAATATGTTCTATCTATTTAAAATAATGATCATGAAAACCAACATGGAGGGTCATAGATCTATTTCACTCCAGAAAAATGTTATGGATTGGGACTGGGGGAGCATACAGCCAACAAAGCAGTCTACTAGGACTCCTGTGTTTAACCTGTCTTACCTGAGTTTTATGGTACATAAAATTATAAGAAATATATAACTTTGAATGACATAGATTAAATCACTTTTATGGTGCAAAGCTTGTACCATCATAGGGAAAATTGTCAAAATTGCATTAGAGTATATCATACTTAAAAATATTTAAACACAAGCATTTTGGCTTCTGTTATCACATTCAACCACCATGCTTTATCCATTTACCTTGTTCATATTATTTATTTATGTTACAAAAAAAATCTATATTTTCATGTAGAATTAGCTTTTTAACTTAATACTATAAATAGATAAATTATATAATAGTATATTATATGTGAATTATTTTAAGAATAGAATCTATAATATGGTAGCTTACAGATAGATAATCAATTACCTAAAAAATTGAATTATTGATTAAAAATACTCTTTATAGGGTACCAAAAAGAAGGAAGGTGTTGAGAGATTGCTCAGTGGTTAATAACACTTACTATTCTGGCAGAAGACCTGAGTTAAGTTGTCAGAATCTATGGGTATAACCAACAAATTTCAATAATTTCAACACTAAGGGATTTAAAACCAATATTTTTGTCTCTTCAGGAATCCATGTGCAAAAACAGAGCACACACACACACACTTACAGTGCAAATACCCACACACATATACACACAGGAGACAGAGGGGAGAGGAGAGAGGGGGAAGGGAAGGAGGGAAAGTGCTTTAAATACAAGGAAGTAACTTCTCTGAGTTATATAACAATGAGTTATTAAAGTAAGCATGAAAATCTTGTATAGATGTTTTTCAATTTGACCCATAAGATCATTAATATGTGTTAATGAATTCAAATCAAATTACCTCAAGATGGCATTGTTTGACAGGTTTCACTGGTCCAAATTTTTATTCCCAATTTGAGTATTTACCTCTTAAACACTTATAGGACAATATTTGATAAAGCTTTCCCCAGCCTTTACTTTCATCAATGACGTGAGTCTGGAACACAGTATCACTTGATGTTCGGAAATTTTTGAGTTATTGATTTACAGGTAGGAAAATATGATTGAATTTTGGTCATTGAATTTTGAGAAATATTAATTATGAACCATTGTCCTCAGATTCTTCTTTTTGGTGCAAACCTAATCCTTGGATAGGGCATATCTTTTGACTTCCAATTTGATGTCTTTTGCTTTTGTTTTCTTCTGATAATCAGAACTTTTCTAGTTAGCCAAGTTGAATACTGTCTCCTGAAAACTATCTATCTGATTTTGCCTAAATGATGTCAAATGAAAAACTAGTTGCCCACTTACCCCATTGCAAAGTTGTAGGTGCAGATCTTTAAGCTTGAGACTGTCAATTAAGCATTTATTTAATCTAAAAATTATTAATTTTGCTAATATCTAAGCATTTATATAGAGATTTTGCCATGCTACATGTGGATGAAAAGGTGTTAAATTTGCTTATTGAAGAATAATTTCTATAAATTTCTTTGTACCAAGTTATGCTGGAATCTTTGATAGCATCAACAGATGGTTAAACATCTGATTGTATTCCAATAATATGACAAATGCTGCCTGAATTAGCCATCACATCTAGAGCTGTAACCTGTTTTCATTGTTTCTCAAGAGATAAAATCATTTCAGTTTCTCCTATTATAGTTCATTGTTCCCTAGTGGTGGGTCTTATCTCTCCTGCTAAATGTCATCTCTTTCACTATTCATAATGTAAGTGAGAGCAAAGGCAGTAGTGTAATTCCAAAGGAAATGAAGTTATTTTGCCTGTATGTGTCCATGTTCTATAATATAACTTAAGGACATTGCTGGATCAGATATTGAGGCAAATGCTAGAATTTCTACTGTGTGAATGATTAAAATACTCTAATATTTTTCTGCTTTTTAAATGTCTGTCACTGTCATTTTCTGTGTGAAACCTGAGTTAAGTGACTTTTGAATAATTTTTTCTCCACTTGTCTGATTCTGTGGTTTTATGAATAGAAGCATAAAATGAAGATTGAAAGGTTAAAGGCACTAATTCACTGTAAACAGAGGAAATTCACCATTGACTGAACAGACAGATGATCATTGAAATACCATCTTGTTGCATAATTTATTATTCACTTCCAACTAGGACAAGAGTTCTTCTAATTGAAAAAAAAACAAAAGAGACTAGATATTAATAACAACTAACTAAGAACAAAATATTTCTTAACCTTGGTAGATCAATAATATTCTAAGCATTTTACATGTAGGAAGGTAAGGATAAAAGAAATAAGTTCAACCACTCTGTGCTTCCTAACTGATGAATGATTCTTGATCTTCCTGTTTTCTGTGCATATTTCATTCCATATGAAGTAGTTTGGAGAAAATGTTCCTTGCACTTCACTATTTGTAAGCTACAAAGATAAAGAGCTCAGCTGTGTGCATTGACAGTGCGGTTTAACCATTATGTGCATGCATTTGACAGCATTTCTGCACTTGGGGTTTCATGTTACACAACAGAGATATTGAAATCTTTGTCTTAGACTTTTAATGTTGAATATTTACCATATGCCTTGATTACATCTGCTGTGTGTATGAAGCAAAATGTTGAGTCCTTCTTCCCAGTGAATGACGACACCTCTGCATTACCTCCATATCAAGATCCCAAATATAAATTTATTAAATTAATATCACATGTCTCTTTAAGAACATTTTTTATATTAGGAATATTGCTTCTGATTTAAATATTAAATAAACAGATCACTATACTCATATTTTCATGTATTTTGATACAGGCAAATTTTCTCTATATGACTTACATATAATTAATAAACACCACATTTTAGGAAATATGTTTGTAATAGGGTTAAATCATAATTTAAAAATTTTTCACCTTGATGTTTAGTTTATTTCTATTTTTATTAAAATAGGATACAATCAATGTCATTGTTAGTTTGTTTACTTAAATATATAGTTATCTAAAAAATGAATTTTACATAAAATTATATATATATATATATATATATATACATACATATATGAAGACATATATTGGGCCATTCATTAAAAACTGAAAAATAAAGTATCAGATGAGTGAAAGTGAATGTGAAAAATCCTGATATAGTAGAGAGTAAGAGACAGATGCAAATTTTTTGTGCACTTTAAATTTGCTCCCTAATCTTTCATGTTTATGTTCTTGTAACTCTTTAGAGGATACTTTTATTTAAGGTATATTTATAGCTTCTCCGTTACAGATGCTGACAATAGTTTCCTGTCCATTGTTTACTTGTTCTGAGTGATAAAGGTACACTCATAATTCCTATGTAGCGAACCCAACAGTATCTATTTAACTTTCTCTTTAGATGTGTAAATCAGAAGTGAGGTACCAGCTTCGAGTTCCCTATGGCACTTGTCTTCTAATATACTTGTTGACTAGGATTAGCCTAATTAAAAAGAGCCGCTATTAGCTGAAACTTTTCCCCAGGTTGTTGAATAGTGCCAGACTGTAGTTAATCAGGTGTGTTCATGCTAACATTACTGACTTTCTCATTAATATCTGCCAGCAGAACACAGAAATACCATATAATTGCTTACAATGCCATATTGTACAGCACATATCACATTCATGACACCGTTCATTAGCTTGAAGGTCTTGGATGTTGATTTTCCCTCATCTCTCAGGTTTAGAGCATGGAACATGTTTCTTATATATAATTTACAGAATATTTTATGGCATATAACTATTCTTTAGTTAAGACAAGAATACCATTGTAGAATACCAATGCTATCTGGCAATTTCATCTTTGTTCTTGCTATAGAAACATCACAGAGCCAGACAATGTAAAGATAAATGCTACATTTTACTGCACACCTTCTCTGTGTAGTATATACTTACAAACCTATCCATAGGCCTAAACACAAAGCAACCTGTAAGTAACTATCTCTAAAGAAGGTGTTAATTGGAAAATAGGACATGCCATATATGTCTTACTAGCCTTTAAAAAGACAGTGAATCACTGCACTATGCCCTTTCACCAATGGATAATATACCTCACCTATTTCAGACCTCAGACACTGTCAGGGGAAAGATTCTTTTAGGTGACTGAATTCACCTAAAGAGGGGGCTCCCTGGCAGAATTTCTTATGCTGAAAACCATAAGAAAAGAAAAGCAGAGTGCCCAACTAGCAACAAAAACGAGCTTTGGATTGTTGCGTACTTGTCTTGTGTAAATAAAGAAGAACAACTTGAGGAATGAAATATTATAAAATCGGCATTGAATTCACTCTGATGATTTTTAACTAACTGGATTTCACATTTGGAATGGAATGGTTATTCACTAATCTACTTAATGTTGTCTTTTTATGTATGGCTGTCTGTTTTCAAACTATTGGCTGGCTTCTGAATTTATCTCATCTACTCTATTGGTATACTGAAGCTCAAAGAGAAACTTAGCCTGATTCCTCAGGTGACCAAACAAAGTCCTGACTTGATCACTCTATTATTAGGGACGGTTGCTGTTGTAGATATGAGAGAGAGAACATCTAGCTCTACCTGGAATAGTCTGTATCAGAGAGAAAGAAAAGCCAATTGGACATAGTGAGAGCTATAGTGTGGATGTTGAAATGTACTTGTGGTACACAAGGAGTTCAGAGACCAGCATAAGTGCTGATAAGCTAATAGGCACCAGAGACACCACAGATATATTTCTCTGTACACCTATGTCCATCTGCCTTGAGTAAGGGAAATGTTTCCTTTAATAGATGTGAACTGGTTTCTGGGAATGCTGGCTTTTTTCTAACTCTCAAATATCCTCCTATAGTTCAGCTTAAGCTCATTCCTGGATGTTTGGAAAGTCTGTGGCCTCACAATTATCTGTTTTCAAACCTTTCTTGGCTTCTGAATGTATTTCATCTACTCAACATGTATACTGAAGCTCGAAAGGAAAATTTGCCTGATTTCTCAAGAGATTTCTTCTGAGCCAGTTTGGTTCTTAGCGCTGCATTGCTCCTTGAATCCTAGGGCCCTTCCACACAGCTGTTTCTCTGCCATGAACATCTTCCATGCACATCTGCCATACATATTTCTCAGGTTTACTGTTTCTTGGTATCATCACTATTTTCTAATTTCTCTCATTTGTTGTCTACAGTCTGGATACGCTTGCTAGTTTTCACTTATATCTAAATTTTGTGCAATTTTCCACTTCTCAGCAATAGTGTAGCATAGAACAGATGACATTTTAATTTCTTCCTTCTACTGTTTGTAACTGGCATGTGTCCCATATGATTCAAGTGTCCTTATCCTAACCCCATTGCTAAATTGTGTTGTACCTTCAAGTTTTCAATTGGGTAATTCCTCAAAGAAGTCTCCTGCTACTACTGGATAATGTGGACTCTGAAATCTATAGTAATGTGGACTCTTTTCAAGGAACACAGTTGTTCTTGTCTGTTTTATTTATTTTGTTTTATCTGTAGCTTGAAGCCAGGGTGTGTATCTTAAAAGCATTATTCCTGTCATATATCAGTCATACAATAATTAAATATGTAAATAAATTTACAGTTTTTTCACTTAAAAAATTTCCTTGCTTAGCCAGCCAGTATGACCTTACTTCTCTGTTTGACTTGGGAATGCACAGTGACCTGTAGTGACAGTGTTGAACATACTAAGATGTTAGGCTCATAACTTTCTGAAAAATGTATGTTAATTAATACTGACATTTCCTGATATCAATACAAAGGGTAAAAATTCTCTAATCCATAGATATCCTAAGTGATATACCCCTAGTCCATTAACGTTTACAGATTATTTTTCTTTCATTAATTATAAATTAAAATTCTAGTTTTCTTTTTAACGTTTGGATAAATGTTACCACTGAAGGAATACATAACAAGGGAAAAATAAGAAAGATGTCTCATTCCTGTGATTTTATTAAAGCAATGCCCTTTTATGGATTTTTTTTTCATTTACCTTGGCGTGTATTTTATCAGAGTTGATCCTACTGAAGAAACTAAGATTTCTTTCAGTTGCCTCTGTGGGTTTCAACCAATCACATGCAAAATATTTACTCAAATGTAGGATAGAAAAAAAACAGAAAAATTTAAGAACTTATGCAAAATACACATATATGTGTATAAAGTCAATTTGAAGGCTGAGACTATTATTTAGAGAAAAATGACCTTATCATATATTTATTATGGTGTGAGATTCACATATGTAATTTTATTCATTATTATAATTCCCTCCTTCTACAGGTTTATTAATACCCATATCTCAGTTCTGTGAGCACAGGAAGCATTTTACTTCTGTGTCATGTTTTGGTTTTTGTTGCCTATTCTTCTCATGGAGCTACCTTGATATATATTACAGAAAGTGCAATTTTGTTTTATGTAGTTTTCATAATTTTCAGTGATTCTTGTTACTTTTCCAATTAAAAGAAAATAATATCATATATATATATACGTATATATATATATATACGTATATATATGTATATGTGTATATATATATATACCTGGTGAATTCACAGATGATTATTCTTTTGCTCATGTGTTGTTAAAATTTAATTAAAATTCTATTTTAATGCCATATGAAAGATAAAAGATGTCTTAAATATTTTTTTCAAATTTGGACATGATAGCATATGATTTTTATTAGTTCATGTGTACAAACATTTTATAAACTGTCAAGTGCTGTGGATTTCTCAGTGAATCACCATATCAAATCTAACGTGGTGGTGGTTTGCAAAGTAATTCACAGTGCTTCACAGATGTTCCTACAGTTGATCTATACTTTGAAACCTAGGATCCTTTATTGGGCCATTGATAACAAATCCTTGAACTATAAGACTTAAACCTTCCAAAGATAATTACTTTGTTAATTCGTGAACAATAAGCAAAGATCTATCAAGAACTGGGAAATTAAGCCAAGTATATTGTAACATGTTTGTAATATAGCATCTGAGAAGCTGAGGCAGGAGGACAGCAGAATGTGAGGACTGCCGATGACTTATCACCAGGCCACCATCTCTCAAATATATATAAGTTTCTGTCATCTTTTTCATGACAAAACTATTTAGTAAGAGTCTGACACCATCCCTCAATGGTTAAGAACTCGGGTCCTGCATCAAGAGAACCAGAGTACAATTTCTCACAACAGGGTCGCCAAGCATCAAGTAGCCATATAGGCAAAACTCTTTTCATAAGCCTAACATCAAGTTTTATTTATATTAACATAGTGCTTGGAGCTTTTATTCTTACTTGAAGTACACACAAGCAGAGTTGCCAAAAGCAATTAATTTTAAGTATAGTTTGGAAAGATCATATATTCTAAATTGGACTTGCCCTAAACTGACAGGAACAGAGCTATTGTGTAGCTCTCCTAAGTTTCCTTTTTTTTATTAGATATATTCTTTATTAACATTTCAAATGATTTCCCCGTTCTCGGTTACGCCCTCCTCGAAAGTCCCATAAGCCCTCTTACCCAATCAACCCCCTCCTGCTTCCCTGTCCTGGTATTCCCCTACACTACTGCATTGAGCGTTTCCAGGACCAAGGGCTTCTCCTTCCTTCTTCTTGGGCATCATTTGATATGTGAATTGTGTCTTGGGTATTCTGATCTTCTAGGCTAATATCCACTTATCAGTAAGTGCATACCATGTGTGTTCTTCTGTGATTGGATTTTCTCACTTAGGATGATATTTTCCAGTTCTACCCATTTGCCTAAGAATTTCATGAATTCGTTGTTTTAAATAGCTGAGTAGTATTCCATAGTGCATATATACCTCATTTTCTGTATCCATACTTCCATTGAGGGGCATCTTGGTTCTTTCCAGCTTCTGGCTATTATAAAAAAGGCTGCTATGAACATAGTGAAGCATGTGTCCTTATTACATGCTGGGGAATCCTCTGGGTATATGCCCAGGAGTGGTATAGCCGGATCCTCCGGGAGTGTCATGCCCAGTTTTCTGAAGAACTGACAGACTGCTTTCCAGAGTGGTTGTATCAGCTTGCAATGCCACCAGCAGTGGAGAAGTGTTCCTCTTTCTCCACATCCTCGCCAACAACTGCTGTCTCCTGAGTTTTTGATCTTAGCCATTCTGATTGTTGTGAGGTGAAATCTCAGGGTTGTTTTGATTTGTATTTCCCTAATGACTAAGGATGTTTAACATCTAAGTTTTCAAAAATCTATTTGAAAATATAGATCCTGAAAGGAGTTTATTAGGCCAACATTCTCCAGAGAAACTAGCCGGATTTATATATTGAGAGAAATTTATTTTGAAGATGTTCTCAATCATGGAAGTAACACAAATCTAAAACAGATGGGAGAGAGCAGTAGGCTTAGGAACTAAAGTTCAAATCTGAAGAAGTAAACATTTACCTTTTAAATTTTTTTACTGGATATTTTCTTTATTTACATGAATAGTCCATGAGTACTGAGTAGTCCATGAGTACTTCTTGGTTGGTGGTTTAGTTTCTGGGAGCTGTGGGGGTAGCAGGGTCTGGTTGGTGGATATTGTTCTTCCTATGTGGTTAAACCCTTCTTACCTCAGGAAAGTCCCTGTTTGTTCTATCAGAAAGGCATTCAGGTTTAGGTTCATTGTGTTTTGAGTGAATCAAAGCTATTCTTCTCATGTAATAGCCACCTGTACAGAATCATCAAAACAACATTTGACAAGACTTCTGGTCACCGTGATATGGCCAAATTCACAATATTAACCACTGAACACACACACACATACACACACACACACACACACACACACACACTCACACACACACACACACACACACACACACACACACACACACACACACACACATACACACACACACACTTTTAGACTATTAACCAGAGCCTTGTACCTCGATGGAACAACTCTACCACTGAGTTATGTCCTCAGCCCAAGAATTGAGTTTTATCTTTAAAATGACAACTTGATATTCCTTATAAAATGTCTGTAATTATTTTACACATTTATATTCTTATATGTCAACTTTCAAATATTCAAAATAAAATTGATTAATTGGAATTTCAGTTCATCAGAACATTTGGGACATATTTCTGCTAAAATATTGCTTAACCAGATAGATTGTAGAAATAATTTCATCATAGGTATATCTTACTGAATATTCTCATGAGAGTTTAATAATTTGAATGAGATTTTAAAGCTGACTACTAGATATTTCATTTTAATAGTATTTTTGTTTTGTATTTCATTTATTAAACATGATATGTAGCAGATTAAAATTACGGGTTTGTTTGCTAGAGCATAGAAATGAAATTATGGAACTTGAGTACTGCAATTGTTACAGACTAGAACAAAGGTGAGATGTATTACCAGCATTGATCATACTATTAGGTTTATCTCTGATCCGTCCTTTGAGTTAAATGAAAAGTTTGCTATTGCAGCTGCTAAAGTTAATTTTTTAATAATGATTGAAGTGGAGAAAAAAAAGGATTATGCAATAAGTCAATATTTTGACAAATGTTGTTGAAACAAGAAAATGAAGTAACCTGCTAGCAACCTATGGAATAAAAAAGTTCCATTTCACATGAAAGCTTGCTTGTAAAGCACTTCAGCATAATTCCTAAAATTCTGTGGATATTAGGTGCATACTAATTAACAGTTAGTAGAGTATCAACCTTTATTCTCTTGTGGGTATACTCACGTGCTCTAACTGGGAAGCACTGTAATCAGTGTCCTAATTTGTCTCCTTGAGAGAATGCACTTCTACAGCCTGTTCCCTAAATAATAATTAGTGGAGTAAATTAAATATTTCCAGTTTTTTTTCCCAGAAAAATTTGTAGTGAACCTATAAGCAAAAGGAAACTTTGAGAAATAAAGAAGTTATCTTTTAGAAACAGAACCCAAAATTTACAGAGATCTTATGTTTCCTTTACTTTACCTGTTTTATCCCATGTATTGTGTCTAGTGTTACATTCCAGTCTATATATATATATAAGATATTAAATGATCTAACTTGTAAATTTCTACCCTGTGTTATCTAACATATGCTTGTGCTGCTATATGCAGAATACTCTAATATATCCATGAGGATGTACAATGTGTAGAATAAACTCTAAAAAACAAGGGAAAACACTTCTATTTTTCTCAGTGCCATCAAATTCCTTTTATGGATCCCCAATATACTGCTACTTGTAAAATAATGAATTTACCAGCTCTTACTAGAAAGGTGTCATGAAATCTTTACGGTGATTATGGACACATTTTCTATAAGCAGAAACTTGACACAGAAGTCCCACAGTTAAGACAAGTCAACCTCATCCATTAAGGGGTTTCCATTGTTCAATGATATCAGCATTTTCAAGTCTAAAACACAGAGACAAAGAGGAAGTCTTTTGGTGACTATCAAGTGATAAATTTGGGAGATGCTTTGGACTGAAGAGTACAGAGCCTGGAGCATGAATGGGAAGAGTTGGCTGTACTTTAAGGTTTATTCGGCAATAGAAAAATCAGTGCACTAGTTCTTCAAATAGGACAAAGAGAACAACTTCTACGGTGATGGGATTATATAACATTGAAAAACTTGGGAAAACGTCTCAAGTGATTCTTAAATATTTTTCTTCCTGGAAAAAAACTGAATGAAATCTCTGTGAGGTCAGAATTCTCTGGAAATTTTGGAAATTTAAAAAATTGAAAACTACAGATATAAAACCAGAGAAGGGAAACCTTTAGCATTCAGAATATAAAGAACCGTCTATTTCAAAGTCATGGTAACCATGGAAACAGCACTGAGGGCCTGTGATCCTAGATGACCAACATGGAGTTCTAGTCTGAATGGAACCTCTCTGTCAAAGTGTGCATTGCAATGCTTGGCAATGCTTGCCTAAGGCTTATGAAGATAACAGATAGGGAACTTGTCCCAGCAGTGTTAGCCCATGTGAAATACTGTGAACTATATAGGATAGCCAGCCACACCTCCTAATAGTAAGTACTTAAAAGCAGTTTTTAAAATTAAGAAGTATTAAGTAAAATTAATTGAAAAACTTTGTCGCATTGATGATTTTGTGTGTTTGTGTGCAATATGGTCTTGTCATGGAATGTCTGTGGAGTTCAGAGGACAACTTGCAGGTGTATATTTTCTCCATCTACCGTGGATATCAGACCTAAACCTCAGGTCATTGCCCATGACAAGAAATGCTTCTGAGCCACCTTGTCAGCCAACAATTAATTTTTAAATGTGTTTTACAGCCACATTATTTCAAAAATCATCATTGTAAAGCACAAAATGGATCTTTGAAAGATTCATTTTGTTTTAGTTATGTGTGTATGCTTGTGCAGATTTGAATGACATATGGACAGATATTTGAGTCAGGGTTCAGATTCCCTTAAACTAGAATTATGGTTCTTTGCAATCCACCCAACTTGGCTGCTAGGAACCAAACTTGGGTCCTCTGGAAGAACAAAAGCTACTCCAAACTGCTGAACTAGCTCTTCAGACCCCTAAATGAGATGTTATATATTCTACTTTGGGAAATACATCTGTAGACTTAGTATATACACTTATAGTATATTGGACTAGCTAGATTTCACTTATCTTATGACCTTTCCAGGTTGTGAAAGTGCTAGTAGGCTTTTTGGATCTAAGGAACATAAACAAATGTGAGTTTAAACCTTGTTGTGTATAACCTAGAACCCTTAGCCATCTCTGTAAAACTCTTGTCATGTGGTAATGTTTAAAATATGGATTTTTGTAGCTAAGTCACTGAGTAGCTTAGCTAGACCAGTTAATTATTATGTGTGATCTGAGGCTAGCTTCATAAACTCAGCATAAGCTAGCTTATTCATACAATAGATGAGTATATTTAAGCTTTGTTGAAAATATTAAGTAGGCAGATATTAAATAAGGATTTGGGGTTCTCTACAGACTTGGAAATAGTTCATTTGTATTGTTCTGTATTCTTAGAACATTTATCCATTCCAATCAATTCAATTCCCATCTCTAAGACAATTACCAGATTTTTCTATATTCAGACTTTTAATTTATAAAAAGTCTTTTAATATATAAAGAGTCCTGTTGTATACTTTCAACTCCTTAGAAATATCTGAGTCTGCTTATTAAAATCTAATCTCATAATCATATTCCCTGAATTATGTACCCTTAAAATAATCAAGAAAATAGGGTTAGTCTCTTTTATTTGACAAGAATGAAGATTCATACTTAGCAGCAATCCTACAATTGAGAAATTATCTTTGAAATACTGTATCTAACCTCCCACCAATAGTCTCATCAAATAATTTCTCTATATCAAAACCTCTCTCCTCTTTACTTCTATCATTATCTTATCTCTAACATATTATACATTTCTGGGTTATTGTTGTGGTCTTCTAATTGGTCAATATTCTTTTTTAAAAAAATATTTAATTTTATTTTATGTGCATTGGTGTGAAGGTGTCATATCCTTTGGAACTGGAGTTACAGACAGCAGTGAGTTGCCCTGTGGGTGCTGAGAATTGAACCTGTGTCCTTTAGGGAGGGCAGACAGTACTCTTAACCACTGAGCCATCTCTCCAGCCCTGGTCAATATTCTTTAAAATTAATTTTAAATGTCAATCTGATTATTTTATTTCCCACTTTAAAGAGCATCAGTGAGATTTTATTTGTTCAAAAGTGAATGATTGAACTGTGTTTTATGTGGCACAAGATTTAACTGTGCCTAAGTCCATTCTGTGACTGTACCTGCCACTGTGAATTACTTCATTTTATCACATGTATTCTTTTACATTCTCGATTAAATTTATTTTTTCATAGATGTATATAACATAGTGTTACTTCTCGTTCCCTACTTTTTTATATCTCCTTCCAATCCTTTTATCCTCAAATTCTACACAGATCACTTTCCTATAATTTTTGCCTTTTGTTTTGTGACCCTGTGATTCTAAAAGGACTGTCTGTATAGCTACAAGTTTGAAACTACCATTAGCCTGGTACACATGTAAATTCAATGTACACAACTTATGGTACACATGTAAATTCAATGTCTGTCCTTACCTCAGAATCCAGCGGTTAGCACTATTATATCTAGTTGGTATAGTGCTAGAAGAGGCTGTATAGGCTGCTAGGAAGGTAAGGCATTACTGGTCTTACCCAACTGTGAACTCTTCATATTACTATGCCAACCTACCAGGTTAAATATGCCCACTGGTGCAATTGTTACATACTGTTATGGGACTAACCAACTGTTCTTGGCATATATTTAAAATGCACTCCATAGGAAGGGATATATGCCTCATCCTGTAACACAGTTTATAAAATAAATGTGGTTAGGAATATAGACTCTAGGGGCAACTCATTCTGCAGTTTAGCTACATTGACATTTCAGTAAATGATAGTGTAATTATTTATGTTATACCCATAGACAAATACTAGTGTCATCCTTTATCAAAGAAACTTCCCTTTGCTGAGAGAGGTAGCTAGTTCAGACACACATGCCCATTAGAGATAATTAGAAAAATGATTTGGTGCTAGGTTCTAAACAAAACATTAGATTGAGGCTAACAGAACATTGTTGATGAGAAGCAATAAGGATGTGGAGCTGGAAGATGTGAAAAGAGAAGAGAAATATTGTGATGAAAGCATGATATAGTCATTGTAGACAAGCACAAAAGCTATGGCTGCCTGCATCTGGCCTGGCACAAGACTGGCCCTGTTCACAGTCAATCATGGATTAATAAATCCTTCCTATTACATATTCACTTAAGTCAAGATAATTTCTGTGTATAATTTGTATATTCAGAGTTCTCTGTCCTCCTTTGTTTTCTTACTTAGGTCACATTGGTTTTGTAGATCAAAGCAAATATCAGTTGTTTGCATGCAGCCTGGTTTCTAGTATCAAGGCCCATACAGCACTGTCATAGCTCCTAATATGATTGTTTATTGGTTATTATCATGTTGGATTGTGATTCACAGAATGAATGGTGTTTGTTTTATTATATCACTATCTTATTTTTGTCACAAAATATAATTCCTGCTACAAAGAGGATATTCAATACCTTATGACAAAGGAAATAAAAATAGATTTTGAGGCAAGATCCAAAATTTCCATAGAAACGGAAACACTTTTCTATTGCAACAAAATTCTCTTCCCTTAAGCAGATTCTAGAATCCGACTATAACGTTATCCCTTCATTTTCTACTTGCTGAGGTTGCTGCAATTAGATTATCTCACTCTCAAAACGTACCAGGAACCTGGCCTGCTTCAAAACTGTTCATGTTTCTCCAAATAATCTTTTTAGGAATTCTGCCTCTAGCTTACCTTGTTTTCATCCTGATCAAAGTCCAAAGAAGAATGTTTTAACTCAGCTTATACCTAAGGCCTTTCTATCCAGTCCAGCTAGAAAGCCAGAGTATTTCCCCAGGCAAGAATAGTCAGATATGGAAGAAGGGCCCAAAGGGAATGATTCCTAAAGTCTGAGAGCAAACTAGACTGGCTTAACTAGAATGGAACCTAGAGACTCACTACATTTCATCTGAGACAGAGTGCCTGGTGCAGCTGTAGGCACCTAGACAAAGAAAGCTCACTGAATGCTTTCCTCTGATGGAGGAATGAAAGAAAAGGGGTTCCTGCTATATATGTCTGTGGCAACCAGCTTGTTACATTTTCTGTGACATACATATAATAAATTAATTTGTAGTCATGTGAACAAAGATATAACTAGTTGCAATGCATAAAAATGATTAGTACACAGGAATTTAATTTATGGTCATTATATACCCTACAAGATTATTAAATATTCAGGAAGCTTTGAGGCAAATATGGACTTAACTGCATTTTGTAACGACTAATATGCAGACATATTTATGATGAAAGGAAGTCATACATAGTTTTGGTGCTTAACATACACCTTCTTTCCCACCTTCTCTTCATGGCATGTTTCAAAACATTAAAGGTAGCTGGTTTTGAAAGTTCATTTGCTTCTATTCTGCATCCTATACTAAGGGTGTTTTCTGTTCCCTTCTATCTCATCGTTGAGTGTAAGGATTAGAACTATTTTAAAAGATAGTATCTATCAGCCTATGAATGAAGCACAAGATTTCACAGTCAGAACCAGGAGTGGGCATATATTTTCATATCACCCACAAACCCATTGGTAGTCATTTCATTTGAAGGAGGGATTTTTTACATAATGCATATAATTTTGGCTTTGCATTCATGTGAAAGTAATTTGAAGTTTGGTTCACTATTTAACTATTTGTTTTAAAGTTGAGCATGGCTTTTTCAATTACTGGCTCACATATCTGGCTCTGTTAGTTACTTGTTTCAAAGAACATACGGTTAAATTTGCACGTGTTGGCAGCCAGCAGTTCTTCCTGCTACTCGGCAGGCTGGAACTTCTAAGATGGAATAAACTGATAGTTATTCTTGTTGTGGTTAGGAAACTTGTCACCTAGATTTGGAATGCTGAAAAATCTGGCATATCCTTTCATATACAAAACAAGAATACAAAAATAAGTTAGAATCAAAGTCCTGCATTTTAAGTACAGTAATTCCAGTTGAGGAGGGAACCTAACTCTTCTTTACATGCTGAAATATTATGAATAACAAGTATGGCCTACCTATGTCCACAGCTTTCCCAAAGCTTAGAAATCATATTGCAACTCTGTGAAATTCTATTTTAAAAGTTAAAACTTTTCTACAAATAGCCCCAACATGATGGTGCTAAACCACATGCTTTCCCCAAATACCAGCACTGATGCTTCATACTTTTTCACATTGTGTCATGTTTATTTCATGGTGGATGTCAGTTGGTTATGAAGAACGTGTTATAGCCGTCTGCTGTTTACAACAGCTGTGTCCCATGTTATGCAAATTAGAGCCAAGGCATAAACATGGCAACCTTGAATTTTTTACTCCTCTGATTCTATTGGAGATCCTCAGTCCCTACCTCAACCACAGTCTCCTAGCTATGAGGTTACATGGGAATTTTCCCTCAACAGTTCATTTTTCTCCCACCTACTTTTCAATTTGCTGCAGCACAAGAATCAAACCCACATCCTATCCTGGTCCTTATTCATGCTGAAGTACTCATTCTATTTTAAATATAACAAAGTCTAAATGCTATTTTACCATTTATAAATGTTATACCTTTTATTTTTAGAATATTATATCCCCTCCTAGAGACATGTAACCTTCACACCAACAAGTTCTGCATTTAGAAATGTCAAATTCCTATCATGGTTAAAGCTCTAAGAATTTTTTTTTTTTATTTTTCCAGAGCTTTCCAAAGTTCCTACAAGCAGATACCTGCTTTGTTCCACCATGTCTCATGTTACCTTGTACAAGATAACATTATTAGTGCATGATACTAAATAGCAATGATACTTTGTCTTAGTAGCTAAAGCACTTTTCAAAGGTGGAGAAACAACTTCGTAATAAAAAATACTGGTAATGTGTGCTGATTAGTAATATTGCAATGTTGAGAAGAGTGAGTATAAAAGAAGTATGCATCCCTGTTTTTCAAGTGTAGTAATGTTTTAGTGAAATAATTGGTTTTAAGAAGCCACTTCCAACCTTTTCCCCTAGGATGGAACTAGACAGTATTGCCTGTATTAACTTCTTGACCTTTGGTTAGAAAGCTGTTTTAGCTACATAATTTGCGGCTCATTCTGCTAAACATCATATGATACTTCATTAATTTCCATGTTTCTTTAAGAGGAAATAGTGACCCTGGCTGAGATTATTTAAGGAGGAGGTGCTGAGAAATATTGAAGAAGCTGTGAGTGTCTCTGTACCTTGTGTTATTGATCACGAGAATACACTGATTACCTAGTCTATTTGATGAATTTCATTTATCTTTAATAGCTCAAAAGTTTGATTTCTTAATAATATACCATTATATTAACTTTTAACTAGCTTTAAGATTTTCTGATTAAGCTGTTCGTGAAAATCATTAAAGTTTTTACGAACGATGGTGTCTTAGTTAGGGTTTCTTTTGCTGTGAAGAAACACCATGACCACAGCAATTCTTACTTAATAGGGTATGGTTTACAGTGTCCAAAGTTTAGTCCATTATCATCATTGTAGGAAGCATAGCAACTGCAGGCAGACATGGTATGGAGAAAGAGCTGAGAGTTCTACATCAAGATTAGCAGGCAGCTAGAAAATGATTTCCACACTGACCCTAGTTTGAGCATATGAAACCGCATAACCTACCTCTCAAACCCCCCGCCCCCCGCAGGATGTCTGTGTAGTATCTTTGGATTCTGCTAATCTGTCACCTTAGAGGGCAAAGAGATTTAATTGATGAATTGAAAGTCATTAAATAAGTTAAACTACATAAATAACTCTGAATAATTATATCTTAATAGGTCCACTGTAATTACAAGCCCCTTGAGAATAGAAAAAGCCCAATGGATATAATCAGAAGGAACTGTGAAAATGATTTCGTAAAGATGACTTGCACTAGCTTTGAAGATGGGAATGATCAACCTCTCAGCAAAACTTCTCCTAGGGTAGAAACTCATAAACCATTGTTCCTAGACTCTCTAAGGATGTGTTTGTTTGTTTGTCCTGTTTCTTAATGCCATTTGTGGAGTTTCTGTAGCAGTTTTTAAAGAAACTTCTACCATCTTAGGTCAGGATTTAGCTGGGAGGTAAATAAACACACATATGCAATTTAATATAATAAGCACTTAAAGTAAGAGCTGTTCCTAGCAACAATCTTCAAGGTCATATTTTACCTTGGATGAAGATACAAAACGGACATACTTGGGAAAACTTTCCGTGTAATTACTATCTTACTTTTCTCAGAATTAATCCAATAATAGATATTTCTTGTTTTTTCCATAGGACTTGCTAGGCACCTAATCTTAGTGATAGTGCATTTGTTATTGTCACAGTTGGGATTTCTTAATTATCACCATATATTGTCTAAAGTTGAATGCACTTTTAAAAAATATTAATAGTTTTTGATCTACGAGCATAAGCTGTTGGTGTTCTGTTCAGGAAATTTTCCCCTGTGCCCACGTGTTCAAGGCCTTTCCATAGTTTCTATTCTATTAGTTTCAGTGTGTCTGGTTTTATGTGGAGGTCCTTGATCCACTTGGAATTGAACTTAGTACAAGGAGATCAGAATGGATCTATTTGCATTCTTCTGCATGCTGACCTCCAGTTGAGCCAGCACCATTTGTTGAAAAGGCTATCTTTTATTCACTGGATGGTTTTAGCTCCCTTGTCAAAGATCAAGTGACCAAAGGAGTGTGGATTCATTTCTGGGTCTTCAATTCTGTTCCATTGATCTACATGCCTGTCACTGTACCAATACCATGCAGTTTTTAACACTAATGCTCTGTAGTATAGCTTGAGGGCTGAGATAATGATTCCCCCAGAAGTTCTTTTACTGTTGAGAATAGTTTTAGCTATCCTGGGTTTTCCGTTATTCCAGATGAATTTTTGAATTGCTCTTTCTAACTCTATGAAGAATTGAGTTGGGATTTTGATGGGATTGCATTGAATCTGTATATTGCTTTTGGCAAGATGGTCATTTTTACTATATTAATCCTACCAATCCATGAACATGGAAGATTTTTCCATCTTCTGAGGCCTTCTTCAATTTTCTTCTTCAGAGACTTGAAGTTTTTGATATACAGATCTTTCATTTGTTTGGATAGAGTCACACCAAGATACTTTATATTGTTTGTGGCTAACGTGAAGGATATCATTTCCCTAATTTCTTTCTCAGTCTGTTTATCCTTTCAGTATAGGAATTCTCTAAGATCAAGAATTGACAAATGGGACCTCATAAAATTACAAAGTTTCTGTAAGGCAAAGGACACTGTCAAGTGGACAAAGCAGCAGCCATCAAATTGGGAAAAGATCTTTACCAACCCTACATCTGACAGAGGGCTAATATCCAATATATACAAAGAACTCAAGAAGTTAGACTCCAGAGAGCCAAATAACCCTATTAAAAATGGGGTACAGAGCTAAACAAATATTTTCACCTGAAGAATATCGAATGACTGAGAAGCACCTAAAGAAATGTTCATCATCCTTTGTCATTGGGGAAATGCAAATCAAAACAACCCTGAGATTTCACCTCATACCAGTCAGAATGGCTAAGATCAAAAACTCAGGAGACAGCAGTTGTTGGTGAGGATGTGGAGAAATAGGAACACTCCTCCACTGCTGGTGGGATTGCAAATTGGTACAACCTCTCTGGAAAGCAGTCTGGTGGTTCCTCAGAAAACTGGACATAACACTTCCAGAGGACCCTGTTATATTACTCCTGGGCATATACCCAGAGACCTCACCACCATACAATAAGGACACATGCTCCACTATGTTCATAGCAGCCTTATTTATAATAGCCAGAAGCTGGAAAGAACCCAAATGTCCCTCAACAGAGGAATGGATTCAGAAGATGTGGTATATTTACACAATGGTATACTACTCTGCAATTAAAAACAATGAATTCATGAAGTTCTTTGGCAAATGGTCAGAACTGGAAAATATCATCCTTAGTGAGGTAACCCAATCACAAAAGAACATACATGGTATGCAGTCACTGATAATTGGATATTAACCCAGAAGCTTGGAATACCCAAGACACAATTCACATATCAGTAGATTTCCAAGAAGACTGGAGGAGAGACCCCTGGTCCTGGAAAGACTGGATGTAGGTGAATACCAGGACAGAGAAGCGAGAGGGAGTTGAATCGGGAACAGGTGGAGGGAAGAGGGCTTATGGGACTTTTGGGGAATGGGGAACCAGGAAACGGGAAATCATTGGGAATGTAAATAAAAAATATAGAAAATAAAAAAGAACAAAGTAACTAATATACTTAGGGTATTTTATCATAGCCAGGAGAAAAGTAAAAAAAAAAAATAGAATATAAGCTTAATATGTTTTGACATACTACTTACTATTTTGAAATTAATAAACGAGTGACTTGTATTATAAGCATCATGGTTACAAGAAATAGATATTAAAAATAAATCTCTATGTCATCAATTATCTATATACATATAAAGAAGGAGCTCTATGAATCTTATGTCCTCTCATTCATTCGCTTAATAACTTTGGCTGAGCTTGTCCATGAACCTGCCAGTAATCAGGACATGGGGTATAAACAGATAATATACATAACCATCACTGCAAATTACAAAACTTTGTTGTGAATACTGTTAAATTAAATTTTACCTAAATCAGCTTCAATACCTAGAATTGAAAATTAAATATATAATTAAAGTGCAGCATAATACTATATAGATATAAATGCTATGGGTTTAGATACATAGATGAGTATGTCATATGTATAGAAAGAAACTGCCACCTTTGTTGTAGGAGAATTTCCTGGAATGAGTATGTTGAATGTTTTTGTTTTTGTTTCTGTCTTGTTTTGTCTTTCTTTAGATAATAAACTTGCTATATTTGATTTGTGTAACTTTTTAAATTTTAGCAACAGTCCAAACAATAAAACAAAACAAAACCAAACAAACAAAAAACCTAAGGTGCTGTTAAAGCAGACTGTTCTTCACCTGATTTCCAAATGTGATATCAAGCAAAGTTTTCCTGGAAACAAAAGTGATGTCATCTGATATCTGAAGGGTAGGTGTGAGCAATAAAGCAAGGCAGCAAGGGTCGAGTTGAATACACAGTTAGAAAGAAAACCACAAAGATTTCACGGAAACATCCACAAGCCAGGAAGTTGCTTAATCCTAGAATTCTTAAATTTAAAAAACCAAGAGCATCTTCAACTTCATAAATAAATTAGAGACTAACATGGATTATAATAAACCCACTTTCAAATTAAGAACAGTAGCACCAAAGTAATATACTCAATGATTTGATAAATGCTATACTCTCTGTCTTCTCAAAATGAAAGTTGTCTTTTGGTATGATGTAAAGGCAAAATAATATTAGTGTAGAATAGTAATCTGGCAATGTAACTTCTCTGATTACATCCAAAGACCTTCTAGGCCTGTGTGATCTCACTGAAATTCATACATGCTCTTAGTTCACTTCTTTAATTCCAAACAATTGAGGGGCAGACAAAGTGAAGAACCAGAGAAAGATTTGACAGAATGGGTCAGAGATATGTTAAGCCCAACTATTGGGAGAAAAGCTATATAAGAGCAGCAAAGGGAAAAAGAGTTCAGTTCCTCAGTGAGCTGGTAGTTGAGTCAGGTGGGAATTAATGAAGTGAGTAAAGTGAAGTGGAGTTGAATATAGGTCAGCAGAGGCAGTAGAAGCCACAGACTAAGAAGGAGCTGGAAGATTAGAAAAAAATTGCTAGATAGTTAGAGGTCAAAGAGAACACTTCAGTGAGAAGCTGAGAGAAGCCATATTGAATCAATCAGCTTAGTTGGACCCAGAAGAAATGAGTTGAACCAGCCAACCAGAGATCAGAAATAACTAGGAAGGAATGAGCTTATTTGTCAGTAAGGTTCCAACATGACAATTTTATCAGGCCATTAAAAATTACAATTAGAAGAAAGTTTTAAATATCTGCTAACCCCTCAGATTTCTTTCTTGCTTTAAAGAGTAAGGAAATGTGAAATAGACAGTAGCTTAGATAGAAGGGTGGTATACTCTACATTTGAGTGGTATGAATGCACAGTCAGACTACCATCTTCTTTTCTTGTGTCAGATCCAGAACTACTCTAGAGATGATTCATTGTAATAGAATCTGAAAAATAAATGCCTTCAGAATTTGGAATTCGGTATACAAAGTTTATTTATATTTCAGTCCAAATTGATGCCTTTGGAACTGAAAGCTATTGAATTATCAAACAAATTTGTTTTACTGGGTAAGAGTTTTGAGTAAAAGTTTAAAGGTGGGGATTTTGCATGTGACATTGTTTAGTATCAAACAGTGCTTGCCATTAAGTCTGCCAACTTGAATTTGTTCCTTAGCACCTACCTGGTAGAAGGAGAAAATCAACTCCCTTGATAATATGCAAGATTTTCAAGTCACTAAACTCTAGGCAGTTGTTGAGGTAAAACATTTTATAGAGAGACATACTGAGAAGAAAAGCTGAAATGCATTTTAACATTTGCAACGTTTTCCATTTCAGTTGAAAATATACATGTCATAATTATACTTATAACATCTGAAGCTTATACTTAAAAACACATTTATAAGAGTGGTATGTGTGTGGTGTATGCATAGGCAAATAATTGCATATGGATATATGCAAGTGTTCATATATTATACTTTGATGTTCAAATGATGCTGTAACGTACAATGATCCCAATTTAATTTAATTTAATTTAATTTTCGGGCCTTGACATGTGACACTTAGGAGTTTCTTTCCAAGCAATAAATCACATTTAACAGAGCTCTAGATTTGGAGATGCTCCCCAGGGATGAGAAGCTTGGGAAGGAAGAAAGGACATGATCATAACAGATAAGAGCTGACATAACTGCCGGGAGTCATTCTTGAAGCTTAGATGAAATCACACTTCATAAATTGAACCTTGGAGTTCCATAGAAATGTACACACAAGTTTGACTAAATTGTTGGGGGGGACAGGGTCAAGTCAACACAGATTTCTATGGAAGACACTCTCATATCAACATTAAGAACTCTGCAGTAACAAGATCAGTACTTATTTTTGTTACCAATTTTAAGACTTGTCAAGCTTGGAATCCTGGGGAAGAGAAATGGGTGGGAATTCCTTAGCACAATGATCAGGTTCTGTGCAGATTCACATTTCAAGAAACAAATTAAACATACTGAGAAAAACAAGACTAGATCTAGAGTTGGCAACTAAAATTATAAGCGTTGGGAAGTCCATAGGAAAAGGACTAAGACCCAGAATGGAAGCAGAGGTTCTGAGAGGTTTAATAAAGACTGTAGCCATCAATTCCCCAGTGTAGGAGAATGCCAGAGCAGGGAGGCAGGAGTGGGTCGGTGGGTGTATGAGTACCCTCATAGAAGCAGGGGGAGTAAGGATGAGATAGGGTGTTTCCGGAGGGGAAACAGTGAAAGGGAATAACATTTGAAATATAAATAAATAAAATATTCAATAAAAAAGAAGAACAATAAAAATAAACCAACAAAAACAACACAAATAACAACAACAATAAAAAAATTGTAGCCAGGGACCATGTTAATAAGAACTATTCACTTGCCTAGTACCACTTTCAGTCTTTAGTTGTAGTTGATGAGTTGATCAATTTTACATTACATTCATTTCAAATTGATATTTTATATACTTTCAAAAAGGAAAATTTCCAGAATATACAACTTTCACAACTTTTATAGGTGACTACTCGAGGGCAGAGATAGGTTTATAGCAAAATCATTCTTAATAAAATATTTGCTTCTTGGCCTCTAGAAATTTTGTCCACTCATTTAGGGAGTCGTTTCTGACACAGAATAACTACATTACTGAAGACATACAAAATGATCAGCTGGAGGGACAGAATCAGGAATCTTGTCTACAATAAAAGCCCAGTGGGGGCTTAAGGGACAACTCAGGAAGGTATCTGCTGCACAAGCATGAGAACATGAATTTGGATCCCTGGACCATATATAAAAAAGCATATCATGCTCAGGCCTAACAGGGTCCCTAAGGAGAGATAAGAGTAGACGCTACCAGAGGATTCTAGAACTTACTGTCCAGGCAGTACAGCCAGTCATTGAGTCCTGAGTTCAGGGAGAGACCCTGTTAAAAAACATGAGGTGAACAGCAATCAAGGAAGACACTTGACATTAATATTTGTGCTCCACATGTATGCACACACATGTGCACATGTACACACATACAAGAACATACACAGAGATGCATTACAGACAGAGATACAACAGCAATGTTGCATGATATTTTTGCCTTAGCCACCAATTTATTGCATCTGTTTGGAAGCTGCCATTCTCTACAGAAATCATACTGTGTCAGAGACAGAGGGAAACATATTTATTTTCACAATATCAAACTATCTTGAAATCAATAAATTAACCAGGTATTGTGGTTTCATTGATAATAATTTGACAAATACTTCCACTTTTCTTGGTAATAATGGCAGAGTAAGCAAAGTTCATTTATTTGAACCTTTCTGTTGTTTCTTGGTTTTTATCGATTAAGTTATTTATTTACTCTATATCTAATCACAGCTTCCCATCTGTTCTCTCTTCCCAGTCTCTTTCTCTTCTCCTCCTCCCTCAATGCTCCCTCTTACCTGCTTTTCAGAAAAGGGGAGCCCTTTTCAGCCTAGGCTAAAAGACTAGGTGCATCTTCTTCTCCTGAGGCCCAGTTATGGGAGAGTAATCCAAAAGCAGAGTATGAAGTCAGAGACAGGCCCTGCTCCCATTTTAGGAACTGCACATAAAGACCCAGCTGAACATCCATTACACATGGGCAGAGTCCCAAGGTCCTCCTTTGCACGCTCACTGGTTGACAGTTCAGTCTCTATGAGCCAGTATGATGCCAGATTAGTTTATTCTGCAAAGTTTCTTATAATGTCCATGATGTCCCTGGCTCCTTCAATCCTTCCTCCTTGTCTTCTGAAGGATTCCCCAAGCAGCACTTAATGTTTGGCTGTGGATTGCTGAATTAGTTTCCATAAGTTGCTGGGTGAAGGTTCTCTGATGAGAATTATGCTAACCTCCTGTCTGGAAGTATAAGAAAATATCTTTAATAGTGTCATGGGTGAACCTCTCACATGGCATGGGGTTCAAGTTGGTCCAGTCATTGGCTGACTCATCTCTCAAATTCTGCTCCATGTTTAATCTCTACACAAGTAGATAGGATAAATTGTGGGTCTAAGGTTTTGTGGTTGGTTTGGTGTCCCTATCCCTCCATTGGAAGTCTTGCCTGGTTACAAGATATGGCCAGTTCAGGGTCCATATCCCCCATTGCTAGGAGGCTTACCTAGTGTGACTCTCATAGATTCTTGAGAATTTCCATTATCCTAGGTTTCTAGTTTGTCCCAGAAATGTATCCTCAATCCAGTCCTCTTCAAGTTCTCTCGTTCTCTCTAGTTCTCTCGTTATCTCTCTCTCTCTCTTTCTCTCTCTCTCTCTCTCTCTCTCTCTCTCTCTCTTTCTTCACACCACCTCATCCCTTCTTTCCTTATCCACATACCCCTTGTCCACCCATTTTTCTCCCTCCATTCATCCCCTATGTCTAATCTATTTCTCCAGCTCAGTGAGATTCAAGCGCCCACCTTGGGTCTTCCTTGTTACTTAGTTTCTTTGGGTTTATGCTTTCTATCATGGGTTTCCTGTATTTTATGACTAATATCCACTTATAAATGAGTATATACCATGTTTGTAGTTGTACTTCTAGGTTACTTTAATCAGTATTTTCTTTTCTAGTTCCATCAATTTACTTGCAAATTTCATGATGTCACTGTTGTTAATGGCTGAGAAATATACCATTTGTGTAAATGTACCATATCCATATCCTTTTGGGTCTTGGTTACATCACTCAGGATGTTATTTTCTAGTTCCATGCATTTGCCTGCAAATTTCATGATGTCCTTGTTTTTAATAGCTGAACACTATTCCATTTTGTAAATGAACCATATTTTCTGTATCCATTCTTTTGTTGAGGGGAATCTAGGTTTTTGCCAGTTTCTGGCTACTACAAATAAAACTTCTATGAACATAGTTGAAAAAGTCTCTTTGTGGTATGGTGGAGCATCCTTTGAGCATGTGCCTAGGAGTGATATAACTGCATGTTGAGGCAGATAAATTCCCAACTTTCTGAGGAACCTCTATATTGGTTTTAAAACTTCCCAAACAACTTACATTCCCTCCAGCAATGGGAAAGTTTTTCCTTTGTTCCACATCCTCTTGTGCTCTCTCCTTTTTTATCTTAGCCATTCTGACTAGTATAAAATAGAATCTCAAGATAGTTTGGATTTGCATTTCCTTTATTAATAATAATGGTAAACATTTTTCTTTTTTCTATCTATCTATCTATCTATCTATCTATCTATCTATCTATCTATCTATCTATCTATCTATCTATCTATCTATCTATCTATCTATCTATTTAATGTTTGTGGGTGCAGTGAGCTTTAGTGATGGTATTCAAGAGAGTAGGGAGGCCTCCCTAGGCTCCTCCTGCTTTCATGGGGGTCTGGGATGGAAATTGTGAGGGAGATGCTCAGTGTTGTGGGCCAAGTTGAGACAGGGACTTCTCAGCAACTGAGGGGCCTCTCTCTTACTCACTTGCTGGGGTGGGCCGTACAGGGTTTCTTACTCCTCAGAGGCCACATAGACCATGAGGTCCACTGCCCTGTTGCTGTAACCATATTCATTGTCATACCAGGAAATGAGCTTTACAAAGTTGTCACTGAGAGCAATGCCAGCTCCAGCATCAAAGGTGGAATAGTGGGAGTTGCTGTTGAAGTCGCAGGAGACAACCTTGTCTTCAGGGTAGCCCAGGATGTCCTTTAGTGGGCCCTCTGATGCCTGCTTCACCACTTTCTTGATGTCATCATACTTGGTGGGTATCTTCAGGTGGCATGTTGGATCCACAGTGGATGCATTAGGGGTAGGAACCCGGAAGGCCTTGCCAGTGAAATTCCTGTTCAGCTCTAGGATGACCTTGCCCACACCTTGGCAGCACCAGTGGATGCGGGAATGATCTTCTGGGCAGCCCCACAGCCATCATGCCGCAGCTTCCCAGAGGGGCAGTTCACAGTCTTCTGAGTGGCAGTGATAACATGGACAGTGGTCATGAGGCCTTCCACGATGCCAAAGTTGTCATAGATGACCTTGGCCAGGGTAGCTAAGCAGTTGGTGGTGCAGAATGCTGACAATCTTCAGTGAGTTGTCATATTTCTCGTGGTTCACACCCATCACAAACATGGCATCAGCGGAAGGGGCAGAGATGATGACCCTTTTGGCCCCATCCTTCAGGTGGGACCCGGCCTTCTCCATGGTAGTGAAGACGTCAGTAGAATCCTCAACATACTCAGCACCACCATCACCCCATTTGATGTTAGCGGAATCTCACTCTTGGAAGTTGGTGATGGGCTTCTCATTGAGGACAAGCTTCCCATTCTCAGCCTTGACTGTGCCATTGAATTTGCCATGGGTGGAATCATACTGAAACATGTAGACCATAGTTGAAGTCAATGAAAGAATCATTGATGGTAGCAATCTCCACTTTGCCAGATGGAGAGCAGAAAGCAGACCTGGTAACCAGGCACCTAATACAGCCAAATCTGTTTACCGTGACCTTCACCATTTTGTCTACAGGATGAGACTGGCAATACACGAAAAGATGTGGTTGTCTCTGGAGCAGGGAGGAGCAGAGAGACTATTTATTTTACACTACAGATTTTATTCCCCTCCTGGTCCTTCCATACGACAACCTATACCTTCTCCCCACCCCCTATCACCATGAGGATGTCTCCACCCCCCACTCTCACCCGACCATACCTCAAAACTCCCTGGGACCTCAAGACTCTTGAGGGTTAGGTGCATCTTCTCTGACTAAACCCAGACCCAGCAGTTCTCTGCTGTATATGTGTTGGGGGCCTCATATCAGTTGATGTATGCTGCTTGATTGGTGTTCCGTGTCTGAGAGATCTCAGGGGTCCAGGTTAATTGAGACTGCTGGTCCTCCTACAGGGTTCCCCTCCTCCTCAGCCTCTTTCAACTTTCCCCTAATTCAACCACAGGGGTTAGCAGCTTCTGTCCATTGACTGGGTACAAATATCTGGATCTGACTCTTTCAACTGTTTGTTGGGTCTTTCTGAAGGCAGTCATGCTTGGTCCCTTTCTGTGAGTGCTCCATAGCCTCTATAATAGTGTCAGGACTTGGGGGAACTCCTCTTGAGTTGGATTCAACTTTGGACCTGTCGCTGGAACTTCTTTTTCTCAGGTCCCTCTCCATTTCTATCCCTGAAGTTCTTTCAGATGAGAACAATTATGAGTCAGAGTTTTGACTGGAGGATGGCCACCTCATCCCTCGTTTGATGCCCTGTCTTTCTGCTGGGCTCTACAAGTTCCATCTCCCCAGTGTAGGGCATTTCATCTAAGGTCCCTCTCTTTGAGTCCAGAGTATCACTTGCCTCCCAGATCTCAGGTACATTATGGAGGGTGCCCCCAGCCTCCTACCTCCCTAGGGTACAAATATCCATTCTTTCTGCTGGCCCTCAGGAATTTCAGTACTTTTCCACCACCCAATACCCAATCATGTTCCCCTCTCTGCTCCCCCATCCTCCTTCTCTCCCAGGTCCCTCCCTCCTGCCTTGTGACTGTGTTCTCCCTTCTGAGTGGGACTGAGGCCTCCTCACTTGGACCTTTCAACTTGTTGACCTTTTGGAGTTCTGTGGGCTGTATCTTGGGTATTCAGCACTTTTTGTTGTTGTTGTTTTGGCTAATATCTACTTGTTAGTGAGAACATACCATGCATGTCTTTTTGGGTCTGAGTTACCTCACTCAGGATGATATTTTCTAGTTCTTCCAAAACTCAGGATGTCCTCGTTCTTAATAGGTGAGTAGTATCCCACTGTGTAAGTGAACCACGTTTTCTGTTATCTGTTCTTCTGTTGTGGGCATCTGGATTGTTTCCAGCTTCTGGCTATCACAAATAAGACTGTTATGAACATAGTGGAACATGTGCCCCTATGGCATGGTTTTGATATGGGTATATTCCCAAGAGTAGTATTAGTGGGTTTTCAGGTAGATCTATTTCCAGTTTTCTGAGGAAGCTCCAGATTGATTTCTAGACTGGTTGTACCTGTTTGCAATGCCATCAGTAATGGAGGTGTGATCCTCTTTCACCACATCCTTGCCAACTTGTGTTGTACCTGAGGTTTTGTTCTTAGTCATTCTGATTGGTGTAATGTGAAATTTCAGGGTCATTTTGACTTGCATTTCTCTGATCACAGAGGAATTTGAACATTCTTTCAGGTGTTTCTCAGCCATTCCATACTCCTCTGTTGTGAATTCTCAGTTTATTTCTACACCTCATTTTTTAATTCTAGGCTATTAGAGATTCCTCTACTGAGATTTCCCTGCTTAGGATTATACCTCATTTTTAATTGGATTACTTTGTTGATGTCTAGCTTCTTGACATTTTTTATGTTTTGGATGTCAATCCTCTGTCAGATGTGGTTTGATCAAGATCTTTTCCAATTCTATATGTTCTTTTGACAGTGTCCTGACTTGTTTTACAATGTTAATTCTACCAATGGTAATTTTTTCCCATGGTAATTCTACTAATACATGATCGTAAGTGCTTTCTATCTTCTGATACTTTCTTCAATTTCTTTCTTCAAAGATTTGAATTTTTCATCATAAAGGTTATTCACTTGCTTTTTATAGTTACACCAAGGTATAATCTGTGGCTATTATGAAGAGCATTGTTTCCCTAATTTTATTTTCAGCCTTTTTATCATTTATATAAAGAAGATGATTTTCAGGTGTAGAAATTCTCTGGTAGAATTTTTGAGGTAATTTATATATATTATCATGTACAAATAGTTATACATTGATTTGTTCCTGTCTAATTTGTATCCCTTTATTTTACTTTAGTTGTATTATTGCTCTAGTTAAAACATCAAGTACTATATTGAATAGATATGGAGAGTGTGGATAACATTGTCTTGTCTATGATTTTTGTGAAATTGCTTTAAGTTTATCTCCATTTAATTTGATGTTGACTAATGGTTTGCTGTACATTGCCTTTAATATGTTTAGTTATGTGCCTTATATCCCAACCTTTTCAAGACTTTTATTATGAAGTGGTGTTAGATTTTGTCAAAGGCTTTTACAGCATATAATAGAATGGTTATGTGTTTTCTTTCAGTTTGATTATATGGAAGATGTAAAGTGATAGATTTTCATACATTGGGCTAACCATGAATCTCTCAGATGAAGACTACTTGATCACAGTGTATGATGTTTTTGATGTGTTCGTGGATTTGGTTTGTGAGAGTATTTTATTGGGTATTTTTGCATCAATGTTCATATGGGAGATTGTTCTGAAGTTATTTTTGTTGGTTCAGTCATTGTGTGGTTTAGGTATCAAGGTGACTGTGGTCTCATAAAATGAATTTGGCACTATTCCTTCTGATTGTATTTTGTGAAATAATTTGAGGAATACTGATATTAGCTCGTCTTTGAAGGTGTTGTAGGATTCTATAATAAAACTGTCTAGCCCTGGGATTTTATTTATCTCTTTATTTATTTATTTACTTATTTATTTTTGCCTAGGAAACTTTTAATGTCTACATTTTTCTTTCTTTTTTTATTGAATATAATCTTCATTTACACTTCAAATGCTAAAACCTTTCCTGTTTTCCCCCCTCCCAAAAAATCCCCAAAGCCTTTTCCCACCCCTGCCTCCAAGTATATGCCCCTCCACCTGACCCACTCCCACCTCACCACTACTCGATTTCCTTTTGTTGGCACATCAATTGAGCCTTCACCAGACCAAGGACCTCTCCTCCCACTGATGCCCAACAAGTCATTCCTCTGCCACATTTTCGGCTGGAACCATGTGTACAACTTGATTTATGGTTTAGTCCCTGGGAGTCCTGGGGCATCTGAGTGGCCAATATCATTGTTCTTCCCATGGGGCTGTAAATCCTTTCAGTTCCTCCAGTATGCCCTCCAACTCCTTCCATTGGGTCCCACACCCAGTCCAATGGTTGGCTGTTAGCATCTGCCTCTGTAGGTGCAAGGCTCTGGCAGGGTCCCTCCAGAGACAACCATAACAGGCTCCTTTCTGTATGTATTTTTTGTCTTCCAAAATAGTGTCTGTCGGGGTTTGGTGATTGTTTATAGGATGAATCCCCAAGTAGAGCAGTCTCTGGGTGGCCTTTCCTTCAATCTCTGCTCCATACTTTGTCTTCATTATTGCCCCTGTGAGTATTTTGTTCCCCTTCTCAGAGGAACCAAAGCATCCTGCTTCAGTCCTCCTTCTTCTTGAGCTTCCTGTGGTCTGTGAATTGTAACTTGTTTATTTTGAGCTTTTGGCCTAACATCCTCTTATCAGTGAGTGCATACCATTTGTGTTCTTTTGTGATTGGGTTACCTCACTAAGGATGACTCTTTCTAGTTCCATTCATTTGCCTAGGAATTTCATGAATTCATTGTTTTAATAGCTGAATAGTACTCCATTGTGTATATACACCACAATTTCTGTATCCATTCCTCTGTTGAAGGACAACTGAGTTCTTTCCAGCTTCTGGCTATCATAAATAAGGCCACTATGAACATAGTGGAGCATATGTCCTTGTTACATGTTGGAGCATCTTCTGGGTATATGCCAAGGAGTGGTATAACTGGGTCCTCAGGTAGTACTATGTCTAATTTTCTGAAGAACTGCCAAACTGATTTCCAGAGTGGTTTTACCAGATTGCAGTCCCACCAATGGCGAATTGTTCCTCTTTCCCCACATCCTCTCCAGAATCTGCTGTCCCCTGAGTTTTTCATCTTAGCCATTTGACAGGTGTGAGGTGGAATCTCAGTGTTGCTTTGATTTGCATTTCCCTGATAACTAAGGATGTTGAACATTTCTTTAGGTGCTTCAGAGCCATTTGAGTTTCCTCAGTTGAGAATTCCATTTAGTTCAGTTCCCCCATTTTTTATAGGGTTATTTGACTCTCTGGAGTGTAACTTTTTGAGTTCCTTGTATACATTGGATAATAACCCTCTATGGGATGTAGGATTGTTAAAGATTTTTCCCAATTTGTTGGTTGTCATTTGTCCTATTGACCATGTCCTTTGCCTTAACAGAAGGTTTGCAGTTTTATGAGGTCCCATTTGTCAATTCTTGTTCTTAGAGCATAAGTCATTGGTGTGCTATTCAGGAAATTTTCCTCTGTGCCCATGTGTTCAAGGTTCTTCCCCACTCTCTCCGCTATAAGCTTCAGAGTATCTGGTTTTATGTGTAGGTCCTTGATCCACTTGAAATTGAGCTTTGTACAAGTAGATAAGAATGGGTCAATTTGCATTTTTATGCATGCTGACCTCCAGTTGATCCAGAACCATTTGTTAAAAATGCTGTCTTTTTTCCACTGGATGTTTTTAGCTCCTTTGTCAAATATCAAGTGACTATAGGTGTGTGGGTTCTTTTTTGGGTCTTCAATTCTATTCCATTGATCTTCCTGCCTGTCTCCATACCAATACTAAACAGTTTTTGTCACTATTGCTCTTTAGTAGAGCTTTAGATGGTATGAGTCAGTTTAGATTGCTCAGCTGATCTTGATTTAATTTGGTACATGGTATCTGTCAAGAAAATCATCAATTTCATTTGCATTTTCAAATCTGTGGAGTACAGGTTTTTGAAGTAAGACCTAATGATTCTTTGAATTTCCTCAGTGTCTGTTGTGCCCTCCTCTTAATTTCTGATTTTGGTAATTTAGATATTCTCTCTACCATTTAGTCATATCCGATAGAGGTTTGTCTATTTTGTTGATTTTCTCAAATAACTCGTTGTTTCATTGATTGTTTGTATTATTCTGCTTGTTTCCATTTAATTGATTTCAGCCCTGAGTTTGATTATTTCCTGCTATCTACTGCTCTTGCTTATGTTTGCTTCTGCATGTTCTAGAGTTTTAGGTTTGCTATTAAGTTGCCAGCATAAGATAACACTAATTTTTTATAAAAGCATTTAATGCTACAAAATTTCATCTTAGCACTGCTTTCATATTGTTCTATATGTTTAGGTAGAAAGTCTTAAAATTCTTTATTTCTTCTTTGGCTGTGCGGTCATTGAATAGAGTTTCTATGAGTTTGTAATTTTTTTATTGTTTCTATTGTTGTTGAACCCCATCTTCAATTCCTGGTGGTCTGATAAGGTATTGGGAATTATTACAGGTTTTTTTTTTTGTATCTGTTGAGATTTGTTTTATGACCAAGTATATGGTCAATTTTTCAGAAGGTTTTGAGAGGGTACTTAGAAGAAAGTATAATCCTTTGTGTTTGGGTAAAATGTTTTGTAAATATTTGTTAGGTCTTTTGAGTCATGACATCTGTTACTTCCATTGACTCTGTGTTTAGTTTCTGTCTGGATGATCTGTACATTGGTGGAAGTTGGATGTTAAAATCTCCCACTATTAATGTGTGAGTTCAATGTTTGATGTAAGTTTTAGTAATTATTTTTCTTAATGTGGGTACCCTTGAATTTGGTGCATAGATGTTTATAATTAAGTTGCCATCTTGGTGGATTTTTTTTCTGTACTGTGTACGAATTGTCCTCCATCTTTTTGATTAATTGTAGTTGGAACTCCATTATATTAGATATTATAAAGGCTACTCCAGCTTGCTTCTTAGGTTTGTTTACTTGGAATATTTATCTTTTATATTTAGTTGTGTTTCTCATATGTAACAGAATGACAAATCCTGTTTTTGAATCCTATTTTTGATATTCTGTGTCTTTTTATAAAGCAATTGAGTACACTGTTATTGAGAGATACTAAAGATCAATTATTACTAATTCATATTATTTTAATATTGGTGATGTGTATATGTGCCTGTGCCTGTGCATGTGCGTGTGCATATGTGTGTTTGTTTCCATTCTTTTGGTTTTGCTGGTGTGATATTATTTATTTCCTGTGTTTTCTTGGGTGTACATAATCTTTTTCTTTTAATACATTCTGTAGGGATAGATTACAGATAGTGTTCACATTTTTTTTTCACAGAAAAAGGGGAGACTTGGAAGGGGAAAACATTTGAAATGGAAATAAAGAAAAAATCCAATAAAAAAAAGAATATAGGGTGTGTTTTAGGGTGACTTGATGGATAAGGGCTTGGGGCAGGCTCTTATCTAGCTGTCCTTGGTGCTGGCAGACTTCAACGAAACAAGCAGAGTTTTGGGCCAGGAAAAGGAGCATGAGAAAGAAGGTGCAATTTACTGCTATTGGGTATGCTTTGGGGGAACATGGCAGGCAGGGGATTGGGAGGAGGGAACAGGGTTCTTACATGGTTGCCCCTGGTACCAGCAGGCTCAGGGAATCCTGGAAGGTCTGGAGGCTGTAAAATGGTTGAGAAACTCATTTCTCAGGGGAAAGAGTTCGCTTATTCAAACCTTATTCATGTCATTAACTAATACATCACACACAGCATGTCACACAATAAATATATCTACATCTATATCTAAATATTATTTATATGAAGGTTAGAAATGATTAAAGAGGCTAGGAGTTTAAAAGGGTCCTGAAATGCTAGAGCTTGGTAAGGGATAGGGATGTAAATGAGTCTTTAAGAATGAAATACCCAACCAGCTAGAGGTCTTTGCAGAAGATTTGAGGCCACTACCCTCCAGTCAGGCTACAGAATCAGAGTTAAGCTGCAGTAAATTGAGCCCCAGAGGAGAAAGGACAGTGCCAGATTCATACACAAAATGGTAAACTCATAGACAGCAGATCCCACTTGGAGAACAGGAGACTAGGCTGATTTTAATTTGAGTAGGTCCAGAGTTAAGTACAGTTATCTTTTGATAATTTTAGCCCCTTAAATAGCCTTTCTTTGCTTACCTGTGAGTTGGTCTTAATTAAGAACCTATAATTAATATACATAAGTACATTGAAATGTGTAAACACAATCCTGGTTTACACCAATCAAAGAATAGTTTCAGTTAGCAATTAAACATAAATCAGAGCCTTTTCTCCTTGGCTATATCCCCCTGAACTGATGTAGCCACCATTATGTTTGAAATGCTTTGATTGATGGCTTCTTTAAAAAAAAAAAGAAAAAGAAAAAAGAAAGAAAGAAAAGAGAAGCAAAGTGAAGAGAAAAGGAGAAAAAAAGGAAAGAAAAAAAAAGAAAAAATTTCCACATTGCTTCCACATTTGAACATGCAATTTGAGGTAACATAATGTGTGTTGACAAGCCATAGTCACCCATATTCAGCTGCAAATAAACTAACCTTCAACAGTAAGGATAGAGCCAAGCTGAAGTTCCTGGAAGAGTGGGGAGTTCTCTGTTTGTTGGCCTCTTAATATGTTTACATCAGATGATCAGATGACAGATGATGAAGAGGGTTCTCATATTTATGAGGTCTGGAAAAGAGATATGTCCAGTAAATTACTGGACATCTTAACATGTCCTTACAGCCTCAATTTACATATTATGTTTACAAAAGTTGCTTCTTTTCTATTCCCAAGAATAGGTCATTTATCCTTCTGTCATATGTAAGTGTTGCCATACAAATGGAGCCATTCACATCTACTGAACCATGGGTCTCCCTTTATCCTCAAACTGGAATCAGAAACTACTTGAGAAATAGTATTCCTGGGAAAAGCATAGTTGAAAGTTCAATATTGTATACAATATGGTGTAATGTAGAGCTGACAAAGCCTGATCTCAGCACCGCATCCCCAGGAATTTTTTTTATTAACTTAAGAAATGAATGTGCACAGTTATCTTTTGATTCTGTTTACTGTTGGTAGAACTGGATTCATTACTACTGTTTCTGATGTTGGTTTGTGTGTGCCTGCTCATGTGTGTCTGTGTATGTGTGTGTGTGTGTGTGTGTTTATGAACATATATTTAAATACTTAGATCTCATACAGTACGTTTTATTATTTTGAGATGGAGTCCCATATATCTCACGCTGGCCTAGAATTTGCACGTGTCACTTCCCAGTTACTGAAATAATAGCAATGTACCATCATGCCTAGCTTTATGGAGTGCTAAGATACTGAACACAGAGCTACGAAATGTATATCTCCATACCTACTTTCTCTTTCATCCTTTCTTCCTTCCTATCATTGTTCCTCCCTTCCTTTTTGATAATGATATAAACAAAAAGAAGATTGTTCACAAATTAGGCAAGTGTTGTATCACTGACCCACATACCCAACCCTTTTGTGTAACGGTTTCATTTTAACCCCAAGAAGTAGGTCGTTATAACAGTAAAAGTCATCAGGAGGACTAAATTGTTCATTAGCGAAAATGAAGTACTCATTGTTCAGATTTTAAGACCCCAGAAATAGATGAACTACATTGAAACTTATTTTCTTCAATAGAATAAAACTTCTTATTTAAATCCATGACCCACAAAATCAACTAAAGAGGATTCATGGAGGAATCGCAGTAAATGAAGCTGGAGCCATAGAGCTGCATAGGTCTGCAGTTAGCCCTCTGCACACATGCTGTGGTTGTTTCACTTGGGGTTTTTGTGGGACTCTTAAGAGTGGGTATGGAGGATGTCTCTGACTATATTGCCTGTACTTCAGACTATTTTCCTCTTACTGGGTTGCCTTGTCCAACCTTGATGTGAGGGTTTGTACCTTGTCTTATAGCATGTTTTTATGTCCTGTTAAGTTGATATCCCTGAGAGATCTGCTCTGTATGAAGGGAAATAGAGGAGCAGTGAATCTGGGAAAGGGAAGTGGGATGGGGCCCCGGGAGTAGTGGAGAGATGAGAGGCTGTGGTTGAAATGCATTGTATGAGAGAATTTTTCTTAAATGTATAAATGAAAAAGAATTTTATATGTATCTTGGACAAATTAAAAGACTTTCTTAATAGAGGAGAAATATGTACCAAATTATTATTTGTGACATTACAACATTTAAAATCAGATTTAGTAAAATATTGAATATTGATATAAACAAGTAAATTTGAACAGAAATTAAAGTGTATGAAAGATCTATAAAGTCATAAATTCTTCATTTTTTTAAAAAAATGACATTATGATCTCTCAATTCCCCATACCTCTTTTAGTTCTTTCCTTTTGAATTGAAACTCTTTGCTATAATTAATTTTTGAAAAGATGCTATGTAGGATAAAAACACATACATTGTACATATTTTGCAACTGTCTTTTCAATGAGTAATTAATTTTCAGAGAAGAGGATAAGAAAACTCAATGAAAGGCATTTTGACTTTGTTCTTGCTTTAATCCTTAAGGAAGTCTGGATGTTCATGTACTATTTCATTCCTTTCACAGAATACTTAGATTTTTGTTAAGAAAAGAAATATCCCATGCCATAAAATTGTTCACTTCTGTGTTACAATAGCTTGCCCTAAACCCCATTAAATTTCTTCTGGAAATGTGATACTATCAATTGCATTTTTTTCCCTTCACTTGAGGCTTACTTTTTTCTTGCTATGAATGAGTGATCATTTATGTACTCTGGCTCTAAGAGTACATTAGAGAAATATAATGCATTAGTCTGACCCATCTGAGGAAAGGGATTTCAAATATTCATAACTTCTTAATGTGTAGGAAATGCTCCCTACTCATGAATGGTCCCTTCAGGAAACTTGTCTATCAAAGGATTCATGAACCCTCACTTAGTATGTGATGATTTCCTTTATCAAATGAATAAATGATAATGAAGAGAGAACAATAAAACTTTCCTGAATCAACCCTTTTAGTCCTTCTGCTATAATCTTTAACAAATTCAGTAGCTCTCTGTTCACACTGTTCTGGAAGTTCTGGATAATTCATTCAGGTCCAAAATGGCACAGGGGTTCCATATCTCAGAACTTTTGATTAGTCCTGAAATGGGAACTGTGATTGTTGGATGCAAAATATGGAGAGTAAGGTTTTCACTGTTCCATAGAACACCTCTAAGTGATTTTTATATGTAAAAATATGTCGAAATCTCCATATGTAAATTCAAAGTAATAAGACATTTTAAAAACAACTTTTCTGTTTTAGGTTAACACCAGGGTTACCAATTTTCTAGGTTAGAATCATCAAACATTGACTGCTTTTCTAATGTCACCTAAAATTTCCTGAGTTTTGATGGGTCTGAAGAATTCACTGACTGCTTTCATATTTTAAGCTGCTGCACATATTTAATTTCTAAATATATTCATAGGTCTTGAAGAAGAGCCAGTACAATAGCCTTAATCAGAGTTTGTCTCCCAGATGCCATTACTTGCTGTAATTCATTTCCATTCCTGCATTTCCACATTCCTTAAAAAAAAATCAGACATTATGTCTCATTATGAACACAGCAAAATATTAATTTATACTTTTGGTTATAATGTTTCTGAGAAAATTAACTCCAAAATGGACAAGAGTCAATAATAGGCTTCTCTCCATAATTACTGCCTATCTTTTCTCAGAGTAACTTTGAAGATAGAAATTAAATATTTTCTCAACATGGAATTGGCATGGAAAGGATGGCTTGAATTTTATTTTATTTACCTTTTTTTCTAAACTTCAGACACAGATCTCATCCTAGATAATTCAAGATGGGTATATAAATATTTCATTAATTTGAAAAAGGAGGAAAGAGTGAAGAGATCACATGATCTCTGTGCCTATTCTGAAAGAAGTTGTTCTTAGCCTTTCTACCAGTTGGTATTGTTATTAGAGTTGATGGGGTCAGAGACTGTGCTCTAGCATCTAACAAACAGGATTGGCTACCCATGTTCAATAGTTTAGTTAAAGAAACAAGTGATAATGAAATGTCATCTCAAACCTCCATAATAACAGAAGAGGCTTAGGGAGCCCGTCCCCCCCCCCACCTTCTTGAATACCATCAATAAAAGTTCACTGCACCTCCCCCCAAAAAATTGAGATGGCTACACTGGAAAGAAAAACAATAATTACCATTGGCATCCCATCTGTACACACAACCATGTCTGTCTTCAGGTTGCATCACAAGGCTTAGGTATAAATACATTGCAAGTGGTACACAGTATTCAGCAATGTAAGTCAAGATGCAGTTGGCTCATCATTGCTTATGGCTACCCTATTTTCTAAGAAGTGGTCTGACCAATTGTCAGAATAGAGTGAAAACTTCCTACAGGAATAATTCTTCTGCCTAGAATTAGATGTTAAGCTTTTTTTCCCCTCTAATATGGGACTCATTAGAAAACGTCTTCCTTAAATTTCATTGTCCCAATAAGTTGATCTTGTAAGGGAGGGGCACACATTTATCTTAAAAATATTTTCTTTACTTCTGTGGCATTAAGGTATTTCTGGAATGATATACAAGTCATTTAGAACTGAAAATCAATTTATATACTTGATCATTTATCTTGAAACTCATGACACATTTCATTCATTTGAAGATATCTAGTAAACAATAAAGATCCCTCTGTCTTAGTTGGAGTTTTAGTGCTGTGAAGAGACACCTTGACCAAGGCATAAGTACAACATTTAATTGAGACTGGCTTATAGGTTCAGAGGTTCAGTCCATTATCATTAAGGGAGATGCATGACAGTGTTTAGGCCAACATGGTTCAGGAGGAATTGAGAGAAGGAGGAGCATGTTCATCTGAAGGCTGCTAGGAGAAGAGTGACTCCAGGAAGCTAGGACTAGGGTATAAAAGCCCATGATCAGAATTACACACTTCCTCTAACAAAGCCACACCTACTTCAGCAAGGCCGTGTCTCCCAAAAGTGCCACTCTCTGGACCAAACATATTCAAACCACCATGCCCTCTGAAAAAGGCAACACGATCTCCATACATCTCTACAGTTATATCAGTGATGTCTTCCTTGTTCTTTCATATTCTATCTTACACCCTCAAGGATATGAAAGAATGAGGAAAGCTGGTATCAAGATACTAATCGACATTGTGGTGTTACACATTTATGTACCTAGGTGAACAATAATTTTGGAACAGGTCTCTTCTCAAAAAGGATTATGATGAATACATGCTAAACATTAAAAACATATGGTTATTATTATCACAGGTATTGTTATTAATATATGTTTCCACCCAAACACATGTAAAGACTTCAAGTACTGTAGTGGTTATTGGAATTGAGTTTTGTTATCAGATTGATGATATCATCAGGGTCTTGTTTTCTACTATCCTTATCTCCATAGTCCTTCTGATGCCATTAAAAGAACCCAGATAATACTCATAGTATAGTGTAGAAGATGGAATAAGGTCAATTGTATCCACAAGGGCAGTGGTTTTCAAAGTTCTTGATACTACAACCATTTAATACATTTCCTTATGTTGCTGTGACCTCTAGCATAGAATGATTTCATTGCTACTTCATAATTATAATTTTGCTACTTTTATGAATCATAATATAAATATATGCTATGTAGGATATCTGAGAACCACTTCTCTAGAGTTAGAACAGAGCAAGGGCCAGATTCATCACAGTTCTGCTCTGCATTGGAGGCAAGTTTTATGCTGTATTCTAAGGCATTTCTAGAGCAACCAGTGTTTTCTGGAGGACTTTGTACTGTGCAAATGACTGATAGATCTATTTTGATTTTCTTTTAAAGGAGTATTCAACAGTACCTTTGTTCTTCATCAGTGAACTTCATGGTTTAGGACTCCTGAAGCCAGGTTAGATATTACCCATTAAGGATTTATCAGGATGTTCAGGATGTCATGCCACCCTCTAGGACAATGGTAAGACATAAATCACATTATGATTAGTAATTAAAATATCATGCTCTTACATTTGTGTGTATGTATGCATGCGTGTGTGTGTGTGTGTGTGTGTGTGTGCACATGCACATGCTACAGGGTATTGTTGATCTTGAGGGATAGGTTCAGCTCCACTATCATCCAAGCTTGCTAATGTCTAAGGAATTACCTAAAGCTCCACTATATTCATAGCAGCCTTATTTATAATAGCCAGAAGCTGGAAAGAACCCAGATGTCCCTCAACGGAGGAATGGATTCAGAAGATGTGGTATATTTACACAATGGAATACTACTCTGCAATTAAAAACAATGAATTCACGAAATTCCTAGGCAAATGGTCAGAACTTGAAAATATCATCCTTAGTGAGGTAACCCAATCACAAAAGAACACACATGGTATGCAGTCACTGATAAGGGGATATTGACCCAGAATCTTGGAATACCCTAGACACAATCAGCATATCAATAGATTTCTAAAAAGATGGAAGGAGAGACCCCTGGTCCTGGAAAGACTGGATGTAGGGGAACGCCAGGACAGAGTAACAAGAGGGGGTTGAATGGAGAAAAGAGGGAGGGAAGGGGGCTTATGGGACTTTCGGGGAGGGAGGAAAAAGTGATTTGGAATGTAAATTAAAAAAATAAAATAAAATAAAAAAAAAAAGAGTATGTCACAATCATTCAACTTGCTCCAGAAATTTTGAGCATTCCCTCATACTACCTAGATACGTTGTGTCCTCCCACAGAGCACCTACAGGGATGGAGTTCAAGAATAGCATGAGGACATGGTGGAGAGAAGCTGGATCAGAATACGTTCCATCAAAAGAAAAATCTATTTTCAATGAAAGAAATAGAAAAAATATTTTAAAAAGAGTAAGAAGTGATTTGGACATAAGACTTTTGCACTGTCAGCAGGATGGCAGTACCCTTAAAACCTTACCTTAAAATCCATTAATCTAAATAAGGAAAGCATTTAATTAATTTATTTATTTAAGCAATTATAGAGAGATTAGTGTGGTGTCCTTGCTCTTTTCCAGTGGGTAAATTGAGTAAAACTAACTAGTTATTGAAAGCATACTCATTATCTTGTATGTTATGCACAATTTCATTTAAACTTCTAATTGCTGAAATTCTTATTCATCTCATTTAATCTTTGTTTGTCTAAATAATTAGTACTTCTAAATATCTGCTTAAATGTTATCTTCTTGCCTTTCTAGGAACCCAATTTAAACTTCCCATTTCCAACCTACACTCCCCAACTTTTCTCATTATTATTTTTATATTTTTGTTTATGTGTCTAATGGCTCTTTCCATTTTAAATCCCAAACTCCAGAGACTATGGGGTACCCAAAGTAAAATGACTTGTTGAAATATTTTAGATACTTGCCAGAAAATGCAAGCAACAGATCCTAGCTAAAACTCCTACAATCTCAGCAGAAGGTCTAAAGGCTATTTTTAATAAATTTGTGGGAAGAAGATCACTGTAATCTACATGGGTCACAGATAAGAAGGAGATACAGGATTATGCAAATGGAAAGGGAGCTTTAGAATGGAAAAACAGACCTTGAAATGCAGTAACTGACTCTGAGGTGACTGGAATTAGCAGGCCAGAAAGTTGATATAACACCACTTCCTGGGGGGCTGGGTAGTGTGTGACTGTGATGGAATTTAAATCGGTGCTTCAATATAGACTTTGTTGTGAGTTTCACAAGCATCAGTTGACTAGCTATTTTTTCTGTTCCTCATTACACCTTTATACATCTGTAATTAAATTTAATGAATCTCAGATATTTTTCTTGCATTACGACAATCTTATATATTACATGCTTCACTGATTTCTTTGTTGATTTCTGCTAGTAGAATGTATACCTGTAGACAGCGGCAACTTTTATTTATTTTTGAAAATTTCATTCATAGATACAATGTGTCATGGTCATACCCAATACCTCTCTCCCTCTGACTCCCAACCCTACCTTTCTTCAATATTTCTCCCATCCTTCTGTTAATTTCAGATCTTTCTCTTTTATAACAACCCACTAGGTCCAATTGACATTCCCTACATGTATATATGGGTGTGTGCAGAGGAGAGGGTTTTCCAATGGGAAATAGGAAGACAACAGTTATTGTCCCTGACAAAGAAAAGCAACTCTTCATCCTTCCACAGCCATAACCTGTTCCTTTCCCCCTCCATATCTGTTCATCAGGGACCATCCTCCCCTCAATGCCAGAATTTTACTCTGGTGATTTTATAGGTGTCTTTTTCAGATAACCACAGCTGCACTGAGCTCATGTTTATAAAAGCTATGTCAAGACTAGAGGCTAGCCTCTCACTTTTCTCCTGATCTTCTTGTTCTAACATTCTTTTCAAGTCCTCTTCTTCTTTGCTCTCCCAGCATTGTGTGTGGACGTGGGTTGACATAGATATTTCATCTATTCACAGTTGCTTATTCTCAGCATTGTGAACAGTTATGAGTCTCTACACTAACCAATACTCTGTGCATAAGAAGCTTCTTAGACCAGGGTTGAGAAAAGTACAAATCTCTGGTATAAGCATACATATTTAGAAAGGAGGTTAGCATTGTAATCTTTTACAAAAAATAAATAAGTTGTCCCCTGGGACCCCTGGCATCCTTTACCATGGTTTTTGATTATGTCTATAATACCAGGAATGAATTCTCTCCTGTGGAGCAGACCTCAGATCCACTCAAGAGAACAGTTGATTGCCCCTATTAATAACCTTGCCACTGTGGCAAGCGGGAACATCCTTCCTGGAAGATCATTATTGCAGCATGCAGGGAGCAGCACTGAACAACAACCATAGATATAATTTCTTCCCATGGAGCCTGCATTGTACTTTCCAGCCTCCATGAAAGCTCATTATTGGGGAGTTTCCTGGTTTGTTCAAGACTGATCTCTCTATGTCCTACACCAAAGTGTGTAGTGCCTCCAGCAATAGAGTTTAATTATTTAACTATGATCATAACTTTTGGTTAAACAAAAGCACTCGCAATAGTCTGTCTTCTTCAGGTTCCTTTTGGGCCTCCCAGACCAGTAATTATCAGGGTGGCTACATGTGCCTAAAACTTGGGATTTTATTGAATAATCCATGTCTTTTGGAAATACCATAATTTTCCTGCATTAGTTAATAATCAGAATCACCAAAATGCTTTACTCTCCCGTTAAGGAACGACGGCAAAGCAACATTCTTATTAATTATTTTGATAAAACAAGCCCAAATTTAAATTATTCTCTTCTCTTCCTGTGTTCTTTGTCTATAGTTTTTGGTTACTGGCCTGTCTGTTGTCTGTCTGTTGCATAAGTATAATCTGTCTCTCCCTGCAGCTTGGTGTTTTATGTCTGGATCTGTGCCTATACCTGACAAAGGCTTTACTCGGTATTTATTAAATAGCACAGGGAAGGAATAAGGAATGCTTTATAGAGACCTTTAACAGAGCTTTACAAGGGAAGAATCACTTTACTGACTCCATCCGACCCAGAATAGCATTTAAAACTGCTAACAGATGTCATCAACCTATATCACCATGTTGCCTCCAACATTTATGAGATATTTGTTTTAAGGTTGCTTTCAACTTGTTAGCTGTTTTGAGAAAATGATTTCCATTACACATACACATTATCTGAGTCAGGGGCATGGAACAGTATATAACTTATGATTAAAGCTAAGCATTTATCTTAAGTCACAAAATCAGAAGGGAAATTCAAGACATGGTACGGTTAGCTACATTGTTCTCTTAAAGGCAGGTTAATAAGCATTTCATTAACGAGGCTGTAAGGTCCAGTAAAATTAATTCTTTATGGTCAAGATATATATGTAGAAAAATGTATCACTGCATTAATCCATATGAGATGACTCTGTTCAACCTCATTGTTCTTATTGTCTATGATTTAATTAATTTATGAACTAATTGGATTTTTATTTAGATTGTAGGGTTATGTGTTTACTCATTTGCTTGTTTTGGGGATATTTTTTAATATTAGACACTATTATGCTGTCAGATGTATGGCTGGCAAAGCTATGTTCCCATTCTATTGGTTGAATCCTCACACAATTCACATTTTATTTACTGTACAGAAGCGTTTTAGCTTTGTGAGCTACCATTTGTTTTTCTTATTTTCTGAATTATCAGTGCCCAATTAAGAAAGAATTGCCCTGTTCCTGGAAGTCTGAGTCTATTCCTTGCTTTTTCCTCCAGCAGCTTTAAAACTTTTTAATTGAAATTAAAATATAATTACATTGAGGCTCCAGGGAGTCTATGAGGATGACTCTAGCTGTGACTCTAAGCACTGGGGGATATGGAGACTGAAGTGGCCACCTCCTGTGGCAGGACTCCCCTTGGAGGGATAAGGACACAAACCCACAAACAGTATCTTTGACCCAATATTTGTTCTGTCTACAATAAGTACAAGAGCGTACCAGACTCTATACGTGGAGATCTGCTGGGCTCTGACCTGGCCGAAGGAGTTAAATAGTTGTGCTCTCAGGAGGGGAGAGGGAAGTCAGATGGGGAAGCCTGTGTAGTCTCTGGAGTTCTGGAGCAGTATGCTCCACAGGGAGAGGAAAGTCACTCTTCAGAGGCCACTGCTGTACCAAGCTGGAAGTTACTGCAGTAAGATCCAGCAGTTTCCAGCAGCAAAAGCTTAGGGACAGAATTCTCTTCCCAATAGTGTTAGAGCTCTTATATGACAGAGACTCTCAGATGATCTTTACTGAAACAATTCCTGCACCTTTTATTCCTTGTGGACAGGATCTTACATACATATTGAGGTGGATTGAGATCTAAGATCAGATGCTTTCTTTTGGCTTGGTCTGAGATGCTAGGGATGCCTCATCCATGTAGAAGGGTTTCAGGTCACTGCCCCAAGTGATTGCCATGGTCCTTTCCATGGGGTGCTGTGGTCATGGGACAGGGACCTGCTCAGGTGTAGGTGAAATGCCTACCATCCTCAGATCTGAGGGTACAGGGATTTCTGAACCCACTTAACCTTACCAAGTTTCCTGGCATAGCCCACTGTCCCACATGCAAGGAAAAAGATGGGGCAGTAAGACTGAGGGAATGGCAAACCAATGACTGGCCCAACTTGAGACCTACCCTATGGGCAAGACCAATTCCTGGTACTGATAATGATAGTCTGCTATGATTGCAGATAGGACCCTAGCATAACTGTCCTCTGAGAGCCTCCTAGCAACTGACCAAAGAAGATGCAGAGACCCACAACTAAACCTACAGAGCATGGGGACTCTAAGGAAAAGAATTCTGTGCCTAAGCTTTTGCTGCTGGAAACCGCTGGACTTTTCCACAAGGAAAGGATTGAGGGACCTAAAAGAGACAGGGTCTCCACAAAATGACCAACACAATCAACTAACCTCAACCCTTAAGTCTAACAGAGACTGAATGACCGACCAAAGAACATTCACAGGCTGGATCTAGGCCTCCCTGTACATATGTAACAGATATGCAGTTTGGTCTTTATGTAGGTCCCCTAACAAATGGAGTGAGAACTGTCTCTGACTTTGTTGTCTCCCATTGGATCCCGTTTTCCTGAATGGACTGCCTGGTTGAGCATCAGTGGAAGAGAATGTGCTTATGCCTGTGACTGGATGTCTCAGGGTAAGGTGGTACCTGAGTGGGTAGTACCCATTTAGAGAGTGGGTTGCCCCTTCTTTAAGAAGAAGGGTAAAGGGTAGTAGGGGGAGGTTTTTGTGAGGATGGGACTGAGAGGAGAGGAGGCATTGGGGAGATGTGACCTGAATGTAAAGTGAATAAATTATTAAAAAAATTTATAATTATATCATTTCTTTCTTTCCCATTCCTCCCTCCAGTCTTCATATGTACCTCCCACTTGTTCTCCATTAAATTACTGGCCTGTATTTTTAAAATTTTGGTTATATGTGTACATGTATTCATATTACTAAATATAGAAATGTAACCTGTTGAATCCATATAATATTACTTGTATGTATATGAAGCCTGGGCTGTAACCACTTGGTTTGGACATCATAGTGGAATATATGGCAGAAAGATTTTAAGAGAGCGGTAAGATTTGCTTTGAAATTTCACCTACTAGAAATTTCAGAGTAGCTACACCCATGAATTATCATGAACATGGCTGTTTATATAAGAAAACACCGCAGACACACTAACTCAACATGAAAAAATCTCAAGGGGCCTTAACTTTAGACAAAGAAATACAAGCAACTACAGAGTACTGAAAGCCAGAGAATTAGTCTTCTCTAGGGGAGATCCCAGAGACCTGGTTATCCTCTAGCAGTTTTACAGGATCCTGTCTAATGATATGGTCCTTGATTCTGTTGCAGTTGAGTATTGTTCAGGGTGGAATGTAAGGTTCTACCTTCACTTTTTATGCATGGTGAAGCACAGGATTCCCAGTGCTATCTGCCAAACATTCTGTCTTTTCTCCTGTGTGTGTTTTTGACATCATTGTAAATATCATGTAACTGTGGCTATAGGGACTAATATGTCAGTATTTGGTTCTATGTCATTGATCTATATGTCTATTTTCTACTATTATGCTGTTTCTACCTTCTAGGGCTTCAGAGAAGAGCTTGAAATCAAGTGTGCTGATATATATCTCCCACAGGACTCTTTTGCTCAACACTTGTTTAGCTGTCCTTCATCTTTTGTTTTAGTATTTAAATTTTTGATGCCTAGGATAGTACCCAAAATAATTGTGTATAAATACTTATGACATGAACATATTTCCCAGGTTGAATTGGTGGTATCTAAATGTAAGCGGAAGACATACGTATATGTAATATATGTCTCTCTCTCTCTCTCTCTCTCTCTCTCTCTCTCTCTCTCTCTCTCTCTCTGTGTGTGTGTGTGTGTGTGTGTGTGTGCGTGTGTGTATGTGTGTGTATGTATGTGTGTGTGTGTGTATCAGATGCTTAGTTTGAATGAGTAGGAGTGATAAAGATACTATGATAGGAATGACTGTATAAGTTAACAGCTTTCAAACGTGTGCTGTTGGAGCCTCTCTGCATTTAGAGATTATTTAAGATTCATCAATGCTTTTATTTTACGTATGTGTTAATGTATATGGCAATGTTTACTTTAATAAAAATTTTAATTGGAAAATTTTAGAAATATAAGCAATTGAATGTAATGAATATTGCATAGTATACATAACACCAAAACTATTGCGTTTTCTTTATACAGAGGTGTTTGTAAATGTTTCTCCCATAGCTCTGATATCTTTCTGAATAGAAGATAGTTGAATTCATATCTCATCCCTGTTCCAGCTGTTGTGATTTAGGTACTTCTGTACCTGTTGGAAAATGTTATCTGTTCACTTAGATAAAATGGGAGTGAAGGAAAAGAATGTCTTATTGTAGTGTGTTAAGAATGACCTTGATCTGTGGTGCTCTGAATCCCTTAACCATACATAATTATTTCTGACTTTAAGCAGTGGATGAGTCTCAACATATTTGTTTTAACATTCATACTTTCCTTCTTTTTTCTGAGAAGTTAGTGGTTTCATAAGAATTTCATTGTACCTCTCAAAGTGACAAATTGACTGTGTAGAAAATTATACTTAATTCATACTTGAATGGGACATCCACATTCCCTCTCTGAAACAGCAGGAAGCATCATTGAAGAGTGAGAAAATCATGTAAGACTCATAGAATGGGGAGATGTGTATGCAACAGGACATCTTCCCTGTATGCCAAGTCCACTACACAAATGAACTCACATAGTTGTGGGGAGATGTGGCCCATCAAAGTGAGGAGGACACAACTGTCAGTTAAATATAGCTAAGTGAAAGGTTTCATTTTTTATGTTGATTTAGCCATTGGTAAGTTGCCTTTGCACCAGTAAATAAACTTCTATCCCTGGCTATGGTAGCTACTCTAATTAAATTCAGTGAGTCACACACAAAAAGACAAAAATGTAGGAGGGGAAGAAAAGGGTTTCAGTGGGAGAGTGAAGAGGATAAGAGGGGAGAATTGGAGGTGAAAATGACTAAAATGTATTATATACATGTAGAAAACTGTCAAAGAATAAAAATACCTGACAGAAAAAAATTATACAAAATTCAGTTTTATAGCTAGAATTTTTTTTTTCTGGAAATGTCACATGCATGTACTCCTTTCTCTGCCAACTCCTCTGTGGTCATATGCATTCTTGACCTTAGGCATGGTTTTCCCACCTCGTTCTTTTCTGACATTTTGTGAGTGAAAGAAAATGATTCACAGGACCAAAGGAAGAATTTTTACAGACTGTAAACTAGATTCTCAGCATGGAGTCCAGTGTGCACTGCACTCCTGTGCATCTTCTGTTACTCTAACAGCATTTTAATAGTTTGTTCTATCTGAGAAATCAGTCCTGTTGTGGGAGGGTAGACTAGAAACTAGAATGTTATTAACCATGAAATGAAACCAAGTATTCAGATATTCCTTCGGTGTTTGGCAGATAGAATGCTATGTACACTTAGATGTCTGACATTCTAATATTTAGTCTCTTGGGAAAACATCCTTTATGTCCTAGCTCTAAGCTTGAATAAACAGAATAAACACAGCATAGAAAAAAAAACAGAGAAATGTATTTACAGAGGCTGATCTGATAGTACAAAAGCATACTCTCGTATACAGGTGTAGAAAATATACTTTTCTTTTAAAGGGTAACTTTGGCTTCTAATGAAGATCTTGTCTATAGAGATTAAACTACAAAACTTTAAAAACTTTCTCAGTGTTAAGGTACTACTTCTCAGGTGTGTTTTTCTGCATATCAAATGGAACTGCTTGTGGGAAGAGAGTCCTTACACTTAAAATGATGAGAAGTTTGACCCAGGTTTTTGTGGGTTTTGCAAACTTTGGATAGTTTCCTTTAAAGGTGTAAGATAAAAATAATTGAGTAATATGTTACTTAATATGAAGTGAAAATAGCTTATGATTTTTGGGAATGTGCATGCAGTAAATAGTTACCCTATGCTAGAACTCCAAGCTGAAGACTTCTTATTTTACATTTTATTAGTTGTGCTTATATTGCGAGTGTTTTAGTTTCTTTTGCTGAGATAGTCTCAGACTATGAAGCATAACCTAGTCTTGAGTTCATGATCTCCTGACTCTACATCCTAAATACTGTGATCATAGCATAGCCTATCATGAACAGGCTCCATTAAGACTTTTGTGTGTTCTTATTCTGGCTTGGAGGGTCAGGTCATTTTCTGAGAACAAGAGGATATCTCAGTCTGTGTTAAGATCTTGTCTTTGCTACAGTGAGATAGAGGTGGTTCAGAAAAAGGGAAATTATGGGAGAGAATGAGAGAGAGAGAGAAAGAGAGAGAGAGAGAGAGAGAGAGAGAGAGAGAGAGAGAGAGAGAGAGAGAGAGAGAGACAGAGTGGGAAGGAGAGAGAGCTTTATATAAATCACTATTCAACCACTTAGTCACTTATTCATTTCAATATTTTTTGCCTTTCAGTAGTATTTTAGGTCTGGAAAGACTAAAGTGAAATGTATATGGTTTTTGCCACTGAAGAGAACAGTAGGCGATAGAGAAACAAGGAAGAAAAAGGAAGCAGAAGTGTGATAATTGCAACAATAGAAGCAGACGGTGGAAGGCAATGAAAACTATAGATGGGAAAAATAAAGCAGACACTGTATAGGAATAGGTACTATTTTACTTGGACTTTGAAGCATTAGTACAGTGATAGTAGGTAAGGAAGGAACATGCAGAAAAGTCAGGAAAAGATATTTTGGGATAAAAAGTGATAATGACATACATTAGCAAGATAGTCAGGAAAAATAGACCTTGTAATGTTAAACCAGGGAGTTTAGTATCTTGTATTTCCACAGACATAAAGGCTTTAAATAATTAAATGCTTTTATATGTTTATCAAAGCCATCATATAATCATTATTTTTATACTTTTATGGTCATACGAGATCCATAATGCCTTTCCTGCTAAGAAAGCTCAAATGTGGATAAGGATAGACAGGAGCTCACTGGTTTTTACACCCATTTGATAAGATAAATCAGTAAGAACATTATGCCAAGAGAGACAAAATATTAAAATTACAATCCATACTCAAGAGATACTTAGTAATAGCCTTAACTTAAATTTTTAATGATTACTGTTACATTTTATACTTGTTTGGGGGCAAATTACACACACATGAACATACACACACACATGCACATGTATACCTTTATTTATTTATATACACACATATGTATACACACATATGTATGTATGTGTATGTATCTGTTTTGTTCTCACAGAAGGCAAAGGATCAGATATATCTCCCCTTCTCTTTCCTAACTCCTAATTGTGTATCTTTTGCAATTGTCCTATTGTACTTCATTCTACTCATTTTCTTTCTTCCTTTACTCAATCACTAATTTATTTATTGATTCAAACCAGCAGTCATCAAGCATATATTAATTCATGAGGGACTATGGTCAAAACTGACCAAATGGGACATAGTTTCTTCTTTCTTTTAACTTGTTACAACTGGAAACCAGAAAAAAAAAAAAGCTTAGAGATTCACCTGTGCTGGACAACAATTATCCAAGTTGAAGAAACAAAAACAAAAACAAAAAGACTTCAATAGTCATGTTAGGTAGAAAACAACTACAATAAGCAAAATTAAAAATTGACAAAGATAGTAATTATCTAGGGAAACAGGGAAGTCAGGACAACCCTGTAGAGCATAAAGATGTCTGATCTCCAACCTCCTTAACCATTCTTTCTAGCTGCTGTTTGTTACTTGGGTTGTTTGGCTACCAACTTCCCTAAATGCTTACAATGCTTTAATCAGGGTGGGGTTTGCAAATTTGACATCACCTTAGAAATACAATACAATTTTGATATCAGATATCCACACATTATTCTAAAATAGATACATAGCAGCATTAGAATGTCTCTGGAATCACTATGGAAATTTACTTTAATAGTTACTATAGCAACCAACTCTAAACTTTCACAAAATATATGCTCTTAAATGTCTTGAGAATGTATGAATGTAATGTGATCTGTGCTGAAAGATTCTTTATTTCTCTACTCAGCATCTCTTATTTGCTGCATGTAGCACCAATTATTTATTAAAAATGACTAGGTAGGAGAGGGCAATTCCAAGCATTTTGCCAATTGTATTTTGAATTTAAACTTATTTCTGATGGGTACTGTCAATCTTACTACTGTTAAATTATTTCTCTTAATCTATCCAACCAATTAGTCACTCATTTCTTCTATTCTCAATACAGAACCAGGGAAAGGTTGTCATGTCAATAATACAGAATAATTTAAAAAGAAAATGCCAACAAGGAGCTCATACCTGCAGGCTTGGCCAGCATAAAATGAGCTTTTCAGCATGGAAAACAATGGAGGGGCACAGTGGACCTCAAATCATACAAGTGTATAGCAACAATTGGAAGGACAAAGGAAATGTGGGGGCTCTCCTATACAGTCTCTTATTGGTATCAATGCTTTTGTCTAAAAAACTCAGATTTATATATATTTGGTTAAAACTCATTTTTAATAATCTCTAATGACTTTTGAGAGCCACAGAAAACTATAAGCAGTTGAAAATGTTCATTATGTCCTAAAAATCATAAAGTTATGGACTTATAGTTGTACCTATTGACTGGGACAAAGAATGCAAAATATTTTCTTTAAAAGTAAAGAATCGACCACAAATTTTGCAAAAATACTAATTTAAAATCTCAATTTTTATCCTCATATCTCAGACTTGTTTATTTGCATTTTATATCTTTAACTGTAGGAGACAATTGTCAAGATTATAAAACTTCAGTCCCAATGGCTAGTATACTAAGTTATAGCTTATTATCAAGAAGAAGGATTGTCTAAACAGTGTCTAAGAAAGGATTGCAGGGTAGATCATGGACATGGTGTTTACAGTCATATGTTGTAAAAACAAAATTTTATAGTAAACTCTGGGAATTAAGGTTAATCTCAGTACTTAGAATTAAGAATCTATGTGCAGATATTAATTGGATATTATTTGTGGGTTATGTCCATTTCCCTTCTTATTGTTATGACTACTGCTCTTAATGGTAGGTCATATATCCATGGCCATACAAAAATAAATTAAATGCCACTTTTGTATTCACATTTTTTTAATGTTTTCCTTAATTTGTGTGTCTCTTCATCTACATGTATTTCTAGAGTATTGGCTTTGACCTCTTTCCTTTTGTTTGTTTGTTTTTTCCTATTCTTATTTGTATTCATTTTATTATTATTAAATTATTATTATTATTATTATGTGCTTGTTTGTTTCTAATGAGAGAAAAAGAAATTGTGTGATTTGGGTAGTAAGAGAGGTATGGAGGCTCTGGGACAAGTTGGGGATAGGGAAAAATAACCAGAATATATGTATAAAATATATCAAGGAAAACACACTTTTAAAATGAGTCGATAAGTTTTTATTAATAAAAAATAATAAATGTTCTGTAAACATGAGTCATATGAATAGATAGATACTTGGTAGGCAAAAATGCTTGCTGTGTAAGGATGAGAATCTGAATTTAAAACTGAATATTAATATGCTAAGAATATTTATGATTTGTGCTTGTTTATGATGTCAGTGCTGAGGAAGTAAATACAGATCTCTGGGACTTGATGGTTATCTGTCTTAGCCCACCTGACCAGCCCACGTCTTAGGGTGATATCTGTCCTCCAAAAACAATATTAAGGAACAGACAAACAAAATCAAGATGGACACATGTGAGAACTGATATTTTTGGATTAATTTCTGGACTTCACAAGTACATGTATGCATGAATACATTCTGTGTATTAGTTACCTTTCTATTTCTCTATCAAAACATAATGACCAAGACAAACTACAGAGTGGATGTATACTTGGGCATATGGTTACACAAGAATAAAGGGTAAGAATCTAGAATCACTATCGAAGGGAGAGGAAGAAGCATGGCAGCTGGGCAACATAGTAGCCAGAACAACTGAGAACTCATATGTGAAACTGAAATTATGGAGCATGAAGGATGAACTAGAATGATGTGTGATTTTTGCAATTTTAAAGCCCATCCCCAAGTACACATGTCTTTCAACAAGGTGATACATCCTAAATATGCCCACAGAGAACCACCAACTAGAGTAATTGTATTCAGACATAAAGGGCTAAGATGTCCACTTTCATTCAAATGATCACATTCTGTTTCCTAGTTCTTATGGGCTCGTGGCCATATTGTAATACAAAATGTATTTTGACCAACTTAAAAGTCTCTGATATCTATAAGTTTCAACATAACTTAAAAGCTAAAGTTCTCTTCTGATACTGTAGTGAACTTTTAATTACAAGTCCTTGAAAACTGAAAGACAACATACAATAAAGTATAGGATGTTAATTACTATTACAAAAGGGATGTGGAAAGGCATAATGAGGCAATATTGGAACAAGAAAAACCAAAACAGTAAGGCAAATATTGAATCCTGTAGCTCCCTGCCTGTAACATACATCATTTTCGGTTGTGTTCTACTCCTAGTGTGCAAATATCCTAGACATATATATCCCACAGTTGTGTTCTCACCTATATCATGGGGGGCTCCACTGAAACCCAGGTTTTACTTTCACATCTTGATGGAATGCACTATCTGTGCCTTCATTCTGGGACTTCCCTGTCACACACTAACTGCTCTCATCATCTCTCTGAAACTATGAAGGAAAGTCCAAGACTTCTTTGCTTTTGTATTTTTCTTGATTATAAGTCCACCATCATGTGAACTAAACTGTCAAGTGTGGTTTCAACTTCAGTCCTTTGAATGCAATTAGTAATAACTTTGGATTCTAGTTATTTGGCCTTGGGCAGAAATGTCTTAATCTTATTTTCTTTGAGTTGTGTGTGGCCTAGAGTTCTTACTTCCTGTTAACTCAATGCTGACTATGCATCCTTTCTTTAACGGTTCCAATATCTTAATCTCTGTCAGAGCAAGCTATGGGTGCAAGATTAAATTTGCCAGTCCTTTTTCTCTTCAAACTTTATATTTATATTATTTTGTTCTGTTCAATTTTCTCTTTTTTGTCATATGCTTGCATAAGAGTGCTTACTAATAACTACATAGCAATTGATATTAGGCTGCACTGAAATCTTTTCAGCCCAAGAAATTAGTCCATTTATTTAACATTTACTTTCAGGCATATTCTTGGGACATGGGGAAAAAAGCCACTTTGTTGTAGTAGCCAATTAGCCTCTACTCAAATAGTTCCTGCAGGGAAGCACACATTCCTTGCTACACACACACACACACACAAATACACACACACACACACACACACACACAAACACACATACCCACACTTTATTTTAATATACCTTAAAGAGCTCAATGGTTGGGCCACTTCATAACCTCCACACAGCTAGCACACTCTCCCTCCAATATAGTTGACATATTACTTGCTAAAACCTATATTCCAACTTGTCTGTCAAAGATCTAGTACTGCAGCCCTCCTGGGCCATGATCTCTAGCTATTACATGTTGGCTGTCTCTCTATCCAGCACATTTCTCAGGTGTAGCAGCCACTCCACTTCCAGCATGGTGGCTCTCTCCCTTCCTGATCCTTCCTTAGTCTCTTGGCCAGGAATTCTAAAGTCCTGTCTCTGTCTCTCTGCCCAGACACTGGCTGCCAGCAACAATATTTATCAATCAAAATGACATAGGGGTAGTGTCCTTTTTCATCTTACATACAGATATGTGGATTCCCGTGTATTTGGGGAACCAAATTAACATAAGTAGCTTTAGACAAAATGCACAACACATATATTCCCCCAAAATACTGAAGGAATACTTCCTAGCACCATTACTAATATTGTTCATCTCTGAAACTTCTTGAGGTAGACATCCACAATTTTGGCATCTCTCAGTACTACCGTTTTTGCAAACTTATATTAGAATGGCCCAATAAGCTTCATTTACAGGGTTGAATCATTTTTCTTGTCCTAAAGTCTTTCACATAATACCAAAAACAGAATGGCCAGGTTTGTCACAGCAATAATCCATTGTTTGGTACTAACTTTTGTATTAGTTAATTTTCTGTCTTTGTGAAAAACCACTATGATAAAGGCAATTTATTTATTTGGGCTTATATTTCCAGAGGGAAAAGAGTCCATCACCATCACAACAGGGAACCCATGGCCTCTGGCAGGCATAGCAGCTGGATCAACTGAGAGAGCACGTCTCAAAACAAAATCAGGAAGCATAGAGGGCAAATATATTTTCAACCTCAAAGTCTATCCTCAGTGGCTCATTTATTCATCAACAACACACCTTCCCTCTGTACCTAACTAAAAAGGACCTCAAACTGAGAAGTCAGGATTCAAGAAGCTAAGCCTTTGAAGAGCACTCTTATTCAATGTAAGGCATGTGCGTGTAGGCACACGTGTGCTCACACACACACACACACACACAGGGAGGGACAGTTATGGGGAGATATATACTCACAATAAAATGAAGGTATATGACAGAAGACTCCCATAGGCTCACTGTGTTGAAAGATGCATATCTACTCTATCCCAAACATTTACTGGAATGTTCTTGGATCTCTAGTTTAGAGTACAGCCATACTGCTGCACTCCATTTGTACTTTAGAGGAAAATGTCTGGAAGATGTCTAGGCTCTCAGTAGAATTAGTTATAAACACAAAAATAAAAGTTGCTGTGGTTTGAATGAGAATGGCCCCCATCTACTCACATGTTTGAGCACTTGGTCTGCAGTTGGTGGAACTGTTTAAGAGGGATTGGGAGCATGGACTTGTTGGAGGAAGTATGTCACTCAGGGTGAGCTTCTAGGTTTCAAAACTTTTGCACCATTCCCAGCATGCCTCTCTCTCTCTCTCTTTCTCTCTCTCTCTCTCTCTCTCTCTCTCTCTCTCTCTCTCTCTCTCTCTCTCTCTCTCTCCCCTAGTGTTTATGGTTCAAGATACTCATCTTGTTCTTGCATTCTGCCATAAGGATTCTAAATCTCTGAAACCACAAACCAAATAAAACCCTTTCTTTTATAAGTTTTCTTTTTTTTTCAAAGATTTATTTATTTTATGTAAGGACACTGTAGCTGTCTTCAGACGCACCAGAAGAGGGTGTCAGATCACTTTACAGATGGTTGTGAGCTACCATGTGGGTGCTGGGATTTGAACTCAGGACCTTTGGAAGAGCAGTCAGGTGCTCTTACCCACTGAGCCATCTCTCCAGACCTTTTATAAGTTTTCTTGGTCAAAGCATTTTATCGTAGCAATCAAAGAGTAAGACAGTTGCTTATGTTTGTAGATATCAAAACTCTTCACATTTAAGAATCAGCACATCTCCCTGATCATTCGTTCTTTTGTAGTATTAAAATGAGTTACTTCTGTGAGCTAGTGCCCCCCAAAATGGACTGGTTGTCTACTAACTCAAATTCTTTATGATAGGCACTAACTGTTCTTTGTTGGGAAGAAAACCAATAACCAAGCCCTTTTCCCAAATAAAGCATTTAATTTGGGACTAACAGGCCATGATCATAATAGCAGGGAACATGGCAGCAGAATGGAAAGCATGGTGCTGGAAAATTAGTCAAGAGTTTCCATTTGATACTTAGGTACAAGACACAGTATAAATAACTGGGAAGGACATGGACTTTTGAAACCTTCAAACCCACTGCCAGTGATACATCACCTTCAATGTGACCATGCCCCCTAATCCTTTCAAAAGAATTGAAACAACTGTGGAAAGACATGTAAGCATATGACTGTCATTATAATTCAAATTGCTATAGGTAGTCTAAACAAAAGATTATTAGGTGCTTAGAGAAGATCTGTGATTAAGATCTAGTATAAGCTTGAATATGGTGGTATCTTTTGCTTATTTAGAATTCTGAGTAGAACTGAGTAGAAAAAGGTAATCAAATATTAAAGTAACTTTGGGTTATGGGTTAGTATTTATGTGTATAAATGACTGTTTTTATAATAATCAGAATATGGTTAAAATTATGGTTTCAAATATGTGAGGCAGAGCATTAATCTCTACAAGACTTTTGGAGATTGAGTAAGTGTTCATATCCTACTAAGATATCTTCTGAGGGTAGATATAAAAAGTTCTGTGATTCATTGGAATATGAAAGTTGAAATGCATACTTCATAAAATGTCATTTTCTTGCCACTAGTACAACTATTTTTGAACTGAGTTGAATCAGTGGTCTGATGCCGATATAACTTTTTTATTCTTTCTGTTTCAATAATAAATATAAGTTGAGCATTGGATATGAGCCATTTTCAACAAGTTATAAAAACACATACAGATTTTAAAAAGTCATCAACAAGAAAATATCAATTGCTAGAAGCAATGTATTTGTTTTTATTACATCAAATATATATGAAAGAAAATGCTAATGAGAATTGAGTTTCTTTTTAACACCTTGACAGTTCCAACTGCTTTTTGTATTGATATTAATTTACCACAAAATTGAAAGTAATTGCTAAAATTAAATTTAAACTATCTAAAAGGTTTTCACTTAACATTAGCAAGTCAAAAGAATTCTAAAATTAAAGTTGAGGAGAAAAAAAAAATAAACTACATTTACATAGGATAAGCCAAATTGGAAAGAAAATGCCTTAAAACACTCGAAGTTCAACTTGATATTCTCTTGTCTCACTTTGTAAAAATTTGGTTAAATATATGTTTTTGGCCAATGATGTGAAACATAACATGAAATAATGAACTAAAAATTCGGTGAAAATTAATTCTGATCTGAATAAACAATATGTGTTTATTCAGAAGAACCAGAAACACTCCGTCGAGGTTCTTTAAGGAAGATGTTTTGAAGGAAAGATACTATGACGTCATTGATGCACATTATTGACATTGTTTTTTTTTTTTCTTTCTTTTTTCTCATAGTATAGATAGCCAGGCATTCAGCTTGATATACTGTTATTACTGATTTACAAATTGTGCCTCTACATTTTGAGGTGGGAATCTCACTATTTATCCCAGGCTGGTCTTGCACATACTCATAGCACTTGCTGTCACAGACTTGTTATTCTCCTGTTTCAATCACTACTGCAGAGACAGTTATAGGCCTATGGCACATGCGATAAGACCTGGTCCCTTCACCTTTGTTATCCTAAGCTTCTTCCACTCCCTTAAAGGGATCCACACTTATCATGTCTGTGTTTTAGTTTAGAGTCCCAATAGACATTGATGATTCATGTTGTTAGATTCTAAACTATCACTCACTTGCTCTGAGCACTTGGCTTATATATACTCTTCTTTAAATGTAAAGTAATGTACAAAGAAAAAATGGGGATAGCACATATTTGGGATATTTGCTAGCTCATGTTCCTGCACAAATGCATTTGGCACCATGTTGTCTGTGCTTTGTCTGTTGAAATTTCTTGTTCGTTTTTTCTCCTAATCCTTATTATCCTAACTGACAATAATCTTTACATCCATTTTGTGAGGTGGAAAAAAATAATCTCTGTAGGGTTGCTGCATATGTACTCAGTGGGAAATTGATAATTAGCATGTGTAAATAGATATATTATGCAGCTATTTCCAATGATTGGGTTAAATTAAATCACTAAACAGTGAGTTACATGATTAGTCTTTATTAACGGATTTAAGGAATCATTAGGTTTCTGTAATTTTCTGAATCCATAATATACTACAAGAAATCCAGTACTACCCATTTCTTGACAGAAATTTAACTGCTGAAAATTCCACTGGGGTTAAAAACTTCCCGTATTTTCCATGTTAGTTCCCAGATGTCCATTTTTGTTTTTCAATGGTTTTTGTGTGTGTATGTATTTATATTTGTATGAGTATGTATGTGTGTTTGTATGTCTGTGGATGTATGCATGTGTTTTTCTGCATGTAGTTGAGAATATGTCTGGGGGGCATAAAGGGGTATCTATAATAGTACCATCTTTGAAAGGAATAAGTAACAAATTAGGAGAAGTGCAAAACTCTGGTGTTACATAAAATCATAAATTTATTATATATCCAATGAGTTTTACTCCTTGTGCTGTTCTCTATTACCTTGAGCTGATCACATTCATTCTTTGCTGAAATTAAATATAATAATTCCTTGCTAGGAAAGATTTCCAAGATTGTTTAGTATTTCTTCAGCTCTAGAGCCAACATTTCTTTTCATATATAAATACCCTATAATTCATATAATTCAGCTCATTCCTTGGTGATGTTCTCATACTGAATTGAGATCTAAAGTTTTTTTCCCTTATAAATAGATCTGTAATATTTTCTAGAAAATATTTATTTTATGAATAAAACAGTGGCTTTCATGCTAGATTTGATAGAAGAATCTATCTTCTCAGACAGTGTTTCACTAGAGTTGGTTCGAGGTTTCCATTTTTATTTAATACGTAGCATACCTATGTCTAAAGTATATATTCAGGTTCTTGCTAGACTCCTCAATTTTATATACCTGGTAAAACATCAGTGTACAAAAGAATCATTATTTGATGAATCAAGTGCTTTGCCCTTAATGTGAAATGATAAGTATTTAGACTTTATAATGTCATAGCCTTCCTCTCTCTCCTTTCTTTATTTCTTTTTTTTCCATTCTTTACTTAATATTGCAGTTTCTTTTTTTTTATTTTTATTTATTTTATTTTATTTTTTTAATTTACATTCCAAATCACTTCCCCTTTCCCGTTTCCTCCCTCCCCGAAAGTCCCATAAGCCCCTTCCCTCCCTCTTTTCTCCATTCAACCCCCTCTCGTTTCTCTGTCCTGGCGTTCCCCTACATCCAGTCTTTCCAGGACCAGGGGTCTCTCCTTCCATCTTCTTAGAAATCTATTGATATGCGGATTGTGTCTAGGGTATCCGAGATTCTGGGTCAATATCCCCTTATCAGTGACTGCATACCATGTGTGTTCTTTTGTGATTGGGTTACCTCACTAAGGTTGATATTTTCAAGTTCTGACCATTTGCCTAGGAATTTCGTGAATTCATTGTTTTTAATTGCAGAGTAGTATTCCATTGTGTAGATATACCACATCTTCTGAATCCATTCCTCCGTTGAGGGACATCTGGGTTCTTTCCAGCTTCTGGCTATTATAAATAAGGCTGCTATGAACATAGTGGAGCATGTGTCCTTATTGCATGCAGGTAAAGCCTCTGGGTATATGCCCAGGAGTGGTATAGCCGGATCCTCCGGGAGTGTCATGCCCAGTTTTCTGAGGAACCGCCAGACTGCTTTCCAGAGTGGTTGTACCAGCCTGCAATTCCACCAGCAGTGGAGGAGTGTTCCTCTTTCTCCACATCCTCGCCAACAACTGCTGTCTCCTGTGTTTTTGATCTTAGCCATCCTGACTGGTGTGAGATGGAATCTCAGGGTTGTTTTGATTTGCATTTCCCTAATGACTAAGGATGATGAACATCTCTTTAGGTGCTTCTCAGCCATTAGATATTCTTCAGGTGAGAACTCTTTGTTTAGCTCTGTACCCCATTTTTAATAGGGTTACTTGGCTCTCTGGAATCTAACTTCTTGAGTTCTTTGTATATCTTGGATATTAGCCGTCTGTCGGATGTAAGGTTGGTAAAGATCATTTCCCAGTTAGTTGGTTGCCGCTTTGTCTTTTTGATAGCGTCTTTTGCCTTGTAAAAACTTTGTAATTTAATGAGGTCCCATTTGTCTATTCTTGATCTTAGAGCATAAGCTATTGGAGTTCTGTTCAGGAAATTCTCCCCTGTGCCCATATGTTCAAGGTTCTTCCCTAGTTTCCCTTCTATTAGTTTCAGTGTGTCTGGTTTTATGTGGAGATCTTTGATCCACTTAGAATCTTACCAAAAGTAATACACAGATTCAATGCAATCCCCATCAAAATCCCAACTCAATTCTTCATAGAGTTAGAAAGAGCAATTCAAAAATTCATCTCGAATAACAGAAAACCCAGAATAGCTAAAACTATTCTCAAGAGTAAAAGAACCTCTGGGGGAATCTGTATCTCGGACCTCAAGCTGTACTACAGAGCAATAGTGTTAAAAACCGCATGGTATTGGTACAGTAACAGACATGTAGATCAATGGAACAGAATTGAAGACCCAGAAATGAATCCACACTCCTATGGTCACTTGATCTTTGACAAAGGAGCTAAAACCATCCAGTGGAAAAAAGATAGCCTTTTCAACAAATGGTACTGGCTCAGCTGGAGGTCAACATGCAGAAGAGTGCAAATTGACCCATCCTTATCTCCTTGCACTAAGCTCAATTCTAAGTGGATCCTTTCTTCCTCCGTATCTTTCTCATCCTCTACCCTTCTTCTTTTTATCATGGTTCTTAAAATCCCCAATCATAATCAATATAAACAATATCAATAATCACATACTGAAATTATTTAATAAATTATATGTGTTATTTAGTCATTAAATACTTATTTTAAGAAGCACTGGAGGAAATATGAGAGACGTTCAGAGGGTCAGAAAATCGAACAAAAATATGTAGAAGGGGGGATGAGGAACTGGGAATAGCCACTGCAGGGTCCCACACACCACGGAGACATGAGGCTCCGAGGACCTAACAGGGATGACTTTAGTCGAGATGCACAAAGAACGGGGAGATAGAACCTGTTGAGACCACCTCCAGTAGATAGGCACAGCCCATGGTCAAGGGATGGGGCCACCCAACCCTCTCAAAGTTTTTAACCCAGAAATGTTTCTATCCTAAGTAAAAATAGTGACAGAAAATGGAACAGAACCTGAAGGAGAGAGGCCAACTGGGGACTGCCCAGCCCGAGGAACTATCATGTCCACAGACACCAAACCCAACAATGTTGCTATGGTCAAGAAGTGCTTGCTGACAGGAACCTAGTGTGACAGCTCCTTAGGAGGTCCAGCCAACAACTGACTTATGCTGATGTGGGTGCTTGAAGCCAACCATCAGACTTAGCTCAGCGAACTTGGTGGGGAAGCTTGCAGAAGGACTGGACGAGCGAAGGGGGATTTCAACCCCATTGCAAGAACAACATCGGCTGGCCTGACCACCCAGTTCTCCCAGAGTCTAGACCAACAACCAAGGAGTGTAACTGAAGTGATCCATGGATCCAGATACATATGTAGCAGAGGATGGCCTTACCTGACAGCGATGGGAGAGGAGGCCCTTGGTCCCAGGGATGTTTGATGACCCAGCATAGAGGAATGCTAAAGAGATAGGGTGGGAGAGTATGGGTGGGAGAGGGAGCATCATAATACAGGCAAAGGGGAGGGGGTCATATGTGCAGTGGGGTTGGGAGAGGGATAACTGGGAAGCAGGATATCATAGGATTGAGGGTTGGTGGAGAGGTTAACCTGAAAGTGAGATATAAATGGAATGGGATGATTAATTTAATTATACTTTTTTCATATAGGTAATCTTAGCTGTTAAACCACTTTGAAATGGGATTTCAGGGAGTAAAAGTCTCAATGGAGATAGGAAGTCTCTGAATTTACATTGGCCTCCTACCCAACTCCTATGATTGTATCATCATTGTAGTATACACTGATCTCATACAAGCCTGTTGATGTCTGTTAGACACCTGAGTACGTTTGACTAAAGAAGCACAATTAATCAGACTCTCAAATGATGTGAAAGAAAGAATATTACATGACATAGTTAGACAAAAAGCACATAGAAAGAAAATGTATCTTCATTAATACAGACCCAGATTGCATTTTCCTTATTACATGCTATATATAATTTATGCTGCATAGCATAGATTGATTTGTTGGAAGAGTTTAAAATCTATAGGAAAACAGAAGCCTTCTCTTTCGGCATCACGACAGGTCACATGCCCTCATGTCATTTTTATTCTAGAATTGTATGTCATTGACTTAGATAGACAAACTTTCTTCCTGCCCACAAAAACTGTGTCAATAACTATTAATGTCTTGTCATTGTTTCATAAAAGTGTTAATTTGTTTCCATGAGAATAAACTGTGTATCAAATTGGAATTTGCTCTTACTTTAATCATAAATAGATATTGAAACATTGTTTTAAAATACTTTTTTCATATAGGTAATCTTAGCTTTTAAACCACTTTGAAATGGGATTTCAGGGAGTAAAAATCTCAATGGAGATAGGAGATTTCTGAATTTACATTGGCCTCTTACCCAACTCCTATGATTGTATCATCATTGTAGTATAAACTGATGTCATACAAGCCTGTTGACTGTCTGTTAGCCACCTGAGTACATTTGCCCTTATCCTGGGACTTCTCCTCACTCATCTTAATTCCACAGAGAATAAAATGAAAAGGACCATGAGTCAGATAAATAGTCTTTGTTGTATTACATTCAGCCTGAAATCTTGAAAACATTTAGACTGCTACATTTTGACAGTTTGCTGAAAATAAAGGTCAATGTTTAATATCATCATTGAATTGGCTATTCAGCCAAATTAGGCCCTTGGTCCTGTAAAGGCTCCATGCCCCCTTGTAGGGGAATGGAAGGGTGGGGACACAGGAGTGGGTGGGTGGGTGGGTGAACACCCTCATAGAAGCAGGGGGAGGGGGAATGGGATAGGAAATTTTATGGCGGGGGGACCAGGAAAGGGGATAACATTTGAAATGTAAAGAAAATATCCAATAAAAAATTATCATTACTAACAGAGTCAGCAGTGATCTAATCCAATTTTTTTTTCCTGCTGAAGTCCATGCAATAATACTGAAGATGTGGCAAGCTGCTTGTGCTTTCCTCACAACTTTCCACTGTTGGATTCTACAGATTCCCATATTCAGCTTAGAACAAAGGGTAGAGGAAAAACCTGCTCAGAGAAGCAAGGAATGGGGACAGTGGAAGAGACTATGACTCAAAACATGTATTTCTTATCAGATATTTCTTTAGTTACAGTAGCAGGTAAATTGCTGTTCAAACAGCACCTTATCTGATCCAACCCTGCAGAATTATGCCTTGGTAGTAAGCAAATGATGTCAGGTTTTTTTTTTCACTCCCAGACCACATCAGAGAAACTTTCATTAAAATATAAGGTGTGTGTGTGTGTGTGTGTGTGTGTGTGTGTGTGTGTGTGTGTGTATGCACACACACATATGCACAGAAGTGTGTGCTATAAAAATCATTCGTATGTTTCCAATTTATTGCATGAAAACAATTCTTAGTCATTCTCTTAGCTCTATGAGAACTTCCTCAGTTCCTCCAAGAAATGGAAGAAAGCTTGCACATAGAAATGTAGGTTGAGTTCTCTGGTGGATATTTTGGGTCACTTAAATTTACTCTAATATCATCTGCAAATAGTGATATTTTGACTTCTTCCTTTGAGATTTGTATCCCTTTGACCTGCTTTTGATGTCTAATTGCTCTAGCTAAAACATGAGATACTATACTGAATAGATAGGGTGTGGGAGAGCAGCCTAGTCTAGTCCCTGATTTTAGAGGGATTGCTTCAAATTTACCACCATTTAGTGTGATGTTGGCTATTGGTGTGCTGTACATTACTTTTACTATATTTAGGCATGGGCCTTGAATACCTGATCTTTTAACATTAAGGAATGTTGAATTATGTCAAATGCTTTTTCAGCGTCTAATGAAATGATTATGTGGTATTTTTTCTTTGAGTTTGTTTATGCAGTGAATTATATTGATGGATTTCCATATATTAAATCATCCCTGCATCCCTGGGATGAAGCCTACTTGATCGTGATGAATGCTCGCTTTGATGTTTTCTTGGATTCGGTTTTCGAGAATTTTATTGAGTATTTTTGCATCTGTACTCAAAAGGGAAATTGGTCTGAAGTTCTCTTTCTTTGTTGGGTCTTTGTGAGCTTTTGGTATCAACATAACTGTGGCTTCATAGAATGAATTGGGTAGTGTTCCTTCTGTTTCTGTTTTGTGGAATAGTTTCAAGAATATTTGTATTAGGTCTTCTTTAAAGATCTGATAGAATTCTGTACTAAACTCATCTGTTCCTGGGCTTTTTTGGTTGGGAGACTTTTAATGACTGCTTCTATTTCTTTAGGGGTTATGAGACTGTTTATATGGTTTATTTGATACTGATTTAACTTTGGTATCTGGTATCTGTCTACAAAATTGACCATTTTATACAGATTTTCCAGTTATGTTAAATCAGGCTTTTGTAGTAGGATCTGATAATTTTTTTAATTTTCTCATTTTCTGTTGTTATGTCTCCCTTTTCATTTCTGATTCTGTTAAATTGGATACTGACTCTGTTCCCTTTAGTTAGTCTGGCTAAGAGTTTATCTATCTAGTTGATTTTCTCAAAGAACCAGCTCCTGGTGTTGTTGATGGTTTGTATAGTTCTTTTTGTTTCTTCTTGGTTGATTTCGGGTCTGAGTTTGATTATTTCCTGCCATCTACTCCTCTTGAGTGTATTTGCTTCTTTCTGTACTAGAGCATTCAGAAGGCTGTTTAGCTGCTAGTGTATGCTCTCTCCAGTTTCTTTTTGGCAGCACTCAAAACATTTTTCTCTTAGCATTGCTTTTATTTTGTCCCATAAGTTTGGGTATGTTGTACTTTCATTTTCATTAAATTCTAAAAAAGTTTTTAATTTCTTTCTTTATTTCTTCCATGAAACAAAGTTATCATTGAGTAGAGCATTGTTTAGCTTCCTTGTGTATGTGGGCCTTCTGTTGTTTTTTTTTTTTTTGCTATTGAAGCCCAGCCTTAATGTGCAGTAATCTGATAGGAGGCATGGGATTATATGAATCTTTTTATATCTGTTGAGGTCTGTTTTGTGACCGATTATGTGATCAATTTTGGAGAAGGTAACATGAGGTCCTGAGAAGAAGGTATAATCTTTTGTTTTACGATGACATGTTCTATAGATATCTGTTAAATCCATTTGGTCCACAACTTCTGTTAGTTTCACTGTGTCTCTGCTTAGTTTGTGTTTCCATGATCCATCTATTGAGGAGGGTGGGGTGTTGAAGTCTTCCACGATTATAGTGTGAGGTGCTGCAATATGTGCTTTGAGCTTTAGTAAAGTTTCTTTTATGAATGTGTGCATCCTTTCATTTGGAGCAGAGATGTTCATAACGAAGAGTTCTTCAGCAGATTTAATATAATAAGAATGGCCATCTTGCCAAAAGCAATCTACAGATTCAAAGCAATCCTCATCCAAATTTCAACTCAATTCTTCAGAGTTAGAAAAAGCAATTCTCAAATTCATTTGGAATAAGAAAAAACCCAAGACAGCAATATCTATTCTCAACAATAAAAGAAACTATGGGGGAATCAGCATCCCTGACATTAATCTGTACTTCAGTTCCATAGTGATAAAAATTGCATGGTATTGGTACAGTGACAGGCAGGTAGATCAAAAACTACAATTGAAGACCCAGAAATGAACCCACACACCTATGGTCACTTGATCTTTGGCAAAGGAGCTAAACCCATGCAGTGGAAAAAAAGACAGCATCTTCAACAAATGGCAAATTTTCAGGTGGTCAACATGTAGAATAATGCAAATTGATCTATTCTTATCTCCATGTACAAAGTTCAAGTTCAAGTGGATCAAGGACTTCCAAAGAAAACCCAATACACTGAATCTAGTAGAAGGGAAATTGGGGAAAAGTCTTGAATACTTGGGCACAGGGGAAAAGTTCCTGAACAGTACACTAGTGGCTTATGCTCTAAGATCAAGAATTGACATATGGGACCTCGTAAGATTGCAAAGCTTCTGTAAGACAAAGGACACTGTCAATAGGATAAACCAGCAACCAACAAATTGGGAAAAGATCTTTACCAATCCCACATCTGATACAGGGCTAATGTCTAATACATACAAAGAAGTTAGACTCTAGAAAATCAAATATCCCTATTAAATGGGGAATAGACCTAAACAGAAAATTCTCAACTGAGGAAACTCGAAGGGCTGAGGAACACCTAAAGAAATGTTCTACATCCTTAGTCATCAGGGAAATGCAAATCAAAACAACCATGAGATTTCACCTCATACCTGTCAGAATGGCTAAAATCAAAAACTCAGGTGACAACAGATGCTGGCCAGGATGTGGAGAAAGAAGAACACTTCTCCATTGCTGGTGGTTTTGCAAGCAGGTACAACCACTTTGAAAATCAGTCTAGTATTTCCTCAGAAAATTGGACATAGTGCTACCTGTGGACCCAGCTACACCACTCCTGGGCCTATACCCAGAATGTACTCCAACGTGTAATAAGGTTACATGCTCCACTGTGTTCATAGCAGTCATATTTATAATAGCCAGGATCTGGAAACAATGTAGATGTCCCTCCAAAGCGGAATGGGTACAGAAAAGGTGGTACATTTACACCATGGAATACTATTCAGCTATTAAAAACAACTACTTCATGAAATTCGCAGGCAAATGGATGGAACTTGAGAATATTATCCTGAGTGAAGTAACTCAGTCACAAAGGAATAAACACAGTATGTACTCACTGATAAGTGGATATTAGCCCAAAAGTTCAGAATACCCAAAATTTAATTCAGAGATAATATGAAGCCTAAGGAAAAGGAACACCAAAATATGGATGCTTCAGTAATTTTTAGAAGGGTGAAAAAATTACTCACAGGAGGAAATATAGAGACAAAGTGTGGAGCAGAGTCCACACTCTGGAATGAAAGGCCATCCAGAGACTGACCCACCTGGGGATCCATCCCATTTACATCCACCAAACCTGGACGTTATGGTGGATCCCTGGAAGTTCTTGCTGATGCAAGCCTGATATGACTGTCTCCTGAAAGGCTCTGCCAAAGCCTGACTAATACAGAGGCAGAAGCTTGCAACCAACCATTGGCCTGTGCTTGGGAGTCCCTGATGGAGGATTTGGAGAAGGGACTGAAGCATCTGAGGGTTTTACTGCCCCATGGAGAGAGCAACATTGTCAACAGGCCAGACCTCCTGGAGATCCCAGGGACTGGACCACGAGCCAGAGAACACACATGTAGTGACCCATGGCACTGGCCACATATGTGGCAGAAGATGGCCTTTTTGGACATCGGTGGGAGAAGAGGCCCTTGGGCCTGAGGGTGTTCAATTCTCCAGTGTAGGTGAATGCCTGATGAGGAAGATGGGGGTGGGTGGGTGGGGGAGCACCCTCATAGATGTAGGGGAGGTGGAATGGGATAGGGGGTTTCTGAAGGGGAGACCTGGAAATGGGAAAACATTTGAAATGTAAATAAAGAAAATATCCAATAAAAAAATGTTGGTGGAAAGAGAAAGCAGGGCAGTCACATTTTACAGGTTGCTTCAGTCACTTTTCCTCTTTCACTCCAGTCTTTTGTCATCATTTATGAAATCTTGACCTACTTCTGTTATACTAGATACCTCATTTCTTACTTTAAATACAAGGCTAGTAGGCTGGGAAATGAAAACTTAAGTCTATATACAATGAATACATTACCTTTATAAACATTGTGAAGTATATTAACTAATACAGACTAGAGAGGAAATAATAACAGAATTCTAGACTGTGACTCTAGACTACAACAATAACACCTTGGAAAAATACACCCCAGTTGCTCAGACCTCTGTACACAGTTTTAAGCATTAATGAGATTTTTCTTCCTAATGTTCTCCCCAAAGAACTGTGTTGTTTTTCATTCCTAGTTCTCCACAATAGACTTATTAACAAACCTTTAGATAAACTCTCTGTGCATCATTCTTTATTAACATTACTGTTAATAGGACATTAAATAAAACCTTCACATATAGTGGATGAAACAATACCACTAAATTTCAAGTTTGAAAAGGATAAAATATCTTCGCAATTATTTTGTCATGGTGAAATAAAAACTTTGTCTAAAGGATGAAATAGGTGATAGGAAATTTGTTCATTACAAGATTAGTGCCTTTAAAATTGCAAATTGAAATCACCCAAAGAAGAATAAATGTTTTTGAACCCATCCAGTATTATTATAGAAATGTCCTATGATGCATGATATTCTCTGCTTAAAAATGACTTATTGGTGTACATGGTGCTGGCAAGATGATTTGAAGAGTAAAAAGTTTTCTTCCAATCCTGACAACCCAAGTTCTGACTCCTGTACCTACACGATGAAAGAAGAAAATTAACTCAAGGAAGTTTGGAATGTTTGCATGCATGGTGTGTGTGTGTGTGTGTGTGTATGCATGCATGTGTGTATGTATGTGTGTGTATACTAAACACAATATAATTTTTAATTTTAATATTTCATGGCTACTCATTAATTTTTGTGCAAATTTTGTAGAAACTTATATTCCTCAGTACACTGGTGAAACTCATTGGGTCATCAAAAATTAAAATAAAAAGATCAGGGTGAATAGGAGAATGAAATGAAAGTATAAGAGAGCTGTTGAGAAGTGGAAGGGGATAGGAAAGAGTAACATGGAGTAAATAGATTTGAAACATATTATTCACTTTCATAGACATTTCATAATAAACACCATTGTTGTTCATAATTAGCATTAAATAATAAAGCCCCTAAAGCAAAAGGCCAGCCCAGCTTGCTATTGAGTATGCAGGAAAGGAGTACAAGAAAGGGAAGAGAAAAAAATGTTAACTGCTAATTTTAAAAGTCCAAACAAATTATTATAGCATTTATAAATATGATAAATATGCCAAAACTGAAAAAAATGACTAGAATATTATTCTAGTTAAAGGGATATAATTAACTGTGGTTTTAATCAATACTTATCTACTTGTCTGGTTGAGCCAATCTATATGTAGATGAAATTCAGCATGAGAAATTTAAAAGCAAAAAATATGACAACTTGGCTAGGTAGTCTTTGTGAATGACAAATATATGTTTATAAAATCACTGTAAATATCAAGTGGCAAATGCCCTTCCAAGTGCTAACTTGGAATTGGGGATAAATGAGGTGGATTCTAAGTCATGGATATATCTCAATGAGAGAAGCCAGAAGAGAAGAAGGCGGTGGGTTTTGACTCACAGAACAAGCTGGGAACTGAGATAGAGAGGTTCCAAATGTTTAGGAAATAGCCAGGTCTATAATGAATGCAGGGTGATAGCTTTGAAGTTCTTAATTAGACATTATTTTTTAACTTCTTAAAAAGAGTACACATAAAATGTGACCCTTCCAAGGTACAGGGAATATTGTGAAAATAGGGGGCAGAAAGGATATAGAACCCAAGGATAAAGGGAATTTATTAAGAAAAGTTGTCTTCCAGAAATGACAGTTTTCTTGAACTCATTAATTTACTGCAGTTATGGTTATCTGCACAAGATCTACAGAAGACTGAACCCTTCAAAAATTTATACTCAATAGGAAAGGGGCCCACGAGGCTATATACCTCCAAAAGGAACTATTACACTATGTTTTCAGGGAAAGGGTGTCCTTTTTGTTAGTTATGTAGCCACTAATAAGTTGCCCATGCCCCAGTAAGTAACCTCCTACCTGTGCTTTTACAAGCAGCTCCAATTAAACTCAGTGGATTATGCACACAATGAAAACCTGAAAGTAGGAGGAAGCACTGATGGGAGAAAGTTTTTGCCATTTGAAACAGGGATATGTAAAAATGACTAAAATTAATTATATGCATGTATGAAACCATCAAAGAATTAAAAATAGTATATACCATAAAATTTTATTATGAAATAATTCTAAGTACAGATGAGCTGTTATGAATGAGGACAGTATATTAAGGATGGCCACCTTTAGGGAGCAGAGGTAAGTTCTTGATGGTAAAGCATGTATGGCAAGAACATTCTTAACACTTACTGTCTTCTGTGTCTTCGCTGTTGCACTTTTACAATTTGAATCTTGCTGGCTAGAATTGCATTAGATTTTCAATCTCATAGACTTCCATTTAATTCTGTATTGCTAGATTTCTTCAGTCTATTGTACTCTTTTCTCTATTCTTTTTTTGGTCAACTTCTCATCCTTAGGTTCAAAACCCAAATTCTTCTCTTCTTTCATTTTTCTGAGTTAATATTGACTCTGACTGAGAATATTCACCTAATTTGAATACAATGTCATCTTATGTGTATTAGGTAGTAGGAAAACACAGCAAGTTTCATTCATGTAGAAAGGAAAGAAAAATGTTTACTTTTAAATGGAAGATCCGGTAGGACTTATGAAAATGAAGTATAAAGATGAATAAATATGAAAGAGTAAAATTTACCTTTTGGGATTAGATTAGAAAGAAGTGTACTTTATAACAAGACCAAGCTGTCAATTAACATGTGTCTGTCACAGACTGAAATGCATACTCTAATGACTTATATTATTTATCCAAATAAAACCACATTAATACCTGGTGTTTTGTATTTGTTTTGGTTTTCTTTGTTTAAAGTGGGAGGTGGCAGATCAAAGAACTTCAGAGTTCTAAGCAACATGATACTTAATATATATTGGTAATTTTCTCTGAGCTGAAAACTTTCCAACCTCGACAGAAATTTCTTAAAGCATAGCTTGTAAAATCAGGATGAAACGGGCTAATTTTAGGACAGTGCGTTTTCAAGGAGGTGAATCCGCAGAATGTTCAATTCAGTTGTCTTCGAAATATTTCTACTTCTATAAATAACCCCTCAGCTATACTCCTGTAAGTAGCCACTCATTTACATTCCTGTCAGTAACCCTAATTAGTGTCCTTGGTTCAGCAAGTTGGATTTGGGTACTGTATGTACTTTTGTTTCTCATCTGTACGGGGTGAGTAGACATTTGTTCTCAAGTTATAGTGTCACACAATAACTATCTTGAGCCTCTAGCTCTTTTCCTCAATCTATGAGACGCTTAGATTTCTGATATTGAATGGTGGAAAGAAGTGGATGGAGATGCTTTGTGCTTGCTTTCAGTTTGGACTTTGTCGGCTACATTTACAGTTGCGTGTAGTCACGCTTAACAGAGGGCTGGGAAATACATGGCATAAATACTGAGTATCTTTTTCTGCTTTGGTAAGAGATGTCATTAATCAATTGTCCCAGTGTTCTCTGCTGAACCTGGGTGCTCCCTGATAGTCTTATTCTGTGCATTCCTCTGGAGAAACTCTGCTTATAAGTCAGTTTTCACGAAGTTGAAACTCATTTGCCATTCTGACACTAGAAACTTGAAGTGACACATGCTCTAGTACAAACTCAATGTGACAGTCTTAATTTCTAGTCCCATGCGGTAGCCATTCATGGTCTCACATCTTAAGCTAATTAACTGTTCAAACATTAGGTCACACTTGCTAAACTCTCTTTTATCATATGCCTACTAATTGAGCCTATTCCTCCATATCTACAACATAGATCTGCTTTTCACCCAAGGTCTGACAACAGATGTTTTCTAGCTCTTCATGTGTGACACTCTCTTTTCCCATTTGTACTGAGCAGAAATATTAAGCTAAGTTTTCCCTCTATGTTCTCAAATGCTAGTATCTACTTATTGTGATCCAATGTGTTTGTCAGAATCTCTGGATCGGGGTCATCTCCTTGTGAAACAAGCTACTCTTAAGTCTCACAGGTTTTAGAAAAATGCAAATGTTATATTTTATAATAATTTTATATAATTATATATAATTATAAATATATTTATAATTTTAATTTATAATAAAAATTACTATCAACTATTTATCAGTTACATTTATCTAGGAGTTAATCTGGGTTATGAGGTATTTTTGCAGGGTCTTCATATCTCTAATATTTGAGTATCTGTGAAACCCAACCAAGCACACTGAAAGAAGTAACCTAGTATTGGGCTTTAAATTGATAAGCTATGTTGTCTAGAAGAGGCATTTTCTGATTATCATTGTGTAACTTAATTTAAGTACTGTCTCTGACTCTGTATCTGTCTCTCTCTGTGTGTATGCATATGTGTGTGCAATGTGCCTGTTTCTGCACATGTGTGTGGATGTGTTTATGTGTGTGTATATGTGAGTGTATGTGTGACATACCTTTGTCAGGGATTAGTATGTGTGTATGTAGCATTGTAAGTATGGGAACATGTGCATTGTGTGTACATTTACTGTGGCATTGTGTGTATGGTGTTGTGTTTGTGATTGTATATATGTGCATGCAGTGTGTATGATGTGCCTTTGTGTGTGTGTGTGTGTCTGTAAGTTTATATGTGATATGGCTCTGTGTGCGTGTGTGTGTGTGTGTGTGTGTTTGCACAAACCTTGACAGATTCAATATGACTTTTTCAGAGGTCTTTATTGTTAGTTTTTCTTTCCCATACTCCTTCTTCCACCCTGTTCTCCCATATCCCACCTGTTTTTCTACATGAATGCCCATTCCTTCTTCATATCACTTATATCTCCCTTCCCCATGACTACCTAATAACTTCTGAGTTCTATGAATACTTCATTTTAACATATATAGCTAAAGATTCAAAAGTATAATCGATATATGATAAAGAAATTGTATCATTTGTCTTTCTAGATCTGGGCTATCTCATTCACAGTGATTATTTCCAATTCTATCTATTTATATGAAAATTTAATTCTTTTCTTTACAGATGAATGACATTCTATTTTGTGTATACACACACACACACACACACACACACACACACACATATATATATATATGATTTACTTAATGAGAAATGGACATAATGGACATGTAGGGTATTTCTGTTCCACAGCTATGTAGCAATGAACATGATGTGGCAGGATCTTTATAGATTACATATGTAACATTTATTCCTACATTTTGAGGAGCTTCTGGTCTGATTTTCATAGTGTCTGCACCATTTGCACTCTCAACACAGTGAGTAGTTGTTCATCCTTTCTGAATGTTCACCTCACCATTTGCTTTCAATTCTTTTGATCTTCACTATCCAAACAAAGATCAAATGTCAAAGTAGTTTTAATTTACATTTCCATGACGGTTTCTTCCCTGAGATCTATTTAGGGGGTGAGTTATATTTATTTATTTAAATATGATGAACTACTCTTGCATCACTGAAAGGGATCCAACTTGGAGCTGATAGATGATCTTTTAGATAAGCTCTTGAATTTGCCGACAAATATTTTATTGAAAATTTTGAGTATATTTTGGTCAGTGCAAATAGTATATACTTTTGTGTTTTGATATCTTTGTCTGGGTTGACATCAGTGTAATGTTGGTCATATAATATGAATTTAAAATAGTTTAAGAAACATTGTTTTGGGGGTATTTTTTAGTTTGTTAGTGCTAAATCCATCTGGACTTTGGTTCTTCTATTTGATTGGAGATACTCTATTTTATTGCTGACTCTATATTGTTTATTATTTAGCTATTTATCTCATTTTAGTTTAACTATGGTTTGATATGTGTGTTAAAAAAATAATTCATTTATTTTATATTTCTTGTTTACCAAATAGTTTTCAGAAATATGTCCTGTGCGTAAAAGTTATCTATTATAATAATTCTTCTTTTTCCTTTTGTAACTTCTTCCTCTTGGTTAATTTGGATAAAGGTTTGTCACTTTATTAATCTTTGCAAACAAACATTTTTTTGTTTTATTAAGTCTATATAAGATTTTTCACTTTTATTTCACTAATCTCTTCTCTGGTCTTGACTATATATGTCTATTGTTTAAGATTCTGATTTTCTCCAGAAATTTAAAGTCATAAAACCTACCATTACCTTGGTTTGGGAGTTCTCTCTTATTTTTTTTTTTTATTTTCTAAGGTTTTTTTTAATTACATTCAAAATCATTTCCCCTTTCCCGTTTCCTCCCTCCCCGAAAGTCCCATAAGCCCCCTTCCCTCCCTCTTTTCCCCATTCAACCCCCTCTCGCTTCTCTGTCCTGGCATTCCCCTACATCCAGTCTTTCCAGGACCAGGGGTCTCTCCTTCCATCTTCTTGGAAACCTATTGATATGTGAATTGTGTCTAGGGTATTCCGAGATTCTGGGTTAATATTCCCTTATCAGTGACTGCATACCATGTGTGCTCTTTTGTGATTGGGTTACCTCACTAAGGATGGTATTTTCTTTTTTTATCACTTTTTTCAATTATTTATTTTATTTTATTTTATTTTTAATTTACATTCCAAATCATTTCCCCTTTCCCGTTTCCTCCCTCCCCGAAAGTCCCATAAGCCCCCTTCCCTCCCTCTTTTCTCCATTCAACCCCCTCTCATTACTCTGTCCTGGCGTTCCCCTACATCCAGTCTTTCCAGGACCAGGGGTCTCTCCTTCCATCTTCTTAGAAATCTATTGATATGCGGATTGTGTCTAGGGTATTCCGAGATTCTGGGTCAATATCCCCTTATCAGTGACTGCATACCATGTGTGTTCTTTTGTGATTGGGTTACCTCACTAAGGATGATATTTTCAAGATCTGACCATTTGCCTAGGAATTTCGTGAATTCATTGTTTTTAATTGCAGAGTAGTATTCCATTGTGTAGATATACCACATCTTCTGAATCCATTCCTCCGTTGAGGGACATCTGGGTTCTTTCCAGCTTCTGGCTATTATAAATAAGGCTGCTATGAACATAGTGGAGCATGTGTCCTTATTGCATGCAGGTAAAGCCTCTGGGTATATGCCCAGGAGTGGTATAGCCGGATCCTCCGAGAGTGTCATGCCCAGTTTTCTGAGGAACCGCCAGACTGCTTTCCAGAGAGGTTGTACCAGCTTGCAATTCCACCAGCAGTGGAGGAGTGTTCCTCTTTCTCCACATCCTCGCCAACAACTGCTGTCTCCTGTGTTTTTGATCTTAGCCATTCTGACTGGTGTGAGGTGGAATCTCAGGGTTGTTTTGATTTGCATTTCCCTAATGACTAAGGATGATGAACATCTCTTTAGGTGCTTCTCAGCCATTAGATATTCTTCAGGTGAGAACTCTTTGTTTAGCTCTGTACCCCATTTTTGAATAGGGTTACTTGCCTCTCTGGAATCTAACTTCTTGAGTTCTTTGTATATATTGGATATTAGCCCTCTGTCGGATGTAGGGTTGTTAAAGATCATTTCCCAGTCAGTTGGTTGCCGCTTTGTCTTTTTGATAGTGTCTTTTGCCTTGTAAAAACTTTGTAATTTAATGAGGTCCCATTTGTCAATTCTTGATTTTAGAGCATAAGCTATTGGAGTTCTGTTCAGGAAATTCTCCCCTGTGTCCATATGTTCAAGGTTCTTCCCTAGTTTCCTTTCTATTAGTTTCAGTGTGTCTGGTTTTATGTCCTTGATCCACTTGGAATTGATACACTTGGAATTGAGAAGGTCCTTGATCCACTTGGAATTGAGCTTAGTTGCAAGGAGATAAGAATGGGTCAATTTGCATTGATGGAGGCATTTAGACCTATAAACTTTGGTCAGGACTGCCTTCATCATGTCTCATCAATTTGGGTATGCTTTCTTTTAATTTTCATTAAATTCTAGGAATGTAAAAGTTCTTTTAAAATAAATATTTTATTAACTCTTTGATAATTTTATTCAGTATATTTTGATCATATTCTATCCCTAAATCTTCCTCTTAACTTCTTAAGAAACACCTCAAACTGCCTATCACGACGAATATTGTGCCCATTTCTTAATATTTTAATAACCAAGTGGTTCTGATTTATGTTAAATGTACTTCTGGGGGTACAGCCATCCACTGAAACATATTTGAGCTACCAGGAACCAGGATCCATTAGTCATTCAGTAGGGTGTGGTTCAATTTCCATGGCTATGTAAAGTATCTGTGGTCTTTTTCCCTCTTGATATCTAATTTTATTCTGCCATAGCCAGGCAAAACACAAAGTATTATTTCAATTTCTTTTGACTGCTAAAATATAGTTTTGCTTCCCAATATGATACACTCTAGGGAATATTTCATGGACTTCAAAGAAGAAAGTGTGTTCTCTAACATTGGGATGTATATCCTTTATCTCTGTAATTTTTCTATTCATTTTGATCTGAACAATCATTTAATTTTTGTATTGGTGAGATACTGAAGTTACATATTATTAATATATTGGAGCTAATCCATTGCTGTTTGTCCATAAAAAATCATCTTATGAAATTGAATACACCTGAGTTTGGTGCATATATTTTTAGAGTTATAGTGTCATTTTGAAATAAGCTTTATATTTTCTGATGAGATTTGGGTTCTAATCTATTTTATTAGATTAGTAACTCCTGCTTATTTCCTGGTTGCATTTGCTTGACTACTTTTCACTACCTTTTCACTCTAAGATGGCATTCATCTTTGTAGTGAAGTGTGTTCCTCAGAGCCGACAAAGCAATAATTTCAGTTCATTTGAATCATTCAGATATTTCTGTCTCTTCTCTGGCCATGCTGGTCTCATTTGCATCTTTTAGTATCTGTTTAATTGAGGCTTAGCACTGCTTTACTCTGTCCTGTTTTGTCGTTGAGAATCCCTTTGTGAAGTTTTGTCTTTTCCTCAGTCCAACCATATACAACATCCTTTGTAATTAATTAATATCTGTTATCATGACTAGACTGAGGAGTTGGGTAATAAAAGACTACTTCTCCTTTTACTATATTTTGCACTTAACAGAGTTCCAGGAATAATAATGATAATAATAAAAAGACCAGAGAGCAGGAATAAGATTTGCTTTCCCATCTTTTGTTCTCAAGTGCTTAACTCCACAAGTGGTTTCCTTGCTCCCTTGGAAGGCCATTTCACTGATCTGCAGATGACACTTCAGATCAGCTCCCTTGTTTCCAAACTCCAGCACATATTTGCCAGGATCCTCCCAGTGTTCATCTTCTGTGTCACACTGAAGTGGGTCAGTGCTATCCAGTTCCAAAGCTGAAGTTATCAACAACCTCTTTTCTACAAAGAGCCATGACTGAATAAACTCGAAGACCTTCTCAAAGATGTGCCTTTGTTGGACCAGGTGTCCCATAAGGGGGAGCATAATTGCAGCTGCTTCTTCTATTAAAATAAATAAGCTTTTAGCACAAATTCCTTTCCTTTATGCCTTGCCTTGCATAGGTGAAAGTCCAAGGTAATAATTCCCTCAGATATGCATAGGAGTAAGCACATCTTGAGTGTAACAACAATGGAACAAAATTGGAGGCCTTTTCCCAGGTGTGCTGTTGTCTGTCACTATGATGCTTACTTTGTACAAAAAGGCTACCTGTTTCTGTGCAATCTATGTGACATCTGAATTTTTTTTTCAACAGTGGATTGAAAAATAGGAGCATTGCTTGCTCCTATTTAAGTTAGAGAGTCACAACTTCCCAGGAATCCTGGGCAATTTCAAATACATGCAATGGAAGCTGAAGTGGAGGGAACTGCACATTGTTCACCTTTTCTGTGACAGATTTATCAAATAGAAAGTTCTGTAGGCTCATTTGTGAAGATGGTGTTTTCTATACCCCTTCCCAGGGGTGTGTGTGGGTATGGTGTACCCTTGCTGGCAAGACTATAGAGCTCTTGCAGCTATGACTGCTACTATTTTTTATGGTAAACTTATTATTGGCCTTCCCTGAATATTCAGAGCTCTATTAGCCAAGACCCCCACTGTTTCTCAGAGAGTGAAAACTGGGGAGACTTCCAATTTTCTGTGCCCACTCTGTGCCTTAACAATGGCCTCAGTACTGCTATTTTCAACTGCATCTAGAATGAGAGATCCATTACATTTTTGTTGATATGTGCCAACTATTTTTGCCAGATTTTTGAAAATCAGTTTTAAAGTGATCTGTCCTGATTTTTTTAAATTACAAATGCAAAATGCAATCACATATATAACAGACTCCAAAATGAAACATAATTTTTAGTCTATAATCTTACTTGAATATAAACTATGGGGTTTTCTGACATGCAGTTTTTAAGGTTGAACTGACTGGATCCTTTTTATCTTCTATGAAAATAATGGAGGCTATCTTTGCTCTGTGTTTAAACTGACTCATATTAAGTAACCTAGTTTTAATAAGTAGCCTAGTCTCAAATTAGGAATCTTCTTGTTTCAGTTTCACAAAGAATGGTATAACTTCTATGTTCCACAATTTTTTTGAGTAGGTAAAGATGTTTATATTAGTTGATTCTAAATTGATATTATGCTGCTATAATATTCCAATCCACTGAATCATAGTAGTTTATAATTTTTAAACTGCTTATTTTATTTATTGACATCTCAAAGGTTTCCCCCCCACCTCCCATGGCTCTCCATCATATTTCTTTCCACTTCTCTTCTGAGGAGGTGTACCTCTGTCCTCAGGCATCCTCCTAATCTAAGGCATCAAACATCTACAGGATTAGATCCATCCTCTCCCACTGGGGCCAACAACTCCTCTGTTACTATGTGCTCTGGGTCTAGGAACAGCCAATGTATCCTCTTTGGTTGGTGGCTTAGTCTCTGCGAGCACCCTGGGGGGTCCAGGTTGGTTGACACTGTTAGTCCTCCTATGACTTTGCCATCCCTACAGCTCCTTCAGCTCTTCCCCTAATTCCTCCATAGAGGTCACTGACCTCAGTCCAATGTTGGGCTGTAAGTATCTACATCTATCTCAGTCAGTTGCTGGTAGAGACTCTCAGAGGACAACCATGCTAGGCTTCTGTCTGCAAACATATCGTAGCATCAGTAATAGTATCAGGGTTTGATGCCTGCCCATGGAATGGATCCCAAGATGGCTGGTCACTGGTCAGCCATTCCTTCAGTCTTTGCTTCATTTTTTTTTGTCCCTGCATTTCTTTTAGTTGAGAACAATTCTGGGTCAAAATTTTGAAGGTGGTTTGAAGTCCCATCCTTCCAGTGGTAGCCCAGTGGAGGTGAGCTCTTCAGGTTCAAACTTCTCACTATTGTGAATTTTAGCTAAAGTCACCTATATTGAGTCCTGGCTGCCTCTTATACCTTTTTAAGAGGTTCCCCACCCCCACGTTCTGCATAGATCCATTCATTCTCCTGTCACCCACCATATCTGATTCTGACCCCTCTTCACCTCACCCTTTCTAATCCCACTCAGGTCCCTCCCTCTGCCTCCCATGATTATTTTGTTCCCTCATCTAAGTAGGACTGAATAATCCTCACTTGGGCCGGGCCTTGCTTCTTGTTTGACTTATTGTGGTCTGTGGAGTGTATCATGGCTATTCTGTACTTTTTGGCTAGTATCTACTTATCAGTGAGTTCATAACATCCATATATTTTGGGTCTTGGTTACCTCACTCAGGATGATATTTTCTAGTTCCATGCATTTGCCAGCAAATTTCGTGATGTCCTTGTTTTTAATAGCTGAACACTACACCATTTTGTAAACTATATTTTCTGTATCCATTCTTTGGTAGACAGACAACTGGTTAGCTTCCAGTTTCTGGCTATTACAAATAAGGCCTCTATGAACATGGAGCATGTGTCGCTGTGGTACGGTGGGTTGTCTTTGGGGTTTATTCCCAGAAGCAGTATATTTCTTCAGTTAGAACAATTTCCAATTTTATAAGGATCTACCAGATTGATTTCCAGAGTGGTTGAACCAGTTTACAATCTCATCAACAATGAAAGAGTGTCCCCCTTTGCCACATCCTGGCCAGCTTGTACTGTCACTTCAACTTTTGCTCTTAGCCATTGTGACTGATGTAAGGTGGAACTCAGGGTCATTTGATTTATATTTACCTTATGACTAAGGATGTTGAAGATTTCATTAAGTGTTTCTCTGCAACACGAGATTTCTCTGTTGATTATTCTCTTTTTAGCTCTGTATCCCATTTTTAATTGAGTTATTTGATTTCTTTTTTTGGAGTCTAACCTCTTGAGTTCTTTATATATTTTGGATATTAACCCTCGATCTGATATAGGGTTAGTGAAGTGTTTTTCCCAATCTGTAGGTTGCCTTTTGACAGCGTTCTTTGCCTTACAGAAACTTTTTAAGTTGAAGAGGTCCTATTTATCAATTGTTGATCATGGAGTCTGAGCTACTGGTGTTCTGTTCAAGAAATTTCTCCAGTATGGATGTATACAAGAATATTTCCCAATTTCTGTTCTATTAGATACAGTGTATCTGATTTTATATCAAGGTTTTTTGAGCTTGTGCACACTGAGAAACATGAATCAATTTGCATTCTTTTAAATGCAGTCTGGCAGTTAGACCAGCACCATAGGCTGAAGATTTTTTTCCCTCTGTATTGTTTTGGCTTCTTTGTCAAAGATCAGTGTCCATAGGTGTGGGGGTTTATTTCCGGGTCTTTGAATCTATTCCATTCCTGTCTTTCTCTATACCAATACCATGCAATTTTTTTTTAAAACCACTATTGCTCCGTTGTACACCTTGAGGTCAGGGATGGTCATTTTCCAAGAAGTTATTTAATTGTTCAGAATTGTTTTGACTATCCTGAGTGTTTTGTTTATCTAGATGAAGTTGAGAATTGTTCTTTCTAAGTCTGTGAAGAATTGTGTTGTAATTTTTATGGGAACTTCATCGAATCTGTAGATTGCTTTAGGTAAGTTGGCCATTTTTACTATGTAAATCCTGTGAATCCATGAACATGGGAGATCTTTCTACTTTCTGGAGTCCTTTTCAAATTCTTTCTTCAGGCACATGAGGTTCTTGTCATGCAAGTCTTTCACTTGCTTGGTTAGAGTTGCATCAAGATATTTAATATTAGTTGTGTCTGTTGTAAAAGGTGTTTTTTCTATACTTTCCTTCTCAGCCAGTTTATCATTTCATGAAAGTAGGCTACTGATTTGTTTGGGTTAGTTCTATAGCCAGCAACTTTGCAGAAGCTGTTTATCAGTTGTAGGAGTTCTTTGATAGAATTTTGGGGATATTTTCTTATACGATTTTTTTTAAAAAAAGATATTTTCTGGCCCCTAGAACTGGGAATCTTCACTTTCTTCTATTCCTATTATCATTAGGTTTGGTATTTTCATTATGTCCCGAATTTCTAGTATGTTTAATGTTATAAGCTTTTTATACTTTGTAGTTTGTTTGACTGATGTGTCAGTATCTTCTACGGTATCTTCTATACCTGCCATTCTCTCTTCTATTTCTTGTATTCTGTTGGTGATGCTTGTATCTATAGCTCCTGACCTGTTTCCTAGGTGTGCCATTTCCAGCATTGCTGCCTTTTGGGATATTTTATTTATTTATTTATTGCTTCTATTTCCAATTTTAAGTTTTGGCCTTTTTTTTTCTTTTTTTTTTGGTTTTGGCCTATTTTGTTCCACTTTTTTTTTCTGTTTGATTGTGTTTTCCTATATATCTTTAAGGGATTTATTTGTTTCCTCTTTAAGGCTTTCTCCCTGTTTGCCTGTGTTTTCTTGTATTTCTTTAAGGGATTTATTTATATCCTCCTTAAAGACCTCTATTATATCCATGAGATAGGATTTTAGGTCAGAATCTTGTTCTAGGTGTGCTAGGGAGACCAGGGTCTGCAAAAGTAGGAGAACTGTGTTATGATAATGCCAAATTACATAGGCTTCTGTCGCTTATGCTCTTGTGCTTGCCTTTTGCATTCTGATTATCTCTGGTGTTTAACTGGCCTGGGTATCTCAGATGGGCCAGGTCTCTGCAGAGACAGGTGGATCTGTGTCACCTGGGTTAGAAAGGAACTCCTGATGGGCAGGCAGTACTGTCTCAGGTTAGAGGAAGACTCCTGTGTCCCTGGTTTGAGAGTCCTCCTGGGAGACAGGCAGGACGGTGGGGTAGGAAAGCAGGTACACTGATCTGCCACAGGTGCAAGTGGATGCAGACCAGAAGTGTGATGGGGTTACAGCAATGCTGGATAAATTCCACCACTGCTGGGTGCTGTGGGGGTCCTGGCTCAGATGAGTATTGGGTTGGGTTCCTACCTATGTCCCTGGTCAGGGCAGTTGGGTTGATGCCATTTCTTTCTATCTTTACAACTTTTTAAATATCTTATGAAAATTTGCTTATATTTCACTGGGTATGTCTTATTAAAATAGTGGCAAATCAGAGTTAACACAGTTCTCTACAAGTTTCTAGGCCTGAATAACTTTGAAATACTCATCAAGATAGTAAAAATTAGTGAAGTCTGATGACCAAATGATATAGACTACAGTACAAGGAATGAAGTTTCTTATTGTTTGTTTGTTTGCCAAGAATAATGCAAGAAGAAAAAAATGTAACTGTGGTTCCAGTAGCCAAGGTTGCTGTTACAGTAATTTCAGATTTCCCCAAAGACTGTGAATTGGGTTGCTGACCTCTAGGTTAACATTATGCTGAGGTTTTCCCCTTTCCCCTTCCCATTCTTCTATCGCCTTTTTCTCAACCTTTTTGTTTGTGGTCTTTTACTTCAGAGTGGGCTGCTGCTGAATCCATGTGAAGAATGTCAAGTTGACTCTAATTCTAAGCTCGATTATTTTAAGGTTATTAATTGTCTATGTTCATAGAACTATTAAAGTACTTAGAGAGCATAGCCATTATTAAATATATCCATTTTGCTTTTGTTTCTTCTAATTTTTGAAGCTAGAAGAATCATGCCTTGTATTCTTTATATTCTTTATATATTCTTTATATTTAATTTTGATATACTGCACAAAATTTTCACACTTTGTTTAAAATACTCCTTCAGTATACAACATTTTAGTGTCTTAGTTTTTAATTGATGTGTTTTGACTTCTTTGAGCAAAGAGTAATTTGGTGTTTATTCTTCCTCCCATTTTACCCAACTGTTTAACAACTTTTCTCTGCTTCTATTTACTCAGACTCTTCTCATTAAACCTTTTAAATTCTCTTTTATATGAAATAGTCGTTGTTTTATCTTGGCTGCCAAGGACAGATCACTTCCTGAAGAGTTTAGACACTTCCTGAAAAGCTTATTATGTGAATTTTCTAGCCACATGGTTATTTACACTGAGTTTCAGATTTTAAAGCTGATTTTTTTTCAATATCACGTCACATTTCAAGTGTCTGTTGCCTGTATTTGTCTTATGTTTACCATATTGGACAGTCCAGTTATAGAATCTTCTACTTGTGATATAAATGCCTAATGGACTGTCCTGTTGAAATGTATGGTATAAGTATAACCTTGATTTTTATTTGGAATGTATAGTTTGTATAAGATATTTGGCCATTCGTTCCTCACATTTTATCATTTAGTCTACTCAATGTCCATATCATGTCTGTCAATACCTTGATTTTACATAAGAGAAATATCAAGATACAAGCCTTCAGAAGACCAGTATAACCAATAGGTTCCAATGAATTTTATTTTTATTTATTTATTTATTTTTATTTTCTAAGTTTTTTTTATTTGCATTTCATATAATTTCCCCTTTCCCGTTTCCTCCCTCCCCGAAAGCCCCATGAGCCCCCTTCCCTCCCTCTTTTTCCCACTCAACCCCCTCTCGCTTCTCTGTCCTGGCATTCCCCTACATCCAGTCTTTCGAGGACCAGGAATCTCTCCTTCCATTTTCTTGGAAATCTATTGATATGTGAATTGTGTCTAGGGTATTCCGAGATTTTGGGTTAATATCCCCTTATCAGTGATTGCATACTATGTGTGTTCTTTTGTGATTGGCTTATTTCACTAAAGGATGATATTTTCCAGTTCTGACCATTTGCCTAGGAATTTCGTGAATTCATTGTTTTTAATTGTAGAGTAGTATTCCATTGTGTAAATATACCACATCTTCTGAATCCATTTCACCATTGAGGGACATCTGGGTTCTTTCCAGCTTCTGGCTATTATAAATAAGGCTGCTATGAACATATAGGATGTGTCCTTATTGCATGCAGGGGAAGCCTCTGGGTATATGCGCAGGAGTGGTATAACAGGATCCTCCAGGAGTGTCATGCCCAGTTTTCTGAGGAACCGCCAGACTGCTTTCCAGAGTGGTTGTACTAGCTTGTAATCCCACCAGCAGTGGAGGAGTGTTCCTCTTTCTCCACATCCTCTCCAACAACTGCTGTCTCCTGTGTTTTTGATCTTAGTCATCATGACTGGTATGAGATGGAATCTCAGGGTTGTTTTGATTTGCATTTCCCTAATGACTTAGGATGTTGAACATCTCTTTAGGTGCTTCTCAGCCATTAGATATTCTTGGTGTGATGCTAACCAAACAAGTGAAAGATTTGTATGACAAGAACTTCAAGTCTCTGAAGAAAAAAATTGTAGAAGACTTCAGAAGATGGAAAAATCTTCTGTGCTCATGAATTGGCAGGATTAATATAGTAAAAATGACCATCTTGCCAAAAGCAATATACAGATTCAATGTAATCCCCATCAAAATCCCAACTCAATTCTTCATAGAGTTAGAAAGAGCAATTCAAAAATTCATCTGGAATAACAGAAAACCCAGGATAGTTAAAACTATTCTCAAGAGTAAAAGAACCTCTGGGGGAATCAGTATCCCGGACCTCAAGCTGTACTACAGAGCAATAGTGTTAAAAACTGCATGGTATTGGTACAGTGACAGGCATGTAGATCAATGGAACAGAATTGAAGACCCAGAAATGAATCCACACTCCTATGGTCACTTGATCTTTGACAAAGTAGCTAAAACCATCCAGTGCTAAAAAGATAGCCTTTTCAACAATGGTGCTGGTTCAACTGGAGGTTAACATGCAGAAGAATGCAAATTGATCCATTCTTATCTCCTTGCACTAAGCTCAATTCCAAGTGGATCAAGAACCTCTACATAAAACCAGACACACTGAAACTAATAGAAAGGAAACTAGGGAAAAACCTTGAACATATGGACACAGGGGAGAATTTCCTGAATAGAACTCCAATAGCTTATGTTCTAAGATCAAGAATAGACAAATGGGACCTCATTAAATTACAAAGTTTTTGCAAGGCAAAAGACACTGTCAAAAAGACAAAGCGGCAACCAACTAACTGGGAAATGATCTTTACCAACCCTACATCCGACAGAGGGCTAATATCCAATATATACAAAGAACTCAAGAAGTTAGATTCCAGAGAGCCAAGTAACCCTAATCAAAAATGGGGTACAGAGCTAAACAAAGAGTTCTCACCTGAAGAATATCTAATGGCTGAGAAGCATCCAATGAATTTTCAACATTAAATGAATAGTGTGTTTAGATCTTATACCTGAGGCAAGTGAACTCTACTTTAGAGGCCAATTATAAGGCCCATGGAACACAGTCATGGAACTGACCATAACCTCTCTGAAGCAACCCACAGATATGACACCAGTGTACTCTGGACTCCACATGTGACTTTTCAATAATGGTTAATTTGAAACCACCCCATAGAAGAATGCAATTGCTTTAAATGAACTAACAACACCGAACAAGACACTCTTAGACATGGGCCTAGTTTCTGCTAAATAGCTAAGTCCTGAATGAGACTTTAATATTTGATTCTGAAAAGACATTAATATATAGAATTTATAGCAGACACCATAAAACTGAATTTTGAGCACATATCTGTTAGAAACTAGTGTATTTGATAATTTAAAGAGTTAGTGATGTCACAAAGATTAGTCAAGTTAGTAAGCTCTGATTTGAGAATCTTCAGATTAAAAAAATAACTAATGTCTAGGTACATATTTGTCTGGACAGTAATTGGCATCTCATTGAGTATTATTAAAGATAGAAAGCGGTGTGAGATATACAAAAGCACTTTGGAGCTATCAGGTCCTTTGGTCTTTAATATCCTTTAGTTTATTAATTCTGGGATAGCATTGAAGTTCCTTTTCATCTGCATTATGACTCAATGTGATAATTGGAAAGTTCATCTTTTCAAGGTTCTGCCTCTCTGACTGACAGGAACAGAGTCCCTGGAGATGCCCTTCAGTTCCTATACACTGACTTGATACCTCAAAGGGAAATTTATGTGACAAATGAATTAAACACTTCACTCTAGAGGACCTGACTTGGCTATGAACTCTTCTCTAGATCCCGTGCTTTGGTAATACCACTGCTGCTCTCTGTATTGAAGATAATAAGAATAGGGGACAAAATCCAATTCTAGAAAGTACACCTTTTACGTCTGAGTTTACATATGAGGGTTGTCTCCTAAAATGACCTTAGATTTCAAGGTCACACATGTGACCTCTTCATTGTCTCTCCCTCAGTCCTTATACAAAATAATTAATTGGAAGAATAAAATGTTTTAGAAGAAAATCAGAGAAAGTCTTCAAAGTAGGTAGTTGAATGATAGTTACCTGCCCTCCAGGGCAATTGTTCAATTCCTGTGGGAACAGCCTAGTATAGACCTATAAACATAGCTGTCTTGGGCAATTCATCTGCTTCCTTAAGCTCCTGTACACTATACTGAAGGAGAAGAGAGAAACATTTCTCTGGAGTACTTAAGCGTTGAGACTTGGACTTGGCTAGTGGTCACTTTCTAACATTTGAGGAGCTGAACTAGGAAAGGACAATCCTCCCAAAAGAAGAAGGTTCAGAAGAAGAGGAACATGAAGGCACTTGTATTTGTGTTTCAGTGTTTACATGTTGAAGTTCAGTAATAGCAGTTGTCTAGCCAATCAATGCTTTTTATCTTTTGGCTAAACTAGATAAAAACAGCCTTCAATCTACAATGGGAGTATCCTTATTCATGTAAAAGCATTCATGTAATACTTAGTACTTGAGTTTCTTTACATTAAATTAAAATACTTCCTTATCCTGAGATGACAAGCTCAGTGTTCTAATTTTCATTTCTCCTAAAAGCTGTCTACTATCGATAACCTCCCATCTATTTAATGACTCTGCATCCTTTTATGCTGCAAAAAAACATATGAATCTACCAAATCCCCAAACCTGTAATGTTCTCTGTTGCTATGGTAGATAAAGTACGATTTTCTTCTTGGTGTCCTCCAATCACAGACAAAATTTTAAGGAATGTTGTTAGTGAGTATAATACATTAATAATCTCTGTGTTCTAATACCTGAGCACACTGTACTGTAATATAAGAAACACCATTTCTAAAATGCTTTAGTGGTCACTTTTCATCAGTTCCCATGTTACACTCATTTATTAATTATACATGATTCGAAATAAGTTATTAATTTTTAAAACTTCAAATGGCTTAAGGTATAGTAATTTTTTTCTGAATAAAGCACATATGTTACTCGTTCAGCAAGGATTTGATTGTGTCTAAATTCTTTATTAAATCACTTCTCTTTCTTTGAATTTGTTCTTACCAGTTGCCAGGCAACTCCTATGATGCTTGGCAAAATATTCTGAGAGAAAAAATTTAAGAATAAAATTAGCAGAGGCAGGGACCCCTTGTAATAATGGATATTATAGTTGTTCAGATGTAAAATTAGCCACTATGAATGAAGGTTATTATTTAATGGCATACTAAATGGAACTTTCTGTCCAATAGTAAGCTAGGTCTCCCAGCCACAATTTGCTTAAATTGCAAAGGATATCTTGATTCCTGATTTCTAAAGAAAATGATGTTGAAAAAAATAATAATGAATCCTATGTTGAATTTTAAAAGGTGAATAGTGATATGAGTCATACCAAGCCTCGATATAAGTAATTCAGGCTGCCTTCCTTGCATAGATACTAGGAGAATCACATTGACCAGTCATCAGCAACAAGATGGAAATTCAGTTTACTCAGGTTTCTTCTAGATATGAACATCTATGAGATATGGCATTATAATAAGTCAATATGCTATCAAAGTTGAAGTCTTTTCTTAGTCTATCTGAATTGGCAAACTCAGAATATTGCAAGAGACTTCATCCTAAGATAGATAAATAGATAGATAGATAGATAGATAGATAGATAGATAGATAGATAGATAGATAAAATAAGGTAGAGAATGATTTACAAGGAACACACAAAATATCAACCCCCATGAATAGCAATTCACAGGTACTCACACTGTTGTACTTGGTTATGCACACGTGCACATCCTTTCATATGTCCACACATACCCAAACATGCATGTTCACATGCACATGCATGCACACACACACATACACACACACACACACACATATACACACACACACAGTGATCTCCCTTCATTTCAGATGTCTGTTTCTATCTTTGTATCAAACTCAGTCTACTTTAATATTTCCGAGGATTAAATTTCTCTCTCTCTCTCTCTCTCTCTCTCTCTCTCTCTCTCTCTCTCTCTCTCTCTGAGAATTTCAGTGCATAAACTATCTAAATCTATTCCATTTTTAAAACAAACACTTACTATTAGCAAATATTTCCTCATCATTTGCACCTGACGTGGATGTTGCCCAGCTCACATTCCTTTACTTTATGGGTTCTGCGACAGTTTATAGTATGCGTATAGTATGTTCCACTTAGAGCTCAACTTTCTCTCCCTGCATTTGCTTCCTTCCTGAGAAAACTTCTTCTAGTAACTAAAGATGCCACCTCTGCTGGGTGGACCTCACCACTGCAGAATTTGAAGTCAGAAGCAATCAGGTCTCTCCCTAGCCCAACAGCTACATTTACTAACATTACCTAAAATTTAGTGTAATTTTTAAATTATATTAAACTTTAAACTATTTTATCTGAATACTGTGGATTTTCACATAATTATCCTTCCTAAAATTGTGCCTTTATTTTTCATCTTTATTTTTTGTTCATAAAATGATAACACCCCTCCTCACTTCCTCATTTACAGTTCTAATGCCAGCTCCATCCCTTTGCTGATAGCTTCATAATGTATCTTTAATGACCAAATTCATGCCATCAGAAAGATTTCTCCTTATATTTGTTTAGGTAAGGATGGTGATATTACGAGAGATTATGCATTTCACATTTTATTATTATGTGAATATTTTAGGAAATTATTTAAGTGTAAATTATTTTAAAGCAAACATATTTAAGAGTCAGAGATTGTATGAGGGTCTCCATTTCAAACATTAGCAAGTGAATGTATTTCATTAGGAAGTATTCCTTTCCTTGGCATAAAATGAAGGGATATTTTTCTTCCAACTATATCTCTTGAACTTCCTTATGGTTCATAGCTTCACTAAATCCAATGAGTTTAGAAAAGCTTCCTAAAACAATGTCTGACTTTTAAATGTGATTATATTACTGGGTTGGTTTATAGATGTGAAACAAACTTCCAGCTGTTGCATCTTATTTTTTTTAATTATTTATTTTATTTTATTTTTTTTAATTTACATTCCAAATCATTTCCCCTTTCCCATTTCCTCCCTCCCCGAAAGTCCCATAAGCTCCCTTCCCTCCCTCTTTTCTCCATTCAACCCCCTCTCGTTACTCTGTCCTGGCGTTCCCCTACATCCAGTCTTTCCAGGACCAGGGGTCTCTCCTTCCATCTTCTTAGAAATCTATTGATATGTGAATTGTGTCTTGGGTATTCCGAGATTCTGGGTCAATATCCCCTTATCAGTGACTGCATACCATGTGTGTTCTTTTGTGATTGGGTTACCTCACTAAGGATGATATTTTCAAGTTCTGACCATTTGCCTAGGAATTTCGTGAATTCATTGTTTTTAATTGCAGAGTAGTATTCCATTGTGTAAATATACCACATCTTCTGAATCCATTCCTCTGTTGAGGGACATCTGGGTTCTTTCCAGCTTCTGGCTATTATAAATAAGGCTGCTATGAATATAGTGGAGCATGTGTCCTTATTGCATGCAGGTAAAGTCTCTGGGTATATGCCCAGGAGTGGTATAGCCGGATCCTCCGGGAGTGTCATGCCCAGTTTTCTGAGGAACCGCCAGACTGCTTTCCAGAGTGGTTGTACCAGCCTGCAATTCCGCCAGCAGTGGAGGAGTGTTCCTCTTTCTCCACATCCTCGCCAACAACTGCTGTCTCCTGTGTTTTTGATCTTAGCCATCCTGACTGGTATGAGATGGAATCTCAGGGTTGTTTTGATTTGCATTTCCCTAATGACTAAGGATGATGAACATTTCTTTAGGTGCTTCTCAGCCATTAGATATTCTTCAGGTGAGAACTCTTTGTGTAGCTCTGTACCCCATTTTTTAATAGGGTTACTTGCCTCTCTGGAATTTAACTTCTTGAGTTCTTTGTATATATTGGATATTAGCCCTTTGTCGGATGTAAGGTTGGTAAAGATCATTTCCCAGTTAGTTGGTTGCCGCTTTGTCTTTTTGACAGTGTCTTTTGCCTTGCAAAAACTTTGTAATTTAATGAGGTCCCATTTGTCTATTCTTGATCTTAGAGCATAAGCTATTGGAGTTCTGTTAAGGAAATTCTCCCCTGTGCCCATATGTTCAAGGTTCTTCCCTAGTTTCCCTTCTATTAGTTTCAGTGTGTCTGGTTTTATGTGGAGATCTTTGATCCACTTAGAATTGAGCTTAGTGCAAGGAGATAAGGATGGGTCAATTTGCATTCTTCTGCATGTTGACCTCCAGTTGAGCCAGCACCATTTGTTGAAAAGGCTATCTTTTTTCCACTGGATGGTTTTAGCTCCTTTGTCAAAGATCAAGTGACCATAGGAGTGTGGATTCATTTCTGGGTCTTCAATTCTGTTCCATTGGATGTAAGGTTGGTAAAGATCATTTCCCAGTTAGTTGGTTGCCACTTTGTCTTTTTGACAGTGTCTTTTGCCTTGCAAAATCTTTGTAATTTAATGAGGTCCCATTTGTCTATTCTTGATCTTAGAGCATAAGCTATTGGAGCAGCTGTTGCATCTTAAATGGTTAACTGTTTTCTTCTCCTGTCAGAAGCAATATAAATGATGCTGAGCAGTTTAGTGCCTGGACTCAGGAGGAAAATCAGCACTGATCAACCTCACCTTCTCCCTGATGGCTGATAGTTTTGCATGTCAAGAACTTCTGGCATAAAAAATTCTCAAAGTTTTTTAGCTAGCTCAAAATAATTTAGATACAGTATGATGTATTAATTTGTATAAGTTACTTTATCCCAAAATTTTAGCTTATTGACTAATCCTGATATCATAGTTTTGCCTTAGCAATGTGAGTGTATGTCAACATAAATTATTGCTATCATGATGAACTGGATATTTACAAAAAGCATACAAATACCAAACTAAACAAGTAAATAAAATGAAGATAAGGTTCTTAATTCAGGGATAGTGGAACACTTTATGTTTCATTTGATGTAATGACAGAAGAAGCTGAAAAGATCTAAAAGAGAAAAGAGAAATCACAGTGTATTCATTTAGCTATATGGATATATTTTTTAAAAGTTCTCAAATATTGGTAACATAATGCATTCATAAGTTAATTTGTTAGTCAACTTTTTCATGACAGCACTTTATAAAGGGAGAAAAGTTAGAAAGAGGATCAAGATAAACAGAATCAATGTACCTGACAAATAGACAATAAGTATGCTTAGATATTAAATGAGCTATTTTGTATGTTTCTGTTTCTTCATTCTTCTTAATTATTCCTCCGCTGAAAAATTATACAGATATTTGTGTTTAGCCCAATTCACCTACAGCAAGGAGTTCCTTATCAGAGGAGGCCTGCATGATCCTCTACAGTGCTATAAGTCTCAGTCCTAATGTACTGCTTAGAAGGATTTGGGAGAGATCTAAAAGCATCTTGAGAAGGCAGGTATATCTTTATGTCCTAAACATGTTTTAGATAATCATATATATATATATATATATGCATATATGGTATAAAGTATAAAGATAAGGGCAGAAGTGATAGAAGGGAGAGAAGGAGAGGGACAGGTAGAGGGACAGGGACAGGGAGAGAGAGAGAGAGAGAGAGAGTCTTAAGTTTCCTGGGTCTCTGGTATGTATAGAACTGAGTCAGGATTAAAGGGAGAACAAACAAAATTAAAAGGAGTACATCCAGTTTGTCTTGCTGGCTCTGGCACTACAGTTCATGCTCAAAAATCTTCCAAGTTAGGAAGACTAAGACTTTCTCAAGAGTTCTCATTTCATGAATTGGTGTATATAGAGTAACATTTTTAGATTTTTATTTTAATTTTTGTGATTTTTTTTTGTTCCCAATACATATTTTTTCACTCAACAGTTTAGGTTGATCTCGAGCTCATTGTATAACTGAAACTGGTCATAAAACCTGTGACTATCAACCTGTCAAATGACTGATAGAATTACAAGCATAAACATATCACCCCACCTGATCTTTTAAATACTATGCAAAGTCATAGAAGTTGTGCATGTTAAAAAATAACTTAAAATTCTAATATGTGTATATCATGTATTGTTTAAATAAGGTTATACGTAATTATTTCTTCAAATACCATTTCTTTATGGTAACAAAAATTCAATATCACTTCTTCTAGCATTTTGAACATTATAGCACACTCTTGCTCTCTGTGGATATTCTGTTACGTAAAAGCTTATAGTTGGCTTTCCAAAGAAGTCACTGACAAGGTAGAAAATGGATAATAGATGTCATGTTAGCAACTGGCCCCTAATAGAAAGACATTTGATAGAAATGATTCTTTTTTTTTCTAAGTTTTTTTTTATTTACATTCAAAATCATTTCCCCTTCTGTGGGTCCACACTAATTCCCTACAGGCCATTAGAATAGAGTCCTTTGATTTAAGATTATTCTTTTCATGATCTAATATTAGTTTCATTGATGGTACCAAATTAGAGTCTAATGTACTGACACTTTCATTAATGATATAATCATATCTCCTTATACTTCTAATAAATACAAAATTCCAATTTTGGTTTAAAATTGTAACTAGAATTTCATTCTATTTTCTTCTAATTTCTCTCTTTTATTCAAGTTTGTCAGTTCTGAATTATTACATAGACAAATCACCACAATAAGAAATCATAAGTGCTTTAGCAAACATCTTCTTTGCTCTTACAATAATCTAAACTCCTATCATATATAACAAAAGTTGGGTTTTAAAATATGCTTTCATTTTCCACTTGCAGTATGTATCTTATTTATAAGGTAAACAAAAAAGTATAAATTGTTGAGATGAAAGAACAATGGAAATATCATTAGTCATGTTATGTACCATTTATTCATTTAATTATTTGAGGACATTTTAAACTTCCATCATAACTATCAGAAGAATTCTGACAACATGTGAAGACTTAATTGTCCTTGTGAATTGTGGGGACTTGAGTTTCTTTCTGTCCTTTTTTAAGTAGCCCAGAAGCAACCTTTCTATTTTGTTTCTAACCTACTTCCTAATTTAATTAAAACAAATACTGTATACTTGTCTACTTTGTGAGAGCAAACAACATTTTGAACACTAGTTAAGGTTTATCTTATGGTTTATCAATGATAGAACTATTGCATGGATTGTTTAAACTTTCCTAACATTGTACATGGCTTTAGAAACATCATATTTCCTTTCTTGAGGGTCTTGTTTTCCTTTTTAAAACTACATTTAACTATGCACATTAATCCTAACTATAAGTATCTATATCCACATTCTCTATTCATGTTTCTGTGCTAGAACCTCTATCAATTGCAGCCGTGCATAATTTCCACTGGAGATAACCAGGGATGATTTCAATGCTGGTCCAAATTTCAAATTTCACTGTGCGCTGCTTTTTCTGGTTATGTGTGGGCTCATGTTAATTGAGCATATTCCATCTGGTTCTGGATTCAAATACCACTCATTATAACAGAAACTTATTTCATGGAGTTTCCTATAAGGATTTTAATCCATAGGAACCATTTAAGTGTTTAACATAGATATATTGGAAGAAATACTTGCTATCATACTGTTTTGCTTATTATCTGTTGATACACCACAAATATCAGCTGGCCATTTTATTTTTCTCATGCATTTCTTCAGATTTTCATGTAAGATTAAGCTCCCTATGGTAATATTTACAACCATTATGACTCCAGTTCTCATATGCAATGCAGATTTCTGCTTTTACTCCTTTGTGTTCCCATCACAGGAATATTTCCTACTTAATTTTATATGTCTAATTTTATATGCTTACATTTTAATGTATCAGTTTAGAAGCTCTTCTTGACTTGGTATCTAGACTCATCCAATAGTTAGACATTTTTTTTTACCCCAATCCCTTGGTTTACCATTCGATACAAAGTTACTGTATTAGTTTGTTCACTGATTTTTCTGAATCATTGACTTACTTATATTATGCTGTTCTATTTCCCAAGCATGACAACACAGAATGTACATACTCACTAAATAGGTCTCAAGAAAAGAAATCAAAGAAGGAGGAAAAGGTAAGGCGAAGGAAGGAAGGAAGGAAGGAAGGAAGGAAGGAAGGAAGGAAGGAAGAAAAATAGGAAGAGAAGTAAAGAATCAATTGAGTCATCTTATATTCATGTGGCAATGCTTCAGGCTACAAGTGTAGAAGCCCTTCAATATACAATGCACACCAGGTGAGTGACCAAATGGACTCTGTTCTAATACAGTAAGGCAGAGGACCTCAGTACAATTACCCATAGTTCTGTTGACACAGTTCTTTCTTCATTGTCTAGTACAGAGAACTGGTAGTAATTTCAGTCATAAATATCAACATGGAAGTCAATGTTGCCCATGATACACACATGAATACAAAGTTCCCTTACCAGTATTAGTTACTTCCTTTTCTCTGTGACTTAAATGCCCTTCCCCAAGTCTTGACATAGTTGGAATCCTATTACAGGGGGCCAATTTCTCTCCTTTGCCTTTGATTTCATGGCATTAGCATGGTCTTGAAGCCTAAACTTTGAAAACAGTGAAAAGTAGCTGTTCTTGGAAAAGTAGCACTCTATTGTAGAGTTCACTCTTTCAAAGATTGTGTTAGACTTTGCTAAAAGACAAATACACATGCTCTGTCCTGGTAAAACTAAGACATTTTTGTGTTGATAAGCTTGCCATTATTTAAATGAGCATAGAGATTTACACAGAGAGCCTTCATACTGTTAAATGCCTAATTTTGTCAGGTGAATAGGGCACAGTTTAAGTATGATATACCCAAGACAATAGGAAATGATTGCACATCAGCAAAAGAGCATATGATAAGACACACATTTACATTTCACTTTTTTACATTCAAATGCATTCATTAAAGGAAAAAAGCATTATCTATGCCATTTCCAATGAAATGTATTTATTCATTGAGAGTAATTTGAAAGTACTATCAGATATTCACATAGTAAAACTAATAACATATATATATATATATATATATATATATATAAGCTTGGCATGTACCCCTCTGCTCTCTTTAGTTCCTATCTCACTTGTATTTTTCTAACAAATATATATTTGCCTAATGAATTGCATTTCTAATCATATGCAGATTTGTAGTAGAAAGATTGTTACAACCCCTCCCCCCACTCTGAATTCTCACAAGAGTAAACTAAAGGTTTAAACTAGACTGCAATGATTAAGGAGAGCTTGATTTTATGTTAAGTAATTAAAGAGCATACAGTAGATAAACCTTACTGATACAGCAGAATGTATGCTGCCTGCTATGCATGCCTTGGATGATAGAGTTAAATAACCTAGACAAGTTACTCAGTCTCAGAAATTTCATTTTCAAGTTAAGGAATAGAGAATTAGGAAATGAACAGCAAATGAGTAAATAGACAAAAGAGTGATAAAAATGATAAGTGCTGCAATTGAAATTTAAAAGACTAATAGAAGAAGTAAAAGAAAGGATATTGCTACTTATATATTCTGATTATTAGAGAACTCAACTTTAAGCTAAGTTTGGAATAAAAAGAACAATACAGTCACTGAGAAATGCCTTCCAAATTATACCAAGACATAACGGTAGAAATGTATATATCATGACTGAGGATAAAAGAAAGATATATTTGGAAGGCAATGATAGGAGGTTAAAGGTATTATAAAGATTCCTAAGTGATAGGGCAATGAATGGCTTAGCAGGTAAAGCTGCTTGCTACCAAACATGATTGCTTGAATTCAGTCTCTAGGATCCACATGATGGAAATATTTAAGCCTATTCAGTCATTAAAGAAAGGGAAAAGGACAGAATACAAAATCTAGCAATTAGAGATAAAGCAGAGAACTTGACATACCCAAAAGATGACTTAAGGATGAGCAACAAAGGAGGATAGTTCTGGAAAATTGGAACCTGAAGTCCAGGAGAAAAACATGCTTAAACTATTCTACATACTTGCAAGAGACCAGTTGACAAATGCTCATGAGGACATTGTGGGATTTATTTTTTCACCTATGTGCTGAAGCAAAGCTCTTTCCCCTGTTTTCCTTTTCTTTCCTTCAAACACAGAGACATAGTTTCTTTGATTGTTGGTTTAGGAAAAAGTAAGCCATTAAATAATAGAACCCTATGTGAATCTGACCCTCAGTTTTCACTTTAATGTAATTCTAATTAACACTGAGAATAATCTGCTAGTATAAGAAATAGTATATCTTTAAACCCTTGCTGTGTTTTTAAATCTTTTTTTAAAATTTAATTCTTTTAATAAATTAATCAAAAGTATTGTTGTCTTGAAAAAAGCCAACCATGTATAGATTTAATTTGTTTTCCTTATGATATGGTCCTGGGAATTCTCCCTCTCTCTTCTTTTTCATATATCTAACACATTTACATAAACACAATTACACACACACACACACACAGACACACACACACACACACACACACACATGTTGCTTGACTGTTTGTAGAACTGTCTGTTACTTCATACCTCCATCTGAACTCAAATTTTGGGGGAACTGGTGTCACTTTATACCCGATTTCATATTCATTATCTTCCAGCCTCAGCTTCCCAATTGCTGGGAATGTACTATCAGATTTAGCTTGACCTACTGTTTCAGTATTGTAGAAACTGGGAATTCATGATGTAAATATAACACAGACCATATCATTGGATATCAAAGTACCTGAATAGACCTTTCCAAATTTTTGTCTTGTTTCCAGAGAGAATCTTTTAATACATTTAATATATATATATATATATATATATATATATATATATAACTTTATTTAGTTTATAATTATTTTACCTGACAAATTTCATATTCATATGAAAATTTACATGTGAATATACATTTTCTATGTAAGAGAAACACGTATTGGTGAAAGCAGGGAATCTGATTACATTGCCTGGTTTGGAGTCAGAGCAAAGTTTCTAGGCAGAAGATAAGTAGAGGTGAGCTGAGATGGTGCAAATATCAGGTGAAGATGAGAGGGAGTACATTCCACACAGAAGAAAGAATGATGTAAAAACTCTGAGATGAAGAAGAGCTAACAGTCTCCTTAGGAACTGAAGGAATACTGAAATACATGGAACATAGAAAGGCACAGTGAATAGTAACCATCTGGTCAAAAAGAAGCCATGAAAAGAAGCCATGTAAGTCATATTAACACTTTAAATAAGCATTATGGCAATGAACAGAGAGCAGGTTGGAGGGGAAAATGGACACTGAAACGTTTCCAGATGCTATTACTATCATTTGGAAAAAATATCATTTTATCTTGGTAAGAACAGTGTGTAGAAGTGAAAGTTAACATAGTCTTTCCATTTTTAGTCTTTGTGATAGACCATTTGTTTCTCTATTAGAGGCATAATGTAGCACTCTGGTTTGTATTGCTACAGTAAAACATGCATTCAGAATATGTGTAAAGAATTCATGTTAGCTTCTTGATTCTTGAGGTTATGAAGTTACAAGAATATGATACCGTCTTCTGTTTCACTCTGTTGATGCTCATATTTCTATAATCCACCATGGAGTTAGGATGAAAGGAATGTTCTTAAGAAAGAAGCACACTCTTATGATGCAGAAAGACAGAGAATATCTGGTCCCAGATGTGTTGTTTTATTAGAATCAGTACTTGGAAAACCACCGTCTATCAGTCTGAGACTAGCCTTGGTCACTCTGAGGAAAGTATTGTCAGTGACCTAATTTCCAGATATATGCCCAACCACATTAGGAAGCACTGTGCTAAGGCATGTATCCTTGACAGACAAAAAACATACAAATGAAGCATTTTTATGTTTAGGTAACTACTATTTTCCTGATAAGTTTTATGTACCATATAAGAATCCAGTAACTTACCTTTTAGTATGCCTAATTAGCAGTTTAATGAAAAAATTTCTAGTTTCAAGAGTTGTTTATTACAAAGACCCCTTATATCACTGTCAAGAAATTGACAAAATTAAATAAAAATGCATACAATTCAGATATAGGTTAAGGCCACCTCCATCCCGAACCATTTGATAGCCAATTTTAGCCTCAATTTTTATTTTACTCTCTATCTTACAAACAAAAATCTTATTTTCTAGATTAGTTTTCTTAACACAAATGCTATAAATGTCAAAGGAAAATCATAGCAGACATGTTGAGAGACCAGTAAGCCTTCTTTAAGTATTTATCACAAATTATTTGAATCATAGTGTTTGAATGTATACAAGCAAGAATAGGGTTGTTATTCTGTTACCCCATTGAGTGCTCACTATTGATAAAAAAATACAATGTGCTCTTGGGCTCTTGTATATCTAGTCCATCATTAAATTACCCAGGTTTCACCTTACCTAAAAAAGACTTTCACATTAAATGAATGGTTCTAGCCTTACATTTATAATGCTAGAATTTTATACAAGAGATTTCCGCTGGAAAAAACAAGTCAACACAGTGGTCAGTGGAAAAAAGTTAGGGTTTTCTTGAATTAATTTATTTATTTTTCTTAAAGCACAGATTACACATGTAAGATAAGTCATCCAAAATTCAGGGTGCTCATATCTTTGCCCAAGCTTGAACATTCATATTCAATTAATGCCATAGAAAACATAAGAACAATAGTATCATTGAAAACAAATAAATACTTTAAAGTAACATATTCAAAGACATAAAGTCAGTATGAGACTTTATTTCCCCTAGTTCTCTCTGTAACAAGGTACATCTAGACTAAGCAGATGGCATTCTGTGGACTGGGGATGAATGACTAAGGACCCACGACAGGATGGTATCACAAGATTATGTGTAATTGATGCATTTACCTCTAAAAGCTTTTAGTTCTGCAGAAGCTTTCATCACTGAAAATGCAGTGAGGGAATGAACCAGACTGATTCAAGTACACTGTGTTCATAACTGAGGGGTCGTTACCACTATCATTTTTGTTTGTTTCTATTTTTAAGTAATCAAGTTGAGACTATTTCTACATTCAAGGGGCCTATAATTTAGTGATATAAAATAAGGGAATACTTATGAATCCTTTGTTCACATAGATTATGTCATCTAATAAAATACAATAAAAAGACAACTCTTATTATAACTCACTAAAACTCCATATGAACTATGTTCCAGTTATTTTAGCAAAAACCTTTTTAAAGTTTATTCTCAATTATTGATCTTGTCCAATTAAATATGTTTAGTACTTAATTTCAGCTCAATTGTACATACTGGACTGCTAATCTTCTAATTTTAAGGCTAGAAATTTGTTTAACAAAACAATACTAAGCAATGTCTCTGAGATTTAATTGATTCCAAAGGTTGGCTTTGGAAATCTGAAAAGCGAGCGAGAGAGAGAGAGAGAGAGAGAGAGAGAGAGAGAGAGAGAGAGAGAGAGAGAAGACTGATTTGCAATAAAACTTTATCAAAAATAAAAATAAAACAGATTAGCTCTTTAATTGAGACAAACGTTTTCTTGCTCTCGGTTTTAAAATTTGGGTTTTCTTTTTTTATTCATATTTTATTAGATATTTTCTTTTTTTACATTTCAAATGTTATTCCCTTTCCTCATTTCCCCTCCAAAAAACCCTATCCAGTCCCCCTTCCCCTGCTCACTTACTCACCAGCTCTCCTTCCCTGTCCTGGGATTACCCTACACTGGCCTACACTGGGGAAACAAGCCTTCACATGACCAAGGGCCTCTCCACTCACTGATGTCCAACAAGGCCATTCTTGGCTACATATGCAGCTGGAGCCATGTCTCCCTCCATGTGTACTCTTTGGTTGGTGGTTTAGTCTCAGGGAGCTCTGGGGGGTACTGGTTGGTTCATATTGTTGTTTCTCCAATAAGGCTGCAAACCCCTTCAGTTCCTTGGGTCCTTTACATAGCTCCTCTCCTGGGGAGCCTGTACTCAGTCCAATGGTTGGCTGAGAACCAGTCTCTGTATTTGTCAAGCACTGGCAGTGCCTCTCAGGAGACAATTATATCAGGCTCCTGTCAACAAGCACTTCTGGGCATCCACAATAGTGTCTGGGTTAGGTAACTGAATATTGGATGGATTTCCAGGTGGGGCAGTCACTGGATGGCCTTTCCTTCAGTCTCTGCTCCACACTTTGTCTCTGTATCTCCACCCATGGGTATTTTGTTCCCCTTTCTAAGAAGGACCAAAGTATCTACCACATTTTGGTCTTCAATCTTCTTGAGCTTCATGTGGTCTGTGAATTATATATTGTGTATTCCAAGATTCGGGGCTAATATCATTTATCAGTAAGTGCATATCATGTATGTGGTTTTGTGATTGGGTTACCTCACTCAGGATGATATTTTCCAGTTCTATCCATTTGCCTAAGAATTTCATGAATTCATTGGTTTTAATAGCTGAGTAGTACTCCATTGTGTAAATGTACCACATTTTCTGTATCTGTTCGTCTGTTGAGGGACATCTGGGTTCTTTACAATTTTTGGCTACTATATATAAGGCTACTAGGATCATAGTGGAGCACTTGTCCTTATTACATGTTAGAGCAGTGGGACCAACAACAAAAACGAATCATTGAACTGGAAACTCATATTATGATTTGCACTTAAATATACAAGAATCTAAATATATAGTTATTTCTTAGAATGGCTCCCAATAAAACTTATAGTAAAATGATAGCCCTTATGTATCTGGGAATATTATTGTACATGAGGCTGGACAAACTGTTGAGAAATACCAAATCCCAGTGATTCAGAGAAATATCTAAAAAAATAAAAACAGTAAATTAGTTTTAAGAGCATGGAGAAATATCTTTATCTGAACTTTCTGAAGAACATGCCTGAAGAACTAATTAGCATGAAGAATATAAAATGTAAAAAATAGAAACTTTACCCTTAACTTATTTTAGATCATTTTGTTGCCTGATATAGTTTGACATTTTTTTAGAGAAAGTGACCAAATTTATATTTCATAGTGTGTACCTGATAGCCTCATTCTCCAACTCAAGGGAGTAACAGATGTGTTTGCTGTGTGTTTGCCTTCCCTTTGGGTGAAATAATTTATCAATATCGAAATACATTATCATTTTATGACAGGAACAGAGACTAAGCATCTTGTGAGGTTATTAGTGACAGTTTATGGTTGATATTAGAGCTGAGCTTTTCAATTTTCTAGTGCAGCCCAAATATTCATAACATTCCATATCATGGATCTAAACTTTAACTGAACTTAACATTATAAGTATTTCCAAGGTAGCAACTTTCCTATAATCAATAATTGTGTCTTCCCAATTTGTTACCAAATCATTTTGATCATTAATCAATCACAAAATAATTTATTTTATCAGTTACAAAGATATGTTTGGTAGAATTTTTGTTCCCTGACAGAATACTGTGGGATACATATATACTTACAAGAAAATTATTACGTGCCAGTCAAGTGTATGCCTATAGCAAATGGAAGAAGGGGGAAAAGGATAACACCAGATATCCCATAATTCTGATAGAAATTGAGGAAGATAAATGTTTATATATATTCTGTATATTTTGTTGTAAAAATGTAGCTAATTATAATTTTAAGAGCATATTAGTAGTTATGTTTCTATTTACATATACTTAAAACAACATAGTGTTCAAAATTTGCATATGAATTAATTATAGGTTTACTTTTTCAGGTCTTTGAGGAGGGTGTTTGCTTTTGTGGTTTGCTTGCAGTTTTCAAAATTCATTCTTACTGATCTTGAGCCAAGTCTTACAGTCTCTGAACTACACAGTGGTTATTTATCAGAGATAGTTACTCTGTAGTATTCTGTACCAAGAAATACTTAGTGGACACAATTCTTTGATTTCAGGAGTAACTCAGAGTTACTTAGATCCCACTAAACTTCAAAGTCATTCCTATACCTTAATCCAGTCCTGTTAGAAGATTTGTTATCTAAGTCAGTATTTTTCCATTGAAACCTTTACAGCAGGATAATGCAAAAAGAAAAAAAATACCTGGAATTTCAAGTGAGATAGAATGTACAATGCAAACAAAATGTTCCTGTATACAACAGAATCTTCTCTCTCTATTTCTTTCCCTCTCTCTCCCTCCCTCCCTCTATCTATCTGTTTTTCTATCTGTCTGTTTGACTCTTTCTTACCTAAATCTTACAGAGGTTATATTGCATTGAGACAAAGAAAACACCCCTGGTAAATATATTTTTCTCATTCATTACATTTACAGAGAGCAGTCAACAAGTGTACCAGAATAGATTAGCACTCTTCTGTTCTCAAAACCACTTAATGACGAAGGAGGTCCTAGAACCCAGGTAGTTGTTACCCACTAAACTAGAATCTGTGCAATACTGAACTAAGATTTTGTAAGTCTGTGCTAAGGTGAATGATGCCTGCAATAGGCACATCTTTTTGTGCCAGGGAATATAAGACAATGGTGGATTACTTTATTATACTTCCACATTAAGACTCCAAGTGTCACATTTCAACATGCAATCAAGTCCCAAAGGAATTTATTAATTAATAACACAATTTGTTTTGGGGACAAGTTTTGGCAGAACAGGAATTAAGAAACAGAAAGTCCTACATGTTTTGACATGTATTATATTGAACCTAAAGTTTTGAAGTAATCACCATGAAATCTCAGTCCTTTCCTGAGACACTTTCAAACTCTCTGTTTTTGTCATTTTAAAATTGAAGGCACTCTAGCATTGGAACTGACAGGAATATTAAATATATCATATGTCTCAAAGGAACCACTAGGAATAATGATATTACAGTTTCTACAATAGATACCTTAAATGTGGCCTCTTTTTTCAGAAGATTCTTGCTTTGCTATAATTTAACAATTCAGACAATGCTTTGCTTAAGGATATACCTTAAAGCTTGATTATCTTGAAAAAAAAAGTTGGATTTTTAGGACTCTGTACTTTACCTTAAATTATAGACATATTGTTTTGCAACAAAATACATAAATAAAATTCCTTAATTGAGATCTTTATTAAATTTTATTTTCTACTATTTTCTTCCCCTTCCTTTTTAACTTAGACAAATCTTATAGATACTTAGCAACTACTGGGTATTTAAATTTATATAAGGAACTAATTTTCTTACCCTACATTTTATTTTCTGAAACAATACTATATTTTATTTTCTGAACAAATACTATATTATATTGAAATTTCATAAACTTAAATTTTTATTTTTATTTTAAGTTGTTTGCCTGAATGGATGTTTGTATACCATACTTATGCCTGCTATCCATGGATAGCAAAAGAGGGCCTCAAATCTCATAGTGATAGATGGTTCTAAAGCAATATGAGGGTATTGTGAATGGAACCTAAGTCCTCTACAAGGACAGCAAGTGTTCTTAACTACTGAGCCATCTCTTATGCCCTAGAAATTTAATAAAAGAAAACTTGTTGAATTGTAACAATGCTCGAGGTTTATATGACCATCTTCTACAGGAAATTGGTCACATCTTTACGCTTATCAGTTTATCTTTTAACAGTTTGTAATAATATCTTAACATGACTCATGTGAACTTCAATGTTATTTTTTTCCCCACAGACTCTTTGCTTCCATAGATGGCCTCTTCCATGGACCGGAAATTAGAACCTGGACAGGGAGATTATGACAGCACAATAGTTATAACCTTCAAACTTTAAAACAGCTATAGTTGTGCTTACAGCCCTCTTAACTCCTCAAATACCTAAATTTTAAGTTTTTTTGTAATAGTTTGCAAAGACTGCAATACCAAAGAAGTAGAAACGTAAAAGAAATTAAGAACACAATGAGACTTGAACAAAAGAGACACTTTTGCCTAACCTGGAACTGTTACCTTAATGGATCATTTTAATATGGATATTCACTAATATCAGAGTTTAAGTTGTCGTGCTACTGGAGTGGTAGAAGACATGAACTCATATGTTATAATTCTTTGATGAGTAGATATTCTTCTGTAAAACCAGGCTAAATGTTTTGGGCAACACATAACAGTCACCATTCAGTGGACATGGATTAGAGCTTAAAAATGCACAGGTTTTACTTATCAGAAGCAACATTTTCCATGTTAAGTTAGGGTTCTCTCTTATTGTCTAGTCCCATGATACATGTTATATACATGGAGATTTTAAAGAGAATATCATTACTTCAATTGTGAGTGACCAGCATATGGTCTCTTTATGATGACATTTATTGTATGAGCATATGGAGATAACCGAGTTGTGTTCACTTCATTTGATTTTGCAGACAGCATCTGAAATAATATCTCCGGCTGACTATAAATTCACTGTGTAGCTCAAGCATACTTGTAACAGATTTCAACCTTTACTCTTAGACACATAGAAATCCAGAATTTATCCCTGACTGTTATCTTAAGTCACTTTTCATTTGATCAGAAATACATGAACACACACACACACACAATTTATGTGGGTTTGTGGAGGGTTTTGCCTACATGTAAGTCTAAGTACCACATGCATGCCTGGTACACATGGAAGACAGAAGAAAGTGTCTAATACCCTAGAACCAGAGTGTTAGACAGCTGTAAACAATTATGTGGGTGATTGGAATTACACTCCAGTCCTCGGGAAGACCAACCAATGCTCTTAGCCACTGAACCATTTCACTAGTCCATGAAATTTTGTGTGGCACATGCAAAGATGTGATATGCTATTTCAATCTAATTAAATGCCTGTAATATGTAACATCACAAGTCTAGCAATATACCACTAATGAAGAAGATAAAATTTAAAAATTCTTATTCTAGAAGGAAAATCAAATAAATCATGGCCTTACATACTACTATATTTTTATAAATACAGATACAGCATTAGTCATTATGTTTGTTAGATTTATATTTATGTGTGTATATAAAATATATAAAACTTATATTAATGTATGTTCACAAAATATGAAAATTTTTGGTAGTTTCTATGGTAGAATTATGATCTTGCAATGTTTTTAATTAAGTAACTTAATTTCCTATATTTTTAGAATTCTTAGAGTGAATAGATATTTTATTATAAGATTAATGCTGTATGTTTATGTGTATATAGTGTTACTGCTTATGCAAATATGCACATAACTTTTCTACAAGGTTCCCAGTTTCCCAAAATCTCACACACAATTTTGTTGATTCTTATATAATCTTCTCTTTCAATGTCTACTACACTTTATTTAATTGATGAATTGAAGAAATGATTATGGAACCACATAAGCACATCTTCATCCAGCAAAAATGAACAACAAAAATGTACAGCTAAGCAATGAGATAAAAATGAATGTTCCCGAGGGTTACTAAGAGGCTGGCATCACATCCGCAAATAGACAAGTGAGACCACAAAGTGACTCCAAGGTGGTGGAAATGAAAAGATCATAAACCACATTTTCACTTATTCACAATTCATATTTGGAGATTATATTTTTGCATCCCTAAAATCACATCAAGTGACAGACCACTGATTCCTAAAATCAGAGTAGCCATCTAATAATTTTTACTAATTTGAATCATGGTGTGTCTTCCACTGAAATTATTTTCTAATGTTAGATTTCATAAGTTTATATACATTCATCTAATAGTTTCAACTACATTTTGGAGATAAGTACTGCCTTAATGCCATCAACTCATCCCTCCTCCAAATCCCAAGATGCCTTGTCCTCTAAGCATTGCTGTGGATAAGAACTGTAATTACCACAGAAGAACTAAAGATTCAGGTTTCTCCTATCAAATTATGAGGTCCTTTTATATGACAATCTGATTAGGAAATGGGCTAGACACTGTAATTAGGGTTCAGATTTACTGCCTATTTCAGGAGTTAGAACTGTAACATCTCTAGCCAACCATTCCATATTGCTCAGACTTACAGTATGGCCTATTAGCTGTCCATCTGTTTTTACGTGTGGCTCGCTCCCTAATCAAGCAGTTTGAGGACATACTTCTTGCACTTGAACTGGCTGGAAATCATCTATAGGCATTGTAAGATAGTCTAGTTGTTATTTATAGTTAATTAGAAAAGACGAGTCAGAGTGTTCTTGTCTCGATGCATAGAGTGAGATATCATTCTAAAGCTGGCACATTATTTTCCTTTGCTTGATGAATGTTTACTGTCATCACTCAATAAGAGATGAGCTACAGTCTGCTAGTTTTGGCAGTGTCTGCATAGTGGGGCCGCTTAGCTTGTCCTTCCGAATTACAGCTTCATTTATTTCATCCAGTTTCATTAATCTTTTGAGTACCTTCATGGCTGATGATAGGGCTACGGCTAGTGTTGAGTGGAGGATTAATTACATGTAGTTTGGAATAATGCATCTGTGGAAGCCAACCCAACAAATGATTTGGATGTCATTTTAATTAACACAGAACAGACCTGTGATAGACTGCAGAACTCTGCAAAGGACATTCTCCAGAGAGAAGGTCAAGAGAGGGATAGGAAAGCAACTAATATGACCCTCAGGGAAACCACAGACTAGGAGCATATTGTACATTGAGGCATCAATAAATGGGGTTTACTGGTAAGTCATAGCATACCATTTATCTCATTTTTGAAAAGATAAATGATTTGAGTTTAGAAGGTGCTTCAACACAAAAATAACTAGCCACCAAGTTGATTTTCTGTGGAGTAGAGTTACCTCCCATGAAAGAAAAGTACATACCTAAGGCAATTTTAAAAAAAAAAATACAGTGAATCTTAAATCTCTTTTCTATTATTTAGTGCTGACATGTAAAATGTCATTTTGATTCTGCTCATCTTTTCATCAAAACCATCAACATGTCAAATGCTGTAGAATCATTGAAACATAGTCAAGAAACCCAAGTTCTAAAGAAAATAACTGTCATTGTTTTGAAAAAAGAAAAAAAAAGCTGTTTTCTAAATGATTTTTTTTTTCTTTGTAATGGTTCTTATTTCCTCATCAGCTTACATTATAATTTAAAAGATGCACTTCTAGGAGAAAAATTTTGATTCCTAGAAAATTATATGTCTTATTCCTAATGCACTCATTATGTTTGTCAGACTGAGAGGTAAGGATGAGAGGGGAGATAGCTGATGCTTACAGTGCACTTCGGTTGCTCCAGGTAGGAGTAAAGGCTTTACATCTCTGCCGCATTTACTCCTAAAACCTCTAAAGTCGGTGGTATTGCCTTAACAAATACAGAAAGTCTTTGTAAAGTACACAAGAATTTTTGCTCCGGGTCTGCATTTTTTTTTCTAGCTCTCTGATCCTTTGCCACCCTAGCATATCTCCTTTTCTGTTTGCATTTCCCTGCTTTCCCTGGGGAGGGGGTGGTGGAAATCATTATTTTTTTCCATATTAAGTTGCCAACAAATGTAAGGCTATTTACTGGTCCCAAAATATTTCTTTTATCGCGTTTATTTTTGTTGTTTGTTTGTGACTGTCTGCCTTGGATGACAGTGGTCCCTTGCATCCGACGTAGCAGGTGTCGTTGATATATCTTTTACACCACTGGGCTTACATGAGACACTGGTACTGTTTCATATTATTGTTGTTCATTTATACTACCCAGATAACAAGACTTGAAATGTATGGATTAGATTACACACTCTCCCTATCCGTTAGGCATCACTTACATTCCAACCATGCTCTTTTATCTGATTCTTGATTTCCTAAATATCTTCTATACTGGAGATCCCAGCTTCTTCACTTACTCCATGTCAGTGACTTTGTCCTTTGAAATATCTCATCTGAATACTCACAGTCACACCACAAGCTTTGGCACTACAAATATTGTAGAGTTTCCATGACCTCAGGTTGTTCCAATCCCCTAACTAATCCTCACTTATAACTTCAATAATCTTCCAAATTCAAATTAAGTTCTGGAGCAACCCTTGTACAAAGTCACTGTCCCTCTCTTGCTTTAAATTATTTCCTCCATTCTCCAGATTATAAAGCCAATGCCAGTTATAACCATTTACCTTAAAAGCCCGGACTCATTTGCCTTTTTGCTTGCTTAATTTTGGGAAACAAACACACCATGATTAAAGCTACCTTTCACCCTTCCCTGGCCAGCAATGTTACAACTGAATGCAACCTGAAGAACATGTGGAACCCCGTTTAAATTGAATAGCTTAAGGTTATATTTATACCCAGTAATATCAAGTGAATGTTTAACTCAGTTGTTAAGATATTCAAATTAGCCAGTTACCAAAAAAATCCCATCTCAACAACAACCACCAGCAGTTCTCTTGCAATCTCTATTGCCTCCTTCATCCAGGGGTTAAATCATGTTGCTGATAACCTCAGCCAACATTGTTTATATCACTGGAACAAACTCTCTAACTGGCTAAAAACTGTTCTTTCATAAGTTTGTACTCTTCCCACATTATTAATTTTCCCTATCATTCCAACTTGCAACATGCTATTATTTATTTTTAAAAAATGAAAAAAAAATCTGCTATTGTTTACATTGACTTATCAGCTAGCTACCTCTTCTTGCCTTCCTTAACAACCAAGTTCTATGAAATAATTATCTATACTTGACGTCTCACATTTCTCTCTTTAAGCACATAAAATGGAATACTCACTCCTATCATTTAACCCAAATAGCTTTTGGACAAAATTACTTTTGCTGGAGCCAGAGTTCACTCATTTTTCTTTATTTTACCTAATCCCTATATCTTACTTTATTAAGTTCACATTCCTTATTCTATTATGTTGTAAGTCTTTTTTTTAAGTTATCTTTAAATATTTAACCAATATCTCTGCCTAAACTAGATGGTCACATATTCAAGAAGTCTATTTGGCCATATACTAGGATATAAAGTTCAACTCACATTGTCTCCGAACTTTCTTATCCTCTTCAAACAATTTCCCCTAACTCTAATAAACGGTACTTCTGCATCATCAGATTCATAAAGTAATTGGGTCATTATTGATTTTCCTCTTTCTTGACAATATTGCCTATATTGTTATGCCTCAGTAGAATATATCAATTCAGCCTCAAGAACACATGTAGTATCTAATATCGAGATGACACCAGCTCCTACTCTCCTGTATTAATGTAAGACATCAGAGTTCATGCAGTTCTTTTCTTTCTCCTTCCCCATTCCTTACCCCCTTTCCCCCTCTCTCCTGCACCCTCCACACACATGTGTATAGACTGAAAAAATGTAAAAATATTTTTGTTTTTATGTACTGTGTACAAGAGTCCAGGATGGTTCCTGGAAATTTAGTATTTAGTCAATATATCATGACTGAATGACATGAAACTTATATTTACTTAGTTACATGACATGGTTATTCAAGGTCTCTTCTTTATTTTATTTTATAATTTATTTTTTTTATCTTTTTTCACAGTCCAGACTTTATCCCTCCCTCCTGGTAAACCCTCCAACTGTTTCACATCCCACACCACCCACCACCATTGATCCAAGAGGATATTCCCACCCCTTCACCTTACCAGACCTCACAACTTCCTAGGGTTCCAAGTCTCTCGTGGGTTAGCTGCATCTTCTCTGACTGAATCCTGACCTGGCAGTCCTCTGTTGTATATGTGTTGAGGGCCTCATATCAGCTGATGTATGCTCCCTGGTTCAGTGTCTGAGAGATCCTGGGGGTCCAGGTTAGCTGAGACTGTTCCTGTTTATAAGCACACCATAGCCTCAGTAATTGTGTCAAGCCTTGGGGCCTTCCCCTGAGCTGGATCCCAATTTGTGACAGTCACTGGACCTCCTTTTCCTCAGACTTTTCTCCATTTATGTTCTTGCAGTTCTTTCAGTCAGGAACATTCTAGGTCAGAATTTTTGACTGTGGGATCGCAGCACCATCTCTCCTCTTGATGCTCTGTCCTTCTACTAGAGGTAGACTCTCCAAGTTCCTTCTCCTCACTGTAGGGCATTTCATCCAAGGTCCCTCCCTTTGAGTTCTGAAAGTCTCTCACTTCTAGAGGATCCCCCCCACCTCCTACCTCCAGATGTTGCCTTTTCCCATCCTTTCTGATGGCCATCAGGGCTTTGGTCCTGTTCCCCCCAACACCTGATCATGTTCCCTTTTTCTGCTCCCTGTTTCCTTTCCCACCCAGGTCCCTCTCTTTTTCTTCTCTCCCTCCAGTGATTGCTTTTCTCTCCCACCCAAGTGGGATTGAGGCATCCTCATTTGGACACTTCAGTTTGTTAGCCTTCTTGAGTTCTGTGGATTTTATCCTGGGTTATCTGTACTTTTTTGGTTAATATGCACTTATTAGTGAGTGCATACTATGCATGTCCTATTGAGTCTGAGTTACCTCACTCAGGATGATATTTTCTAGTTCCATTCATTTGCCTGCAAACTCAGGATGTTGTCATTCCTAATACCTGAGTAGTATTCCATTTTGTATATGAGCTACATTTTCTGTATCCATTCTTCTGTTCTAGGACATCTGGATAGTTTCCAGCTTCTGGTTATCATAAAGCCTGGATGAACACGTTGGAACATGTGCCCCTGTGGCATGGTGGGATGTCTTTTGGGTATATGGCGAAGAGTGGTATAGTTGGGTCTTCAGGTAGATATACTTTCAGTGTTCTGAAGAACCTCCAGATTGATTGGCAGAGTGGGTTGTACCAGTTTACAATCCTACCAGCAATGGAGGAGTATTTTCTTTAAAAATCATTTTTTTCTTCACTATTATACTGTGATATTTAGTATTTTATAGAGATAATGGTACATGATAGCTGTCTTTTTGTTTTCAAGTAACTGAGTTTACTAAGTATACACCTAACAGGAATAACAGAATAAAGATCAAATAACAGAATAAAAGAGCCAGCAGACGGCAAAACATCATCAAACCAGGGTTTCAAATCATCACGCATGGACAGCTGGAGTACATCAACTGAGAGTGCATTACAAACCAAGTCCAGAACTTTTAAATATCTCTCATAATTAATAGAAAAACCCAGTTCAATTAGTCAACTGAAATTTTTAGTCCCAAAAGTTCAAGATAATGCCTGCAGGTGAGACTTCAAAATAGAGAATGAGTAGCAGCAGACAGGTAATGTCATCAAATCAGATACTTAAAAAGAAACCATAAGAAACTGACGGTGGCAGTTTGGCAGGGAGCAGGAATGCCCATTTGAGATATCCCCCATGGATAGGAATCCCAAGGATGAAGGGCTTCCTGCTCTTATTGCAGGCATTTTTATATGATGTATTAAACACTAGTAATCTGGCATAAATACTTTACCTACCCAATTTTCTCAGAGACATTTTGTTTTTAAGAACCTTAGCAGCTTGCTGTTTCTCCCTAAGCTCAAATAAGGTCAGAGGAGCAGTATGACAAGAGACAGATGCCTTTTCAAAATACTTTGTATTAATATGCTTGGGACAGAAGGTACCAGAGCAAATCGGCTTTGACAGACCCTTCTTTTTAGCACAGACAATACTTATAATGTATATTATGCCTATTTTAAATACTGTACTCAAGTTATATTTTCTATATACAAATCTTTAAAATGTTTCAGTAGTTGTCTCTTGGAAGCAATTTGCATATATATTCTTGCATATACACATGATTGTTTTAGGTGTACACCCATGTCTGGCAGTGGTTTTAAAAGGGTGGAGCTAGATTGTTAAGTATTAAAATATGTCTCATCAATCCTGACTCATAGAACTTTTCCTTCCTATACTATAAATGTTTATATTCTTACACTAAATATGTCTCACATTTCTTGTATGCTTACAATTATCACATTATTATTTTACATGTAAGTCTTTGTGATGCCAGTCTTGTTTCTAATTTATAAAATACTAATTTCAGATATCTTATTTTTAAAGTGTTTGTCATGTGTACAGGGGAACCATCTCTTTTAATATAATAATCAAATTCTATCATCTAAAAGTTATTAAGGAATGTAGACTCAGGAGCTTTTGAAATGAGGCCTATCTTTTGAAGATCTTGAATCCTATATATTCTAGATATCACAGCAGAAGTTAACTGTGTAAATCACTAGTAAAAGTGTCATTTTTCAGAATTGTGATCCATCAAGTTTATGTAGCTAGTTCATCATTGCTGTTTTTCTTGGAATATTGGCTGCACCTTTGCTTTCCTACCCATCAATATGTCAGTTTACAAGCAAATTCACCTTCATATATTTTCCACTTGTCATTGGTTTTAAGTATTTTTATATACACACAATGGTTCTCTAATTCTCTGATCATTTTATAGTATAATTACCCCACATTACAGTTATTATTTCTGAAGTGTACATGTTCTCAAACATGTGTGTCTGATTGTGTACATGGGGTGGTGCCGTGTGTGTGTTTGGGGGGGTTGTGTTTTTTGCTTTGGTTGTCATTATTGATGATGACATAAATGGAGAATAGTCATTCTTGACTAAAATTGTAACTCTATGCATCAATGGTTGATCATACAGGTAATGTGACGAGCTTCTATAGCTACTGCTGAAATAGCAGTTTCCTTCTAGTCTTGACAGCCTATTAAAAAGTAATGACTAATATTTTTGAGGTGGGTGGGTGGCCCCATTCTTCAACCAGGGGCAGTGCTTATCCACTGGGTATGGTCTCTACAGGTTCTATCTCCCCTTTGTTGGGTATTTCTGCTAATGTCCTCCCTGTTGGGTCCTGAGAATCTCTTTGGTCCCTGGCATCTGGGACTTTCTAGTGGCTACCCCCAGTTCCCCCACCCCCACATGTACATAACTGCTTTAAAATTCTTGACCATCTATTATTCTCCCCTATCTCCTCCCTTATTTGAACTGGCAGCCCTTTTTCTTCCCTCTCCTCTCTCCCTCTCAGAGGCCTCTCTCTCTCTCTACTTCCCAGAGATTATTTTCTTCCCCCTTCTGAGTAGGACTGTAGCATTCACACTTTGGTGTGATCTTCTTTCGTCTTGGGTTTCATATGGTCTGTGAGTTGTATTGTGGGCATTCTGAGCTTCTTTTTGGCTAATATTCACTTATCAGTGAGTACATACCACCTGTGTCCTTTCGTAACTGGGTTACCTCATATACCATCCACCTCAAAAGTATTAATTGAGAATTCCTCCTGTCAAAAGGAAACACAGGGACAAAGAGTGGAGCCGAGATTGAAGGAAAGGTCATCCAGAGTCTGCCCCACCTAGGGATCCATCCCATTTACAGATACAAAATCCAGACACTACCACTGATGCCAAGAAGCACTTACTGACAGGAGCCTGGTTTAACTGTCCCCTGAGATGCTCTACCAGAGCCTGACCAATACAGATGAGGATGTACGCAGCCAAACATAGGACTGAGTGTGGGAACCCCAATGGAGAAGTTAGGGCAGTTACTGTTGGAGATGGAGGGGTTTTCATCCTATATGAAGAACAACAACAGCAAAGCTCCCAACTAAACCACCAACCGAAGAGTACACATGGGGGAACCCATGACTCCAGCTGGATATGTAGCAGAAGATTGCCTTATTGGGAATCACTGGCAAGGGTGCCCCTTGGTCCTGTAGAGGCTTAATGACCCAGGTAGGGGAATTCTAAGGCCCTGAGGAAGGAGTGGATGGCAGATAGGGAAGCACTCTCACAGAGGCAGAGGGAAGAGAGAGGGGATAGGAGGTTTGTGGAGGGAAAACTGGGAAGGGGGATAACATTTGAAATGTAAATAAATAAAATAACCAATACAAAATGGGAAATAGTAATAACTATATTTTTGGAAGAGTAACTACTAAGAAAGTGTAGAGGACAAACGTCCTTCATCACACAGGATTTCTCTGTGCAGCCATGTTGGTCGTAAGCTCGTGATTACTTTTCTCACCTTCATGAGTGAGGAATCCATAAACATGTAAATATGTCTAGCTGGAGACACACTGATTGGAAAGAACAAGCATCTGTAAAATTCTAAAGAACATCTGGAGGTTTGTCTTAACATGTTAATACCACAATACAGGTACATTCTCTTTATTTTCTATCCTAAGTTTTATTATATCAATAAAATATCCCAGTGGTATTTTCACAAGTAATAAATTAAATATTAGGAAAACTCAGAAATATACTATTTACACACCAATGTTTTGTGTGTTATGACTGTTATTTTTCTGTAGAACTCTGATTAGAACCCAATGTTCTTATTTTGTATTATCATTATTCTTTCTTTATAAATCAAGACTGTCAGTCTGAATAGTAACAACAGGATAATAGTTCTATGGCCCTAGCATTTATGAAGCTATTTTCCAAGTATATTCCTACATTGCTTACCTTGTAGAGATTTATTTATCCTCAACTTAGTTAATCAAACATTTATGCACTTTGCATTTCACATTTGCACATGTAAAAATATGTAAATCATCTCTTTGGACCCTCTATAAAAAGAATTAGACAGCACAAGCTTTTCTAATTATATTTGAAGAATATACCTTACTGGCAATTGGAGAAGTTTTATTAAGCTCTTGGGAGTTATATGACTTTTCCTGTTGCTAGAATAAAATTACCTGAAACAAACCATATCAAATGCTGTGTTTAGTTCAGGGTCAGATGGCACAGTCCATCAGAGTTGGGAAATCCTGATGGCAGGAGCTTGAGGCAATTGGTGAAGTTCCATATTCAGTCAGGAAACATATTGTTGAATGTGAGTGGCCAGTTTCTTTTTGTGTCCTCTAAGGTCCATGTCAATAATTTGGAGAAGCCCACTTTTAGAGTGGGTCTTCCCAATCAGTTAGCCTCACCAAGTTACTTTCTCACAGGCATTACCAGAGACAAAGGTAAATTGTGGTAACCCCTCATAGGGATGCCTATGAGCATTATATCCTAGTTGACTCTAAATTTTGTCAGGCTGACAAATAGTATTAATCATCACACTGGTATTCATAGCAGTGAATACCTGTTATGTATTCATAACAACTACACCTTGAGTGGAGTGGGTATTTTAGTCACATGGCTTCTTATATATACTCTTCTAATCATATTCTCTCCATACCCCTGAATAATAATTGCAAGAAATTATTCAACCTTGTTCTCGTTTTTGTAGGTCTTGCACTTATTTTGTGCAGCTAGAGGTTAGCAAACAATAATGTGCAAATAAGTAATAAGGTATGTATTATTAAAATGCTGTGAGCTACAATAATTAGAGGCACTGGTGCAAATGTTATAGGAGTAACCAAACTCGTTATGATTGGATTTAAAGACAATTCTAAAAAATACAAAGTAAAACCCATGAGTACTACTCTGAATAGACCAAAAAGCTTTCCTTGGCAATATGAGAGGAGTGTGTGTGTGTGTGTGTGTGTGTGTGTGTGTGTGTGTGTGTGTGTGTGTGTGTATTTATATGTCAGTCCAGCTTTTACTTTACTCAAGAATGTTTTATTGTGTAGTAGATGGCAAGTAATAAAAAGACTGACAACTTGTCAGCCTGTTGAAAATAAAATGCTCAATATGCTCAGCTCTGATAGGGACAAATATCTAACCCCTATCCCCAAGCTCACATAGACTCCTGTGTTCAGGATCATCAAGGAAAAGGGCACTTGAAAGGTTATTAGAACCAACAAGATTGGAGGATTCCTTGAAAATGATATGTTCCTAAAACAGCTGATCCATTGCCCATGTGAACTTATGGTGGCTCTGACTGTATGGGCAGGATATGAGAATAGACAGAGGCTGGGAAAATTTTGCAGGTTGTGTTAGAACAAAAAATAGAAATACACAAAAGCTGTAAAAAAGATGTCAAAGCAACTGCAGCAAATAGATTCTAGATTAAGAGAAAGGGTGAGTGGTATGTGTGTGTGTGTGTGTGTGTGTGTGTGTGTGTGTGTGTATCCTTTTTCCAAATATTATTCTAAATAAAGTTGATGTCTTATATGACCCTATTATCTTAGGAAGAGCAGGATACCCAAATAAGAGAATAGTGAAGATTTAATAAATTGGAGTTTTTATATGATTACAGCTTCTATCTAATTCTAATGTTTGTTGCTGTTGTTCTGGGTTTTGTGGTTTGTTTGTTTTTTGTTTTTTTTTTTTTTTTTGAGACAGGTAAGGGGCTACAAACTGTAGGCTGACCTCAGGTCATATTTGTTATGTATCTTGTATTGATCTTGACCCTGAATTGTTAATCTTTTTGCCATAGTCCTCTCAGTGAGATTAGGATTTGGTTTGGTTTTGTTTAGTTTGGTTTTGGTTGGTTTGGTTTGGTTTTGATTTTGGTTTGTTTGTTTGTTTGGTTGGTTGGTTGGCTGGTTGGTTTTTGTTGTTGTTGCTGTTGTTTTCCACTTTTGAGAAAATTTTATTGGTGTTTTGGATATAATTTATTTACCAGGAAGGATGATCCCATCATACTTCTGCTGGAACCAGCACATGGCCTTCTCTATGCTGGTTCTGTGTTTGGCCCCAATGCAGCCTGTTCTGTGCTTCTTGTCTGCAACACTAAAACCTAGCCCACCTAAGAGGGAGGGAAGGGGGCTTATGGGACTTTCGGGGAGGGAGGAAACGGGAAAGGGGAAATGATTTGGAATGTAAATTAAAAAAAAATAAAATAAATAATAAAAAAAAAAGAAGTACAGGCCATGGATCCCAATGCTCGGGTCATATTTGATGCCTGATGATCATGTTTTTCTTTATTCTTTATTCTTTTCTCATACATTACATCCCAGCTGATATTTTTCCTCCATCTATTCCCCAGTTTCTCCCTATTAACTTTACTTTTCCCAAGAACCATTCCTTCCTCATTTCTCATCAAAAAAGAACAGAGATCCTGGGAATATCAACCAAATATGCCATATCAACTTACAATAAAACTATACACATACCCTCATATCAAAGCTGGACGAAGTAAACAAGTAAGAGAAAAAGAGTTCCAAAAGCAAGCAAAAGAATCAGAGACAGTCCCACTATTAAAAGTCCCACAAGAACACCAAGCTAAAAAAGCCATAATGTATTGACAGACCTACGTCAGACCCATACAGGCTTCTTCTTTGTCTGTTTAGTTTTTGTGTGCCCCTGTGAATCCTAATGAGTTGATTCTGTGGACTGTGTCCTTGAGAGTCCTCTGTCATTGAGCCCTCTGTCTCCTACTGTCCTTCCTGTCTTCCACAGGATTCTCCAATCTCACCTTAATGTCTCCCTGTGTGTCTCTGCATCTATTTCCATCAGTTGCTGGAGGAAGTTCTTGATGAAAATTATGCTAGGCTCCTCTCTTTGAGTACAGCAGAATACCATTAAGAATTATTTGTGTGTGTGTGTGTGTGTGTGTGTGTGTCTTGTTTGATTGTATCTTAGGGCTCTGATTTCTCCATCCTCTAGCTCCTGGATCTCCAGGAAGTGGCAGGGGTGTGTCCTGTCTCAAGGGATAGGTCTTAAGCTGCACAGTAATTAGTTGGATACTCTTCCAAGTTCTGTACCATCATTACCTAAGAATCTTACAGACAGGATGTATTTGATGGTCAAAATTTTTGAGGTTGAGTTTGTGTCACAATCCCACCACTAGAAGCCTTACCTGATTACAGAAGATGACAATTTCAGGATCACTATTCCCCATTTACTAAGAGTCTCGCTAGGGTCACCCTCATAGATTCCATGGAGTTTCCATTGCAGTGGTTTTCTACCATATCCCACCAAATGCCTCCCAATTCTAGCTGTCTTTCCTATCACTCTCTTGTCTTTTAACATTTAATAGTTGTTTATCCTAAATAAGTTACATGCCCTCCTGCTATAGGAGATTATCAAAAATAAATTTTAATTAAAAATAACTCAGATATTGTCTGATTATTTTTATTAAATATAAAAGTTCTAGTACAAAATCAAATCATTAGCAGTACTTACAATGGCTGGTGCTCAAAATCACACATAGAAACTGAAAACATACATAAAAGTATAAAATGCTTGAGAGGAACAATTTCTGTTTTCAGGGATGAAAGAGGCCATTATTCCACCAGTGTTATATTTATATAGTATTTAATAGTTTGTATGTTTCAATGAATGCTGCAGAGGTGTATGACTGGAAGGAGGTTTAGTTAATAATAATTTTTTTTACACATACATTTACATATACAACAAAATTCAGTACACATTTCTTCTAATATATAAAATCTTTTAGAAAACGTGTGATATTCATTTGCATCCAGTTTCTACCAGTATTTTGAACATGTGATGAAGTATGCTCCTATGGCAAACAGAGATGTAACTGAGTGTTTACACATTTTTTTAACAATTCTTATGGTCATCACTACATCTTTAATTGAGACAGGTAATACTCCAGTAAACTATTTGAGAATAAAAATAAGCATGGAAACTTGGTAAGTAGTGACTAGTGTCTAAGAAGCTGAATATAACCGTATTTATTGCAGTTAATATGTAAGCACCTAAGACATAATAGGGTATATGACTTCGCTCTTATCTCTCACTTCTAAGGCCTTGATTATTCTCTCTGGTGTCTTTGCACTGTCCTTGTGATTGGGTTCCAGGTAAAATATGCTGCTTTTCAGTGGTTTAGTTTGCTTTCCAAAGCATTATCCATTCAGTAACTGCTTCAGAATCCAGTACTCACCAGTAGGGCATGGCAAATGGAGACTATTAAGATATTAGTTTTTATTTATTAAATAATCAACAATAAAAAGGTGAGCCATTCCTCTTCATCTCAAAACTTTCAAATCTGATATGTACACAGTCTCAGTTTCTTCATTTTCATGTCTAGTATCATAAACACCAAGATAAATATCAAAGACCTCCATTCAGTAGTGTTTTAAGTGGTGAAAATTAACCCTAAGCTAATAAAAATTTAAAGTTAATATTTTATTGATGTTTTATCAAAAAGCATGAATGGATGTATGTGAGTTTATATTATTATTTTATTCTATTTTGTTTTGTTTTTTTGGGTTTTTTTTTATTTTCTATATATACTTCTTTTTATTTACATTCCAAATGATTTCCCCTTTCCTGGTTCCTCCCTCCACAAGAGTCCCATAAGCCTTCTTCCCCCCCCCTGTTCCCCATTTAACCTCCTCTCGCTTCTCTGTCCTGGCATTCCCCTACATCCAGTCTTTCCAAGACGAGGGAACTCTCCTTCCCTCTTCTTGGAAATCTATTGATATGAGAATTGTGTCTTGGGTATTCCGAGTTTCTGGGTTAATATCCCCTTATCAGTGACTGCATACCATGTGTGTTCTTTTGTGATTGGGTTACCTCACTAAGAATGATATTTTCCAGTTCTGACCATTTGCCTCAGAATTTCGTGAATTCATTGTTTTTAATTGCAGAGTAGTATTCCGTTGTGTAAATATATCACATCTTCTGAATCCATTCCTCCATTGAGGGATATCTGGGTTCTTTCCAGCTTCTGGCTATTATAAATAAGGCTGTTTTGAACATAGTGTTACCAACTCTACTTCCAACAGAGGGCTAATATCCAATACATATGAAGAACTCAAGAAGTTAGACTCCAGAGAGCCAAATAACCCTATTAAAAAATGGGGTACAGAGCTAAACAAAGAGTTCTCACCTGAAGAATATCTAATGGCTGAGAAGCACATAAAGAAATGTTCAACGTCCTTAGTCATTAGTGAAATGCAAATCAAAACAACCCTGAAATTCCACCTCACTCCAGTCGAATGGCTAAGATCAAAAACACAGGAGACAGCAGTTGTTGGCAAGGATGTGGAGAAAAAGGAACACTCCTCCACTGCTGGTGGGATTGCAAGCTGGTACAACCACTTTGGAAAGCAGTCTGGCAGTTCCTCAGAAAACTGGGCATGACACTCCCAGAGGATCCTGTTATACCACTCTTGGGCATATACGCAGAGGCTTCCTCTGCATGCAATTATTTTATTTTCTAATAGTAGAATAGTTTTATGAGTGGGTACTATACATTTCATGAAATCTTATTTCATTTTACCCTAAAAAGCACCTTGTTGATTGATTAATATTATAACCATAATTTTATCTTTTACCAATAAAATTTAACTATAAGTTCTACTTGAATATCCATTGCATTATTGCAAGATTTAGTCTTAAAAATATATCTTGGTATCTGTTAGCTTCATCTTAATTTCTTGCAGTTTCTTATTCTTTGCTAAATTGTTGAGTTGACTTCATATGGTCTGTGACTACAAGATATGTTTTGCTTCATACAGTTTATGTGAAAAGCAGTACACAAGGTTGATGAATTTAGACATTTTTTTAAGAACATCTGTCAGGTTAAGGAGAGTATGGCTTTGTTGTGGAGATTAAAGGAAAGCATTTTCAAAAGGAAGAATGACTATGCTTCCAACCTACAACTTAAAGTGAAAAGTATAATAGTCTTCCAAAAGCATTTGTTTTGTAACCAGGGACATAGCCCAGGTAGTAAAGTGCTAACTGTGCAAGCTTTATGACTTTAATTTGGATCCCAAACACCATGGAACTCAGGTGCTGGATTTGGAAAATAAAAGAAAGAGAGAATCCCACTGCTTGCTAGCCAACCACTCTTGTTGAGTCTGTGAGCATTTATTTTAGTAAAAGACCCAGTCTCAAAATACAAAATGCAGAAGAAATTAAGGAAGACACCAAGAGTTGATCTCTGTCCTCCATGTACTCCTAAACACATGTACATGGTCACAATGACATGTCAGTCACATAGGAACACAAACACACTCACACACACTCACACACACACACACACACACACACATACACACATTTTATCAACAAACCTATATTGACCATGATGAGAATATTTATAAAAATAATTTCAAAGTATATAAGAGATTTAAAAAGCACAATCAACATTACCTAAAAAAATATAGTGGCCTTTGTAGTTTTCCAGTAGAGCTACATACACTATTTGGAAAGAACAAATGACAACTGTTCTTGCTATTTCCAACTCGGGCATTCTAGTGGCTAGGGCTGAAAGTTGTCCACCCCCGACCAAGTGGTTGTCTTTACATACCCAAGGTCTTTATCCAGAGAAAACAATTCTACATTTGAAATAGCATTTAAAAGACTATGTTGTAAAGGGCACCTGCCATTTGCAAGTGAAATACTACTGAGCTTGAATACAAGCACGTTGTAGTAATTTCTTATTCATATTTTTAAATGTGATAGTGAAGTCAAGAAAATTTTTCCTGGTGGACAAATTGGTATTTCTCTAATTCTGCTCTCCTCATTGAAGAAGTATGTGAAAGATTTGTTTCACAACAAAATCCATATAAAATGCAGTTTAAGAGGCTAATTAAAATACAGAAAACCCAGGATGGCTAAAACTATTCTCAAGAGTAAAAGAACCTCTGGGGGAATCCTATCCCGGACCTCAAGCTGTACTACAGAGCAATAGTGATAAAAACCGCATGGTATTGGTACAGTGATAGGCATGTAGATTAATGGAACAGAATTGAAGACCCAGAAATGAATCCACACTCCTTTGGTCACTTGATCTTTGACAAAGGAGCTAAACCATCCAGTGGAAAAAAGATAGCCTTTTCAACAAATGGTGCTGGCTCAACTGGAGGTCAACATGCAGAAGAATGCAAATTGACCCACTCTTTTCTCCTTGCACTAAGCTCAATTCCAAGTGGATCAAGGACCTCCACAAAAACCAGACACACTGAAACTAATAGAAAGAAACTAGGGAAGAACCTTGAACATAAGGGCACAGGGGAGAATTTCCTGTATAGAACTCCAATAGCTTATGCTCTAAGATCAAGAATTGACAAATTGGGACCTCATTAAATTACAAAGTTTTTGCAAGGCAAAAGACACTGTCAAAAAGACAAAGCGGCAACCAACTAACTGGGAAATGATCTTTACCAACCCTACATCCGACAGAGGGCTAATATCCAATATATACAAAGAACTCAAGAAGTTAAACTCCAGAGAGGCAAGTAACCCTATTAAAAAATGGGTTACAGAGCTAAACACAGAGTTCTTACCTGAAGAATATCTAATGGCTGAGAAGCACCTAAAGAGATGTTCATCATCCTTAGTCATTAGGGGAATGCAAATCAAAACAACCCTGAGATTCCATCTCACACCAGTCAGAATGGCTAAGATCAAAAACACAGGAGACAGCAGTTGTTGGCAAGGATGTGGAGAAAGAGGAACACTCCTCCACTGCTGGTGGGATTTCAAGCTGTTACAACCACTCTGGAAAGCAGTCTGGCGGTTCCTCAGAAAACTGGGCATGACACTCCCAGAGGATCCGGCTATACCACTCCTGGGCATATACCCAGAGGCTTTACCTGCATGCAATAAGGATACATGCTCCACTATGTTCATAGCAGCCTTATTTATAATAGCCAGAAGCTGGAAAGAACCCAGATGTCCCTCAACGGAGGAATGGATACAGAAGATGTGGTATATTTACACAATGGAATACTACTCTGCAATTAAAAACAATGAATTCACGAAATTCCTAGGCAAATGGTCAGAACTTGAAAATATCATCCTTAGTGAGGTAACCCAATCACAAAAGAACACACATGGTATGCAGTCACTGATAAGGGGATATTGACCCAGAATCTTGGAATACCCTAGACACAATCAGCATATCAATAGATTTCTAAAAAGATGGAAGGAGAGACCCCTGGTCCTGGAAAGACTGGATGTAGGGGAACGCCAGGACAGAGTAACAAGAGGGGGTTGAATGGAGAAAAGAGGGAGGGAAGGGGGCTTATGGGACTTTCGGGGAGGGAGGAAACGGGAAAGGGGAAATGATTTTGAATGTAAATAAAAAAACTTAGAAAATAAAATAAAATTAAAATAAAAATAAATAAAATAAAATACAAATGTTCAAAAGTAAAAACTGGTTTCATAGCAAATGTAATAGAACATGAATACATGATGAGAATATCAGCCATGAGTGATCCAAGTTATTTCCTATGGTGTTCAGCTCAGACATATACCTGAACACAAATGGTACTGAATGTATCCTCCCACCTCCAGATTCCGTTACTGTACAAGGTCATTGTTGATTACTGTATTTCCCATGTCCAACACCATTAATGTTGGATAGCTACTCTAAACTGTACCAGGATTAAAATACTAAGCAAGTTAACCTTTACTAACTCACTCATACATGTGTTCCATTGGAGACCTTCTTTTCATCTGCATGTATGTCAAACACTTTTTCCAAAAGCCTTACTTGGATTATTCATCTTAGGACTGCTACAAAGTAAGAAGAGAAAATAGAGATTGCTCTGCAATATGAAATGCTAGAATCAGAGAATCTTTTGTTTTGTGTCTTTCCCCATTGCATCCAGTATTCCAATGTCTCAGCCATTTTCATCAATGCAGCTATAAATTTTTATAAATCGTGGCTTAGCTTATTAGTCGAAAGGTTTCAAATATGAGCTAGGCAGGCTATTTTGGAACAGAAGAAAGGAAAGATCAATTACCAACTGTTCTTGCTATTTCCAACTCTGTCTTTCTAGGGGCTGGGACTGTAAGTTGTCTAGCCCCTAACCAAGTGGTTGTCTTCACATTCTCAATGTCTTCATCTTTGCATTGGACAGGCAGCAGTTAGCCATCATGAGGGTAACTCTAACAAGACCTGTACACTAGGCAAGCTTCAATATGCCTGCTCTGGAACAATTAGCTATATATATACAGAATGCTCCTATATCTTACATTTATTTATTTATTCCCTTCCTCTTTCTCTTCAATTCCTCTCTGTCCCTTAAACGTATAATTTCAAATTCAAATTGACCAGAATGCAGTTGTCATCTTCTCACAGGGTCTCCTAATAGTATACAAGAACAACACCAAAGAAATCTTCTTGTAACATAACTTCCATGGTAAACAGCAGGGAGGGTAAAAGAGTCCTTGATATAAGAGAGAAGAAGGAGGAATTGATGGCAGTGAAATATGACAGCCCTGAAGGAGGGAAGGTGCAGGGAGGGAGGTTGCATTTGGCTGGAAATATTCAGATATTTATATTGTCTTTATTGTGTCTGTGCTATTTCCATAGAATATTTTGTATATGATGTAAACAATAAATGAAGAGGTAAAAGACAAAAGATATTATAATCATATATAAAAATAATGCTAAATATGAAGAACTTATTTTTTTATTTTCTATATTTTTTATTTACATTCCCAATGATTTCCCCTTTCCCGGTTGCCCCCTCCCTCAAAGTCCCATAAGCCCTCTTCCCTCCCAATGTCCATCAGTCAATCCCCTCCCGTTCTTCTGTCCTGGTATTCCCCTACACTGCTACATCCAGTTTTTCCAAGACCAGGGGTCTCTACTTCCTTCTTCTTGGAAATCTGTTGATATGTGAATTGTGTCTTGGGTATTCCGAGCTTCTGGGTTAATATCCACTTATCAGTGACTGCATACCATGTGTGTTCTCTTGTGATTGGGTTACCTCACTAAGGATATTTTCATGTTCTGACCATTTGCCTAAGAATTTCATGAATTTATTGTTTTTAATTGTAGAGTAGTATTCCATTGTGTAAATATACCACATCTTCTGTATCCATTCCTCCGTTGAGGGACATCTGGGTTCTTTCCAGCTTCTGGCTGTTATAAATAAGGCTACTATGAACATAGTGGATCATGTGTCCTTATTGCATGCTGAGGAGGCCTCTGAGTATATGCTCAGGAGTGGTATAACTGGGTCCTCCAGGAGTGTCATGCCCAGTTTTCTGAGGAACCGCCAGACTGCTTTACAGAGTGGTTATACCAGCTTGCAATCAGGCATGCAAAAGAATGCAAATCGATCCATTCTTATCTCCTTGTACTAATCTCAACTCCAAGTGGATCAAGGACCTCCACATAAAACCAGACACACTGAAACTAATAGAAAAGAAACTAGGGAAGAACCTTGAACACATGGGCACAGGGGAAAATTTCCTGAATAGAACACCAATAGCTTATGCTCTAAGATCAAGAATTGACAAATGGGACCTCATAAAATTACAAAGTTTCTATAAGGCAAAGGACACTGTCAAAAGGACAAAACGGCAGCCAACAAATTGCAAAAAGGTCTTTACCAACCCTACATCTGACAGAGAGCTAATATCCAATACATACGAAGAACTCAAGAAGTTAGACTCCAGAAAGCCAAATAACCCTATTAAAAATGGGGTACAGAGCTAAACAAAGAATTTTCACCTGAAGAATATTGAATGGCTAAGAAGCACCTAAAGAAATGTTCAACATCCTTAGTCATTAGAGAAATACAAATCAAAACAACCTTGAGATTTCACCTCACACCAGTCAGAATGGCTAAGATCAAAAACTCAGGAGACAGCAGTTGTTGAAGAGGATGTGGAGAAAAAGAAACACTCTTCCACTGCTGGTGGGAATAATTTAAATTTAAACTGTGCATTCTTTGTATATATTGGATATTAGCTCTCTGTCGGATGTAAGGTTGGTAAAGATCATTTCCCAGTTAGTTGGTTGCTGCTTTGTCTTTTTGACAGTGTCTTTTGCCTTGCAAAAACTTTGTAATTTAATGAGGTCCCATTTGTCTATTCTTGATCTTAGAGCATAAGCTATTGGAGTTCTGTTCAGGAAATTCTCCCCTGTGCCCATATGTTCAAGGTTCTTTCCCAGTTTCCCTTCTATTAGTTCCAGTGTGTCTGGTTTTATGTGGAGATCTTTGATCCACTTAGAATTGAGCTTAGTGCAAGGAGATAAGGATGGGTCAATTTGCATTCTTCTGCATGTTGACCTCCAGCTGAGCCAGCACCATTTGTTGAAAAGGCTATCTTTTTTCCACTGGATGGTTTTAGCTCCTTTGTCAAAGATCAAGTGACCATAGGAGTGTGGATTCATTTCTGGGTCTTCAATTCTGTTCCATTGATCTACATGTCTGTTACTGTACCAATACCATGCAGTTTTTAACACTATTGCTCTGTAGTACAGCTTGAGGTCCGGGATACTGATTCCCCCAGAGGTTCTTTTACTCTTGAGAATAGTTTTAGCTATTCTGGGTTTTCTGTTATTCCAGATGAATTTTTGAATTGCTCTTTCTAACTCTATGAAGAATTGAGTTGGGATTTTGATGGGGATTGCATTGAATCTGTGTATTACTTTTCATCATCCTTAGTCATTAGGGAAATGCAAAAAAAAAAAAACCTGTGCATTCAATGAACAACAGGCCTTGAGGAGTGTGGTTAGCTGAAGAAAGATATATTGCAGGGCAATGGCATGTGAGCGACCAGAGCTGGCTCAGTGAACTCTTGTGAGAGCTTGAGGTGGACTCCTTCAGACCAGATAAATGGATTTGTGACAGAAGGTAATTAAAATTAGATCCTCACAGAATTATATGAATTTAGTGTACATGTTTGGCATGAAAAAATATTGGTATAAATCCATAATTGAGGAGGCAAGATTATACTGTTAGTGCCTCGAGACGTGTAGAGTACAAAACTGTTTGGAGCTAGGCATAGTTTCAAGGTCTGAAAACTTGCCTCTGAATGCAATGTAATGACATTCTTACTTTCTTGAAAACAGAAGGCAATAGGTTTTGAATACACAAAGCAATTTTCTGCATAGTGTGATACAGAGAGGAAAAATCTGCCGTAGGGAGAAATTAGAAGTGTGTGTGTGAGGTTGCAGTGATAACAAGGGCTCAGTGTGCAGCCTAGTGGAAGGCTGGGTGAAGGTGCTGTCCATGATGCTTCGCAGTCCTGAGGTTAGGATCCTGGCCAACACCAATTAATGCCAAATTCATTATTCTAACTTTCCTCATATCTTTGCAACCTCTGTGCTATATTGAGTTTTAAGCTGCCTACCCATTGTATTGATTAGAAGAGTATGTTATCTTTTTGAAATTAGCTATAGAGAGACTCAGATCATTTCTCTAACTGCAACCCTGTCTTTCTATTATAACACAGCCTCTCTGCAGGTAACATGACTAAACCATTTGATTTTCTTTAGATCTAAACTTTATCTCCATAACATCTGTTAATGATGAATTTCCTTTAATGGATACATTAGCAAAATATAAAGAGATGCTCGTTTCTGTTTAAGAAAAATAGGTGTAACTGTTGCCTCTGCAAAGTTATGAGGTAAAACACAATGTAGTTTTCAAAAATTCATTCCCTTTAACATTCATTATTTTAGACTATTCATGCCTCTCCCCCGTCATAAGATAACACACACAATGTGATGCTATTGAGAGAAAGGAGCTTTGTAAGAAAACTCAGTTATAAAGGTAGGGCTGCTGTGAATGTGGTTGGGGACCTCAGAGGGATTGAAGCAATGAGAGCAAACTCTTCCCATTATTCAAACAGAGTAAGCCTGCTCTCTAGAAACTGCAGACACAACCCTCATCAGACACTAATATCATCATTGTTCTATACTTTTTTATATTTATACATACTTCCTTCTATTCCCTAAACTCCTCCTGTGTTCTCTCCTCAAAATCAAGGCCTCTTCTTCTTTTATTATTTTTATACATATACATGTGTGCAAATATGTGCTCAAGCATATATTTATAAAAATATATAAAAATATACATGCATATCCATGTGTGTGTGTGCAAATACATGCCTGGCATAGGATGGTGTAGAGCCTTCCTCATGTTATTGACATAAATTCTTCTTTAACCTACATGTTCTTTCTCTGGGACTAGACTTTACAGATTATCAGCATCGTTTGATCATAGTCCATGTCAGTGTCCTCAGCATCTAAGATGGTAACTGCTGTATAAACTATGATGCTGTTATGCAGAGTGAAGACAGAATGAAAAGGAAGAAGGGGAAGGAAAGGGAAAAGGAAAAAGGAAGTCAGAAGAGAGGAGGTAGAAAGGGATATACTGATACATTGATTTTGATGATTAATGACATTTTTGCTATGTGGGTTATACATTGTAGCTCTAATAGTTTTCTAATGAAATTTTTATTTCATCATATATTTATAATTTAATTTAGACTCAACCATTGAGTCATGTCAGAATGTATTTTGTTATTAATTCCATAAATCTGTACTTGTAAACTATTCGATGTTTTATAGAGTGTTAACTATCTAGGAAAAGTGAATAACCTCATTGAAACATCTAAAAGAACATATGTTCAATTTTCTGTAAAAACTATTACATTCTTCTTGAGGTAATTCAACCTTGAGTTTAAAAAATGTTTGCAATCATGTTTAGGTGTAAAGTTAATTGAAAATATAATGTTGCTAGTAAGAAGTGAAGTTTCTGTGGAATGCATGTTCCTAAGAATGTTTTATATAGCATAGATACAACTAGATTTCTCCTCCATTTATTAGTCATTCTCTGAAAGATTGTCATTGTTTGCTGACTTTAATTGTAGCTCCCTCAACTGAGTGGAAACTTTTTTGGTAACATTCACTCTGAAATCTGGATAATGCAAATGAAATGGAGAATACTCCAAGAATCTCCTGTCATTAATGGCTTAATAACATGGTGACTATAAAAGAGAAGGGATTTTGGAAAGATTGATTGTTAATTTTTCTAAAATATGAAATATTGCCAAGATACAGGTAGAATACAAATTATTTGGTTTGATAGTATTTAAAAATAGACCTTTACGTTTTAGCATGTCTCTTTGGAGTGGTTGTATCTTTTCACTTCATCACTACAAATAAGTTCAAATAAAGATGACTAAAACCATAGACTTCAAATGCATGTCTATAATAGATTCCAGTGGTGTTTGCACACAAAAAAGATGATTTTTTTAGTATTAGCTTTGTTTATAAATCAGGTTATGACAAAGATGACATAACTTGCTGTGTATTCTTCATGTAAAATGATGGAACTGAAATACAAAGGTATCAAGGTTACTTCCTGATCGGGTCTCCACAAATACACACATATTCCAGTCCTGTGTCTGTTATTATAATTTCCAACTATTTCCAAATTTTAGAGTGCCATCAAGTGATCCACTAGCTTGTCTTCAAACTTCATTTCCAATAACCATTTCATGCTTGAAAACTCCATCTGCTGTTTCAAGGGACCCTCATTATTACTCATTGCTGTGATAATGCCCAAAGGTAACTTAATGGGGAAGGGGTTTATTTTTAGTTACATTCCTGGAGGAAACAGTTCATTATGGTGGACAGGGCCTGGTAGCAAGTCACGAGAGACTGGCTACAGGAACAGAAGCCTGCAACATTCTACTTTATACAATCTCAGGCAGCAAAAATAGAGTAGAACATGAGGCCAGTTAGTAAACCTTGAGATGGCCCACTTTTTTCCACTAAAGCTCCCTTCCTCAAGGTTCTAGAACTTTTCTAAATGACTACTATCTTGGAACCAAGTACTCAAATACATGAGACTCTGGAGCATTTCACATTCAAACCACATTTTGTTCCTGGCTCTTGTGATTTATGAACCTGCTGTGATGTAAATCACACTCAGCCCAACTTCAGAAGTCCCATAGGATTTATTAGTTTCAATACTGTTCAAATATTCAAACTCTCTTCTGAAATTGAATACAATCTCCTAACTCTGACACTATGAATATAGAAATACGAATTGTGTACTTCCAGCATATAATAATACATCATATATGCTCTCATCCTAAAAAGGGAGAAATAGAGACAAAATTCATGGAATGATCAGATGAAAGCAAGTCTAAAATCCAGGAGAGAAAATGCAAATGAATTCACCTCCTTGCCTTGTATTTTGAGGTTCATAATAAATTCATTTCAGTTCCAATGCCCTTATAGAGTCCAGTCCTCTAATTCTTCTTCCTATAATAATACACTTAACCTCTCTTTAAGCTGGTTCTACTTCATGTATGTATTTTCTTTTGTGACTACCTTATGACTCTGATGTCTCAGACATCCTTGGGTATCTACTGACACATGTAGCCTTAATCCTCATAGCTGTACCTAGTAGACATCATGGTCTCCTTTTATGGACTGCTACTCTACTGCAAGTTGCCTTGCATCACCTAGTTTCTGGAATGATGATTTCAGACTCACTAATCACACCTTATCCCCCCTCCCAGTCTTGATTCTTTTTATTTTTATGAATTATATTTTATATTTATATTAGGCAACAAAATAAGATATACAAAATGCGTTGACATTGAGCACCTACTATGTACAAAAGCAGTCTACCACATCAAATCACTATGGAAAGCTGGTCTGCATCTTTTTTTTTCTTTTATGCCTGAATTAACAGTACATATGGCTATCACTGCCACTTCAGGATAGGACCTGCCCACCCTTAGATTTCAGTTAGATTAGGTCCTTTTTGTTGGCTCTGGAGAATACTTCCCTAGGATTTGCTCCCCAGGAGAGGAAAACATCTTTTGAATTCTGAAATTAGACTATGGCCTTTCAAATGAACCTACATTTTAACAAGTAGGAGCCGTTGATAGAGGGGTTTGGGGTTCAAGACACCTGTCTTATGGCCCCGGTTCACTGCAGGAGGTTATTCCATAAGGGATCCAATCTCTTAAATAGTTCTAGATGTTCTGTACCCTGCATTCTCCTTGTTCACAACTCCAAGCTGGCTCATATACATTTTCTAGTCAAAGTTCACATTTGTATCTACTAATTGCCCTCTCACACTGATCTTCACAAAAGCAGTTTGCACAAACCATGTCACAGATTTCATGTTGTCCTTGCCTTGGCATTTCTTCTGCCAAACAAATTATGACATTATGTTTCAGTTCAGCATAACCACCATTCCCAGGACATTAACAGAATCAGATAAGTTTGAAAGAATATAAACTGAATAGTCTATAACCAAGTCATCAATATAGGTCTCTTTACCCTATAAAATCTTGTGAGCCAAGCCTTCATGATGTACATTTTGTTCTACCTAATCTTTGAACCTCTCAGCAGACCTTCCTGTTGGAACAAGTAACATGAATATGATTTTTTTGCATGACATTCCAAACTCTTCCATATTTCTTGGCAAATAATTCCAAAGACTGAAAAACCACATGCTTAGGCTTATCCCAGAAATTGGGAGGAGTTTAAACTAGCATTTAAACAAAATCAGACACAAAACTACAATTAATGTAATTAATTTCACATTGACATACACTTCATAAACATAAAAAGCCCAGTTGCCTACAACTATATTTTTGTAATAAAAATACATATTATAAGGGCTTGTATGAGGTTCTGAAGAAGGGAGCCAAAAAAGAATAAAAATAGAGCAAAAAATGAGTAATTTGTAGACAATATTTCATAAAATCCAAACAAAAACCTTAGTGAATTCTTAAATGCTGAAAGAAACTTCAAGGATATCCTACTCTCCCACTTTGACCATTCTAGCTCTAAAGTTTTTAGCTTTCTTTTAAATCACTTTCAGTTGAGGGTAGTTGCCACATAATGCTAACACATACTGTTAAATTTCATTTTAATGCACAAATTGTAATAGAGCCTTTCATCAACTTTATTTGTTTCTAAATTACAGTGCAAAATGTATTCACTCACAAAACACTCTATGTTTGAAGTTACAATGAAAAGGTATAAAATACCAAACTTACAAGTGTCATGTCTTAACTCAAAATCAACATGAAATAGAGACATTTCAACATTAACACTGTCATAACAATATTCAAAAGAGACAAATTATAGAAGGAGCCTTGGAGCATGTGAACAGGTGAGCAGATAAAGAAATATGGAAAATACATAATAATACTTTTGTTTGTTTCTTTGTTTTGCTATAAAGAGTTGAGTTATAGAATTTCCTAGAAAATGGAGGTGCCTGGATATCATCCTAAACTAGATAACAAATGATAAATAATGCATATTTTTTCTACATATATAGTCTAAATAAAGAAAAACCCATGGAAGGAGAGAGGAAACAGTTTGAAAAGAAAAGTGGAAATGTAGGAAGGAAGAAAAGAGAAAACTATGGGCACTTTTCAAAACACATTATCTACCCGTGCATGAACACGCTATAATGAAGCGCATTACTTTATACAACAACTACATGAAAGTAAACAATGAAACAGAGATATGACTGTTAAGGCTAGCATTCTAGATTTGATTAAGACAGAGTCCAGAGAAGTTCTAGACCATTGATTTTGGTGATGATAATAGCTCTTAAATAATATTTCACATACCTCATTTTCACTCAGCTATTTTTATCTAAAACTTCAAGTTATATTTTCTGCTAAAATACTTCTGCTAAATATTAAAATAAAGTATTTGAAATCCTTCTTCCAAAGTGTGTAACCAGATTTAAACTATGCGTATGGAACAAAGCTATAATATTAAATGATCCGGAAGTTTTTATTTTAATGGTATGGGGAGAATAAAAATGGTAACTACATACTTTGCCTTAATTTTCCCTACAGTGCATCTATGTATGCTGGGAATAGTGAATAGGGCAGAGGCAAACAGATAACAGAGTGGAGTGACAGAGAGGGGCATGAGGGATAGGTAAATTATCACTCAGGCCTTAGTAAGATGTTTAAATACAGAGACTATGTTTAGGAAAAATATTATGTGCATTAGAAAGATCTTTTGGCTAGTCAGATGACTCAAGAGGTAAAGGGCATGCCTCACAAAACATGAGAATAGAAGTTTTTTCTCTAATTGTCTAAAATTTTCTCCACATTGGACCCTTTGTGGTCATTGGTCAGTCAGCTTAGCTGAGTAGTTGACTTCCAAGACTAGTAACAAACTACATCAAAGTGAGTTGGAATAAAGCAGAGGCTGACTGGGACAATAGTCAGTGTTAACCTCTGGTCACCACATGCATGCCACTCTGTGCATACATATCTATACTGACATAAACACATACACACCACACATGCTGTACACACATGCACATACCACACATGCTACACACACATACACACACACACATATCCTATACAGTTTAAAACACCAATCATGAAACCGTATACAACCTATAGTCAGTAGCTTTAGTAGTCCTAAGATACAAAATTGAATATGATAAGTAAACTCTTTTTTCTCTTATTGTGACTATGACAGCACAGCACAGTGGAGGGGTCTCTGGTTCAAAAGCTGACTTACTACTCTGAAGATAAATAATAAGTTAGTTGTCCTTTTGAAGGAAGCAGGGTATGTATTAAAAAGTATTGTTGAAAGCAGTGCTCAAGAAAAAATCCCAAATAATCAATTATCAATTTTGACTTGCTGTACCAGGCCAGGTAGAAAAGGAAACTTAGGAGGAAATGATCCTTAAAAACTAAGTCAGTTATAAAGTTGTCCTCAATAAAAATGTTCATCTGCCATGAAAATGATGTTAATGGTAATACCCTTTGTATTTTTCCTATAGTGACTACACATAGAGTTGCAAAACAGGTCTCTTTCCCCTAAGGTGCTGATGTGTAATCATGGGTTCCTTTCAGGGTGTCCTGATTAATCTGATTGATATACTTAACCTTGGAACTAAGGGTAAGCATAGGACAGATGTTTTTGGCAGGCATTTGAAAGTTTAAAGCACAAGAATTATTTAAACAGAGTGCAATGGAGCATTTAGTGCTCTGAGGATAGAGCTGGGCTTTGCAGCTCCCACGTTGACTATATTTCTGTGCTATTTTAAATGAAATTAAATTTATCTTCCATATACAGATATACATTATCCACATACAAAATATTTAATATTTTTCACAATCAATGCTTTGCTGTATTCATTCTTTTCAGATGAAACATTTTTGAATTTTCAATAGTTGTCTCTTATAGCTCAAAGCCACTTCATAAGAAAATGGTAAATTAAAAATTTCTTTTCTACCTACCAAAGAGTTCCTTATCAGAAAAGCATGGAGACATTATATTTTGTTTTTGTAGAGGAAGTTCAAAAATTCTCACTTCAGCCCCAGGGTATGTCATCAAGAGTAATCTTAAGTAGCAGCTAGCTTTTCTCTTTTCAAAAAAAAAAAAATAATGTCCCTCTGTTCATGCTCTGGCCTTTATAAATGAGCTGAAAATAATTTGTATGCCTTTCTTTGGTGTCTTTTAACTTACACTTTTTTATCAGGACCTAGTTCTGGTTTAAAGGCGCCTTTGAAAGAATTAAATTTGGAAAATAGCCTTGCAGTGTTGACACATTCCTGGTAGCTGGGTAGCATCTGCATTAAAGTACAGAGGTGATAACAAACCATACTGCCCCTTCCTAGTTGGTCAGATCACTTTGATTTATGACTTTGCCATAATAACTTTGCATTCTGTGTTATTCTTGAGCCAATTCTCACATATTGTTTACTCTATCCCCTTCCTTGTTATGTTTAAAGATTTTGCCAAAATTTCAACTAATATAGGAGAACCAGCACTGTAAAATAATATTGAATAATAATAATAATAATAATAATAATAATAATAATAATAATGTAACTATATACGAGTAGAAGAGAATAAGGGATGTAAATTAACACTAGAACTGCTTGCTTTAGTAGAAATCAAAACTCTAGAACCACCCTAGACCATTCACAGGTAGAGAACTATGGAAACAATCAATATTTATATGTAGAATGCCTCTGTTACACAATCAATCATATCAAGGTTACCCACATGCTATGGAGAAGTGCTTATCAAAATGTGACATTCATGATTATCTTATAGCAAGAAGCCTGAAGGTACTGTCGGCTCTGCTGTCGGAAACAGATAAGTCGGGATTTTAGAATAAAATGAAAGCGGGTACAACACCTTAAAATTACAAACTTCCAAACACATTGAAGTCTTTTTCATTTGAGAGTGGAGGCAGCTTATGAGACAAAACCCTAGAGCACAAATGCACATGCTTCTACAATATTTGTATTATATATTTGTGTAGCTATACATATATGCATATGTATATAAAAACTTGGTCAGACTATATGAAATTACTTGTACGTATGTGTTCAGAGATGACCATTTGGCAACTAATTGGAATGCTCTTTCCTGGAGAGGACAACCTCTCCTGTCCCTAACTTTCCTCAATTGCATAGAGTTCTTTGTGTAGTGTTGAGGTCTGATGAACATTTCCCATTCTAGTTTGGCATGTTCACTGGTGTCTTCTTTGTTCAGGTCATGTTAGTGAGGTGTTATGGGTGTAGCTTTTTCACAAGGCTACACGATGTCACAATAAACTTTTGACTATCTGTATCATAAAACCTTTCTACTTACTCATCCACAATGTTGCCTAAGCCTTAGGTACAGGAGTGTTTGGAAGGTATCCCAGAATCCATTAGGACTGGGTCCCACAATTGTGTTTTCATTGGTTGATGTTTTCTGTAGTTCTCTCCATCTGTTGCAAAGGGAGAGAAAATGGATATTTTGGTGCTTATATATAGTTATTTTTATATTCCCTGGAGATAGAGTCTTTTTGTGTTTCATCTTTGTATGCTGAATTATAGCTGAATATCTTCCCTTGCATTTCTGCATTGGCAAATACTTCCACAATATCTGTGATCAGATTTCAGTATCCAGTAAAGCCACAAAAGTTCTATTGCTATACTCTATACTCCAACTTTTTAATTTAATTTTTTAAGTTCAGAACATCTTTGAATTCCTACATATATAAGTGTGTGTGTGTGTGTGTGTGTGTGTGAGAGAGAGAGAGAGAGAGAGAGAGAGAGAGAGAGAGAGAGAGAGAGAGAGAGAGAGAGAGAGAGAGAGAGAGAGAGAACATGCATTCAGTGCCCAGGACATCAAGGCCTCATGCATGCTTGGGAAGAAGTTCACCACTGCGGATTATTCCCATCCCCACACAGGATTTATTATATTTGAAAATGTGCACACTTAACATAAAGAGCTTCATTTAAGTTCATATTTGACTTTCTCTCCAATGAATTGCTTTGTGCATCCTCCACTCCACAATTTAATTTCAGTGATTCAGACATTTGCTATGAGTTACATTGTCAACTAAATACCATCTACTGTTTGGCCTAATAGTGAATGATCAATAGTACTGTGCAAACAAGCATCATGCATAATACATTAACCTAAAAGCTTAAAGACTCAGCTTCTAGCAGTGGGATTTGGAAGGAATTATTTAGTGTGGAGCAAACCATTAAATGAAGAAATGCTTTAGCATATTAGCTGTAAAACCTTCCTTCTTCTATGCTCATCAGTTCTTCTATGAAAAATGTATACAGTATCCCACCCTATGTAAGTGCTATCCTTCAAAGCATTCATCTTTGTAAGATCTATGTTACAGCTTTTACTTATATAAAATAACTGAGATGTGTGTTTTGTTAGATAATCTTGATATATTCTTTTTCCTTTCAAAGATAACTTGATATCATAGATAGCAGTTTAATCAATCAGTCAGAGTCTGATCCCCATTTCAGTAGCATGTCATTGTAAGTAGACTGGTTGAAGATAGCTTGAGTTGATGCTTCAGATAGTATAACCCTCGTTCTGTTATTTCTGATCAATCTAAGTATATTCAGTTTTCTGGGTATATTCATTTCTATGAACTGCAGTTTTAAGTGTTAACTTTTTCAGTTAGCATTCTGTATGATAATGTAACCTATTTGCTACTGCCATGCATGCAAACTCATGATGCCAAACAAGAAAATATAAGATCATCCAAATGAGAGTAAAGAAAAACTCTACGCCTAGTAGGCATAAGGTATACTTTCAGCTCCGGTGGGCAATTTTCAAGGGCCATTTAGTAATATCAATAACTGCCTGGAGCATGGTTTCCCATTCATTTACTAAGGAATTGCTGCGCTGGGGTCTCATTTTACTGCTTATTCATGTGTGCTCAGAAGTAGCCAAAAGTGATGCTGATGTTACATCTGTGCAGATGGTCCTCAGTGGAACACTGCAGAATTTGATATCTTCGAGCCAGATTTGCAGAAGGCTTGCCGCTAGTAAAAGGTCAGAGGTAGAGAAGGCAGAAAGATGCACAGGCTGCACCTTTAGCAGTACACATCATGAGTATACATTCCCTGAGACTGGGAGCTGAACGGGTTTTCTAAGGTCAAGAACTGAATTTCTTCAGTTACTCAAAGTCTATCTGCTTATTGCAATCAACTATATAAAAACTAAATGTATTAGTTATCTACTAGTTTTCTTATTTGCAGATGAGACATATCAATATTATATTTCATATCCAAGACATCTCTTTTTCAGATTTAAATGTTTGTGGAAAAACGATTTGTTTACTCACTCATTCAACAAATATTCACAGAATGCCTTGCATTATGTATTGAAGTTGGAAATATACACATATTAGGAATTTTCCCACCTTCCTAGAACATTAAATGTCTTAATGAATATAAATGGAAAATATAGTGACAATAAAATATACTAATTGCTGTGAAGTAATATAAGACAAGATTTGCCAAACTATACTTACAGAAAAAGTATATACCAAGTTATGTTCAACAAAGAATTATAGAATCTAAAGCTCAAATTATAAGCATTTTAATTGTTAATTTTTACTAAATGTTTGCTTAGTTTTACTTTAAATTGTATGGTGTACATGTGTGTGTTGTATGTATGTCTGCTATAGAAATTGAACTGTATACTCAACCCTTTGATAACTTCTTAAAAAGAACATATCATATAATTTGAGGTAATGGTTGGGTGGGGCTGCATATAAGGAGCAAATATTAGCAAAGTACTGTTACATGGACTTATGAACATGTCACAATTAAACAAATGATCTGTACACTACAATAAAAATGATTTACAAATATGCACTTTAAAATTGACGTTCATAACACTATGAGTATTAAGTATTATTATTACTTCCATTTCACTGACGAGAAAACTAAAAATTAGAGTGATTAATCAATGTTGCTTCCACATTCAAATGTAGCTTTCTGGCATTCTAATTAAAGTCTAGTTGATTCTAAATTGTGTAAATTTGACCTATATGACCTAACCTTACAAAAAATTAAAATAGAAAAGGAAAAATAAAAGAAGTAAAAAAAATGATGAGATGTTACATTTCAGTTTCAGGAAGAGATAATCTTTTCACCTAGAATTTTCTTTGTCTATAATAATAAATTCTAAATTTTGTTGAAAGACAATCAAAATATAAATGAACTATGTTAAAAGATATTTTGGGGATAATTTTTCTGAACACAAGAATTTTTTCTATTAACAAACATCTTGGTACCTCCCTAATTTATTTATCCCTGTTAATTTTACCTCATGAAGTTGATCCTTTTAAGATCTGATGTGCATAAATGGGATCATTCAGCATATAACATGCCTATTCAATGTGATCATGGGAATTCAATGAGAACTACCTTCAGTGTAGATAAGAAGACTAAATGGTCTGAGATAGTGTTTTCTCCTGAACTGTAAACAATAGGATGTTAGACCTTTGTGAGGCTTAGTGTTAAGATCAGGTTGATAACAAACATCCTAGAACACTAGACTAAGAACCCTTCAAGCCAGGTAATTCCTGTCTATACCTAAATCACCATCATATAGTTTACCATTAAGCAGAGATGACTGGGCCCTGCTTTCTCCTACTGTATAACTAGTAAGGTATAATGCTTGAAGGACAGTTCTTTATATAGAGGAAGAATAAGTGATATTTGGTTACTTCTGAGAATAAGGATATGTACTAAATATTGAAAAGTAAAATTCCGAATGAAGATTGCTTCATATGTTCTGACCAACAATGACTTCCTTGAAAAATCTACTAATTTTTCTTAAAAAATAAGGTGAAAGGGACAATATAACTTTTAAGTCCTCAGGTATGTTCCTATTTTGAATGCACATGCACGTGTGTATGTTCTCTCTCTCTCTCTCTCTTCTCTCTCTCTCTCTCCACACACACATACACACACACACACACACACACACACACACACACACTAGCTTACTAAATATCAAGGTATAATGTAGACTATAATTTACACTAAGAAAATATTGCTATTTAGGATTTTCAGAGAATTTTCCTATTTAATCATTGTGGTGGTTTGACTGAGATTATTCCCCATAGGCACATATGTTTGAATATTTTATCCTAATTGGTGAAAAATGTTTGGGAAAGTGTAGTAATGAATTTTTTTTTTTTTTGGTATTTATTTTTAAATTTTATTTGTTTACATTTCAAGTTTTATCTCCCTTCCTGATCTCTCCTCTGTGAATCCACGACCCTATCCTCCTCCCCTTTGCCTCTAAGAGGGTGTTCCCCCAACTCCCCACCCACTCCTACCTCACCCCTCTAGCATACCTGTTCTCTGGGGCATCAAGCCTCCATAGGACCAAAAGCCTCTCCTCCAACTGATGTCAGGTGAGGCAGTCCTCTACTACTTATGCCGTGAGAACCATAGACTGGTTCTTATATATTCTCTGATGTTCTTGTGGGTTCCATACTTCCAGCCACCTGCCCAGGACCTCTTTGGATTCATGTATCACAACTCTAAGACCCCTGCTTTTGCCCAACTATTAGCTGTTTGTATCTTTACCGAACAATCAAAAACCAGTTAGGAACAAGGATATTTAGCATTTGGACTCACAAATTCCTGATTGAATCAAAGCATTAGAATCAATCTCCAACAGAAAAGCTATAGAGTCTCCTATACAATGCAAGACAGTTTGCATACATGAACTCACAGTGGTTGTGACAGCATTCACAAGATCAGTGCAAGTTCAAGCCAGACCGGAACCCAGCATAAAGAGGAACAGTGAATACAAACCCTCTCCCTCATTCAAAGAGCTATTGACAATTGTTAGCTGTTAGGAGTGAAAGAAGCAATTTTGTTTGAGTATAGGTCCCTAGTAGGTTGACCATGATCCAGTGAAAGTCCTCACATTCAAGTTATACAAGAAGCAAATATTGAACCTCATAGATTTTTGGTTTTTGGTTTTTTTATTAATTGTTTGTTTGTTTGTTTGTGTATTCGTTAGGGTTCTCTAGAATCACAGAACTTATGGGTAGTCTCTATATAGTTAGGGAATTTGTTTGTGACTTACAGTCTGAAGTCCAACTCCCCAACAATGATCTGCAGCAGCTGTGGATGGCAGTTCAAGGATCTAGCAGTTGCTCAGTCCCACAAGGCAAGCAGGCAAGGAAGGAAGAGTGAGACAGTCTTCTTCCAATGTCCTTATATAGGTCTCCAGCAGAGGGTGTGGCCCAGATTAAAGGTGTATTCCACCATGCCTTTAATCCCAGATGACCTTAAACTCGGAGATCTCCTTGTCTTAATCTTCTGGAATTAATAGCCACTACGCTTCAAGATCTCCATGCCAAGATCCAGGTCAGAAACTTGTATCTCTGAGCCTCCAGATTAGGATCCTAGGTGAGCCTTCCAATTCTTGATTGTAGTTCATTCCAAATATAGTCAAGTTGACAACCAGGAACAGCTACTACAGTTTGTTTGTTTGTTTGTTTCTAAAGAGGACACTAAGATGAGTGGGTAGAGAAGAGTTTAGTATCTGGGAGGATATGTGGAAGGGGTGAAATTATGAAAACATATTGTATAAAATTCTCAAAGAATTAATAAATATTCAAGATTAATAAAGGTCTGCCTGACAAAATGCAGAGAAAAATGTTAGGGAGTATGAGACCCAACAGGAGATTATCTATAACTAGAGATATTTCTCAGAAGACAAGGTGTGTTAGTTTGAGAATTGTTTCTGAAAATGAGAGAGCTTTATCTACTCCAATCACAAACTGGGTGCAAGTGACCCATAGAAAGATCTATAGGGACAGATACCTTCACCTAGTATATTCTAAATAATTGAGCAGTTCCTTGGAAATACTCAACACTGGGGGAACAGGAGAGAGAAATATATTATTGCTAGCTAAAGCAACATAGAACTAAATAGAAGCAATGGACTTAAGAGAGAGAATTAGCTGGATTATTGTGGAAAATGGAAATATAATTGGGATACAATGTTTTATATGACCTAACTTAAGTTTAAGTAAGGTAGGGGAGCTTCAATACAACCAAGAAGAAAATTACTTTCTAGCATTCATATAAAAGGTGTGATTGTGGAAAATAAAAGAGGACTGTAATCAAAGGAAAAGAAAACCAAGCAAGGAAGGCATTAAATTCTATAGTTCATTCCAGTATTGGACTCATGTGCTGAGGTCTGCTCACCAAAGAGCTCAGGCAACTCGTTCTCCATTCTCTTGCCATTTGTAGCTCAATGACCTCCCTCTTAGGTTGAGATCACCATCCTTGTGTCTGTCACAAACAAATATTCTATATACCTGGCTTATCAGAAGTCTTCATGTCTCTACTGAGGCTTGGGTTTCAATTCACCCTTATTGCTTCACACATCATTTTTTCAAGGACTATCTGCAGTGATATTGACCTAATCATATTTTGTGGTGATTCTGATATTTTTATATGCCATATGACTGCATGAGTATACCACATAGATGATATCAAAGATCTGTTGAGAGCTCAAACATGATCTACACACTTTAGGACATTGTTTCAATGATTTCCAAGTACTTATGTGGTTGAATTCAGGAAAACATTTCTCTAGGTGAATTTGTGTGTGTAAAGCAGTCTAGGTACCTCATAGCTAAGTTGTTCAAATGAGCTGAAACCTTTCATAATTCATTCTCTGATTGTTGGAATCTTCTTTTCTGTTATCCTGATGTAAGGCAATCTCATTTGAATAGTAATAATCACACTAATAATCACACCTTGCTTTTTTATATCTTTAAATATATTCAATTTTTGTTTTCTTTTTAAACCAATTGGTATTTCAAAGTTTTCTGCTGTTTTTGGCTCCTAATTCATACCCTGAATCTTTTTAAAAGCATAAAATTATACCAATACCTCAATGTTGGCTTAAATTTTTTTGTATACCAAGTAATTTATTTCACCAACTTTACTCATTTGTTTTTGTTTTTTATTCATTTAGTTATTTATATGTGATGAATGTTTTTCATGTATTTCTATATCATGTATATACAATGCCCACAGATGCCAGAAGAAGTTCACAGATCCCCTTAGACTGGAGTTACTGGTGGTTGTAAGCTATCGTGTGGGAAATAGAATCCAGATCCTCTGCTAAAACAGCAAGTTCTTCTAACTGTTGGGCCATTTCTCCAACACTATCTTAAACTATGCTTCCTTAAAGACCCTGAGGCATAGGCAAAAATATAGACAAATTATTTTCCAGAATGTAGCACAAATGGCCTATAGTCCATTTCCTAATAGATTCCTCTCTTCCATCAAAGGTGAAATGAACCTTCACTCATCCTTTTCCTGTTATCATTCTACTATCATGAACTACTGCAAATTTAATTCTGCTTATAGCCTTCTCAGATTTGTCCACCTCATTTCTCCAACTTATGCCACATTCAACCCACAAACAAGTTACAAAGGTTTCACAGCCGCATGATTACATGTAGTCAATGCAATCCAACAATGTTTTTGATATGTTTACTACTCCCATTGTTTTTTTCTTTTGTAAGTTCTTTGAATTTTCTCTATTAGCTGCATTTGTGTCACTATCTGAAAGTATCTGACATAAACGTCTTAAAGGAAGAAAAGATTTAATTGGGTAAACTGTTTCACAGGGTTATACTCACGGCCTCTTGACTATAGTTAGCAGGGCAGCATGGCAGGGGTGAAGCCAGGAACTTCTTTATCTCACTTCTGATAGCAAGAGGCAAGGGTCAGAGAGCTCCAGAGAATACGCTGCCTGTGACATACTTCTTTCTAGCTAGATTTCCACCCTGTAACATTTTCGGAAGTTCCCAGAATAGTTCCCACAGTCCGAAATCAAGCCAGCAACCATAGCAACAAGCCCCACTAAGCTTTTCCATATATATAATATTAATATATTTATATATTGGAGAAAGTATTGGGGAAACTAACTATACATAAAAAAAACAGAACAAAATAAATATCAAAAACAAAAAAACAGAATTTATTCAGGTAAACTTAGAACTGAAAATTGGTGCTTTCCTTTCAACAACAACAACAACAAAAAGAATCTACTCTCTCTTTCCATATCTTCCTCCTTCTCCTCTTCCCTCCCTCTTTTCACATTTTCATTTCCACTTTCATCTCTCCTTCCCTTTGATATTTTTCTACCTTTCTTCTTTAGTAAGATTGGTATCAAGAATATATCTGCATGCAAAAAATCCTATAATAATTTCCAAACAAAAATATAATAGTAAAACAATAAAATAGAAATTAATAGATAGGAAATCATTTGGAATGTAAATAAAAAATATAAAAAAAAGAAAAAAAAGAAATTAATAGATATTAAATTACATCAATGACATGTTTTAATCTACCTTTATTTGAAAGAATTAAATTTTTCTTACACTTCAGAAAAAAAGAATTCCTTTATCAGACATATTTTGGGCAATTAAGATTAACCCAGAGTTCTTATGTATGTTTTCCAAAAGTATAATCATTGTTGCATGTGTAAGAAAATTTCACATCACCATGGCACATAGCTAACTTTACATAAATAAAATGATCTTCTACATTAGCTAATTGGCCTCATAATTGGTGGCCAACTTCTCCAACCTTAATAATAAGAGGTAGTGTTCCAAGGCAGAGCTAGGGGCAAATCAATTTGAATTTACTCTTAAACAGAGAAATGGAAGGAACAGATATTTGTTTCTTGATGTTTGCCTTTCTCATTGAAAACCCTCAATTTTGTGGACAGAGACATTTTTAAGCTACAAGGTGACAAAAGATTATATAGTTTTTAAACTTTCATAAAGATTTGCAAGAGAGAAAATATTTCTAAGCTTTCTAATGTACATCCTAAAGTAAAAGAAGAAAGATGATTTTAATTTCACAAAACAGAATTAGATCACTTAAATTTATTGTATGATTTTTTTTTTTACTTACATAAAGGGCACGTGGTAGCTCATTTCCTTAAGTTTATCACCAAAAGGTGTTCCTGTTTTACTTTACTTTTATTATATTACTCCATGATCATATGGGATTCAGACTGTTGAAAATTGCTTTTATGGTTACTTTAGGGTGTGTGTGTGTGTGTGTGTGTGTGTGTTTTTACTGAATACATATTTGTTTTGTTAAATTTTAAGCTATTCAAGTTATAGATCATGTGACTTTTTCTAATCAATTTTCTCAAGTTATCTTGTGTAAATTTTCAAATCTAGTTAATATCCCTTAGCTGTTGTTCGTCAAACTGGCAAATAATTGCTATTTTTCCTGAAGAGTGCTTATATTACAAACAAAGACACCTTTGTGTGAGAAATGTCTAAACCTATTTCCCTTGTAATTTTCCTTTTCATCATTAAAGTTAAGTACATTCTAGGAAAAATTTTCAAAAATATTTTATATGAAGAATTGTTATATAAAATCACTTTTAGGGTAGAGAAAAATAACATTTCTACTCTTCTGAATTTCTTACTTTGTTTTTCCCCTGAATTGAGGAAAGATAGCTATAAAGATGCCTCAATCATGGCTAAAGTCTGAAACGATGAGTATAAACCACATATTCAGTATCAAGTAGTGACTTAGAAAGCCCCCACTAAGCTCATCCATGGGTGTATGACCAGCTTTCCTATCTTGAACATAATTAGCAAACATTTGATTTACTGGAAAAATACTCTATTTTTATTGCATTCATGTCTTTCCTTCAGAAATACACTAATATAAATTCTGTTGGGATTTTGTCAGTGACAAAGATGTTTGAATCACTGTATTAAAAGTGAACTCTTTGGGGGGGGACTATATCTGTCTTATAGATTTTTCACTGTAACCATACATTTAGGGTCATTGCCTGGGTTTCAGCAGCCGAACAATCTTCAAATTATTAATTAATAAGACAGGAGAAGTATGGAACAGAGAAGTTTATTTGAGAGAGCTGCATTGGAAGGAGGAATAATTGGAAGTCCGGTGACCCTCAAGTCATTGAGCAAATGCTGACATGTAGTTTGGCTGTGGATAGAGAGCAAGAAGTAAAACAACACAAGCGGCCTTGGTCAAAGTGCTGGCCCACCATTGTCTTACTGCTGCTCTGCTTTGCAAGGGCCAGGTTGTCAAAACTGTAGGATAACTCCTTGAGAGAAAATGTACTTTCTGTGTCTGGATCTAGTGATTTATGCTTTCCTTGCTGTGCGAATCATCAAATCCTTGTTGGACATTATTTCTATAGTCTGATAACCCAGGAGGGACATGTTGTTTCTCTATAATATGTATGTTTGCGTCTACCAGGGTGTTACCTTACAACCTAGCAAATGGCATGCTATAACCCAACATCTTGAAGCAACTAGTAAAAAAAAGGATATAAAAAATGTTTATTAAACTGTGTATAATTTCTTAAAATGTAGTTTTGCAACATGTTGTATTTTCCCATGTCTGTGGTTATTCATAATTATCAGAACAATGTTGAGAACCTCTCTGGTGGTCTAATCAAGACTGCCAGGTACCCATCAGGATGCAGAGCTTCACTGTGCTACAAATAGACTTGTATTTGTGGGTGAATTTGCTAGAAGTCCAATAAATACAAGTATTTTAGGTCATATTTCTGTTTGAGTTGTGCTCAGAAGTCCTGTTAGCCACTCCTGTGCTGCTCTTCCACACTTTCTATAAAATCAGATTTTAAAGTATTTGAGGGGCCTCCCCTCAAATTTCTGTATTCCTCGATACAATGTTCAAGGAGCAACTGGGAGCAGAAAGATTCAAATATGCAATCAATCAAAATAACACTCATAGAGTGTCTCTCTCAGTATTTGGCATTTTGTTGACATGCTATCAGAGTACTTCACAGTTGACTGGAAAGCCATGAAAACAATTACAAGGTCACTAACAGGAGCTGAAAAAGAAGAGCCTTTCAAAAACCAAAACAAAACAAAACAAAAAAAAACAAAACAAACAAAAAGAAACAGTGCCCTAAAAAGTGCTAAAGCTGTAGCATCCTGAAATAAATCCAGGATTCTTGATAGGGGTAATGGAAATTACACAATGCTGTATAAAGGCTACTTATACTAGAAAAAGAAATATTCCTCAGATTTGAAAGTAGTCTTGATTTTGATAATGCCCATTAGTCTTTTAAGGTTTACTTGAATGTTATTGTGTCTGCAGTAGGTTCTGTACAGGAAAATTATTGCATAAATGAAAGTTAATGATATCATCTAACTTTGCTAACCATATTTACTACGGTAGCAAATAATTATAACATTAAAATCTGAGTGGAAGCCTTTCAAAGAGAAAGCAGTTTTCAATTTTAAAATATATAAAATACACTGTTTCTGATGATTTCCAAGGATGATTCAACAGCAAAATGAAAACTAAGGAAGCCAGTTTGTTAAGAAAGGGCATATTATGGATGTAACCAGTTACTTCTGACTGATTGAATTTCAGGCTTACTCCACAGGTTGAAATTTATTTTTGGCCAAGAACATGTGGCTGGGGAAGTCACAGACCTTAAAGCCAAACACCCTACCCATATTTTGCTAATAAATATTAAAAATTGACTTTTAAATATTCATTCTCATACCCCTAGATTAGTGTAGCTCTCTACTCTCATCAAAGATGCTTCACTGGGCAGTAAGTGTCAGTTAAATCAGAAACTCATCATTTTCAAAGCACAGATAATTGGTGATTAGAATAAGCTCAGCCATTGACCCTATATTAGTACCATCTCCCTACAAGCCTGGAGAACAGAATGGAAGAAGGGACAGCAGAGCCAGTGTTTGGGAAAACTGCTCTGAAACAGTATCGCCTGGACATGGCATGGATGTTTAACTCATGAACTCTCAGCATCTGTAGTTGCCTTTACAGTAGCTGTACCAGAGCAAACCAGGAAAAAATTCAGGACGGATAAGGGAAAGTCTCATGGAACCCCATCTTTAGCTAACTATTGACTACTTTAACTAACCTATTGACTACTGGTTGATGACTTGGGAGAAAGTTCAATCATTCAGTTTCTTTCAAGGGTATAGCCTATGATAGGTTTCTCATGTTCCAGAAGATGTCATAAAACCTTGTGCATATAAGTAGCATCAACTCAACTCACTGAATTACAAAACAAAATTTAAAAAACAGAAATATTTATATGATGAAAATACATTATTTATATGAAGAATTTCTCAAAGAACATGTTTGTGTGCATATACTCTTACATGCATATTTAAGAAAAATAGTACATTGTTTGAAATGTCCTATCGAATAGCTGCTCAGAAAGCTGATGAAAAGTTGAGAAGCAGAAATAAAAGGGAATAAAGGCAAAATCAATATTTCCAGTAATGTACTGGCTAAATAAATGTGCAGGCAGATAAGTCAGAGGATAGGAAGATATGTCAATGTAAGACTGTCAGAGGACAGGGTAAGGAACATTAGAATGCTTTTGTAGTGGGCCAAAGGCCCCATGATTCAACCCTCAGATTGGAGTACAACAAAATTAACTTAAAAAAAATACAAAGGCTTCTTTGTATCCTTTAGGAAAGAAACTGGTTATGAATAGACTAGTGACTTTCTGCAGTTTCCACAGGTGCCCATTTTCTACTGGTCCCTTCAGAGTCTATAGAGAGGTTCCAAATGTACTCTCTGCTGCTTCTCCTAGCCAAGCTTACTCGTTTCCTGTTTTCCATCATCTTAGGTCTAAAGTTCTTCTCCTATTTCTCCATCTCCATCAGGAAACATTTTATCATTATCCTGTGGAAAGTACTTTTAGAGTATAAATAGAGTTACCGCACAATGAGGAAGACAATATTCTAACTAGGCATCATATGCTACAAAATAATATTCCTAGTCCCAGAAATATTCAGTCAATCATTCAATATATATATTGAGTGATTGATGGAATTAGTCCCATAATCCTCCCCTAAATGAAACTGAGCTAATGGCATTGGTTATTCTCAACAACTTGATAGTGAGGACCCTGTTTCTGAATATGCCACATATTTACATCATAGAACATGGAAAATTCTAGCTAGTTTCCAACTATAAGCACCACTCCTACTGACTAGCATTCATAATGCTAGAAGGTAGTATGCACAATACCTTAATTGTAATCACCATTCTCAGCTATGAACCCATTGAGCTACAATAATATCCTTCCTACAAAATTTACTGACTGGCCTAATAGTACAACAAATTTTATGGAAATAACCAGCTACTGTTTTGTAATTGATTTCAAACCTTATCCACAAGATGCAACCCATACTTGATACTGTCAATTAGGCAAAGAGCATGAGAGTAGATAGAACATATAACTAGTGTTCTGCTCAATGAACACAGTAATAAAACATCTTCTAACAACATAACACTATAACTGTAGATAGAAGTATGGCTCATTTATCATAATACAAGTTTCTTATTTCAATAGATTATAATTAACTTAGAAACCTACAACTACTCAATATGCAAAGAATAATAGATTATAGACCACTCATCCCTATATGGAATGCTACACTATCTGCTTCATCTCTAACTTCAGGGATCTATATAAAAGATAGGGCAGAACAGATTGACTATATGAGCTAAAAGTGGTGTATCGATGAAAAGAAAACTAGTTTTCCAAACACAGCAGGGCTGATGTGCACATTAATTCACAGAGACTATTGATAGCTTGCAGCAGACCAGCACAAGTTCCATCCAGGCAAAATCTTAGCACAGAGAAGGGAAAATGGCCATTAAATCACCCTCCTAGACAAAGACCCATTCTCAGCAAGTAGATGCTGGAAAAGAACAGTCTGTTTTCATAAATGGAGTGGCACTGCCTATTTCAACCACCCTTCAAGACAGGCCCTGTACTCAGAAATAGTCAGACTGGACTTTATGTGTATGTTCATTTTTTCTTTAAGAGAAAACATGAGTTTGGGATGTAGGGAAGTGGGAGAGTATCTGAAAGGAATAGGGGAAGAAACCAAATTTGATGAAACTATTGTGTGAAATTCTTAAAGGAACTCATACAAACATTTTTTTTCAAAGAAAATTCTTTTACTTTCTTTTTTATTGGATATTTTCTTTATTTACATTTCAAATGTTACCCCTTTCCCAGTGCCCCACCCCCACTCTCAAAAACCCCCTATCTGATCCCTCCTCCCCATGCTTCTATGAGGATGTTCTTCCACCCACCCACCCACTCCTGCCTCCCTGCCCTCAATTCCCTTGCACTGCGGGGCATCTATCTAACCTTCATAGGACAAAGGACATCTCCTCCCATTGATGCCTGACAAGGCCATCTTCTGCTACATTTGCAGCTGGAGCCATGTGTACTCCTTCGTTGGTGGCTTAATCTCTGGCAGCTCTGGGGGTTCTGGTTGGTTACTATTGTTGTTCTTCCTATGGGGTTGCAAAACATTTCAGCTCCTTCAGTCCTGTCTCTAACTTCTCCATTGGGAATCCTATGCTCAGTCCAATGGTTGGTTGCGAGCATCTGCCTCTATTATTTGTCAGGCAGAGGCAGAGTCTCTCAGGAGACAGCTATATCAGATTCCTTTCAGCAAGCATTTCTTGGTAGCCACAATAGAGTCCAGGTTTGGTGACTGTATGTGAGATGAATACCCAGACAGGGCAGCCTCTGAATGGACTTTCCTTTACTCTCTGCTCTATAGTTTGTCTCCATATTTGCTCCCGAGAGTATTTTGTTCCCCTTTCTAAGAAAGATCAAAGCACCCACACTTTGATATTCCTGCTTCTTGAGCTTCATGTGGTCTGTGATTGTATCTTGGGTATTCCGAGCTTCTGGGCCAATATCCTCTTATCAGTGAGTACATACCATGTGTGTTCTTTTGTGATTGGGTTACCTCACTCAGGATGTTATTTTCTAGTTCCATCCATTTGCCTAAGAATTTCATGAATTCATCCTTTTTAATAGCTGAGTGGTACTCCACTGTGCAAATGTACCACATTTTCTGTGTCCATTCCTCTGTTGAAGGACATCTAGGAACCACTGAGGCACAAGTATGTGCTTTCACTTGGTTGAAGATGAAAATAGAGACTATGACTAACCTAGGGTGCATATAACATTTCAAAGAACTTAAAACTAAAAAAGCAAAACGACCAAAACAAAATAAGAATGTGTGTGTGTTTGTGTGTGTGTGTGTGTGTGTGTGTGTGTTTTAATTCATACAGTAACCCAGTGAAGAACATTATTCCATGAATTCATTAGCTAGATAGAGGAAATAAGACCAAGAGAAGTTAAGTTCCAGAATGTCAAGCTGGCAAATTTCCCCTATTGATTCCCTCGGTATTGTCTGTGTGGTTCCTTCATGTGTCTGAATAACCACCCCAACTATACTTATGCTTCATTTTACAAAATAGCATATCTAAGTATTGGCATGACATTAAAACTTTTTAAAATTTATTCTAGCTAAGAAACCTGTATTATTGACCTTAAATATTTTGCTGTATTTACTTTGTTGTTGAAATTCTTACATTTTATAAAATGATGGTCTTCAGTCTATTTAGAACACAGAATCAGGTTTATGTATACAATTAACATAAGCATATTATTATGGATCTCTGTTTCCTTCAAATAATTGTACTGAAATAATTCATCGTTAGAAGGAAATAACTGACAGTTAGAGTACTGATCTCTGTGTCCTCTGATGACATTTCCCAGACTCTGTAAAAGGCACATTCCCCTTGGAGCACTGCCTGGGCAGGAACTGTCCAACATTCTTCCTTGTAGACTTATATTTGAATTAGGCTTCAAAATTTATATTTCAAGCAAGTATGTTTCAGGCTTCTAGTCAGTCATAGCCATTTGTGAAACTGTTCTCTGTGGACTTTGAAGTGATCTCTGACCTCTATGAAGGAAATGTTAGCACGGGAATCTGATATGTTCAACATCAAACTGTAGCACTCGCCCGTTGAGTGAATTTCAACAACACATTTATCCAGATGAACAACTATTTTCTACTTGGGAGATATGGACAAAGTCATTGTAGAAAGTAAGGAATACACGGAGGAGTTTTGGAAAGAACAGCTAGCCAGTGCTCTGCTAACCCTTGATGGCTTCTGTCTTCCTTGTGTCTGTTAGAATATTTCAGAAATACTCAGGGAATTGTGAGCACCATGCATAAATGGAGAGCTTTTTATGAAGAGGAGGGGTGGGTTACAATGGAGGAAAACAAAAATCATGTAAAAGTAAGAAATTTGGGTTTGCAGAAAATTTTACTCTAATTTTATTCTGTGTAATATTCTTCTAAGTATACATTAAATGTCAGGTGCTGTATGCCAACCCAGATGGTACTCTCATACAGTGTTCTTTGCTCCATTTGGCTGTGAACATAACAGGATATAGAGAGTGAGGCCCCTGCCAAGTTTACTCTCATTTAGGCAGTCTTTAGTACAACTCTAGAATCAAAAGCAAGTCTTCATCCTCATCTGTGAAGTTTCTATTCACTTTAGCTTAGCTTGCCCCAAAGCACTGTGCACTCCCTTCTTGACCCCACATTCACTTGGCTGTTTAAAGTTAATTAAATCGGAAGAGCCCCGAATGGAAGGCCTCCCTCACTAGCTCTGTGTCCTTAGGTCTATTGTTACATGTTCTTGGAGAGGTAAACAGCTCAGGCTTAATTGCTGCAGAAGATATTAACTGCTTTAATTTAGGACATAATCTTTCTTTGAGAACTGAGCCTGAAGAGAGTAGCTAATTTTACCTCCTCTAAGGACCATTTCCAGAAATGCTAAGGCACTGCAGATTCAGATGTGCCTTGTTCCCTGGGGTTTTCTATCCTGGGGTATCTCTTCCACTTGTAGATCTGTAAATTCTACTTAAATGCACACACACACACACACACACACACACACACACACACACACACACACACACGGGTACTCACTTTCCAAAGTGCTGCCCTGTGGTTTGGTTGAATAACTCTTAAGTTTTGAGCCATGGCAGAACACTTCCTGATTCCTTATGCAGATCTCAGTATGTTATCCTTTTTTAAGATCTTGTATCTAGGAGGCTGAGACCAAGAATCCTATACTGAGCCCCAACCAAACTGGGAATATGGAGTTTTCCAGAATGTATCATCTTCTTTTTATGTATTGGAAATAAAGGATCAGAGGTAAAATAACTAACTTTCTCCCAATGGCAGAATGTGAGACTTGGCCTATAATATTAGAGTTTCATATTCTCCCAATCTTCTTTTTTACTTCTCATATAGTAGCTAAGAATTTCTGTGATCTTTAAAAGGAAAAGAAAGACGAATGATGATATAGTTGGGTGACTGATTTTGAAATCGCGCTACAGTCTCATGTAGGTAAACATATAAAGTAGTCAAGTAGGTAAACATATAAAGGAGCACGTTAAATTGCTAAGTTCTGATTAAGAGCCAGAGAGAACTAGAGCTCCATATTGTATGCAAAGTATTTTATGGATACGTTTTGTAGTAAAATCCATCAGAACAAAAACACATATGTCCTAAATTATTACCATGTGAAACTATCTTCATGTTTCTCTCTAAGTCAAAGCATAAATGATGGTCTCTATCATAAAGAATTTCTGCCCTGGTGATGATTTCCTTACTGGAATTTAGTTGTATATAAATATCAATGAAGGCACAGCTAGCTTTTGCAAAATCACCAAGAAATGTTTTTCAAAGCACCATTCTGCTTGTGCATATAATATCAAAAGCTTTTTTCATAACTATTGATTGACCCTTTAGTATATGATTACATTTTGATAAAATAAACTCAATTAGCCATAACTTCATCCTGTAAGTTCGACTCATTTATAGACCTGACTTGCATGGGCTGGAGAGGTGTCTCAGAGTTAACAGCACATACTACTCTTCCAGAAGACAAAACTCATGCAGTCAGTAGCTCACAACTGCTGTAGTTCCATCAAACTTGACCTCTCAGGTACCTACACTCATATGTAGCCCTCGGGCCCCCACTCATAGACATATAATTTTTAAAGTCTTTTTTCTATAAAAAATAATCACTTCACTTGAAAAGGAACAAGGTCAGGTTTCTATAGGTATTATCATAACCTGAAATAGAAATGGCGTTTGTATTTCTAAATTTAGAACCCTCAAATCTACAACACACTCCTTGATATAGCTACTGTATACAGTTCCAAGACACTATAAAAATTCTTTAGTTAAAGGAAGAAATTTTGGGTACAGTATTAGAAAAAATCTTTATGATAGAAAAATACAATGTAAGGGCAGAGAAATGTGAACAACATTTGCATAAGCTTTGATTCAATGATTCTTTCACAAAGATCATGGTTTTTGCATTCTTTGATGGCAGCAACAGCCCTGCTACTCTTTTCCAATTCACACCAGGCCTCTCCTGTCCTTTAGCTCAGGCCTTGGCTAAAGCATTATATTTCCTGGTATTTTTTTCTCAAACTATCCCTTTTCCCCCTGCTTGCTCTTTTTATTGTAGACCTTCATTTGAGTGATTACTAGTAACTAAGCAAGAAAGTTAATAGGAGTCTGTCTTGACATCTATTCTGTCGAAGTAATTAGTCCAAAACTCTTCAATTTAGCCTCAGGCAAGCATCTTAGGATAAAGACAGAAAGCAGCCACATTTTCTGCCAAAGTATCACAAGAATGGTCTTTAACCCAGTTGATAATATTGCTCCCTTTTAAAGTCCCTTGAGGTCTTTTTCCATGGACCACATTACATCCAGTTCTCGTCTTCCAAGCTCTTCCTAAAGTCAACACATGTTGAGGCCTGCTTACAGCAGCATTCCACTGTTTTCCTATTCCAGAGTTCCAACATGTTCCACATTTCTCAAAAAAAAAAATGATCACAGCAATAGTTCACTCCTGGTACCAACTTCTGTCTTACTTTTCAAATGCTGTGATAAAACACCATGGCTAAAGAACTCACAGAAAAGTAAAAGTTTATTAGGGTCTTGCAGTTTTATAGGGTGAGTCCTTGATCATCATAGTTGGGAACATGATACCAGGCAGACAGGCATGGCCCTTGAACAGTAGCTGAGATTTTACCTGCTTCTCCTAAAGTAGAAGGCAGTGAGATGGAGAGAGAGAGAGAGAGAGAGAGAGAGAGAGAGAGAGAGAGAGAGAGAGAGAGAGAGAGAGAGAGAGAGAGAGCTCAGAATGACACAAGCTTTTGAAAGCACAAAGCCTACCCCTGATGACATAACTCCTACAAGAACACACTTTCTAACCCTTCCCAGTTCCACCAGCTTGGGGACAAATATCTAATCCCATGACACTATAAGATTTGCTCTCACTCAATCATTGCAATGAAGTTTCTTATTTATTGAAATATAGTATTTTCCTACATTATTCACAGTGAATTTAAAATGTAGGGTATATTCAACATTTATTTTCCCATTTATATTAAAAGAGATTCCACCTGAGGGTAGAATTTACTAGTATTACCTAACATCTACCTTCATTGGTTTCATTATTTGTCTTTTGAATCTTGAAGTGGCATTGGAGAATCTTATCACAGTGTTTAGAATTCAAGATCAAAAGGCCTATAAGAAACCAGATGATGGGGATCATCATAGTCCTCCACAAAGACAGTTCCTTCCTTCCAGAACAGTCAGGTATTCAATTAATCTTGAGAAATTGCTTTGTTTACCTTTTATACAAAGTTTCCTCCAGGAATAACTGTGTGTAAAATCTATATATTTATTAATCCATATCTCACAATATAATACCAGTGATATTATTAATCCATTGCAACTTTCAGTTCTATCTAGTGTTCAATTGTTTTCTTCTTATAGATAATTTTAATCTATCTTAAATTACTTTATTTAGACAGAAGGTTACTTTATCTAATAAATTTTAGTATTTTTGAAAGTCAGGAAATATTAGGCACATTCCCAAATACCAGGCATTAAGTTGTGATTTAATCCCCCTATTCCTTCATTCTCTTCATTTAATAAATGAGATATAATTCTCTTCATTTAATAAATGAGAAAAGCAAAGCAAAGGCCAGTTAAGTTGTTGATGTCACAGAGATCAATGGGACCAATAAAGATAACATCCCATGTTATCTAGTGTCTATCTGGACCTTTGCTTTTGATTTTATATATAAAATAAAAGAATGTAATTCCTATTCATAGGAATAAAATCTAAAGCACAGGAATTTCAATAAATGGCCTTGAGATTTTCTTTCCCTAAAATTCAAGCTATTTGTAATTATATTTTGTTCTATAATATGCATTCTTAATCATTCATAAAAGATGAAATCACTTAATAAAATATTAACAATCTAATTTGAAAAACTTAATATTATCTAACAGGACTATCTCCCATGTTTGCAGATGAACTTTAAAAGAACTTGCCTATTATGCCTTATACTAACAGTGTTCTAAAATATTATAGAACATATCAAGAGGTATTTGGAAGCCTAATTATAATTATATTTTTCTCTGAAATAGTGACTACCATTTTGGAAAATATTAAAAGTCAAAATTTAGAAATGCTAAGAACTATATATATATATATATATATAATTATTTATCATGGTTATTAAATAGTAGGAAATATGTTTAATTTTAAGAAGTAGATATAATTGTTTTTGTAATAGATAGCCAAACTCAAAATTCCTGTTTTACCTCCAGAAAAGTTTAATAAAACATTTCCTACTAATTATCAGTAACAGTGTCTAAAAAGGAATTGTGTTTTGGTTTCTGTGATAGTTTGTAATGTTTAATGATAATTAAAGGACATTTTTTATTGGTTATTTTATTTATTTAAATTTAATGTCCCAATTCCAGGTTTCACCTCTGCAAATTCCCCATGCCATCACTCCTTCCCTTTGCCTCTAGCAGGGTGCTCCTCACCCACTCTCACCTCACTCCTCTACCATTCCCTACACAGGGGCATCAACCCTCCACAGAACCAAGGGGCTCCCCTCCCAGATAAGGCCATCCTCTGCTACAATTTTAGCAGGATCCATAGCTCTCTCCATGTGTACTCTTTGATTGGTGGTTTAGAACCTGGGAGCTCTGGGTGTTCCAGTTAGTTGATATTGTTCTTCTTATTGGGGTTGCAATCCCCTTCGGCTCCTTCAGTCCTTTTAAAAAATAATGTATTAATTTTTATTTTATTTACATTGGTAATTTGACTACATATATGTCTGTGTGAGAGTGTCAGGATCCCCTGGAACAGGAGTAAAAGATAGTCTAGAGCTAGAAATGAAGAGCCTATTTTAAATATTTTATAATTATTCAATGAATTCTTTTTATACTCACCCTAAAAGAGTTAGTGAAATAAGTTAGTAAACATTTTCCTATTATTAATACCATCATTAATATGTCATAGTAACTAGAACATGGACCTTTTAGTAAGGCAAAAATAGTCAACTCCATAATTTGCACCTTCAGGTTATATAATTAATAAACCATTTCACTTCTCTGACCTTTGATTTCTAATATTAAAAATATAAACACTAGCAGTTCATGAGTGAAATTATTAATTATGTGTATACAAATTAAATTTTTAATAATCTATACTTAATATATTTTCAAAATAGTGCTAAAATAATAAAGTATAGGACTATGTATTTTTCTGGGTGGCTTAGTATGATCCTTTTTACTCCTTAATAACTATAGGGAATTTCTATTCCACTTCTTGTTTGTATGTTCCCAAGTAAATAAGGCAGAAACACTGTAATTTATTAAAAGGCCATAGTCACTGAGCTGGGCAAGCTCTGAGCTATAGTAATCCCTCCACCTTTTGAGACTCATGCAGATGCCAATCACTTGTCAATTTGATGTCTCCCAGAATGGTCTTGCTCCATCAGTTAAGGAGCACTTCTCTAGGCTTCTTATCTTTCCAGTCTAGTGGCAATATCCTTCCTGCTCTCTCCATATTCTATCTCTTTCTTACCTAGCAGAACCTCTCGAGAGATTCTCTTCCAACTGGAGCCTCTGGCCTACATTCCTACCCTTTCTCCCTAGTTATAAGCTCTGACCTTTTATTGACCAATTAGGAATTAAATTGGGGAGCAAGGTTTGCATGACAAAGGCCCTATGTACATGAAATTTCATTCATCTGGACAACAATCAGATCTTGGTATTTAGAAGCTAACATTTGTATACCTAGCACCAATCTAACTCCTGACTTCCATATTTTATCTGAGTAAAAATGTTCTTTATCTTTGACAATAAACTACAAAAAGCTGAGACAACATATTGAACAAAAAGTACATGAATCAAAGGTTTATGAGTACTAATCTCCAACAAGATGCAATTAAAACCCATGCCTTTGGGCATATACCAATGAACTATATAGCTAAGTGATGTGACTGATTTTCTTATAGCTTTTGGAGAATTCGTCACATGGATTTCCATATATGTAGCCATTATTTTAAGAATAATAAACCTGGTTATAAAAGGGGTAAAGTCTGCATGATCATGTAAATACATAAAATCTGGAGAGCACTCCACTGGATGAATTCTAGAGCTGGCCAGGTTTTATTGTCTTTTATTTATAAACACAGTCTTGAGATAAAAATCAGAAGTTGAATTGCAAGTTTAAACAAAACATTAGGACATTTTATGTATTTGCTAATTTATTTTTTGTGTCTGATTATGTAGCTGATGCTGGTCTCCAACTTAGCATTTGGCTGAGGATTATGGTCTTCTGATCTTTCTTCTTGGATCTCTTTAGTGTTTGAGTTATTGGCATGCACCACCATACCTGGATAATTTAAGACTTTTGATGCACATTCATGACCTTGATGCTTTAACAAGATGCTACACTTTCCTTTTGCTAAAAGTCAATGGACCTTAAACAGTACATCATAGTAAGTGTTAAGTTTTGTTAAGCTCATATTTCTCAAGTTCATAATAGTAAAACACTTACTTTTGTTTGTAATTTTCTATTAAGGTTAAGTAGTTTAAAAATTGTTTGGTGTTAATGGTTGGGCTTGCGGTTATGCATGACAATGTGCATTGTATAGGGATAAATCCTCTATATTCTTTGCCAGTATTTAAGATGGTACTATCTTCTGATTTATGAAACTATTTTATAATAAATAAACTGTTTTATAATAAAATAAAACTCATAGTTTTAGACATAATGGTTTTCATTTTATTAATTCTAATTACTGTGCTCAGCAAGAACAAATATTTCACCAAATAATTTTCAAATTTTTATACTTATTCAATCTTTTGCATCTTGAAATTTGTTGTTTATCTGTGTACAGACATAATCTAGATCTCCTACCTAAGTCATTTCACACCAATTTAATGAATATCATCATTGTAGCTGTTAATTGAGCCATGATAATATAACATGTTTAATCTGGATGGATGTATGTATGTTCTGGCTCTTGACTTTCTACCTCTCATTTACTATAGTGTCACCCTATTTAAAATTTCTTGCCTACTTTCAGCCTTTCTAGTCATTCAATTCTCAGAGTTTTTGTTTTATCTCAAACTTTGTTTTATCACAAAACTTGGATTTTCATGCTTACATTTGTAGAAGAAAACTTGAATTAAGTATTATATGACTTTATATGATTCTAACTTAATATTAAAATATTAATAATGAAGATATAATGTTATATTCCTAATTTTGAGAAATTTAGTGGGATAATTTTATTATTTGTTTCAGAATCTGAAATGTCATCTAGACAATGATAAAAGTGGCTTTCCAATAGTAAAAAATGCTAGATTTCAGAAGCACTAATGTTGTACCAAATTTAGAATCCAAAATGTACAGTTTTATGTGAAGAACATGAAGAGACATATTATATCTTATAAAACTTAGCAAGGAGATGGGTAAGTCGATAAAGGTGCTAGTTGCCTAAGCTTGACATTCTGATTTTGACCCCAAGTACCCATAGTGGAAGGCAAAAAATAATAGCTTATTGTCTTTTGACCACCATAGGAACACTGTGGCAAACACACACACACACACACACACACACCACTTGCTGATAACAAATATTTAAAGAATAAATAAATAAAGCCACCATTTCCAAATTGTTATAAAATTTGACAAAACACAATCTGGGGAATGGTACCACTAACTGACCTATTCACTTCTACATTCAGAGTAATTTCCTATAATAGGAGATTAGGTTTGAACTTTAATAACTGAAAGTTATTCTTTAAAAAAGGAATAAGATATTTTTGAAATGACAATATTTTGTATTGAACTCTAAGAAGAGTACCAGATGTCACTTTTGAACCTTTGAGGTGAGATTTCATAGTTCCTGTGCAGATACTATAGGCTGTACTGGCTGGTTTTGTGTGGCAACTTGACACAAGCTGGAGTTATCACAGAGGAAGGAACTTCAGGTGAGGAAATTCCTCCATGAGATCCAACTGTAAGGCATTTTTTCAATTTGTGATCAAGGAGGGAGGGCCCTTGTGATCGGTACCATCTCTGAGCTGGTAGTCTTGGGTTCTATAAGAAAGCAAGCTGAGCAAGCCAGGGGAAGCAAGACTGTAAGAAACAACCCTCCATGGCATCTGCATCAGCTCTTGCTTCCTGTCCTGCTTGAGTTCCAGTCCTGACTTCCATTAGTGATGAACAGCAATGTAGAAATGTAAGCTGAATAAATCCTTTCCCTCCCAACTTGTTTCTGGGTCATGATGTTTGTGCAGGAATAGAAAGCCTAAGACATTAACCTACTACATAATTTCAATGGCCCTCTCCAGGTATAAATCAAATTTTCTCTAATAATAATATTTTCCTTAGGGTTTTCTTTTTTTTTTTTTTTTATTTTATTTTATTTTATTTTTTTAATTTACATTCCAAATCACTTCCCCTTTCCCGTTTCCTCCCTCCCCGAAAGTCCCATAAGCCCCCTTCCCTCCCTCTTTTCTCCGTTCAACCCCCTCTCATTACTCTGTCCTGGCGTTCCCCTACATCCAGTCTTTCCAGGACCAGGGGTCTCTCCTTCCATCTTTTTAGAAATCTATTGATATGCTGATTGTGTCTAGGGTATTCTGAGATTCTGGGTCAATATCCCCTTATCAGTGACTTCATACCATGTGTGATCTTTTGTGATTGGGTTACCTCACTAAGGATGATATTTTCAAGTTCTGACCATTTGCCTAGGAATTTCGTGAATTCATTGTTTTTAATTGCAGAGTAGTATTCCATTGTGTAAATATACCACATCTTCTGAATCCATTCCTCCGTTGAGGGACATCTGGGTTCTTTCCAGCTTCTGGCTATTATAAATAAGGCTGCTATGAATATAGTGGAGCATGTGTCCTTATTGCATGCAGGTAAAGCCTCTGGGTATATGCCCAGGAGTGGTATAGCCGGATCCTCCGGAAGTGTCATGCCCAGTTTTCTGAGGAGCCGCCAGACTGCTTTCCAGAGTGGTTGTACCAGCCTGCAATTCCAAAAACCTGTATTCAACACAACTAGAAAATCTTGAGGAAATGGACAATTTCCTTGACAGATACCAAGTACCAAAATTAAATCAGGATCAAATAGACCATCTAAACCGTCCTATAACCCCTGAAGAAATAGAAGTTGTCATTGGAAGTCTTCCAACCAAAAAAAGCACAGGTCCAGATGGTTTTAGTGCAGAATTCTATCAGACCTTCAAAGAAGACCTAACACCAATACTCTTCAAACTGTTCCACAAAATAGAAACAGAAGGAACACTACCCAACTCGTTCTATGAAGCCACAATTACACTAATACCAAAAGCACACAAAGATCCGACAAAGAAAGAGAATCTCAGGCCAATCTCTCTTATGAATATCGATGCAAAAATACTCAATAAAATTCTTGCCAACCGAATCCAAGAACACATCAAAACGATCATTCACCACGATCAAGTAGGCTTCATCCCAGGGATGCAGGGATGGTTCAATATAAGGAAATCCATCAATGTAATCCACTACATAAACAATCTCAAAGAAAAAAACCACATGGTCATCTCATTAGATGCTGAGAAAGCATTTGACAAAATTCAGCATCCTTTCATGCTAAAGGTCTTGGAAAGATCAGGAATTCAAGGCCCATATCTAAACATAGTAAAAGCAATTTACAGCAAACCAGTAGCCAGCATCAATCTAAACGGAGAGAAACTTGAAGCAATCCCACTAAAATCAGGGACTAGACAAGGCTGCCCTCTCTCTCCATATCTTTTCAATATAGTACTTGAAGTTCTAGCTAGAGCAATTAGACAAGAAAAAGAGGTCAAAGGGATACAAATTGGAAAGGAAGAAGTCAAACTATCACTATTTGCAGACGATATGATAGTATACATAAGCGACCCAAAGAACTCCACCAGAGAACTCCTACAGCTGATAAACGACTTCAGCAAAGTGGCCGGATATAAAATCAACTCAAGCAAGTCAGAAGCCTTCCTATACTCAAAGGATAAGCAGGCTGAGAAAGAAGTAAGAGAAATAATACCCTTTACGATAGCCACAAACCATATTAAGTATCTTGGCGTGACGCTAACCAAACAAGTGAAAGATCTGTATGACAAGAACTTCAAGTCTCTGAAGAAAGAAATTGAAGAAGACCTCGGAAGATGGAAAAATCTGCCATGCTCATGGATTGGCAGGATTAATATAGTAAAAATGAGCATCTTACCAAAAGTAATACACAGATTCAATGCAATCCCCATCAAAATCCCAACTCAATTCTTCATAGAGTTAGAAAGAGCAATTCAAAAATTCATCTGGAATAACAGAAAACCCAGAATAGCTAAAACTATTCTCAAGAGTAAAAGAACCTCTGGGGGAATCAGTATCCCGGACCTCAAGCTGTACTACAGAGCAATAGTGTTAAAAACTGCATGGTATTGGTACAGTAACAGACATGTAGATCAATGGAACAGAATTGAAGACCCAGAAATGAATCCACACTCCTATGGTCACTTGATCTTTGACAAAGGAGCTAAAACCATCCAGTGGAAAAAAGATAGCCTTTTCAACAAATGGTGCTGGCTCAGCTGGAGGTCAACATGCAGAAGAATGCAAATTGACCCATCCTTATCTCCTTGCACTAAGCTCCTTAGGGTTTTCTGATGCACTCATATTTAAGACTGGCAAGTAATGATTTTTGTTTCTGTTGTACTCATACTGTCTTGTCAGCTTTTATTAACAAGTTTATACTTACCTTATGACTTCTCATTTAGACTTACTTTAAATCAAACAGTTCTAGATTTATAGCAGCATCCTAAGGCCTCAAAAACAGCAGGTTCTGTGAAAAGTTCAGGTGTGCTAGACTGTTAAGTCATCTAGATTTAGTCTAGATTTTAGATGCATAATGCATATAACTGTCTGCTTTGGCTACTGACTTCAGGAGACAAGCAGAAGAGGATGGAAAGGTTTTCATTTAAATTACAAGGCAGATATTACTGATATTGTGGGAAAGTCTGAAACAGCTAGCAAAACTAGAGATGTCAGTGACTGGGATTACTTCAAACTTAATTAGTGTATTCTTATCTTCCCTTAGCACTGCTGCTCAAACAAGGAACTACAGAACTCTTTCTCCTCAACAACAATTATTCTTTCCACATTTTGGTAAAAAAGACAGGGTAACTGGTTATCCCATAGGGGATCACCATACAGGAAATAATGCATTGTTACCAAAGGAAATTAGGATGTTTCCTCATGGCCAAAATACAGAAAATATTTATTAAAATAAAACATATTATTTCCTGGGGATACCCAGCATCCAGTTCCCCCAAGGAAGGCATCAAATGGGTATGGAGTCTGTGATGGGGACAAAAGCTACTTATTTTTTGCAATTTAACTCTTTCTTATTACTCCAGAGCCAAAAGCTACAGTCTTCTGGCAATTTAACTCTTTCTTGCTATTTGGAGCCAAAAGCTGTTTGTTGGCTTCTGGTAATTAACTCCTACTGAACACAACAGGGGATAAGAAACTTAGTTACTTGGATTCTTTTCTCTTTGACTCAGTCCTCTTGGTGGCCAGGAGAGAGGCTTTGAGTTTCTTAACTCTCCGTGAGCCAGAAAGGTAAAAAAGAAAAGAAAAATAAGAAAGAAAGAAAGAAAGAGAGAGAGAGAGAGAGAGAGAGAGAGAGAGAGAGAGAGAGAGAGAGAACACACATAGATACACACTGGATGAAGCTGAGAAATGCTGTACCACCACTTCAACGTTGTTTTTGGTTTTTATACTTTTTCAGGGCAATTGATTACATGATTTTCTAAGTATTTTTACATTCTATAAGTTCATAGAAAGTTTATGGCAATAGTTCATGTCATAGAACAAATAAGACTTAAGGAGTTACAGAAGAATTGTTTAGATGTCTTTCCCTTAAGACTAGCACTGGACTAAACATTCATTATCTGTTTCTAGCTCTGTAAGTTTAAAGCAATAATTTCTATGTAATAAGTTACCATGGTTTTGTTAAGAGACAAGTAATCTGCCTTGTGTCTTCTTGTTTTGAAGTCTTGAATAGATAGACTAGCCCATCTTTTATTTTCTGTCCTTGTACCTTCTTTTCCTATTGCAATTAGCCCATGACACATGAAGATTTACAGAACTATCTTCACATCTTTTATTCTATAAAGGTATTGAGATTACTTGTATCATTTTATGAAGTCTATAAATTTTATTAGGAATTATGAAATCATCAATTTATCTACACAGCATTACTACATGAAAATACAACTTGATATTGATTGTGCAGGAAATCTGTCCAGTAGGGTTGGCTGATTTCCAGGAATTATTAAGCTATATAATAGTAGCATGAAAGACATATCAGCCTGGGAGGCAATCCTGGGATGTAATCTCTGAGGATCCTACATCTCAGAGTGCACCCATTACAGCTATGTAAAATGGTGGGCCATCTTCAGAAGACTCACTTGCTTACCATAGCCTTTTTTTTTAGATGGCTTCTGATATATTACTATGTCATTCTCTTTTGGAATTATCTCTTCTTTCTTCTTGGTATCTAGTTTCAAATTTGAAGTATGTGTACCACACTCCTGTGCCCTGTGTCCAACTAGAATCTGAGTAGAAGAATTGATTTGGGTTGGATTTCACACAGGTAGTTGGGAAGACTGAATGATTACAATGCTGTGGTTATCTATGCTTTTTATTCCAAGAGAAAGAAAAGAGATCTTCCCGAGTCCAGAGGTGCCATTTACTGTAATAGGCATGTCATGGGCACTAACACCAAGCTGCCTTGATATAGAATCCTCTGGTTAAGTATATGATCTCATAATCAAGTATGTATTCCGCTGTGTTTTATTTATAGGTAAAATGGGAACCATAAAGCTTTTCTTATATCAGTAAAACCTAGAAGTGAATTATCGTCATTTTAAAAGCTACTACAAATCTGTATATTAGAACACACAGTGCTGGCCTTTGACACAGGTTGAGTGGGCCTTGGCTGTTCAATTTGTACTCAGTGATGCTTCCTGGGCTAACTGAGGTTTCCATCAGTAGTTTTCCCATGGCCAGTGGTTATGATAGTGACTGGGATCCATCAGCCATGTCCTCACTTGTTATTTTGATCCATAAATGTTTCCCACTATTTGTATGAATCAGTTCCAGTTCATAGAGTCTGGCTTGAGCATCAGTGAATAGCATTATTTAAAAGAAAGAGAAAAAGCAGAAGCTTCAAGCCTCTTGTATCCTTGTATTTTACAGTCTTCAGTTGGTGTAAACAGTGTACACAGGTACTACATAAAACCTGATGCAAAGAGTTAGACTTCCTCTCAGATCATTTTCTGGTGACTGATAGGTGTCTGTCTAGAGTATAATCTGCTCAGTAAAAACACAGAATACATTTTTCCTGTTTTAGCAATGTTCACTGAACAACCACTTAGAGAATTATTCATCTTATATAATATTTAATCATAATGAGCACCTCTTGAATAGAGATTTTAAATGAGGGGCCTGATGCTCAGAGAGGTTATATAATGTACTTAGATTTTTGTGGCTACTTAGATAAAGATCATTTTTAACCCTGTTCTGACTCCTGTTATGTGTATTCTGGTTTTCGACTTTATTTTCACGCAAGGGATAAAGAGGAAAACCTCAGTAAATTTATAGGCTTGTGAACCTCAGTAGGCTTCCCTCATAGTCTTCTCCTTTTTCTACATATTCTCGAGTGCTAATGAATATTTCTCCCTGTACATCCATGAAGACAGTAGGCATGCTCTAACAGAAACCAGTCTGTTGATGTAGCTGCCAGCAGCTACTTTCGAACCAGGTACCTAGATAGGGAAGCTGGGGTTAAATGGGATGACAGCAAGAGAAACGTGAAGCCAAGACTAGATTTCTGTTTAAGGCTCAAAGTTTAATGGAGGTATCCATATATATATATATATATATATATATATATATATATATATATATATATATATATATATATATATATATATGGGGGAAAATGTGCTTCCCCACAGAGGCTGGAACCAGGTCTGTAGAACTGGTTCACTCTGGTGTCAGGTGGGGCGCTGGAGTCAGCTGGATCGTGCCTCTCAGGAAATTGCAGTCCCTTGGAGAACAAAGGGCTTTACCTTGGTGTGAGTTCTCCTGCCCTATGTGAGGGATACTTGTGGCTCACTGAGGTCTGGAGATTCCCCGCTCAGAAAGCTGAGTGGGGGGAGGACACATGTTGAGGCTTGTATAATTGCTTTAGTGAGGAAAATTTTGTTGCACCAAGACAAGTTAGCAGAATTTTAGTATCTCTTATGCCACGCAATACTGAACTACTGATCCTTCTGTTTCTGTTCATTGTCTTGTAAGACATTTTAAATTTTCACCTAGCCCCCAATCCAAATAGCTCAGTGGAGATGACAAAAGTTACATATCTCATGTGATGATTGCTACTCTTAGGCTGTTTAATTATCATCTGGGATCTGTATCATTATGATAGATAGTTGTTTATATGTCTCATTCAAAAACTCATTGCTTAATAATCCCTGGAAACTCTTTGGCAAGACATTTTTGTTTTAATAATAAGATTTTTTTCACCTGTGATAAGAAAGCAAATGTGATAATTAAAGGAATGTTGTGACAAAACATAGAGTGTCAAAAAATGTGTAAAAATATTTTAATGATTTTTCAAGGTATTTAAATATAAAGATATTCGTTATGAGAATATGTTGTCATAAACTACATGGAACTTCTTACATGACAAGTAACTTTGAATTACTTTAAAATAATTGTAAGTACTTTGAGATGCAAAAAACACCTACATGACTCCACCTAGTGGACATCATTATGGTTTAAACTATTAAGTGTACTTAGAGAAAATCATATTTCTAATTAATAAACAGCAACAAACATAAATGTATTTTGAAAAGTTAGCATGCTTATGTTTAATTTTTGTGGCTAAATTACATTAATTAATGATGTTAATTAATGATGCAAAAATAGTGAATAAATATGAATTAACAATTAGTAATATATTTGAAATTTATAACCAAACGAGGAAATAGATTGTTAGAGTTCACCATGAGATACATTCACAGTGAGAAGGGAAGATTTTCTTTTCTGTCCCCTTGCAGCTTACAACTCTGAATTCCCTTGTCACCTCCAGATATTTCACCTCATGTATTTTCTGGTGAGGAATAGCACAAAATGGGCCAGATGTAGTGTTGTGTGCCTATAACTCAGGAGTTTAGACAAAATGCTCTTGAGTTTGTACCAGCCTGGATTCCCTACCAACCAAACAACAAACAAACAAAAAACCCAGTGCTGCACTAAACATATTTGAAAAGAAGAGGAAAAGGGAGAAAGGCTAAAAGCGTTTAACCAGGTTCTCCAACAACAGGAATGGCCAAAGTAGAACACTACTCAGGAACAGGAAGCAATATTAAAGCATTTCCAAATGTTTACTTGTTGGAAGTTGTATGGTTCCTCCAACAAGCTTTAAATATATGCTCTCTTACAAAAGGAACAAATAGTATGTCATTTAGTTTATGTGGAATTTAAAATATGGTAAAATTAATCCATGAAGCAAAAATATCAGGGTAGTAGGTGGGTGAACAGAGGGTTTCCTGGAGAAAAGTAAAAGACCAACTTAGTGATGCTTGGAATTGAACATGCCATGAGAGTAGTTAGGGTTACCTTAATGCATTGCTTAAAATGTTACCAAGTCACACTAAAGACATGGATACTTCATCACTAGTTAACTTTTACATTCAAATAAAAACTCCATACTAAAAATGATGTAAACTTTGGACTTAGAAAAAGCAAAAGCATTGTGTTGGACTTCAGCTTATGTTCCTCCTCTAACCCCTTTCAGTTGTGTGACATGGGAAAAGGTTACAACTACCATTCACTTTCTACTTAAGTTAACTGTGGGCCTGTTCCCTTGTTCCAGCATGGGAGGTTTAGATGGAAGGAGAGGCAGACCATGATTTTAAAGCTTTATTGCAGAAAAGTAGAGGGAAAGAGGAAAGGTAGGGAAGTAGAAGCTGGCCATGTCTATGTGGAGAGAGGAGGGAAGTAGGGGGAAAGAAAGGCCCAAGAAGGAGGGAGGGAGGGAGAGAGAGAGAGAGAGAGAGAGAGAGAGAGAGAGAGAGAGAGAGAGAGAGAGAGAGAGAGAGAGAGAGAGAGACAGAGACAGAGAGAGACAGAGAGACAGAGAGAGACAGAGACAGAGAGAGACAGAGAGACAGACAGGGACAGAGAGAGAGACAGAGAGGGAGACAGAGAGGGAGGAAGAGAGAAGAGAAGAGAAGAGAAGAGAGGAGAGGAGAGGAGAGGAGAGGAGAGGAGAGGAGAGGAGAGGAGAGGAGAGGAGAGGAGAGGAGAGGAGAGGAGAGGAGAAGAGAAGAGAAGAGAAGAGAAGAGAAGAGAAGAGAAGAGAAGAGAAGAGAAGAGAAGAGAAGAGAAGAGAAGAGGGCAAGAGAAGAGGGCAAGAGAAGAGGGCAAGAGAGGAAGGAGAGGCCAAGCATCCCCCTTTATAGTGGGTCAGGCTACCTGGCAGTTATCAGGTAATTGTGGGGATGGGCATACCTGGTTGTAGCCAGGTAACTGTGGGGATCGAGCTGAGCTACAATACCAGGGACTTGGGGTGTGAATGATCGCCACTCACCTCTCCTGTCTTGCAGGGTTGGGGGGAGCTATAGGGGCTACAACTGCAACAGGAGCCAGGGGTCCAGGTGACATGACCGAACTTCTTCAGTCCCATGTAGGCGGAAGCCACCTACCAGGTTGCCAGGGTTCAAGGTCGGTGCTCATCTTGGGACCAGGCTACCTGTGCACAGCTCACCTCCCGACAATTCCCCCTTTTTCTTTTTATAAGGGAGAGGTGTCATCAGGATGACTGTCTCTTATGTTGGGAACAGTTTGATATTGAACCATGACCTGATTGGTAGTGATTTTTGCAAAGCTACTCATCTGCTGCTTTAGAAACTGAATGAGACAGGGTGCCAAGAGAAGCAAGGCTCCAATGGCTAGTATGGGGTTAAGGAGGGGAAGAACAAAGGCTACCAAGGGGTTAGAGTACCAAGGGGTACTGGACCCTCTGGGCCCCTGGCTCCTGTTGCAGTTGCAGCCTGCACATTCCATGCCCCCACCCCTTGCAGGACAGGTAAACCCCTGGTATTCTGGCTAGGCTCTACCCCCACAGTTACCTGGCTCCTCTCTTTCCAGTCTCTTACCCTCTTGGGCTCTTCCCTTCCCCCTTCCCTTCCTGCCTCTCTCCACATAACCATGGCCAGCTTCTGCTTCACTACCTTTTCTCTTTCCCTGTACTTTTCTGCAATAAATGGGGTTGACTGAGGACCAGGAGGAGGGAAGAGGGCTTATTGGATTTTCGGGGAGGGGGGAACCGGGAAAGGTGAAATTATTTCGAATGTAAATAAAGAATATAGAAAATAAATAATAATAATAATAATAATAATAATAATAATAATAATAAAATTACAGAGGGATAGGCAGGAACTGCAGAAGAAACACTCATCAAATGTCCACAATTGTACTTAATGTCACCATCAATTTTCTATATTTTTCATGTAGGATTTTCCAGTAAGTGATCTTTGATCACTTTTCTTTGATCAAATAAAAAGCCAATGTGGTATTACCTCTTTAGAGCCAAACATGGAGTATGGCTCTTTACATATGTTGTTTTGTACTCACATCAATTGAAGAATAAGAGGAAGAAAATTATGAGAATAGTTGATTGATTTCTAAACTCTGATTTTTTTCTCTTTTCCTAACAATTTATGCTGAAAATAAGCAACAGAAAGTGTAATTTTAGACATCTTAGGCTAAAGTTAAATCTCTAGGGTGTTGTAATATACATATACATATATATATATACATATATGTATGTATATGTATATGATATATTAATATTGATAACTTCTAAACCACTTTTATTTGGAGGTAGGTAAACTTGTAATCATTATAGATGTAGAGATAGACAGAGGTTACTTGCCTTAACTCAATATGTTTATGAGTAATACATTAGAAAGGTCCACAGTTTATGTTTGTTTTTTGTTTTTTTTTTTCCAGAAGCAAACAGTGAGCTCAAATTAGGATATAAGCAATTTCCTGGGCTTCATAAGGTACAAGAATATTTTCACGAAGAAATTGAATCAACTGCTAAAACACTCTCATCTCATTTTGGGTTATCAAACAAGTATTGGTCTTGACATGACACCCTTTCTTCCTCCATTTAGACCCCACCTTTTTATGTATTCCATTATATTCTTTTTTCCTACCCAACCTAATGTCTCTTCTAGCTCATTCTTGATCCCCTCTCTTAATATTCTGCTTAACTACAGACACTAAATGCTCTTTGTTTAAACTTTAGCAAAACAACAATAGACTGGCACTTGAGAGATTATGCTCAGTCACTGCTCACGTTTCTCACTATCTTCATGACAAAATTATACAGCAAGAGGGGGGACTCCAAGTTGAAGAAAGAAACTGCAACTTTTGACTACAAGTTGCAGTTAACAACAGAGTCACCTCTTACCCATTAGTGTTTATGAGTCACATATTAAGAGTATATCCTAATGCTATATATTTTATGGACAATATTAATGATACAAATATTACTTTATTTCAACTGATTTAAAATTCCAGAGAAGAGCACCAATGAGAAATCCATTATCCCATTTAATTGACAATATAACTAAACATACTATTGAGTATGTACAGGATTCATAGCATAGAGTAAATTGTATAAACTAAATTCTATACAATGAAGAATTTCAGATTTTATCATTAATGATTGTGGATTAAGACTCAAATTTTTATGAATTTGAGATATTAGTCTGATTTCTTCCTATCATACCTGTTGAAGCATATTGTCTTCTGTCACTGTGACTTGCCTTTTTTTTTCCCGTTTCTCACCAATTTGTCCATCGTGGCCTCTTTCATGGTGCTTCATCCAGCTACTAATAGGCTTAAGTTGTACTGAACCTTGTCATTCACAGAGTCACATTATTTTGTTGCCACTTTTGTTTTGCTTTTATAAGACATGATCACATTAAGTGGAATAGGTTGAAAAGCTGTTGCCCAGGCTGCCCTTGAATTTGTGCTGATCCTCCTGCATCAGCCACTAAACTGCTCTGATTTCAGGTGTAACCCACCTTGCTTCATTCTCTTAAACTTCTTAATCTGATCATTTGTCTTACTGATGAGTTCTGAAGCAGGTTGTTAGGACTTGCATAGCACAGCTCTTGCACATCTTCATATTTATCCCTTAGGCTCTACTCGACATGTAGTAGAATTTTCATCTTGTCTCATTTATTTTCTTTGACTCTAATTTTATATCCTTGTCCCAGTGGACTGTATAATTCATAAATACATTAAATTTCTGTATCTAGTTCTGATTCAGCTGCTAGCTAATATGCTTTCAAATTGTGGTTTGGGTTGTTTTTCTTTTCCATTTTCTTCAGTTGTTTGTTTCTTTCTCAAATGGATAGTTCTCGTTTTATCTTCAGCTTTTTGATTCCTCATGCCTATGGGGTGAAATACTGCTGTTTGTTTATACACTTTTAGGGCTCAGTGTATTCCTTTCTTGTGTCATTTTAATTTTCAGTGACTTCTTTATGTAAATTTTAAACAAGTTAACACTCTTCTCTATAGAAATTTACGTAAGTGATATTTTATCCATAGTAGAAACTTAAAGCATATTACTTGAAAAACATTGAGAATTTAGATAGAAAGTGTAGATATTCAGGGACTCAAGATTAAAATTCTGACTGCTTTCTGCAAGATTTTTCTTTTACTTTCTTTCCATCAAGAGCTCTGAAAAGAGATGGGTTTCCAGCAGTTGCCTTTCTTTCCTGAAATCAACTATTGTTGCTAATCCTTAGCCTGTCTACAGTCTGAAGAGCTGGAACAACATTAAACCTAAACTAAGCACATTATTGGTATCACTATAGATTTTTATGTAGTTGTAAAACAGAATCTAAATACCTAGAACACCTTTAACTCACTCCTCTCCCAATACTAACATCTGTAAATCTATGTTCTACCAGATCAAAGGAGGTTTACATTGCTTTAATTGACTATTTTCCCCTGTTCTGTTTCCCGTGTGGGTTTATGATCTGTGTTCCTCTACATAGTGATCACAAATGACAGTGTCACATCCCAAGTATCACTTGAGTTGTGCTTTTATAACCACAATCATTTTTCCTCTTTTTTTGGCTAGCATTAATCTTCTCTCCATTTCTGTATCTGCTGTTTCAAGTACTGAATAAATAGAACCATAGTATGGTACCTTTTGACTGAGTTTGTGATACTTAGCACCATCCTCTGGATGTATCTAATTCATACATATCTATAGATATTTGACTCATTCTATGCTGTGAATATTTCAATGATTATTTAACTGGTATTAATAGTCACCTATTGAAGATGATCTAGACTGCTCTAGTTTAGAATTAGTATCCATGATTCTCCTATGAACACACATGTACGTGATTCTGTATGGATGCTTTCCTTTGAACGAATGTTCAGCAGTATAAGTTCCTGCTTTAAAGATAGTAGTATTTTTAATAGCATAAGTGACTTGCAAGTTCTTCAGAGAAGTTATTTGACATTTACTGTGAGTGAGTCAGGTTCTCTCCTTTGGAAGCATTTGCTGTTGTGAATATTTTTCACTTAAACTATGATGCTAGGTGTGCAGTGACCTCACCCAGCCTTTCTCTAATGGGTCATGGTTTAGATCACTATTTCCTGTGTTTATTTGCTGTGTGTTTGACTCTTTGCAAGCCAAGGGTAAAACCAAAATTATGAACTGTCACATATGTTCATGCATTTTGCCCAATATTTATTTTTTACAGTGGGCCTTTGAAAAATCTTTGTATACTTAAGATATTGGTATTTTCTAAGATATATATTTTGCAAATATTTAATCTTATTCTGCAGCTTTGCTTTTTATTCTTTTGCATCAGCTTCTACAAAACACTTCTTAGGTTTTTGAGGTCAAATGTGTCAGTTCTGCCTTGACTGGATTATGGTTTTAAACTCGAGTTCTTCTTTGCTTAGCTATAATACAGTGAAGGTTTGGTCAGTGGCAAATCTTATCATGATCGGTGTCCTTTGGACACACTTCTCCATATGCATTGCTTGTTCCTCTGTTTATGGCTGTTATTCTGGTGACTCTCGTCCCCAGTCATTCCTCACATTTCCCATATCTCTCTTCTACTCTAGATCTTATTCTACCACTGTGTCAGTTGCTTGGTTTAATATCAGCATGTTTCTTGTGAAAACAAAAAGATGGCAGATGCCTTTTTGAGAAAATTTCTGAAGTTGTCTTCTATTCTTACATTTAAATTATACTGAGAAATCAAAATTATTTTTTTTATTTTCTACGTTTTTTTTATTTACATTCCAAATGATTTCCCCTTTTCCGTTCATTTCAAGTGTTGAAAGTTTTGAGCCCACTATATACCCTGTTGCCATTGAGATGATTAATGGCATTTGATTTGTTGATCTTTTGTTAATGACGAACTTTCTCTCATGTCTTCATTTTTCAGAGCGTCGCACTATCCAAGAGGTCACTACTTTTACAGTAGTGAGTTTTATGGCCATTTTAAAGTTGAACCTGGCCCCAGAAAATTCTTTCAAAATGTTTCTAATTTTTCTTTTTATATATTTTTTTTTATTTTTAACTCTCAAGATGTTTCTTTTTTCACAAGAAACATACTGAAGATTTTAATATTTTTTTTATTATCCTGACTTCCTTCAGCTAATCTATTTTCTTCCACTTTGCTTGAGATTTCCTCAACCTTACCTTTGATTTTCTCCTAAGTGTCTCATCATGAAGATGTCATGTCGACCACTGTGATTTTTGTTTCCAGGACAAGTTGTTATCTCTCTGTAGGATGCTTCTTTTTACATGATTGATGGTTTATGAGTCTTGTCACTCTTCCAATATTCCGGCACTAGGAGTCGCTGAATTTTTGAAAGCTTTCATAGTATATATTGGAATATTTTCTTGTAAAACAGATCACCATTTAACCATTTCTCTTTGGGACCCTAAAACATGCCTTTATGTCTTCTCTTTTTCCACATTGCCTTTAAATTTCATTTTTAATACCTATGAAACAGACACAATGAAGTTTCAGGAGTTAGACTGAAGGAGGCCATATTAAAAAGATATATTTCTCCTTACAGGTACACCTTTGAGGCACTTTTAGTTTGATAATTTCAAAACATAATTTTATGTGTGTCTGAGTTTTCTATGTGTTTCTTCATTTCTTTCTCTTTTTTTCCTAAAGCCAAAGTCTGATTCATAGGGAACGGATACTTCCAATGTTTAACTAGTGGAGTGAAAAATTTCTTCTGCTCTGTTCTAGACCCTTTTACACACCTTGTCTCAATAGCTTCTTCTATTGTTCAACAGCTTTTAATATCCCTGTATTATCTATCTTCCTGAGAAAATAACTATATGATATAAAGTGTTTACTTAAATTCTTTCCCAAAAGAACTGGGTCAATAATTTGGGGTATATATTACACCCCACCTTAGCCTGTGCAGGATAGAAGTTCACTGAATTTTCATAATTCTTCCAGATTTGTTTTTAAAGGTTCCATTCCCCTTTTTTGTCTGACTTTTAAATTTTCTGTCTATAGTGGATGACAGACTGTAGGTGAAGTTTCATTTTAAAATGTGGTATTACAGGGTTCTTATTAAAGATTTTAAACCTGTTATACCTCTGTGATACTGCAGAGATTGCAGTGCAGGAAAGGAAGATAATGATGTTTGTTGTGTTTGTGATTATTACTCACTTACAAATTAAACATATATGGGTAGTCTAAAACCATTTTTGAAGGTATTAGTCAGCAGTCCAAGTAGTAGAATCACAGCCTAAGAATTCAAGTATGGACAAAACATTGGATACCAAAGCCTTGTGCTCATCTCAATTTCTAATGAGTACCCTAAAACTGTATGACTTTTGTTGACAAGAAAACTTAGATATGAGGGTGCTCCCAGCAGTGTAGAGAAAAGGCTACTTATGGTATGTACAGCAGATGAAAGGTTTGAGTATGGAAAACAATGAACCCTTGCTTCCTTGTTATTGCAATTTATACAAATACATTTATATGTGTGCTATTTTAGCTATAGACATTCTTTATTCCTCTGAATTTGTTATTAACAAGTGCCTTCCTTATCTGCTATAGACCTGCATACATTTCCTTTACAGGAACCCTTAAAAGTCTCAGCACACAGGTTTAAAGACTTTTGCAGATAATCTTTATTCTACCTCACTTCTTTCTCATATCATTCAGAATCTGCTTCCATCATTTCAGGAGTGGTCTTTGATACTACTTATTTCCCTCACATCTGAGTGCACTGTGGCCCTCTTAAACCTAAGAAGTTCTCTTGCTGAGCTTTCATTATTCAATTTAGGTTTATCTGGTGGTGGTCAGATGTGAATTGCACTCTTTTTATATTTTCAATTTATTACTTTCCCTGTAGGCCCACATCATTCAGACATCTTGGTCTTGATTATATTAATACTAATAATATCACGTTTATTTGCTGATGCCTGCTCATTTTCATAAAGTAATAAGGACAAAATAATGAAATATTCAAATTGTCTCACCAACACAGCTAGGAAACAGAAGTCGGATCACTGTCATCTTAGAACATCTTGCTGAAGAAGCAGCATTGCCTCCTGAGGGCTTAGGAGGATGGCTCCTTATCTCATGATTTAAGACAGCAGGAAAAGGCTGTTTTCAAATGAAACTAACCCAAATCTAATGTGGACCACAAACATATTCAGCATTACATTTCTCATTTCCTTTCAATCTCATAACCTAGGTTATTATTTTTTATGATAGCATACATACATGAACACATAAACTCACAAACCTCTTCCTTTATAATTAACCAGCCTTATGGATTCAGATTCTCTCTTTATACTGCATGCAGAAAGGCTGACAATGTGCTCATATAGTCAATTAACAACATGCATGATGTCACTTGAGATTTGATCTTAGCTATTCTGATTGGTTTAAGGTGGAATCTCAGGGTCATTTTGATGTGCATTTCCCTGATAACTAAGGATGTCGAAAATTTCTTTTAGTGCTTCTCAGACAGTGTAGATTCTTTTGTGAATTCTCTGTTTAGCTCTGTAGTAGATTTTTTTAATTGGGTTATTTGGATGTTTTTTATTGTTTGGTTGTTGTTGTTTTGAGTAAGTTCTTGAGTTATTTTTATATATTTTGAATAACAATTGGATATAGTATTAGTTAAGATCTTTCCCGTTTGTAGATTGCCTTTCTATCCTGTTGACAGTGTCCTTTGCCTTACAGAAACTTTTCAATTTCAAGAGGTCCCATTTATCAGTTATTGATCTTAGAGCCTGAGACATTAGTTTTCTGTTCAGGAAATTTTCCCCTGTGTCAGTGACTTCGAGGTGTGGAGAAAGGGGAACACTCCTCCATTGCTGGTGTGATTTCAAACTAGTACAACCACTCTGGAAATCAATCTGGTGGCTCCTAAGATATTTGTAAATAGTTCTATCTGAAGTCCTACCTATACTGCTCCTGGGCCTATACCCAAAAGGTGCTCTATCACACCACAAGGACACGTGCCTCACGTGATCATAACTACTTTAATCATAACAGCCAGAAACTAGAAGCAATCCAGATGTCCCTCAAACAAAGAATGGATATAGAAAATGTAGTTAGTTCATTTACACAAAGGAATACTGTTCAGCTACTAAAAACGAGGGAAAAGTGAATTTTGCAGATGAATGGATAGAACTAGAAAATATCATATTGAGTGAGTTAACCCAGACCCTAAAGGATATGCATGACAGGAGCCTAGCATTGCTGTCCTCTGAAAGACTACCAGCAGGTGGCTGAGACAGATGCACATACTTACAGCCAACCATTGAACTGAGGTTGAAGACCTCTATGGAAGAATTAGGGAAAGTGTTGAAGGAACTGAAAGGGACAGCAGCCCCATAGGAAGAACAACAGTGTCAACTAACCTGGACCAAAGGGAGCTCCCTGAGACTAAGGCACCAACCAAACATAGGCTGGTTTGAGACCACTGGCTCATATATAGCAGAAGACTGACTACCTACTCTGGTCCCAGGAGGAGAGGATGTGCTTAATCCTATAGAGGCTTAATATCCCAGAAAAGAGGAATGGGGGTGGGGCATCATCGCAGAGGGGAAGAGAGGACTGGGAGGCAGACAACATTTGTGATGTAAGTAATTAAAAATAATTTTAAAAAACAATGTGCATTTATGAGAACATTTCTGTGTCTGGGAATACTAATCTAACAAAGCATGTATGATGCTCTCATTTTCATATTTTTTTCATTCTGTTATTTTCAGATCTAAATTTTTTTAGTTAAGTTTAACTGTTTTGCATTTATTGTTCAAATGATAAAAATAAATGAACATGTTGACCCATCAATGATGTTATTTAGTTTTAATGTTTCATCTTCTTTATCTTTTTGTCTTATTTGTGATTTACATATGAGGATTTTATAGCTTCTCATTTTCCTATGAGTTTACTAATAAACTATTTGTTAACTCAATGAATTAAAATTTTCTCTTTTTTCAAAATGAAGTGATGATAATGGTTTTCTCTTTGTGAAATTACTTCCTATTATGGGTGTCTATATCTCTTTTACTTATGTAAAGCAATAATAATATTGTGCATCTTTTGTAGTATTAATATATTTGACATCTTCTTGCCTATACCTAATTATTTTGCTTTTCTCATTTTTTTACATAGTCCATTCAATTCTTTCTCTGTACTACCAATTTCTTGAAAAAATATTGTTTATTTCATCATCATCACTGAATTTTAATTTTCTTACCTGGCTTTACGCATTTTGTGGTGGGGCATGTCATGGTGTACTGATGTAAGTCAGAAGACAACTGTGGAAGGTAGCTCTTTTTTTTTCTACCTCAGGAGTGAACTCAGATTATTTGGTTTGGAAACTTAAACTTTTCTCACTGGCCACAGTATTATTCTTAGTATTGTAAATTTAAGGATTTGTCATTACTTAAGAAATGATGATCCTTACTTCATGATAAGAATACTGAAGACTCAAAATATAGAAAACAAATGGTTTATTTTGCAAAATTGTAAAGTTGGGTGTCACTCTACAGAAAGAGCAAATATGTTAATGTGCTGATTTGGACAAACAATGGACTTTATACTCCTAATCACATTCTCTTCCCTATATATTCCTCATTGGCTGAGTTCTTTGGTGGGACACTGTTTTTCTTCTTCATCTAGCATGGTCTCCATTTCAAACTCCCCCATCATCTTGAAACTAGGCATTCTCTACTCTTTTGTACCATGTGGATTTAGTAATATAGAAGATTATAAGTTTTTCAAGAAAAACTAAGGAGTCACATAACAAGCAGAACCAGCTAAAAAAGACAGGGACCTATTACCTCCTGTTTATTGTTCATTGACAAGCTTTACATATAACTCATCTTGAAAATGGGCCATAATAATTACTTCTTCTGTGAATATTCTTCTTTACTCCTGAATTCATTTTCATGTTCATATAATTCAATAATCCACTTAAAAAGATAAAGTACATACATTTGTATTCTAAAATGTAATTCTGAAATTTTTAGGCAAATTTATGGAACTAGAATGAATTCTATTGAATGTTGATAACCCAGTCCCAGAAAGACAAAAATGTCATATGCTCTCTATTCTGTGGCTTCAAATTCCAAGTCATCTGACATGGGTATATAATCTAGAATTACCACAAAAGTAAGAAGATCAACATAGGAGAAGGAGGGCAAACTAACAATAACTATGGCTGAAAGTCATAAATAATCATATTGCTATCAACTCACCTAAAATTATGTAAAAACATGGAAGTCAAAATATATGCATATACATATATAGTTCATTTGAATTTTTCTTACCTGGGTTCACAATTTTCCCACTCAAGAGCCATAGAGTATCCTAGAACTTTAGGCAGCTAATGGTGACTGAAGAAATAGTCTTTCCTAGGAAAAAGTCTGGTAGTTGTTTTTCCAATACTAAGATGTAAGCCCTGAGATCAGATACATAAAAGCAACACTAAATTGAGATTGCATTTATGTATTTAAGAATACACATACACACACACATACACACACACACACATACAGAGAGAGAGAGAGAGAGAGAGAGACAGACAGACAGACAGACAGACAGACAGACAGACAGACAGAGACTGAGAAACACAGAGACACAGAGAAAGAGAGACAGAGAGGAGAATATGTATTTTTTATTTTATGTATTTTTAAAAAAGTATTCAGAAACCATGGATTTGATAGAGATTAAGGGAAGGTAAAAAAGTAGGAGGAAAGAAAAAGGGGGAAATTGTATGTCTTAATTTCAAAAAATAACCCTGTCCTACCATTCATTTCTTTGAAAAGTAATGGTTGCTAAATTTTTCTGTATTTTAATGAGATCATCTTAAATCCAAGCATTTGACTGTTCAAGTCTTAGCTCTTTTCTCCCCTTATTGCTTCAAAATTTTTTCTGCTCCTCCCATTTATCTCTAAATCATAAGTTTTTCCAAGTGATTTTTAATCCCTAAGCAAAAGTTCAGTTTTTCATAGAATCCCTTCCTAATTACATATATATTCAAAGAATCCTCTCTATTGACCTAACTTGATTGTCTTTTATGAGTTTTGAGCCTTGAGATGGAATTTTATACTATTGCTTCAAAAGTTTTCTTTTTAGCTTTGAGTGTCCTCTATGTTTCTGGTGAAGTTTTGGATAGAGGGATGCATTTGAGCATTTCTCCCAAATATTCCCCATCCTTGAACTGCTTCACTCATATCATCAGTTGTTGCTTATTCTGATGACACCAGTAAAATTATTGTGTTTGGCTTATCCCTCTATTTCTTTCATTCACTTTACAGCTTGGGTGCATCCTACCTTATAAAGGGGTTAAGTAGAAAATTGTCCAGAAGTCCCTATTGGATTTACCCTAAGGAAGTATGAAGTAAGCTTAAATGCACTAGTTCGGAAGTCCATAAGCTTACTTTGAAGTTACAAACATAGATTCTGTAAATACATATTTGGTAAAATACACACTCAAAAAAGTACTTGGATAAAGGTTAATGAGTGCAAGGCACTATTGAGAACTTCTCTGGGGGCAAGAACTAATTCTAACTGATCATTTTTAACTGGAAAAATGAACCTTTCTCCTTCCCGCCTTTTCCCCATCCATGAGAACAAATGAGCGGTATGTACTGTAGGATGTAAGGAAGAATATTGACTTTTCAACAGAATAGTTCATTGTTTGGCAAACAGTAAGGACAACGGAAGTATTTGCTGATATTATCATGAAATTCACATCCTTTACTTCATAAATGAGAAGGTAAGGACTCAACGCCTGAACTAAACCTGATCTTAGCCTCTGAGATTATCATTTTCTTTTATAAAATGATTTGGTCTCTGAAATGGAAGTTTCTGCATATGTCAGGTGATACAGACTCTTGTGTTGAGGTTGCCTCAAATGGTGTTTTGCTGAAAGTGTTGGTGATGTTTGGAGAACGTAAAAATAGGATCAACAAACAGTGACAGTGTGCTTACATAGCTAGCTTTGCAAAGCTTCCTTGGTCTTGCTTCATCATCTTCACTGATCTTCACTTCATTGAGAGAGGCACAGCAGAGAACTTCTCCTGGTGTGCCCTGCTGGTCTGTAGGTCTACTATCAGAGGCTTTCCATGGAGATCTCTGGCCTCAGCCAGGTGAGGGGGTTCATGCAAAGCGGGGAGAGTGCGAGCAGGAAGGGAGAGCTGTCTTCCCCACCTCCACTGCTTTAGCTGCCTCCACCCCAGTCTCCTCTAGTGCCCTGCAGAGTCAGGCTGGGCTGCAAGAACTAGAGACCAACTAGCCAGTGAGGAGTGTGGGGGGGGGGGACTTTAGGTGGTGTTTTAGGAGAGCAGACCTCTTGCCAAGTGGCGGTGTTACACTTCTTACGACAGAAGCTCTCAGACAATGGAATAGTTCTCACACACCTTTATTCCTTCTGGATTGGATACAGTTTTGGAGTGGATTAGGGTCTGACAGCAGGGCCTCCTCTTTGACTTGGTCTTAGAGCTTGGAGATACCTTATCTACATGTGAGAGGGCATGGTGCTGCTCCTTTTTTTGACTGATGGCCACACACTTCTTTGCAGGGGTTGTAGGAGGTTGTAGCCAGGAGAGGAGCCAGGGGCCCGAAGGGTGTGGCCAAATGTCTGCCATCCCTTGCAGGCAACATTGACCTGCTGGGTCACTGGGGTTTTAAGCCTGTGGTTGACCAAGGACCAGGCTGCCTATCACAGCTCACCACCTCACACTGGTCCTGGTCTCTCCCAGTGACTCTTGCTGATTTGGCAGAGGCCTGGTGGTTTCTGCTAGATAGTGCCCCTAATGCCAGTTCATGCTTGTTACCCTGACACTACTGAACTGCAATTCCTGACACAGATTGAAATTGACCCATTGGACTACTTCTAAACAGGTCCACATGCCCTTTCCTATTTACTATCTTTTCTCCCCTACCTTTGGACAGTGGGCTAGAAGAGTGGTCAAAGCATTTGAGAACTATTGTAAAGGGTAGATTTAAAAAAATCTAAGCCTACAAGTCTTTACTCATGTTCTTCATGTATGCCTGTGTACTTGTCTCTGTGTCCATTAACATACATGCACATAATCCATGTCTCAAGTGCATAAGAGAACCCTATTACAAGAGGAGGGGATGTTTTTACATCAGCTTGTCTCATTTAATAACTTCTTTAAGAGATATGTACGATTATTCATCAAACTAAAAGTCAAATTTGACTTTTTTCTTTTTAATTTATATATAATTCTGACAATTAGGATATCTTTTCTCTGCTATACAGGGAATGGGTGCCTTTAAAGATTGGCCCATCTCTCTTAGGTGAAGCTTTGAATCAACTGTTCTGATATCATAAGGGTAATGTCAGAGCTACTATGAGAGAACCTAACTCAGAGAGTTTAGAGTGTTTTTGCAGAAGCCTGGCTCCTCACACACAGGTATATTACACAGGAAAGGATACTCGCTCACTCATGGTTTGTCTGCGCTTCTGACAAGGGATACAGCTGCAATTTCAACAAGACAGCATTTCTTTTGAACATCTTGAAGCAGGGATGTCTAGTATATACAATTGTGTTGCACAGTGAGCTTAGCCCTGTTTGAGAATTTAAATGTAGATTTTCACAAGATCCTGAACAGAGCGTATTAGAATGTCTTTAAGAGAGGAGACATTGATGCAAGATTTTTAAATGCAATTTTTAAGATTTTAAGCTCAGTAATTATGCTTTGCACCATCAGAAGCAGCATCTCCTAGGACAGTAGGACTGAAGAATTTCAGATCCTATCCTGATTTGCTAGTCAAAATTTACATATTCACAAAATGTCTCCATCGTTCATATATTTATTGTCATAAATTTTAATTTTCGCAAGTCCCCAATATTAACCTGGTTTTAACCAATTTACATGAGTGTGTGAATCACCTGTGAAGCCAACCCCAACCTCAGAGATTTTTACTTAAATGTCTGAGCTAAGAGTAAGAAAGAAATGTGTTGCTTCCTGGCTTGCTAGCTATTGCTACATTGATTCTAGTATTTTGCTGTGGAGAGGAACCACAGACATAACCAGCAGATGATACCAGAGCTGCTGGCCATGTTCATCACACAAAATTCAGCGTTGCCTTTGTCTTCATCTTTTGCAGTAAGTTGAACTATAAAGCTGGGGGTCCAAAGTCCTGTGGAGCCCCACAGTGCCAGAATTATTTTTAGCTAAATCAGAGATAGCATCCAGAAGTAAAGGTTGATGTGTCTCATGACTACATTGCTCCTTTGAAGATCGATATCTAGTGGCCTTCAAAGGGTAAAGAAATGAGGACCGTCCTTTTCTTAGCAGTCTCTATTTTGGAGGTGTTTCTTTTATAACTTCTTCATTTAGAGTTCATAGTGAGAGTGCTTACTGAAAGAACAGAGCAACATTGGGATTCATCACAAGGAGACGAACCACAGACAGGTAAAATTTCCTCTGTGACAAATTGAGTACTTCAAAAATAAATTTTCAAACCACTATCCTGGAGTCCTTGCTTCAGTGAATTTCTATAGTAATTTTGGTTTGCGCATTTTATCGGCGACTAATAATAGGCCCACTAACCAATTTACTTTGAATTCATTTAAGTTTCTTTATTATTTTATTTTGTACATATTTACATTGTGCTTTCTAGAAAGTTTTGTACATTCAGGGTGAGAACATGAAATTCATTTTTATACATTTTCATAGGCACAGTAGCCTCCTCAAACAAAATCAAAAGTAAAATTTCCCTGTTTCGGCTCTTCAACTTCATTTTTTTCCCCTTTCATGAGACTTTTTTTTTTCATTTAAAGAACAGTGTTCTTTTTAGGATAATTATGGTGTATATTAAAATGTTCCAAATATAATAGACATGTTCTGACTCTTTTTTAAAGCTCTCAAAGCAAGATTTTGGAGAAAAATACATATTACCATTTTAATAGAAAATAGTCTGCCTTCTAGTTACTGAACTGTTAATGAGTAGCAGTGTATGTCCCCAGTGTGAAAAGGCAACAGCAGTCTACTCTCTGGCCAGATTGAAGCTACATTCTCTCCATAAGATAAAGGCAAACTGTATCATATGATAACAAACAAATATTTTCAGCTCAGAGATGGCTCAGCACTTAGGAACACTAGCTGCTCTTACAGAGGACTCCGGTTCAGTCCCAGCAGCCCTGTCAGGCATCTCAGGATGGCCAGTTATTCTAGCTCCATGAAATTCAGTACCTTCTTCTGCCCTCCATGGGTACCTGCACGTTCACAGCCACCCATGTACACACTCTTCCCCCACACATAATTAAAAAATAAATACATCCCCTTACATTCCTGTTCATCACTTTTCAAGAAAGGAAACATAAAATAAGTTACATCATTTATCAAAAAGACTACACAAATTTATCCTTATTAGATCTTCAGATTACATATTAACTATAGCTTGGATAGTTAGGTTGTTCGAGAATATCTTCAGACTGTAATGAGGTCACATAATGTTCTCTTTTCCATTTTTTTTTACTGAAGTTATAATTATATCTTTGAATACATTTAGTATTCAAAAATAACTCCTGATAAGTGGCAGTTTTCCTTTCTTTATTCTGGTAGTCTCTCTCTCTCTCTCTCTCTCTCTCTCTCTCTCTCTCTCTCTCTCTCTGTGTGTGTGTGTGTGTGTGTGTGTGTGTGTGTGTGTGTGTGTGTGTGCGCGCGCGCACGTGAACATTCATGCGCACACACCTGCAGGGGCCAGAGAACATCTTTCTGGGGGTGGTTATCCCAATACCCCAAAAGCTTCTATGTTGTTTGATGAACACAGGTTATCAGGTCTGGCAGCTAGTGTCTTACCCACAGAGCTGTCTCACCAGTCCTGTCCTGGGATGATTAAAGTAGAGATATCCTAGAAAAAGAAAAAAAAAAGATCAATGTAGAAGAAGACAAGAAAGGGGAAACAGTTTCAGTAAGAAAGTTAAAATGAATAGTGAGGAGGAGTAGCACGGTTGCCTTGTCTGAGAAACCTGACTCTGCAAGTGCCATGGAGAACTCAAAGTGGAGGACAATAGAACTTGTGCAGCAGAATTTGGCGCTAGTGTGCCTAAAGAAAGCAATGGTGTACACATATACATAAAATAAATAAATAAATCTTTTTTTTTATTTTATTTTTTTAATTTACATTCCAAATCACTTCCCCTTTCCCGTTTCCTAAATAAATCTTAAAAAAAGGAAAATGAAATGAAATTAGGAAGCTTTCAGCCTATTAACAGATGCAGGCTTTCTAAAAGCAAATGTGTTTCTTAAAAATTAATAAATGTGAGAGATGAAAGGTTATGGGGAACACTTTAGAAAGATTGACTATAGTTTGATGAAGGAGACAAACAAGGAAGTCAGGAAATTAGGTATGTCAAAGTTCGGAACAATGTAGGTCTGTGGGTACAACTTCAAGTTGACGGTGATGGGTAGAAAGCAGCATGTGTGAGGTGAGTGTGTAATGTATTTCATACATATGTACTTAATATAAATTCAGGGCTTTGAGTAAATTGGGGCTATTGCCTCCATTTTGGGGGAGGTACCACATTTACATATTATGGAACTGGACTATTTACATATCATTTACACATTTACTTAGACGAGCACCACATATATTGCTCTGGAGATGAATTTGCTGGTATTAATTCATTTCTATGAAGATGTTCTTTGTTTATTCTAGTGCATTAATTTGTTTCATCATTTTTCTTTCTACATTTTTGTGCTTTCTTTCTCCCTGTGATTCTTACCAACTTCTCTATATTATGATCATTTTAAAGGAATGTATTTTTCTTGGGGTTGTTGCTTTCCCCTTTTCTCCATGGCCTTGACAGTACTTTGTAAGAATTGAACATTCCATGAACATTCAATGAATTTAAGTGGTCATTTTCTCCTCTTCTACTGATAAAACATGGACCATTATGTAGCATCATCTAGATGTTTCTAGGTAGGAGATGTACATGAGAATTCACAAAAATACTCTAGCATCTGAAAAAAGTATCCCTGTGGATTTTGAAACACTCAAGGCCATATGAAAGCATTAAGCACAGTCTAGGTGAGGTAGATATAAAGAAGTACTAATGATGTGTGCTCATATTCTGTCATAGTTTGGGTTACTATTTTATGATATACACCATAACTAAAGCAACTTAGGAAGGCAAGTGTTTATTTAGCTTATGCTTCTACATCACTAATCATTACCAAAGTGAGTCAGGACAGGAACCCAAACAGGCAGGAACCAGAAGGTAGGAGCTGATGAAGATATCATGTATGGGTGCTGCTTACTGACTTGCTCATCATGGCTTGTTTAGATTGCTTTTCAATACTATGCATTTATATCAACAGTCTAGATTGCTTTCTTATAGAACACAAGACTACCAGGTCATGGATAGGCTGGACCCTCCCCTACCAATCACCAACTTAAAAAATGTGTTACACTTTACACCCTAATCTTATGGAGATATTTCCTTACTTAAGTTTCCCTCCTCTCAAATGAATTCAGTTTTTGTCAAACTGACATAAAACTATCCAACAGAGGATCTTCACCTACCTTACCACTTACAATGGGATTTTTTTTCTATCTGAGTTTATAAATTCCTGGTTGTGTACGAGTTGAGAAACCTGTGGATATTTGATAAGTGTATGAGAAAGACATGAAACATCTCTGGTGTTTCTGTCTTCATTGTGCCACTGTAGATTGTATGACCCAGTTCTTAAAATATGCCCACTGTAATTTTCACTTATTGTCTCGGTATACCTCATCCCTAGTTAGTGCCTGCCCCTGGGCCATAATAATGCCTATTAAAAGCTCCTCCCTGGGGCTGAGGGTATGATTCAGTTGTGAAATGCTTTTTACTCAAGTATGAGAATCTGAGTTAGGATCTCCACAATTCATTAAAAACGTAGATGTGTTCATAGAACCTTGGGCTTGATGGCTATCTAGCCATCCTAGTTTAAATCGTGAACTCCATGTTCAGGGATTAAGATGTAGTTTTATGAAGTTGAACATCTTATGTAAACATGTGTATACATTAAAAAAAAGAATTCCATGCATGTCTTTTTGCTCATTTCAAATAAGGATTCTTTTATTCAAGTTTTATTAATTGAAAATAAATCCCGTAACTGCCCCTTTGCTGGAGCTCTGTTAAGTTCCATGCCCTCTCTAAACTATGGGTGGACATAGTCTTACAAAGTAGATGGCTCCTTTGACATGGAGAAACAGGGTTAAATCAGTTATTAGTCTGAATATCCTCAGGAGTCTCTGGCTAGTATTTAATTCCTCCAAGAACTTGACAGAACCTTCACCTACTGGAAAGGCTTACATTAACAAGTCAGTCAAAAGCCTCTGCTTTATCAAAGTAGTGACTCTTTGGTCATATTTTACAATTCTTACTGAATTTTCAAGATGGTTATATGCAAATTAATAATAGATTTCACACTCGAAAGCATATGCACATTAAAATTACATTTTAAAATAACCAGGAATCTCTAGACATAGGTTTTGATTAAATGTACAAGTACAGTTAATTTATAATAGCTATTTGAAATTTATATACTATTTAATACCATGACTTCCCCTGATTCCTTTGACACAGTTTGAGATAACCAAATAGTCAGTGAACTAATATTACAGTTTGAAAGGTCATCCTGAAAATGGCTATTGATCAACACACTTATGTATCAAACAATGGCTTTGGTTAGTCTTTGCTGGGTAAGACATGCAGAGACTAGGTTCTACCCACTAATGATATAATAATTAGGGAAATAGAAAAGTGAGCACAATATACTGAAAACTTTATTTTGCTCTTATTTTCATTTGCACACATTTACATTTGTTTTGAATTTTCTTTAATGGATTCTACATCTGTGAGTAATATTTGATGCCAACATAGTTTCCCTCCAAGGTAATTCCCAAAGTTTGTGAGTCTGAGTTATGTTAAGATGCCAGTACCAGTCAGTACACCTCCTGGTCATCATGCTCAGTCAGGCTGAAGATTTAGTACTCTATCATCTTGATGGTGCAGAGAGGGTCTGTTTTGTGCTATTTTATCTCTTCTCTCCTCCATGCATTTTATTTTATTTTATTTTTTATCCTTTAAATCTATTAATAATTTTAGGTTGTGCTCCAAAATGATATTAGATGTGGAAGAACCTATAAGTTTTTTGGTGAGAACTTTTTGACATGTTTTCTAATGTTGTTAAAATGCCAGAAGCAAATATAACATAGGAATATTGATCCCCTTGAGATGGGAGAGTCTTTCCAGCCCTCAGGCATAGGTTGTACTGTATGTACTTTCCTACTGCAAGGCTTGCAGCAGACTGTGGTAGTACATCTTCTGACTCCTGGAATTTGTTGCTGTTTCTTGTTTTCTTTGGCTTTGCTTTCTTTTAGTGTTTCTGAGACTGAATCTCTCGCTGTAGCAGAAGTTTGCTTCCACGCTTGCCATCCTCTTGCCTTAACAACTGTCAGAATATCAGGATAAAGACAGCTTAATGGAGGAGGGGCAGATAATTTATTTGAAAGGTGCTGTTTTAAGGATTTCTTTCTATAGTGTCACAGGAAGACAAAATTAAGGCAATTACTATCTATGAATCTTTTTTTCCTGGATTTTAATTCTTTTTTGACTCCTGCAAACAGATCATCTGAAAGGTTTATTTTTTAAGAAGTGACTTGTTTGCATAGCATAAGAGTCGATAATCACAGTGAATATTTTAAATTAGAAATGGACTAGCTTCTTGTCATACAGACAACATGTGAAATTTAAAAAGTGAAACAACTGGTTATTAGTTTTTATCTGTTCCATGTACTGACTCTGCAATCTTACCCAGCAATGTAGCATTGTTTCCCAACTCTCTGATAAGTGATGTGTTCAATGATCCACTGTACTCCCTCCTCTAATTATTTCATTTTAATATTAAAATACTGAGAGATACAGGTGTGCATTGGAGAAAAACACTGCAAATAGTTTATAACCCAAGCTAGTAGGAATATTTCAGTACTTTTGTGTTAATATACATTCTCATCGTCACTTACATTTTTTTTTCCGGAATGAATGATGGTTTATTTTTCAAGAATTTGTGCTATGGATTTTTAATTCTAACATGAAATAGATAAAGGTATCGTATATTATACTCTACACAGAAGCAAGAATTTAATGTGTGAATAGTCTGCTCATTTACTAGAATAATATATCCTAAATAACTTCAATGTGTTCATAGACAGAGAACACCGAAAGCAATAATTGGAAAGATACATCACTAGTCCAAACACTCTTGCAGTTATGGTATGGAGTCTGGTGATTTTTATCAACTATCTGCTTAGTCACATTGGATTATGATAGAATTACTGACTGATGTGTGTTAAGAAGTCTAAACAACTATAAATAAGCAGAATAGAGAGATGGATGTATAGCCTAATTTAACAGAATGAACCCAATGAAAGCATTTGGTGTAGCTCCTGGGTGTGCCTCACATTCATCTAAAACAGTTTGTGCATGAATAACCTGCCTGGGAGAGATTCATATTTGTACCACAAGTTAATATATAATATTACTATATAAAATATATGTATGTAATAATTATGAACAGTATAAGCCATCATAGTCAACATTATTTTGTTTTGAACTGAGTCTATGTATTTGTTCCAGTGATTTTTCAAAATTGTCAACACCATCAACAGGATCAAAATATTAATTGCAATACATAGCACATGTTGATGTTATAGAGAAGATCTGAAATCTCAGTGCGAAAAACCAACTATATCTTACTCTTGAAACAACAACAATAACAGTAACAAAACCAAACAATACAGCTGTTTTGATTTATGGAAGACAGCATTAGATATCATTTAACACTTCATGGAACTGGGCTCAAGATTCTGTTTCTTTCAATTTGTGACTAACAGGCTCCTTTGGGACTGAGAAATATGTTATGACTCCCAGGTGGTCTCTGAAATTCTTTATGTGCAACAGAAAAGCATATATGATACAGTACAAATTATGGCTAAAGGTAAACTGGAGAAACATTGACAAATAACCAAGAATAATCTGTAGAAGAAGATCTTTCTAGGAGAGTTACCAGGATATGGATGAACCATGCAATACGTGGAGGTTCTTGTGATATAGAAATTTTGTAAATGTTTACTGGTACAAATGTGTTTTCATTTTTGTAGGTCAATTTTATTTGTCAAGCCACAGATAGAGTTTTCTTGCTGCATTCAGCATTCCTGTTCATTGTCAGGATGAGTTTTGGGAAGCTTTGATGGTTATGGTGTTTCCTGCTTATCACTGGCAAGTGGAAGCTGATACATCATGATAATTCTGACATTCCTTATATACACACCCTAAATTATTTGCCTATCACTTACCTAAACCCTATACCTGCTTATGGAAAATACCACACAATATGAAAGAATAAGGCAAATAACCATGGTGTAACCAGGAGGAAAATACATGGACAATTTTAGAATCCATGCTTTTAAGAGATATAAACTTCTTTTGCCCACCTTAGATTAGATACAATAGTCATTGTAAACATTTGTATCAATAAGCATTTACAAAATTTTTATATCATAACGACTTCCATATATAGCATGGTTCATGTATATGGTGGTATATCTCCCAACAAGATCTTTGATTCACAGGACAGGCTGGAAGATAGAATGTTAGTTTTATGGCTATGAAGAGGCAATTAATTTAAGGATTAAGTAATATAATCACTATATCGCTAGCAATAGAAATTTGGCACATTTAGATTCATAATCTTCAGTTATTTTGCACAGAAACAGGTGTTTTTCTACAAAATCCCATAAACTGAGACTTTGGAAAAAATTAAGTCTGAAATTAAATATTTAGATATGGTGTTGGTAATTTGAACTATAATGTAATTTGTCTTATATGTTATAGTAATATATATATTACACATGTTAAAATATATTATAGTTTCATAATGCTTATTTAAAACACATGAAACAAAATTTCTGCTCGTTATTTGAAATCCTTTCTTTATAATTCTCACAATATATGACCAACAGTAAATATTTGAGTTAATACTAATGCATGTTATCAGTTTAGCTTTTGCCACACTTCAGACGCTAATCCAAAAGCTGCCTATCTGTAGCTGTTCATGTGTTTGTGTTTGTTTATATATGCATGTGGTTATATATAACCACATACATTATTTGATAATTATTTTGGTTATATTAATAGGGATTATATATTTTAAAAAGTTTATATATATAATGGGAATGAAACTCATATATATTTTAATAACTTTTCCAGTATGATAGACATGAGAATTGACTGTACAAAATCCAAATTCAGAGACTAAGTTTTTAATCATTATGAAGAGAAAATATGTAATCCAAAAGACTCTGAAATTGCTGCTTTATAGTACACTTAAAACATTTTCTATTGAATAAGGTGGATTTTTGTGTATAGTATGATAAAATAACAAATTATGCTATTTATATTTGCACACATAGTTTTGAACTCATTATCATAACCCAAACATGAGGCAATGTAACCTTACCATAAATTGGTTGTCAAATGTCCTTCACTTCCTACTTAAAATCCATTCTCTTCCAGAATATAGATTCATCATTAAAACTTGCCAGTGTAGTTCTTGACTACTATTGCTCATAGCTCTTTGTCATGCTATCTCTCATTTTCCATTCTTTACTAGATGTCAAATTTATTTGGTTCTGTTTGGAGAATGTAAAATAGAATATTTTGAAATATTTTTGTTATGGTACTAAACTTACTACTACCAAACGATCTTGGTCATCCCCATTGTCTTTGTTTCCCAGAAGGAAGAGAATGAAGTACCTAGTCCAGAGCTGTCATAAATATGGCTGATTCTTACTGGGTGACTTCCCTCATGCTTGCATTAAGTTAATTTTTATGAGATTTTATTCTGAGCGGGACATAGGGCTTAATGTTTTGATTCATAGTCTTGCCTAATACTCTTCAAAGGTGCATATAGGTATTATCCCCTAATTTCAGAGGTGTTTTGAATAAGTTCACCCCTATTTCCTCCCTTCAAATCTTTTTTTTCCCTCTACCATTGTTACCTCCTAATTTCATGTGTTCCTTCCTCTGATCTTGTACCTCAGACAGAGCACACAGAGTCCATTAGTCCTACTAACATGTGCATGAGTGCAAGCCATATATGTGGCAAGAAGAGACTCTCAGGTGACACCTTCCAATGACAACTGATTCTCCTTCTCCCAGCAGCCGTGAATTGCCAGTAACCCAAAGCTAGGTAGGTTATAAACATTAGGCTAGAACTAGGAACTGCTTTTATTCTGCTAAATATACAGACTATTAAACCAACTCTTAAACTTGTCCTTATAGCTAATATCTTTAAGTACTGGTGACAAAAGTAGGGCTAATCATTTTGCTCATATGATCAGAGAGTTAGTTAAGGAGTCTAGATATGAATCTAGAAATTAGGACTATAACAGAAACTCCAGCTAATTCCAAATTATACTATCTTGAAGTCATTACACCTGTTTAACATGAATTTTTCCTAAGCTTTATATTTAAATGAAATATTTTTTTTCTTTGAAATTACTGCTCACTCTGAAGTTGAGTGAGTATGGGGCTAAGTACAGTAACAGAATAGTGATGTGAATTACTGAACCAAGTATTAGGTATTTTCCATATGCTCAGTTCTGTGCCAATTATTTGTTTAAAGCATGGTCTATTAATCCTCACAATTATTGACTAAATAGTGTTACTGTAATTTTATAGTTGCAGAAACTTGACCTCAAATTGACTTAAGAACATATCAATTAGGCTCCTAAGTTCATAGCTATGAGCCAAATTCATGTTTTACCCAAAAGTTTTAAATGACCTCCCCCCTCTTTAAGTGTTTATTAAATACTTTGTTCTTTCACGGACACTAGCTAATTTTGTTATCACTTCAGTTTAAAGCAAGATGAAATACTACAAAGAACAAAAGAGTTGAGTTTTAAAAACTTATTATTAGCATTGTGGTATAACATCAACACAGCATGTATGTTGCTATGCAAGCCACTACTGTTTGTCTATAAAGCTTAAATTTTTCCCATACTGTACTCCCTCCAGGTCATTTTTCAAAACTACAGGTATCATGTTCACATATTAATCTCTTGTACGTGTATTCATTAATGCAAAGCTGTTACCCTCACTCTTTTCTATTCACTGTCTTACATGCACAGTAGTGAGGTAAATAGTCCTTCTCTCTCATTTTGATTTAATGAGGGAGGTAGATATTAATCAACTCACATAAATATATAATTAAAAATTGTAATCAAAGACTGATTCTGTTTGAAGTGGAAGGGTCATGGAAACTCCTTGTGGAGGCACAGCATTTAAGCTGAGATCTGAAGGGTGAGTCATTTAAATAGGACAACAGGACAGTAGTGTTCTGTATTCCCAAACATCTTTTGTAATCACTTCTGATAAAGTATTGGTGGAACCTTCTCATCAGCTGATGAGGCTCTCTTCATTAATGAAGTTTCTTTGAAAAAAATTGTTTGACTCTCTCTCCACACACACATATATGAGTGTGTGTGTGTGTGTGTGTGTGTGTGTGTGTATGGTCTAGGGTGATGAGTATGCATCATGTACTTTTTTGTTCTTTTACTTAAGATTTAGGGCAGATTTTGATTTTGTACAGAAGTTCATTCATGAACTTTTAATTGCAGTAGTAGGAATAGGATTAAATGTTCTTATCATGCACTACGACCATAACAAACAGCCTTTTCTTTCATACAGTACCACTTCAAGGTTAACTTACGAAATGTGGCTAATTGATTTTGGAGGAATGTGTTTTGTCTTTTGATGCTGACTTCTTTGATTGTGAAGAGTAGTTTGTTTTTTCTATATTTTTTATTTACATTCCAATGATTTCCCCTTTCCCGGTTACTCCCTCCCCGAAAGTCCCATAAGCCCTCTTCCCTCCCCCTGTTTCCCATTCAACCCCCTCCCACTTCTCTGTCCTGGTTTTTCCCTACAATGTTACATCCAGCCTTTCCAAGACCAGGAGCCTCTCCTTTCTTCTTCTTGGAAATCAATTGATATGTGAATTGTGTCTTGGGTATTTCGAGCTTCTGGGTTAATATCCCCTTATCAGTGACTACATACCATGTGTGTTCTTTTGTGATTGGGTTACCTCACTAAGGATAATATTTTCCAGTTCTGACCATTTGTCTAAGAATTTCATGAATTCTTTGTTTTTAATTGCTGAGTAGTATTCCATTGTGTAAATATACCACATCTTTTGTATCCATTAATCTGTTGTGGGATATCTGGGTTCTTTCCAGCTTCTGGCTATTATAAATAAGGCTGCTATGAATATAGTAGAGCATGTGTCCTTATTGCATGCCGGGGAGGCCTCTGGCTATATGCTCAGAAGTGATATAACAGGATCCTCAGGGAGTGTCATGCCCAGTTTTCTGAGGAACCACCAGACTGCTTCCCAGAGTGGTTGTACCAGCTTTCAATCCCACCAGCAGTGGAAGAGTGTTCCTCTTTCTCCACTTCCTCACCAACAACTGCTGTCTCCTGTGTTTTTGATCTTAGTCATTCTGACTGGTGTGAGGTGGAATCTCAGGGTTGTTTTGATTTGCATTTCCCTAATGACTAAGAATGTTGAACATTCCTTTAGGTGCTTCTCAACCATTCGATATTCTTCAGGTGAGAACTCTTTGTTTAGCTCTATACCCCAATTTTTAATAGGATTATTTGGCTCTCTGGAGTCTATCTTCTTGAGTTCTTTGTATATATTGGATATTAGCCCTCTGTCAGATGTAGGGTGGTAAAGATCATTTCCCAGTTAGTTGGCTGCCGCTTTGTCCTTTTGACAGTGTCCTTTGCCTTACAGAAACTTTGTAATTTTATGAGGTCCGATTTGTCATTCTTGATCTTAGAGCATAAGCTATTAGTGTTTTGTTCAGGAAATTTTCCCCTGTGCCCATGTGTTCAAGGCTCTTCTCTTTCTATTAGTTTCAGTGTGTCTGGTTTTATGTGGTGGTCCTTGATCCACTTGGAGTTGAGCTTAGTACAAGTAGATAAGAATGGATCGATCGATTTACGTTCTTCTGCATGCTACCCTCCAGTTGAACCAGAACAATTTGTTGAAAAGGCTATTTTTTTCCACTGGATGGTTGTAGCTCCTTTGTCAAAGATCAAGTGACCATAGGAGTATGGATTCATTTCTGGGTCTTCAATTCTGTTCCATTGATCTACATGCCTGTCACTGTACAATACCATGCAGTTTTTAACACTATTGCTCTGTAGTATAACTTGAAGTCCGGGTTACTGTTTCCCCTCAGAAGTTCTTTTACCCTTGAGAATAGTTTTAGCTATCCTGGGTTTTCCGTTATTCCAGATGAATTTTTGAATTGCTCTTTCTAACTCTGTGAAGAATTGAGTTGGGATTTTGATGGGGATTGCATTAAATCTGTGTATTGCTTTTGGCAAGATGGTCATTTTTACTATATTAATCCTGCCAATCCATGAGCATGGCAGATTTTTCCATCTTCTGAGGTCTTCTTCAATTTCTTTCTTCAGAGACTTGAAGTTCTTGTCATACAGATCTTTCACTTGTTTGGTTAGAGTCACACCAAGATACTTTATATGGTTTGTGACTATCGTGAAGGGTATCATTTCTCTTACTTCTTTCTCAGCCTGCTTATATTTTGAGTATAGGAAGGCTACTGATTTGCTTGAGTTGATTTTATATCAGGCCACTTTGCTGAAGTTGTTTATCAGCTGTAGATGTTCTCTGGTGGAGTTCTTTGGGTCACTTAAGTATACTATCATATCGTCTGCAAATAGTGATAGTTTGATTTCTTCCTTTCCAGTTTGTTTCCCTTTGACCTCCTTTTGTTGTCTAATTGCTCTAGCTAGAAGTTCAAGTACTATATTGAAAAGATATGGAGAGAGAGGGGAGCCTTGTCTGGTTTAGTGGGATTGCTTCAAGTTTCTCTCCATTTAGTTTGATGTTGGTTACTGGTTTGCTGTAAATTGCTTTTACTATGTTTAGATATGGGCCTCGAGTAGTTTGTTTATGCAGTTGGCCTTCGCTGTCTTTGAAGTACTTGTTTTTCCAGAGGTACCCATGCATACAACAATCTTTAGATACATACTTCTCCTGTTTAAAATGCAAGAGTTATTACAAATTACACATGTCTTAACCTATGCTTCAAGTCATCTCCAAATTATGTGAAATACCTTATATGGTGTGTCTGTCATGTTCATAGGTGTTATACCACATTGGTTATATAATAATGACAAGAAAACAAAAATAGCTCTGGGGCCTGTCAAGTAGAATACAAGACTTTCCCAAGCTTTTACAGAACATGAAGCAAATGCTGTGTATGATACGTTAAGGTTATCAGAATATATGACATGTAGTAGAGCATATGTCCTCAGTAGATAACATATTAGTTTTCCCTAATTAATGATAGAATGGTTTTCATTATTATCGCATTACAAAGATATTATTTTTGTTTTCTGTTTGTATCTGAGTGAGAAAACATAAATGTCATGGCAAAGATCACATCTTAAGGATTAGTGATTTAGGCATTCATGTGCTGCCAGCTAGGAGCACCTTAAACAAGGCACAGCCAGCCCCTCTGTCTGTTGTGCTCACAGTAATGTGATCTAGAATGAGGTTGAAGCAAAGAAACAGAATGAATTTGTGTTAGGAAGGCCTGGCAAAGCCGACTAAGACTCTCCTGTTTGTATATGAACTCCTTTACTATCTCCCTTGGAGCCCTATCTCATTGGATAAAAATTACTCATGTTCTCTTCCTGATCAAAAGTGTACATATTATTTTACATAGACCAGATCAACAAATGTACATATATTCAAATAAAAACATGCTAAAGAAGATAGATGAAACTCATTACAGACATGGGACCACCACATAAATAACCTCAGAATTCAGAAAACGAGACTTGGTAGATAAAGGTTTTTTGGGTTTTTTTTTTTTTTGTTGTTTTTGTTTTTGTTTTTGTTTTTTTTTTTTGAGTATACCTGAATCATTTTATGTGGGAGGCATGAAAATTGAACACCCATTCTTATTTTTCTGTTGTGAATATTCATGTTTTTTCTCCTTTTACGCATTATAGTGTATTTAAGTATATAATTTTCATATTTTTCCTCTACAACTGCCTATGTCATAAGACTTCAAATCCTATGCTTCTATAGTAGTTCGAGTCCCCTTTTGCTGATGTGGGGATGCAAGTTTTGTTTACTTGAAATGTAGAACATTAAATATACAATGAGAACACTCCCTTGGACTTTTGTTCTTGATTTCTTGTTTCCATTTATTCTTGTCTATTGAATAGTGAGTGACTGAAATATAGTTCCTGCTGCAGCATTTCTTGCTGAGACATATTCTGACAAAAATCCCACTTTAAAAATGTATGGGTTTTAATTGCGTCCACATGGGATGATAGATGCAGCACACTTGCTGCCTTCTACAATTTTTAGAACAGTTGGTACTTCTTTTCAGTCATACTTCTTTTCCTCATCCTGCACCACCCTGGAAATACATACATATTGATACAGCCCCCTGAGGCACTCATTCATCTTTCAGACCACCAAACATCCCAGACAACAGTTAGCAATTGGGAAGAGAGATAGTGGGAGGAGAGAATCATTACAAGACAGTTGAGCAGTGCTAGTCACTACCCTTGGGAATTTGAAATAGATTGTACTGTATGAAAATGGACCTGTTACCACTCTAACTCTCTTTTCAAGCCTTATGCACCTTAAGGATTATATTATTTTAAAATCCTTGCTGTAGAAAATGGCATGGAAGGAGAACACATATATCAGCTTTGGAAGGCTCTCTAGAATGAGCACACTCATGAGAGGTGAGGATGGAGAACAAGAAGGAGATTGGAAGCAGCTGGGGAATTCAAATGTTTATCAGATGGTCTGTTGGGAAACACTGACTTGAAGAAAATTATAATGTCTGGATTGGATGTTTTTCTTCCTATATATGTGTTTTTACATTCATTAATATCTCCCATGCCACTAAGGACTCTTCTGAATTAGTGGATTAATACATGATTATTTTGTAAAATACCATTTTAAAGACAATTTTTCATCAATGATTTGTAGGCAAGGCAACAAACAGGAGGCCATGCACATCACCGAAAACAAAAATCTCATTCAGTTCTAAAGTCCCAGAAGCTGACTTGGAAAAATACTTCGTTGTTTATTTAAAAAAATAAATTTCATAGTTTTCCAGGTTGTACATTGTTCCTTGAGAAGGTAAAATATATACTCTTAGGTAACATTAATTACTTCTAAATATTATTTCCACTACCTTCATCTCTAAATATAAATGTTTATTTCATCCAGATAAAGATTCTATTTCAACCATCATCTAGTTTAAAAATTTCCATAGAATATTACCTATTAAAAACCACAAGTACTACAATGTCTTTATTGTTTGCATGGTCATGAAAACAACCACCTATAGTGTATGTGTGTGTGTGTGTGTGTGTGTGTGTGTGTGTGTGTGTTGGTATCTGTCTCTGCCTCTATTTCTTTATCTTTCTCTGTTTCTTTTTAAATATTTACCTACAAGTGATTTCAGAAACAGTATGAAACTATCCTTATCAAAGGCATTTTAGACAATATAAAAGATACTAGTTGACATTGTATAAGGATTAGAAGAGATCGCCTACTTTCAAGACAAAAAATACATGGATGCATCCTAGGAACATTTATAAATGTGCAGAGGCATTTGCATGTGGTATTTACTGTCTGGGAAAAGGCAAATATTATGTTTTATGTAATAAATAAGGACCCTGAAAGTTATTGCTACATGCTAAACAGGTAACATATTGAACAAACTAGAATTCGTTTAATACTTCTGTCTAAATGTGACAGAAGTGAACTCACAGAAGAAGCTATAAGGTGGGATACAGCAGAAACCCATAAGCACTAAATATTAGACCAGTCTCTGGAAGAAAAAATGTAGCTAGTCTTTGAAAAGCTGGTGAAGGACCAGTCTAAAACCTAAGGGTAAAAATTTCTTACAATGGAGCATGCAGGACTTACTACCCCCATTTTATGTACATAATCCTTACTAGGTTCGCTCATTGAAGTTCAGTGAAAATTCATTTCCTTTTTAAGGCAGGAATTGGGGAAGATTAGCCATTTTTAAATACACCAGAGCATTTTGTCCTTACTAACAGAAGAGAAATCCTTTTATCAGAGCTTAACTTACTGAGGATTTGTCAGACTGTTCAAGGGAAAGCAATACCCTACCCCTACTTGCCTCTAGCCTTCTGCATTAAGAAAATAAATTACCAAGTCAAGGCTCCATAGCCATTTGCACCAATAAAGAGGGGACTGTTAAGTATTCTAGAGTCTACAGTTCTACAAAACAAAATCACTGAAACACTGAGATTATAAGACCATACCATACAATCATGATTCTCTTTCCCATACCTTTATGTTTGCTTTAAGAAAGACAATCTGGTAGCATCTATTATTCCTACTACTCCATGTGTAGCTTTCAAGAAGTTACCCAGCTAATTAATACCGAAAACATTGAAGAAACTGAAAACTTCAGAATTAGACTCAGATTTGAAAACAATTTGGAATTTTCAGACCAGAATCTTCCTTTTCAAACTGCAATTAATATGCTGAAGACTTTTTTAACAGGGGAAATAAGAGAGATGCAACTTTTTGTTTATTTTGGGAGGTTTTAATTAATTAATGTATTCAGTTTACATCCCAATATCAGCACCCCTTCTCCTCCCAATACCCACTACAGCAGATCCTGACCCCATTCCTTCCTTCCTTTTTCCACGAAAGAAGGGAAGTATCAAGACCCTGAAAGACTAGGCACAAAGAGATACATCTTTTACTGAAGAACAAATTCATGAAAGAAAAAGAGAGGCACAGTAATAATAAAAATGTATCTATTGAGTTTGCTTATAAATTAGTTGTTTCTGAAAAATGAAGAAGACAGCTTGAGGATTTGATAATAGAAATGTTCAAATAGGAAAAGACTATAAACATCAGACTCTAGTATTCCAGAATTGTGGGAAAATCACAAATGGTGTAAAATATACCTATACCATGACTGTTAGAGGAAGAGGGAAGAGAAAAACAGTCAGTAGAATAGAGTATTGATAGACTTTCCTTCAAGTCAGTGTCAGAAATTTAATCATATAACCAAGAAATGCAAAAAGTACCACATTGGGAGGAACTGGGAAAGGGGAAATCATTGGGAATGTAAATTAAAAAAAATATAGAAAATAAAAAAATAAAAATCAATTTAATTTACTATGAGCAAAATAAAAGAAGCAAAACTTCCACACACCCACTAACCAAAAACATATAACTAAAAATATATTCTCATCACAGGGCATTACATTTATAGTAATTAAGGATATTAAGAGAAAGGCAATACACTTCATGAGAAGTAAAATTGATCCTCATAAGCATGAAAGAGTATAGAATGAAGTGTTTGCAGGTATAGGTGAAAATGCAACACACTAGCAAAGCATTCCACATTCTGTGACACTGTCTTTCAGAAGAGTAGAAAGGCTGGGAGTAGAGCTTGATGTAGAAGGGTTATCATGATGTATGAGGTAAGTGTGACTCACATACTTCAGACAATGAAGAAGGAATAAAGTCTTTCCCAGACAAGGGTTCTTTTCCACAAACAAGTAAAAACTGAGGATCATATGACCAACAGATATGCTTTACAAAATATTTATTTGAAATAAGCCAATGATTCTTCTCTACATAAAAGAGAAATAATACTAGAAAGGAAAAACGGAAAGTAAAATAATAGCTTTAATTATTCTTGCTGATGTCCCAGTTGATAATTCACAATAATCTCAAAAATATATGAATAAACTGAATGACATAAGTGACATAAGAAAAGAGGATTGGAAAGACTTTTGTTATTACAGTGTCTGTAAGTGATATTTGAAAGTGATTTGAGATTGCAAAATACATACTGCTAAGTTCAGGGCAGCCAGTGAGGTAGTAAATCTAAAATAACTAAAAAAATGTTTTTAATGAGAGAAAAAAATAATCCTACTTAATTCACAATACGCTTACTGGATGTAAAAACAAACAAACAAATAAATAAACAAACAAACAAATAAATATAATGTTAGGGGAAAATTATTATAATTTGTAAGATGGCTCCACAGATAAAGAAACTTGCAACTAATCCTGACACCTTGTGTTTAATCCTAGAACCCACATACTAGGAGGAGAGAGCTGATCTCTGCAAATCATGCTGACTTCCAGATGCAAACTGTGGCCAATATGAATCTACACACAAACACACTCATACACACACTCACACATAAACAGGTATATACAGAGAGACTCAAGACACCCTCACCCATAGACTGAAATGCTCAGAGACATGCACGCACACACACACATACACACACACACACACACACACACACACACATACATCTTAACAAAAAAAGTAGATAACAACATCAAGTTACTAATAAAACCGTACACACCTCGAAGGCTGCAGGCCAGCAAGCTGAACTTGGAGGTTAAAATTGTTGCAAACCTGGACAAAGTGCTCTAATATTCCAATCTGACAAAGAAAGCTTTAGATCATTAAGAATGACCCTTATTTGCTTGTGATTATTTCTGTATCTGCTTGAAAATGTGGACTCCCTTTAATAGGAGGCCTATAAAGAACAACAGTGAGTATGGGATGTGATTCTGTGGTACATTCTACATCAGCTACATCAGCTGTCTTCCTCCAGTGTGCCTTAGTTTAGTTCCTTTTTCTTTCTTTCTTTTTTTTTTTTTTTTTTGGTTTCTTTTTTTTTTCCCAATGATTTCCCCTTTCCTGATTCCTCCCTCACTGAAAGGCCCATAAGACCTCTTCCCTCCCCCTGTTCCCCATTCAACACCATCTCGCTTCTCTGTCCTGATATTCCCCTACATACAGTCTTTCCAGGACCAGGGGTCTCTCCTTCCATCTTCTTGGAAATATATTGATATGTGAATTGTGTCTTGAGTATTCTGATTTCTGGGTTAATATCCCCTTATCAGTGACTACATAACATGTGTATTCTTTTGTGATTGGGTTACCTCAGTTAGGATGATATTTTCTGGTTGTGATCATTTGCCTAAGAATTTCATGAATTCATTGTTTTTAATTGCAGAGTAGAATTCCATTGTGTAAATATACCACATTTCTGTATCCATTCTTCCATTGAGAGACACCTGGGTTCTTTCCAGCTTCTGGCTATTATAAATAAGGCTGCTATGAACATAGTGGAGCATGTGTCCTTATTGCATGCAGGTAAAGCCTCTGGGTATATGCCCAGGAGTGGTATAACAGGATCCCCCGGAGTGTCATGCCCAGTTTTCTGAGGAACCACCAGACTGCTTTCCAGAGCGGTTGTATCAGCTTGCAATCCCACTAGCAGTGGAGGAGTGTTCCTCTTTCTCCACATCCTCGCCAACAACTGCTGTCTCCTGTGTTTTTGATCTTAGCCATTCTGACAGGTGTAAGGTGGAATCTCAGGGTTCCTTTATTTGCATTTCCCTAATGACTAAGGATGATGAACATCTCTTTAGGTGCTTCTCAGCCATTGGATAGTCTTCAGGTGAAAACTCTTTGTTTAGCTCTGTACCCCATTTTTAATAGGGTTACTTGCCTCTCTGGAGTTTAACTTCTTGAGTTCTTTGTATATATTGGATATTAGCCCTCTGTTGGATGTAGGGTTGGTAAAGATCATTTCCCAGTTAGTTGGTTGCTGCTTAGTCTTTTTGACAGTGTCTTTTGCCTTGCAAAAACTTTGTAATTTAATGAGGTCCCATTTGTCAATTCTTGATCTTAGAGCATAAGCTATTGGAGTTCTGTTCAGGAAATTCTCCCCTGTGCCCATATGTTCAAGGTTCTTCCCTAGTTTCCTTTCTATTAATTTCAGTGTGTCTGGTTTTATGTGGAGGTCCTTGATCTTAGAGCATAAGCTATTGGTGTTCTATTCAGGAAATTTTCCCCTGAGCCCATATGTTCAAGGCACTTCCCTAGTTTCTTTTTTTTTTATTTTCTGGGTTTTTTTTATTTACATTCCAAATCTTTTCACCTTTCCCACTTCCTCCCTCCCCGAAAGTCCCATAAACCCCCTTCCCTCGCTCTTTTCTCCATTCAACCCTAGCTTCTTTTCTATTAGTTTCAGTGTGTCTGGTTTTATGTGGAGGTCCTTGATTCACTTGGAATTGAGCGTAGTACAAGGAGATAAGAATGGGTCAATTTGCATTCTTCTGCATGCTGACCTCCAGTTGAACCAGCACAATTTGTTGAAAAGGCTATCTTTTTTCCACTGGATGGTTTTAGCTCCTTTGTCAAAGATCAAGTGACCATAGGAGTGTGGATTCATTTCTGGGTCTTCAATTCTGTTCCATTGATCTAAATGCCTGTCACTGTACCAATACCATGCAGTTTTTAACACTATTGCTCTGTAGTACAGCTTGAGATCCGGGATACTGATTCCCCCCAGAAGTTCTTTTACTCTTGAGAATAGTTTTAGCTATCCTGGGTTTTCTGTTTTTCCAGATGAATTTTTGAATTGCTCTTTCTAACTCTATGAAGAATTGAGTTGGGATTTTGATGGGGATTGCATTGAATCTGTATATTGCTTTTGGCAAGATGGTCATTTTTACTATATTAATCCTGCCAATCCATGAGCATGGCAGATTTTTCCACCTTCTGTGGTCTTCTTCAATTTCTTTCTTCAGAGACTTGAAGTTCTTGTCATACAGATCTTTTACTTGTTTGGTTAGAGTCACACCAAGATACTTTATATTGTTTGTGGCTATCGTGAATGGTATAATTTCTCTTATCTCTTTCTCAGCCTGATACAAGCAGGGCAAATGAATTTTTTAATATAGTTTTCTTTTCCTTTTTAAATAGCAACTTTCACTTTATAGAAATACACCTTTACTTCTGGATACAAAGTTGACTGGGCTTTGACAGAGATTTTCTTAGGTGTTACTTCTCTCAACCCTAGGATTCTTCAGAATACAGTTTAAAGAATATTTTATGTATTTGACTTTAGAAAATGAACCCCCTTTAATGTAAATATTTAACCTGTAGAATGAAATTCTATTTTCAGTAGTAAATTTCACCGAAAACAAAACCTGTTAGGAGATGTGCTGAGCAGAAACATGGGTATCATGATAGTGTGAGTAAGCAGGAAGCAGGTCTAGACAGAGCTTCAAGAAGAAGAGGAAGTAAGGACAGAGCTAAGAATCATTATCTTACATCAAGGTCTCTGCTTCTAAATTGAATTTTCATACTAGCTGCCTTGTGAGCTCACTGAAATTCTAATCAGTCTAGAAATGAAAGGTGACTTGAACAGACAGAAGTTACATCGTGTTCATGAAATTCGGAAATATAGGACATTCCATTTCTGTGTCTTAGGTGTCTAAGCAAAGCGTCTGGATTACTCCTAGAATTTTTCTAAGAAACAAGCTCAAAGCACACAGTTACAGGAATTAAGAGCGCAGCCACTATGCCAGGGTTTAAATCCTCAGACAATTAAACTGTTTTTATGTGTGATCTATATTGTTTCTCATAGGCCAAAAGCCAAACTTTTAATCTTGTATTAATTTCTTTTCAATGAAAGCAGGTATTTAATTATTTAAAGATATTTTATATTTGATGATAAAGGCATCTAGCCTCATACTACTTGTATAGCATCATTCAGTGACAGTTCCTTGCAGTAAATTTGTTGCAGAAAATTGTTTCCTTGTATATGAATTCTGTAATCTGCTTACATGTACACTTACTGACAGGCATGCACACTCTTTTCTAAAACTCACAGCTAAAAATCTTGAGAAATATGTTTTATTTTAGGGTTTGATTGATTGCAAGCTTCATACATCCATCTGCTACCTATTTATCACTGGATATATGTTCATATTTTTCTTGTGTGATAATCTTTTTTCCAAAGATTTATTTATTTTATGTATATGAGGACACTGTAGCTATCTTCAGACACACCAGAAGAGCGCATTGGGTTCCATTAGAGGTGGTTGTGAGCCACCATGTGATTACTTAGAATTGAACTCAGAACCTCTGGAAGAGCAGTCAGTGCTCTTAACCCCTGAGCCATCTCTCCAGCCTCATAATAATCTTTTTAAAAGTCAGAAAGTAGTAAAAAATATTTATTTCTACCCAGATCCTGCCCACTTTGCACACATTGTGTGTAATCATTTGAACACCTGATTTTCTAAGATAATCATTAACTTATGATAATGATAACTTCTTACATATATATGAAGTTAAGAGTTTCCTTTGATATTTAGGAAAATTGAAAGTTTCTCATGTTTCGTGAAGCAAAATTGTAATGACTGTAAAAAGGTTTTTCAGAACCCAATGACATTGATTACAGAGGGTATACTTGCATCTATTCCTGCTGGTTATAATAGTTCTGATCATTATGAAGACATTTGCAACAAATAGGAAATGTTTTCTTCTGTCATTTTATAGGGATGCTTGATTTTTTACATCAGCATTTGGAGCACACAAAATATGCTGGATAGTTCAATGGAGAATGTTCACTTACAGCTTCATAACCTGCATTGAGAATAGGTTAGAAGCATGAAACACATTAAAGGAAGCCACATCCTCTCATGTAGGGAACATTGTGGTTTCATATACTTAATTTAGAAAGCAAGAGTCATAGCTCATCAGTGTCTTTGTGAGACCTTTACCATCATTGACTTTCCATTTCTTATCCTTAAGCTCTCAATATGCTCAATTCAGCAAATGGTAGTTGAGGGATTGGCTTCTAAAGTTGATCCACCTACATCTGAAGCCTAGTTCTGCTTTTATTGGCTGTACACTGTTGATGAAAGTTCCTTATCAGGTTGGGCTTCAGTTTCTTAATTTAAAACATGGAACAGTAACCCACAGTTGTGAAGATAAGTGCAGGTAATGGCAGCTTTGTAGGCATGGTTTTTAACTGTACTACAGAGTTATATATCAAAGACATATGAGCTAACACTTACATGGGTACTGCCTGCAGACATCGATGCCTGATTTTGCATGAATAGACTATAATTTATGTAATTCTTCAAAGTAGAAATTATATGGCCACCAAATGTGGAAGACATTTAATGAATCATTAACTTGTGGCATAAAACTAATATCATAAATAAAAATAATACATTTTAAGAAAGTAATTATTTTGCCTACCATATTATTAGCCTTTACAAGCTACACTGTTTCAGTTGACCAAGTATGAAAAACAGACTATTGGTATTAGTCTCCATGAATCTGCTTTGATAGGATATTACTTTATTCTGGCAAAATTCAAGGTTGACCTGCCCTGAAGACTCCATTGGAATCTGATTTTAATGACTGCATGGGTTGCTATCAAGCTAACTTCAGAGAATGTATTTTGATGCTCCCATTTTATTTAGTAAGTCTGTGGTAATGTCATTATCACTGGCATAACCTACTGATATAACTCTAGATCCAGGCTGATAACTGTTTTAAGTCCCAGCCTCTTAAACACCTAACAGATGATGTGCTTAATGATGAGTTCAATGAAATCCAATATTCATAGGAATCAGCTAATTTATAGAAGCAGAGTACTGAGAAATCATTTCAAATATATAATTTAGATGCTTACAATGTATGGAATATCAAAGCTAAACATACCAATATAAATTCCATGTAAAGTGTAATTCTGATGCAAGATAATCTTTAAATTCTATAGCTGTGGTTAAAGTACCTGATTTTGGAAAGCTGTATAGGTGTTGGTGTATGAGAAATAAAATAAAATTCCAGAAGCTGAGCTGAATGAGATGACAATGAAATATATATATATATGCATATATACATATACATAATTGAAAAAATAATTGACTTAAAGTGTTAGTTACTTTTAAATTTCTCTGGCAAGATATCAAACATAAACAACTTAAAGGAGGGAAGATATAGTTTGTTTTACAGTTCTAGAGGATTTAGGTTCATTGTGCTAGGGAAGACATGGGAGCAGGAGTTACTGAACAGGAACATGAGGTGCATGGTCAAGTTGTAGCAGGCAGGAAGTAGAAAGCATGACAGAATGGAGCAGCAAAAGCACACTGAAGGACCTGCCCCAAAGAACCCAGATTCAGTTCTTAGCAACTATATGGTACAGCTCAACATTTATCACTCCAGTTCCAGTGTATTTCATGTCTTCTTCTGGCCTTAGGCACCAAGCAAGCACATGTTGCACAGACACACATGGAAATAAAATACCCGTATAGATAATAAATGATAGATAGATAGATAGATAGATAGATAGATAGATAGATAGATAGATGGATGGATGGATGGATGGATGGATGGATGGATGGATGGATGGATGGATGGATGGATGGATGGGTGGGTGGGTGGGTGGGTGGGTGGGTGGGTAGATAGATAGATAGATAGATAGATAGATAGATAGATAGATAGATAGATAGATAGATAGATAGATAAATAGATAGATAGATAGATTTAGTATAAATAACACTGCAAAGATACAACAAGCAAAGAGGTCAGAATAAGCTCATGGGCAGTGATAGAATTGTAGATGTGACAGGAAATTTATTCTGTCTCGTTTCTTTTACATTATCAGTAACTCTGAGTTAGGAAGAAAAATTGCTATCTATAAGAAAGAGAGTGAAGGAAAATCACTTCATGATGCTGGTGAGCTTCTATAAGTCTCTTTTAAAAGGCAAATATGACTTTGATATTATGGTTGATTACATGTATGTAAAGAGTATTTATAAGGCTCTGAAGGTTTGAATGGCATTGGAAAGGTTCTCCTTAATTTTTTTTTGTTTACATCCCAGCTGTTGCCCTGTTCCCAGTCCACCCACACAGAATTCTTCCCCTGACACGCTACCCCTTTGTGTCTGAGTGCGTGTGACTCCCACCGGACACATACCTTATGCCCTCACCCTATGACACCAAGTCTCTACAGGAGTGGGCACATGCTCTCACACAAAGACCAGAAAAGTTAGACTTCTGCTACCTATGTGCCAGGGTCTTAGATCAACCTGTGTATGCTCTTTGGATATCGAGCTCCCAGGGCTTAGGTGAGTTGATAATCATTGTCTTACTGTGGGGTTGCCATTCTTTTCAGCTTTTTCAATTCTTTCCCTAACTCTTCCATACTTGAGTGTGAGTATCGGCATCTGTCTCGGTCAGCTGCTAGGCAGAGCCTCTCAGATGACAACCATTCTAGGCTCCTGTTTGCAACTACAACATATGGTCAATAATAGTGTCAGGGATTGGTGAGATGAATTTCAAGCTAGGCATGTCACTGTCCAGCTATTCCTTCTGTTATTCTGCTCCATTTTGTTCCTTCATTTCTTTTATTTTTTTTTAAATTTTATTTTCTAAGTTTTTTTTATTTACATTCAAAATCATTTCCCCTTTCCCGTTTCCTCCCTCCCCAAAAGTCCCATAAGCCCCCTTCCCTCCCTCTTTTCCCCATTCAACCCCCTCTCGCTTCTCTGTCCTGGCATTCCCCTACATCCAGTCTTTCCAGGACCAGGGGTCTCTCCTTCCAACTTTTTGGAAATTTGTTGATATGTGAATTGTGTCTAGGGTATTCCGAGATTCTGGGTTAATATCCCCTTATCAGTGACTGCATACCGTGTGTGTTCTTTTGTGATTGGGTTACCTCACTAAGGATGATATTTTCCAGTTCTGACCATTTGCCTAGGAATTTTGTGAATTCATTGTTTTTAATTGCAGAGTAGTATTCCATTGTGTAAATATACCACATCTTCTGAATCCATTCCTCCGCTGAGGGACATCTGGGTTCTTTCCAGCTTCTGGCTATTACAAATAAGGCTGCTATGAACATAGTAGAGCATGTGTCCTTATTGCATGCAGGTAAAGCCTCTGGGTATATGCCCAGGAGTGGTATAGCCGGATCATCCGGGAGTGTCATGCCCAGTTTTCTGAGGAACTGCCAGACTGCTTTCCAGAGTGGTTGTACCAGCTTGCAATCCCACCAATAGTGGAGAAGGAACAATATGAGATCAAATGTTTTGAAGGTAGGTTGGTGTCCCCATCCCTGCACTGGGGGCCCTGTCCAACTACTAGAGGCAATTTCTTCAGATTCTGTCTCTCCACCGTTGGGCATTTTGGCTAAGGTCACCCACATTGAGTCTGGGAAGCCTCCTCCATCCCAGGTCTCTAAGGCTTTCTAGAGGTTTCCCCAGCACCCTTCCCTGCCAGCTGCAGAAGTAGAAAATGAAGAATGATGTAAAGGTCAACAAATGGAGCTATACGTTGGGAAATGTGACCTTGACTGGGAAGAACATTTTTTAAAAAATGGAATTTCAAAGACAAAGTACATTTCCTTGCTCTGTAGTTTCTTCAGGTATCTCCTAGAAAATAATTAAATGGAAACATTCTAGAACCTGACTTCATAAATTTTACCTGCTGAGATATAATGAGGACCTAATCCATGAAAATGGTGACAGGTAGGGATGGAGAGATAAAAACAACCAGATGACATTTCAGAGATTAAGTGATGGAATGAAGTGTATAGACTATTACCTGAGTGAAAGGTATTTGGAAAAAAAATAGAGCTTGAGCAATAGGCAAATAATAATCCTCTTCCCCAAGGTTATAATGTCCTATCTTGATATAGCATGTCCTAGTGTCCTGTCACTATATAATAATTCCTGCAAATCTTTCAGCTTAAAACATCATATAATTTTATCTCTGTGTTAAGTCTAAAATATAGGTCAAGCCTAACCTTCTCCTTTGCTCAGGATCATGCAAGGCTACATCTTGGTTTGGCTATGTTTTTGTTGTTAATTTGATTTGGAGGTTTGATTTTATTGAGGCATGATTTCATTCTAGCCTTGAAATCCATTAATTGGGGAATGAATTTAGACTCTGAATCCTGTATCAAATATAACCTCTATCACATCCATGATATATAACACAGAAACAAATCTGAATGGGTAGATTTTATTGATGTAATTATCCTGGTTGTATTATTATACCTGTATTACTTTCTTTTCCAATTGCTGTAATAAAATACTCTGACAACAACAAGTTAAAGAAGAAACAGCTTATTCCATCTCACCATGTAAGCATAAAGTCGATTGTGAGAGTTGAAGTCTGGATAACAGGAGTTTCAGGCTGGTCACAATGCATTTGCAATCAGGAAGCATAGATCAATGAATGCATGCTGCAGTTAAGCTTACTTTTCCCATTTAGAGTGTGCAGGTTATGCTGTCACTTACAATGGGCAAGTCTGCCTGTCCCAGTTAATGCAATGAAAACAATTCCCACAATATATTCAAAAGCTCAACTCACAGGTGATGCTAGAGCCTGTCTAGATGACTGCCTCTACTCCTCAAATCTGTGTTCCATCATTCCTGATCAAATATATTATATACATACATACTTATGTATGTATGTATGTATGTATGTGTGTATGTATGTGTGTGTGTGTATGTATGTATGTATGTATGTATGTATGTATCAAAACTGGGTTTTGAAACTAGTGTCTTATCCGTGCTAAACAAGTACAGAATCACTGGTGTATATCCACCTCCCCATACTGTTTTTGAACAAGGAACAAGCTATGCAAATACTGTTCTGATCAACATTCCCAGCCCAGGCTCTATTCTTAACCTGAAAGCTCAGATTAGGCAGAGCCATTTGGAACTACTTGTTTGGTTATAAAATTAAAATTCCTTGAGTTGCATGGTTGCAGGGTCTTGGCTTTTTGTTGTGGTAAATGGAGAGATCCTAAGATTCAAACAACTAGGTTCAGGTATGGAAGAGAACTCATAAATTCCAAACAATACCTAATATTCCCTGACATGTGGGCTCCCCTAGTATAGGGCAGTGCAGCTCATATTATAAAACAGTATCATAAATGATTAACTTATGTACCATCATTATCACCAGAATCTATCAGATAAACCCAATATCATGTCTCTTTTACAATCCAAAAAACGTTAATCCCTTGATCACAACTAAGGAGGGTTCATGAAGGTGGCCTTAGAGTTGTTCTCCCACATAGTAGCTAAATGGAAATAATCTGTAGGAATGGAGCCTATACTATAGACCGTTGCGTAATTATATTGAAAGTACAAAATAGAGCTTAGGGTGTGGCCCTATCAGGACCTGTGCCATGAAGATGACTCACCCAGTTTGTTTCATACTGCCTGCTTGGCAGTTTACACAAATGCTGATGTATCTGTCTGCTGGTACTTCCTTGTGTTGACAATAAATTAACGTGATAATTAGTTCCTATTGTTTAAGTGATTTTTTTTTTTTTAATGAAGCTCAAACCTTCTAGGCTTTTGAATGGCAGCTACACCTGCATCCTTCCTTGGGCAATTTTCCTTAGTGAAACCATGTCACCAGAAGCAATGACACTTTCCATTTAAAGCAGTGTGGTAACAGATAACAATGACAGCATGAGATTTGAGATCCAGAAAATGCCTGAGGCAAGTAGATTATGTTTAGGCACTGACAAAACACAGACACGTTATTCAGTTTTTGCCCAAGCAAGCTAATTGATTCCAAACTTGTGAAGTTTTGTTTTGAGAACTTCGAAGCTTGTTCTTGGCTCAATGCTTGCTTGACTGAGAAGTGGTTCCTTCTCACTACTCTCGTTTGTCATGACAAATGCTATTTGGGGGGCGAAGGAGCTGAAATCACAGAGTGAATCATTAAGGAAATGTTATGGGGGGTCATAGTGATATACCTTATACTAACATGTATAGGCCCAGTATTCATAAGATGTCCATGAACACTGACATGCATGTAATAGGAACAGCGAGCCTACAGTTAGTTTAAGGGATGACAATTTACCCACAAATCTTAGAAGACTACTCTATATTGTCAGTTTTTTTTTAAAGATTTCTAATCACTTTATTTTGTTTAAGGTTTTATTTGGTGGATCTCATTTTCCCATCCACAGGGTTCATTCTGACAAATATCCGGGAAATGTTTAAACCTTTGATTTTGAACATAATAATTATATATCACTATAGTAACACTGTGTTACAACATGATATTGCACTAAAAATAGGGAATGTAATTAATAACAAAATTCTTTTTATTTTATTTTTTTAATTTACATTCCAAATCACTTCCCCTTTCCCATTTCCTCCCTCCCCGAAAGTCCCATAAGCCCCCTTCCCTCCCTCTTTTCTCCGTTCAACCCCCTCTCATTACTCTGTCCTGGCGTTCCCCTACATCCAGTCTTTCCAGGACCAGGGGTCTCTCCTTCCATCTTTTTAGAAATCTATTGATATGCGGATTGTGTCTAGGGTATTCCGAGATTCTGGGTCAATATCCCCTTATCAGTGACTGCATACCATGTGTGTTCTTTTGTGATTGGGTTACCTCACTAAGGATGATATTTTCAAGTTCTGACCATTTGCCTAGGAATTTTGTGAATTCATTGTTTTTAATTGCAGAGTAGTATTCCATTGTGTAGATATACCACATCTTCTGAATCCATTCCTCTGTTGAGGGACATCTGGGTTCTTTCCAGCTTCTGGCTATTATAAATAAGGCTGCTATGAACATAGTGGAGCATGACAAAATTCTTAATTTGCAAATAGTTCCACTAAAAATCAACAAAATCCCATTATAAGACTATAGACGTCAGTGGTTAGGACAACCATCCTCTTCCAGAGAATCCAATACACATGTCTACACCAGGACTCATGTGCATATAAAAATAAACAGAATTATACAATATATATATAAATTAACAAATAATAACATATTGTTTCATATTAAAACAGTATCCATTTATATATGCATTACACTTGCATGTACATATTCACATGAGGTCTGCATTGGTTCTAATGGGGACATGTGCAAAATGCAGGTATCATTAATATGGATGACTGAACCACTTGTAAATTACAACATTTTAGAGAGAGAAAGAGAGAGAGAATTGAATTGGCTGACATGTTTATTCAAAAAAAAACTGAATATTATTTGCTTAGAATAAAGTTATAAATGGGGAAACCATATTTAAAATGTTTAAAATGCCTTCCTGTGATATTATAGCATTCTCAGTTTAATATTTTTCATATCTGTTTTCCTATGCATAAGCTATGTTCAACCATAAATGCAAGATTACATTTTACTTAGTATACATAAGGTTTTTTTATACTATGTAATCTACCCAATTTCCACAGACTGCTTACAGTTTTTAATGCTTTCTAATTCTTGCCATTATTCCAAGCTGTCTACCCCTGGTATGGCACTCTGACTACTTGCTTTTGTTAAATTGAATCCTTACTATGAAGGCAACAGAAGATGTGAATTGGCAGATGGTTTGAAATGATACAGCTTTGTCATTTGAAACAATACAGGTCATAGTGACTAAAGAATCCACACTAGGAACTGTATATTTTGATACATTGATAATCAGGGCAAATTAGCAGAATCCATTCTGGTTTTACATAAACACAGGAAATACTGTGTTTCAGAAAATTCAAGTTTGTAAAGTGTTAAATAAGACTGAGCTACAATCAGAGTCTGTATCACGTCTAGAGATGGGGAGACTTTAGGGCTGGGCCTACAATATACTTATTCTGCACAGACAGAAAATAGCCAAAGATTCATTAGCAGGTGCCTACTCTCCTGCTTATTAATATAAGGAATCTTAAAACTACCTCAAGAGTGTACTTGAAGGAACATGATCTTATTTAAGAACCTTTGACTATCAATACAAACATTCAACTGGTGATTAATTCAAACATTTTTTCTGTTAGTGCTCTAATTTAAAACTATTAAAACAACAAAAGTGGAGTTTTCCATTTCAGTGAGCTTATTTGCACCATAGTAACTTTAAAATATCACTTTAATCAATAATATGCACAGTCCCAGAGCCTTTGGGCCTACAAAATGTCAGCTGTTTAATTTTTAAAATTGGATATTGCCCTTAAAAATCTAATCTGGTCAAACATTTGTATTACATTACACTCAGCTCATGCTACATAGACTTAAGTCTATATAGACATAAGAACACTGATGATGCCCTTATTAATTATATTGACAAGACATAAAGTTTGGTATCTTTCTGTGTGATATTCAATTACAAAATCTTAGGGTTTTATTGATTTCTCCAATTTCTTCCCTCATTGAGTACAGAAAATCACAGAAGAAAATTAAGCTGTTATAAAACAGGTCTATACTTAAATTTACTCTCTAAGACACACACACACACACACACACACATACACACACACACACACTTCACATGTACCACACACACACTCACACACACACACACATACACACACACCACATACCACACACACACACTTACACACACACACACACACACACACACACACAAAGAGAGGGAGAAGGAAATTTTTTTTTTACAATTTTTGCTTTAGAGTGAAGAAAAGCCAATTCTTGACAAAATGTTCCATGCCTCTAATCTCAACATTTGGAAGATGGTGCTGAGGTAGAAGTCATTTGCAAGGAAAGCTGGAAAACATGAGACCCTGGATACCTTATAAGTAAAATGAGGAGAGAGAGTCATGAAAAAAGAAAAGAAAGAAAAAGAGAAGCAGAATCCAGCCACTGTAATGTCCCACAATATAGTTGAATGTGAATAACATTAAGTTTAATGAAATAAATCAGGCTTGGAAGATACATTTAGGTTCTAACACACTTGAGGTTGGAAGAGCATTGTGGGGATGCTGGTTACCAATACTGGAGGATTAGAAGACATGGTGACCATTTTGGTTGCCAACAACTTCACATTGTTTTTATCAGAGTTTGGGGAAGGATAGAATTGAAGGGATGTTGGTCAAGAACACAAGATTCCATCTGAATAGAAGCAGTAGATAAATGTGACACAATATACTTCAGCAATTAATAACACTGCATGGTTTTCTCAAAAATCCCTGAGAGTAATGTATTCTTACCACAGCATTGTAAATAGGTGAAGGGTAGTCAATGTTAATTATCTCAAATTAACTATTGTAGAATATGGACATATATTAAAGCAATAGTATATAATGCATTCATTTTATTAAAACAAATACAAATAAAATATTAAAATCATGAGGAATCAAATGAATATATCCCTAAAGAAATAAAAGCAAAGCAACCCACAATCTTCATTGTTCAGAATATCTCTTTGCCTTTTTTTCTGTAAATATATGTTGCAATAGAGATTTTTTTAAGGTCATGAATTATTATTAGTAGCAGTTAACATATGTATATGTGTGGTATATTGATTGTTTCACACTTGTATACCAAAATGTTTACATTTATGCTGGTTATTTTTCTGCTTTGGAGATAAAACACCACATCAAAATCAGTAGATAAAAAGTCTATTTTGGCTTCTGTTTCCGGAGCATAGGTCAATAATGGCAGGGGAGGGAAGGCAGCACATGTCCAGGGCAAGGCGATGAGGAATCACACCTTTAACTTTAACACACAGCCAGCTGGAAGCTGTATAATGCTCTAAATTCTCGTGACCTGTCCCTAGCACTGTGGCATACTTCCTCCAGCAATGTTCCAACTCCTAAAGTTTCTATAACTTCCCCCCCAAAGTGCCACCATCTGTAGAACAAGTGTTCAGATACATGAACCTGTGGTGAACTTTTCTCATTCAAACGACCACAGTTTTGCTCATTAAATATGGAAAATTTTACATGTTAATCATATCTCAATAGAATATTTAAAATTGAAACTTGTGAATCATAGGTCTATAATATAATTCCTCAATACAAGAGTCTCATACACATTGGGTCATTAGATAGGGGGTATAGTGTGTTTCTTAAAGTTATCCACTAAACTGATTGTGACATAAAAGCCGACATCTTTTAAAAGAGCATTTCAGGGAAGTCAAAACAAAAGAAAAGGTGAGTTGGTGGGAGTTTAGGTTTTTAAGAATTTTCTGGAATAAATTTACCCTGTGGAAATTTTATGTTAACTTTGGTAGAAGTGAAGAGGTTTCATAAAACTCAGAAACATTAGATCAGTTTTTTTCTGAGAGTCATCAGAGTTTTTAAAGACAAAAATTTGCAAACATATCAATAATGCAAGATATCAAGAATCTGGCCAAGAAATTTTTTCAATTGTTTTTAATTAACAGAGTTTCATGAATATAGTATCAAGAGTTTCTTTATGCCCAGCATACCTTCAAAACAGTGAAATCAAATTTTAATTACTGTATGAACTTATATACATTAAATACCTACTTTTATGTTTTAAATACCTTCTTTTCCTAAAATATGTGGTACATATTATATTTTCCTGGAAAATCTTTTCAATTCTATTTATAGATGGACTAAATATTTATATATTTAGTCAACCTATTCATTAAATACTTGCTGAGATGTTTTCTTAATAAATTATTTGTGGTAACCAGGAAAGCTGGTGGAGCTCACCTCACATGGCTTGTTAAGAGGAACAAACAAATGTTATCTAACAATTATTTAGACCAATATAATTTCACAAGTAATGCATTCCACAGTTATTGGGGATGTAATATATTCCAAGTACCTAACGCACTAACTCATTTGGTATTCTCATCCATCTCTTTAAGTAAGTAATTTGGTATCTTTTTATGAATAAAGAAGTTAGAATATACTAATCATTAGAAATTTCCCAATAGTGATTCAGAATAGCAGATAGCATATTCAGAATTTAAGATCAATAAGACCAGATTCAAATCTTCTGCTCAAAATCACATTATTCTGAGAAATAGCAGGAGGAAACTACAGGAACACATAGTAAAATATTAAAAGACATTCCCAAATAGAAGGAAGTATTCATTCATTAGAAGTAGCATTTAAAATGAAATCTAGAGAGATTTGGAAATGACCAGAGAGGGATTGAATAAAGATAGTTTTAACAAACAACATTCCCAGTAAGGACCTTAAAATTAGAGTAGCATTTTCTGTACAGATGGAGTGAAAATTACCTGTGACTGGATTAATAGTGCCTTTTGGTTAGGGACACTGAAAAGAATGTAATTGATATCTAAAAGACAGGGGTAAGTTAAGTATGTAGAAGGAAGAGAGTTAATATTATACAGTAAATATTTTATATTTTGTATATAGAAAATGGGCCCAAAGGGCAAGAATAAACTACCACACAAGTAAACCAAAAGATGCTAGGTTGCTTGGAATAGGCACAAACAGTGAAGTTGGTAACACAAACTCATGGATGTATGGTAGGACATTAGAAAGGAGAATCAGTCCCAAATATGGGGGCACTGATTTCTGAGTTGGAATTTCTGGTCTAAAATATTTTTGTCTAGTTAATTGATTGCTTGTTTGTTTTGTAGATAAAAGGTCTGAGGACATATTTATTACTCTCAAAGAGTTAGTTATTTTTTTGACTCGACTCAGATTTAGAAGTAGAAGATATTGGTGAGGACAGCCTATAATTCTTGGCAAGCTGTTCCTATCATATTGCTTGATTTCCTTTATTCTCTTAGACAAAAGCTGAGCAAATTCTGTGATTCCTTCTTATTTTCTTAGTACACTGTTTATTCCAAGCAAAATGTGGGTGTTTGTGTTGCAAGACACAAACAGAGTAACATGATGTTGAATTTTGTGTGCTTTGGTGTTGGATTTCTTACCTTCTTGTTTAAGGATGTTCTGATATGTTAGCAGACATTCTCAACTTTAGAGAGATTGAAAAGCTTCCAGATTCTGCTACATCTTTTGGGACCCAGCCACTGAGATACAGCAGTTCAGGACTATCTCTCTTTCTCTCATTTTGTTCACAATAACCAAGTTGAGACTCTTGAAATTGGCATCCACAATGCATCCTGAGATTTGTGCTTCTCTCCAGTCTATCCTTGGTCTATAAAAGAGCAGTTCTACTCTACCATGGTTCAAGACACCTTTATTCATGGGAAAATACTGTTTGCATTTTCCACCACTTATTAGTACTGCTAGTTTTGGCTAGTTTACATCAACCTGACGAAGCTACAGTCATTAGAGAAGAGGGAACTTCTATAGATAAAATGCATCCATAATATTGGGATGTAAGGCCCATCCCATTGCACATGGTACTATCCTTGGGTTAGTGGTCCTGGGTTCTATAAGAAAGCAGACTGAACAAGCTATGCTGCATGTCTTTACTAGGTTCTGACATCTGGTTGCTGGGAAGGAGATACTCAGGTTCATCTTGACTTGGCTGACAATCTGGGAGGAGCCTCCTTGGCCCACAGAAAGTGTCTTAAGGTTTACTGCATGATATCGCCATCATCAGAATTATCTCAAATTATGAGTTTTTGTTTCAAAACATAAAAATATTCCCATACTGAAAAGGATTTTTAGTTAGTTTATAGTTAACTTCTATCAGCCTGTACGCTCATTTATGGCTTTGTTGTTGTTGATGTTGTTGCTGCTGTTGTTGTTGATGTTGTTGCTGTCATTGAAGTGTGGTTAAGATGGCAAAAAACCATCAAAAACTTTTCAGTTATTCGGTTGTTATCACTAGTTTCCTTTGGTTAGAAAAAAGTAGCAGTTTTTAGCCGGGCGGTGGTGGCGCACGCCTTTAATCCCAGCACTTGGGAGGCAGAGGCAGGAGGATTTCTGAGTTCGAGGCCAGCCTGGTCTACAGAGTGAGTTCCAGGACAGCCAGGGCTACACAGAGAAACCCTGTCTCGAAAAACCAAAAAAAAAAAAAAAAAAAAAAATGAAAGAAAGAAAAAAGTAGCAGTTTTTAATAAGTTATGGAGACCACTGTTTTGTTTCAAGCCTTGGTCTGTTATTTGCTAAGTAAATCTGTTTGATTAGAAGTTGTACTGAACGGAGAAAAGAGGGAGGGAAGGGGGCTTATGGGACTTTCGGGGAGGGAGGAAACGGGAAAGGGGAAGTGATTTGGAATGTAAATTAAAAAAATAAAATAAAATAAAATTAAAAAAAAAAAAAGAAGTTGTACTGTACCTCTCTGTGCTAATGCTAGCAATAAAATGATAACATCTTTGGTTTGTTCTGAGAATTAACTGGAAAAATTGATTTGTTAAGAAGAGTGTTTGGCCATCAAGCAGCTGAAAGTATCAGATGCAGATATTTGCACCCAACCAATGGACAGAAGCAGCTGACCCCTGTGGTTGAATTAGGGAAAGGCTGAAAGAAGCTGAGGAGAAGGGCAATCCTGTAGGAGGACCAGCAGGCTCAATTAATCTGGACCCCTTGGATCTCTCAAACACTGGACTACCAAACATGCATCATACACCAGCTGATATGAGGACCCCCCAACACACATACAGTAGAGGACTGCTGGGACTGTGTTCATTCAGAGATGATACACCTAACCCTCAAGAGACTGGAGGCCCCAGGGAGGTTAGAGGTCAGGTGGGGTAGGTGATAAGGACATCCACATGGAGACAAGGGGTCTGGGGAGGAGGTGAGAGATATGGAATAGTTGTATGGTGAACGGGGTTGGGAGAGAATAAAATATAGAGTATAAAAATCTTAACTAAAAAAATTAAAAAAGAAGACTGTTTGGTATATATACATTATTCAGTAATCATGTAATTATAGGGTTTGAAATTGTGTGTGTGTGTGTGTGTGTATGTGTGTGTGTGTGTGTGCTTTATAATGTGGAGATATATTCGTTAAATATATTTAATGCCAGACAAAACATGTAGATTAATGACAAAACATAGTTGTAGTAGAATTTCAACTCTCAAAAGTTTAAGCAGAATAAAAAGTTTTAACTTGATTGACCTAATAAAAAGACACCAGTGCATTGTATCCCACTCTAGAGTTTTGAAAGATTAAAGCAAATAAAAATGTAGATATCCTTAGCAGGTGTATATCTAAGAAAGTCATGAACAAAGTAAGTGTGTGCCACCAAAGCAATCTGGAGTGAAGGCCTCATTGCTCAGCTGGGAGTCCCTAAACACAGCAGTTAAAAACCAGGCAACTTGAAATAAAAAAGAATAAAAAGTGACTGTTTGAGATTTGCCTTTTTTCTACTTAAGAACAGGCAGCATGAATTTCATACTAAAGTAGCATTGGGTGTAGCAAAAGTCCAAGAGTCTCTTTCAATATGGCTTCTGGCAATGTGCTTTGAGTGGAATCTATAGAAAGAATTAATCTGTACTAAATGTTTGCTTTCAATATTAAATTTCTAGTGAGTAACTCAATCAAAAATTTTGAATATATTTTTCTCTCTTCTATCTTCCCTTTGATCTATTGATGTATGTAAGTAGTTATAGTTGGGTTAATATGTTAAAAATACTTTTATAATTTAATTTTTTAATATTTAACTAGCTATTTTGTGGTATTGATTGGCTATTACACAGCTATTTGGCTTACTAGCATTACGAAGGAAGAAATGGTATATTCAATTTTATCTATTTTAATAAAAAATAATTGTGAATATTTGCACTCTGAGGAAATATCACTTCTATGACATCAATTTGCTAGACAAATATTAATTAAATCTTTAATTTTTATGCAAATGCTACTTGTTTAAAATATTAGATTTTAGGAAAGTTCTAGGTTAGCATTAAATAGGTAACTAGATTGCCTTGCATATTAATAATCATACTTTTAAGAAAGGGTCAAAGCACCAAACACAAGAAAAGGAAAACTTTCATTCTGAATTTTCTCCTATTTAAAAATTGTGAAATGTTGTAATAAAACATGAAATTATCTATGTCTGGTCTGCTCTACTGGTTGTAGTTTTCAAATTTGTTGAAGCATCATTATATTCAATTTCCTATTTATTCTTACTGGTTCATTACCATGGATACCTACCTACGATACTCTGGATATGGTGTTGATTGTAGGATATGTCATCTTGAGACAATTATGGTATAACTTTACGTGCCCCTGATAGGAAAGATGATCCCAAATATTCCCTATGACCTAGTTTACATTGAATAAATTAAATAATGTTTTAATTCACTTGTCTTTTATTTACTTTGAATTCATATGTCTTGGTTTTGTGTGTGCAAGTAGCATGCCATGGCCCATGTGTGGAGATTGGAAGACATCCTGATGGAGCTAGTTCTCTGCCTCAATCATATGGGTCCTAGGGTCTAATTCAGGTCATCGGGATTGGTGTCAGGAGCCTTTGCCTACTGAGCCACATTGCTGTCCTTGAAATACTGTTTTTGAAGCAGTGGTAAACATGACTACCTTTATAGTGGCCCTCATTTCTCTTTTCCAAATTACTGAGTGGCTTAAAAGATAACCAATAAAAGTGGGGAAGATGGAGATGTCATCTAACCACTCATTTGTTAATGAGTGGGACATATTCCCATTATAGTGTGTACCATCAATGTAGGGTGAGCAACCAATGTACAGTGCATCCAACTGTAGTTAGCACCATTTCTCTCAGAAGAAATTGAACTCCTTTAATGTCAGTGCACCTCCTCTAGTGATGCTGCGATCAATCAGATGCTCCTCGGATACCGGTGCTGTTAGCCTTCCTCCATTATGGCAGGAATGCACTGCTCACATCTCTTTTCCATGATGATCTCTGAAACGACACATCATTCTTCTCTGTTTATGTCCTACACTAGAAAAACAGTGTGTGTGTGTGTGTGTGTAAGAATATAAATATGGCAAAAAAAATGTCAATAACAAGGTAATTTCTCACCTTTTAAAAGAAGAGATAAGAGTCGATTTTTGCTGTGAAAAAAAATCCAGCTTTTTAAAGTTCATCAGTCATCCAAAGAGAAGATTTTCACTTTTTGCTTCTGAATTACATGTAAATATATACATAAAATTCATAACCATGGACTCTTTACCTAGGGTCATTAACATATAATATATATTTTCCCCTTAAAAGGAGAAAGTAGGTTGTTATTGTTCATTTGTATCTTGAATATACTACCATAAACAGAAAATGATTCATTTGCTACATTTTGCTTGTCTGTAATTATTACTATATACATTATCTTTAAAACTAAGTAAATAATAGGTTTGATTATATATCCAACTATACAATTCTAGCCTCATAAAGAGCATTTTTTGTTTTAAGTAACCAAGTCTGAGTTGGTTACAGTTTAAAAATAATAATTCTTCAAATCTCTTCCCAGAAACATACTCAGCCCTCTCTAACATTACTTTTATTGTAATAACTATAGCATGATCATGACTGAAATTGGCTGTGTATGGTTTCTCATATAAGCAATTAATTAAGTTTGATTTTGTCAGCCATGCTCAGTATTTGTACATATTTCATTTTATATATGGGTTGGACATATTTTCTGACTTCTAAATTCCCACCTTTTTTTATTTCTAACTATTATCTTTCACCTTGAATTGTTTATTTCTGTCAAAATTCCAAAGTTATACTTCTATTCAGTTTTATGGTGGCTCTCAGACAAACTCAGTTAAACTATACCCACCAATTTTTATGAAGCTGGATTTTCATATTTTTCCTGAAGTATACATATTTGATTCCCCTTATCTCTTTTATAAAAATCATTTTGGGGGCTAGATAGACGCCCCAGCAGTTAAGAGCACTGCTTGCTCATGCAAGGTCCTGAGTTCAATTCCCGATAACCATATGGTGGCTTATAAACATCTGAAATAGCATTGGATGCCCTCTTCTGGTGTGTCTGAAGATAGTGTCAATGTACTCACCTAAATAAATAAATAAATCTAAAAAATTGATTTTAGTGGGAAAGGTCTAATGTATGTATGACATGAGCAAGGACTGCCTACTGGATGCTCTTCTCATCCTGCACATTAGCCTCTAATGCAGACTGATGCAGCATCACTCTATGCTTTGGTTTACTGCCTAGGAATTATAGTTTGGAATGGGTTTCCTCTAGAGTCAGTCCATTGTCAGCCCCTTGAAAAATCTAAAATGTCTCTGCTGAGACTCCTCAACTGACACTCAGAAACCACACCTCAAACAGCCTTGCTGTTATTTAAGTAGTGTCAACATATTTTATGCAATTTTTTCTTTCTCTTCTAAACTTTATAGGTTGCCAACTTAACTTTTTTTAATGCTGTAGCCAGATTGCTTCCTTTGCATTTATATTATTTATTTTATTACCATTATTTATTTTTCACATCCATCAAACAATAAACTCTCTAAATTAAAATGATTGCTTACTAAAAGCTAAGGCATGATAAAATTTGTGAATATTAGTTCATATTCCTTCTACCATAAAGATGTCAAATGTGAAATATTTTAATTTTATTTTTGACAAGATTTGACTATATATCACAATTTGCCTCATAATCATAAGCGTCTTGCCTTACCCATCTCAGTGTTGGATATTAAAGTTGTGTGACACTACATATAGTTCTGTGATCTTTAAATATGATAAAAAACTAAAGTTTTTATTTGTTTTTTTTTGAAACATGCAAACTGCAACTTAGAGTTTTTGTGCTGAGATATGTCACATAAAATACAGGACACTTGCTGGCAAAATGTGATTGTGTGCATGTATTGTTTTTAAATGAAATAGCCATGCAAACTGAGCTCCTCATGCTTAGACAGCCAGCATGTTACTTAGACTCACAATCTCTCCAGTATCCAGTCACCCATGTAAATGCTAGAGATTGATGCTGAGTGTTTTCCTCATTGCAATCCGTCTTAATTTTTGAGGCAGTGTCTCTCTTAGAACCTTCCTGGGGCTTGCTATTTTAGCTAGTACCTGCACAACTAGCAAATACCCTGGAACCAACTGCCTCCCCATTTCTGGCTGCCAGCACTGAAGTCACAGATTGGAGATGCCCGAAACCTCTCTTTTACCTGGGTCCTCATGATCAGAAGTGAGGCCTATTTGTGAAAAAAGTCCTTTATCAACTGAGGATGCTGCTGTTTCTACAAATAGTACTTAAGTGAGTACAGGTACAGAAATAACACCAGACAACAGCAAGACTCCATGCATCTTAATTATCACTTTAATTTGCTTTTAGCAAGTAGTTTAAAATTGGTTGCTCCTTTAGAAAATTGAAATCTAAATTTGAATTATTACTGGACTCTTACTACATATTACTGTGTTCTATTTTACCATATTAGTTATACTTACTTGACATTCCATAATTTCCTATAGGAAATTTATAAATGAAAGGAATGAGAAGTCTCTGTTTTAATAAGCAGATTGCGAGGTATCTATTAGCAAGTGAATTAAGTCTCAAAAAATGAGTATTGTTTTCATATCTTATAAATCTTGTATAGAGAAATTATGGGATATGAATTAAAACTCTTGATAAAAGTCAAGTTAAAATAATCACTGTAAAATATAAATAAATAAGGATCAATGCTCTCTGCTTCATGTATAAAAATATGCAGTAATTTATGAAGAGAAACAAAACACTTTGGTAACAAATTTTTGTTTTCATAGTATAACGTACTCTCTTAGTAGAATAATGTGTAATTGAAAGTGGGATTTCCTTGTGATACTTTATAATCTGAACCTTATTTTTGTGTCTTGGAAGTCCTAGACAGCCATAATTTCCATTGCAGCTTAACAAAAGCAATAATAGCAGCAATACACTGGAAGGCACACTTTAAGTGGCAGTGTGGAATGATAATAAAATTTTATGGTTAATCACCATAAAGACATATATTACTCTGGATAGTCTTTCACCTTCCTTTTATTTATAGGAATTGGAGAGTGGCACAGGAAGGCAGCATCATGAGCTCCCGGGGCTTCTAATTTACTCCGTGGATTTTTAACATATGAGGTAAACACTGAATTTATTTTTATTGTGTTTATGGAATAAAGGTAAATAGCCTCTCTAAAGTTGTTAAACTATACTTATATCTTGTTCATATTTGCTTCATGTAGTATATTAACATATTAGCATATTTTTATATTTTTCAGTTATTTATATTAATTTATTAAATACTATATGTTATATGTGGTTCTCTTTTACATTTTTTTAATTATGTATTTTGTATGCATATCTTCTGACCTAACCACTGACTATCTGGCATTTGGGAATTGAATTTAAATAATCTATCTGATGGCAAGTGTCTTTAACTACACTCATAGATTAGTGCCACTCCCAACACTCATCAGAGACATTTCTTTTTGAAGTAAATGTTTATTAATATAGAGTTGTACAGTTGGTCAAAGTGCAGACTATGAAATGTCCAGCTCCAAATGCCTCTATTATACCTTTACCCCCAAGCCTCCCAGGTCATCATGAAGGAGACATGGAGATTATAAGAATCAGAGGTAGTCAGTGTCTAAAATGAAACATTTGTTGGACATGAAGACACAACTGCACATGCAAACTCCTGTCAGCTGTCACTGCAGGCACATAGCTGTCAATAACAACAAACCAACTGACAGCACAGATTGGGGATTGGTTTATTAGAGCCAGTTCTCTTCAAGCATGCAGATACTTAAGGACTACTTCTTATAAATTGTCCCATTTCCATGCACATGGAGGCAGCACTAAGTGGACTTGATGAGTTTTAAAAACTCTCTCTCTCTCTCTCTCTCTCTCTCTCTCACACACACACACACACACACAAACATACACAAACACAGAGATGGGGAGAGAGGGAGAGGGAGAGGGAGAGGGAGAGGGAGAGGGAGAGGGAGAGAGAGAGAGAGAGAGAGAGAGAGAGAGAGAGAGAGAGAGAGAGAGAGAGAGAGAGAGAGGCGCATGAAAAGGAGGTGAGGAGTTGCCGCGGAGCAAATGGGAAGAATTTGATCAAAATTCATCAAATGCATGTTATGTAGAAGAAAGTTGCATGTAATGCTTGTTGTCTGATGCTGTACCTTTATGAATGTTCATGCTTTGTTTAATAATATAGAAGGTGTATACGGTCCTGAGGGGTAAATAAATTTAAAACCATGTAACTTCTACTTTTGTTATTAGACCTAGCAATAAGTTCTTCAGTATTTTGTATATGTTTAGTGTGCGTAGGCTTCCCTTGAAGCTCGTGCCCACATTTCTAGCTGTCCTGTTTCTTTTTGTGATGTTTCTTCTGCACCAAATTTTATATATGAACGTTTGTGCTTCTCCTCCATTGTTTGATGTTGGAATGAAGCATTGGCCATCTCTGCTTTTATCTGTACACTGAAATGCAGAGAAAAGAATTATCTAGCATCTGTTATGAATATTGTGTTGGTGCTTGCCCTTAAGCCGAGCACTCAAGAAACTGAGGTAAGAATATTGTGAGTTCAAGATCAGCCAGTACTATAACAGAAGAGCTTGTGACAAAAACCTGAAAAATAAAATTGAATGTAACTAAAAAGTCCCTCATTTAACTTAGGTATAGGCAAGTGAATGAGACCCTACCAGTTTCTTTTTTTTTTCTGGTAAAAAACAAAGTAGAGGACTCACAAAAAATTCTTTATAAAAAATTTCGCCGGGCGGTGGTGGCGCACGCCTTTAATCCCAGCACTTGGGAGGCAGAGGCAGGCGGATTTCTGAGTTCGAGGCCATCCTGGTCTACAAAGTGAGTTCCAGGTCAGCCAGGGCTACACAGAGAAACCCTGTCTCAAAAAAAAATTATTTTAAAAAAATTTCTATGCAAAAATATGATATACCCTTTTCTACCCTACATCATACGTCTCAGATAAATAAGAGTATTAGGGAAAGGATGGTTTATATGCAGATGGTCTACCTACTTCAAATTGTGAGAACACACATATACACATATTCATATCAGTACCGAAGATTAAGCTGGATTCCACAGGAGACACAATGTGCCTGAACAGGAATATAGATCTAAATAAGAAAAAGTAGGAAGGAAGGGAAAGAAGGAGGGAATGTAGGAAGGAGGGAGGGAAAAATGAAAGGAGAGAACTAGTAAGTAAATATTTAAAAATAAATTTTATGTTCAGGAGTAAAACATGAAGCCATGGATAAAAAAATGTATTGAGTTAGCTGTAACAAATATAAAGGCATCATTAACAAAATTCAAGTCTCACAATGTAAGCTACACACCAGGGCATACAGCTCATATCTTGCAATGCTGTCCATTCTGTTATCTTGGATCCAGTAATAGAAGAATTAACAGTTATATAAAGAGAATCAGGGAAGCTGTTAATTTGCTCTATTGAAACTGTTAAAAAGTTCTTCAAAAAGGAATACTTAATGGCACTTAAAATGTGATAAATTTGAAATTATTCAAAGACACTATCTACTGTAATTACTTCCTAGGATACTTTTTAGCCTTCTTTCACAGGCTATATTGTGGGTTTTAGTAATATAGATGAATGAATCTCTTCTTGCTTGCATCTCAAAACTCTAAAGCTATCTCTGATCTTAAAAAAAAAAACAAAATACAAAATACAAAAACCACTGTTTTACATGTGTCTTGATAGCACACATTTATAAGCATATTATATTTTGACATGCTGAAAGTGAAATGCAAATTATTACTTTATGGAATTATTGGAAGTTATTTTGAACATTAAAATTCCATTTGCTTGTGAAGGGGTGTTTTAAAAATATCAAATCCTTGTGCAAATCCTTTCTACACTGACAACTTCCATTTTAATAAAACTTTACATCAACGAGAAAATGAAAAGATAAATCCTAAGTTCTCTGACATAGTCTAACATTAGATTCATTTCACTTTCATCCTCAGACTGTACTACAAAAGTTGCCCTGTAGATATATCCACTGGACCTTGTTATTCTGCAATCACTTCATCTCTGTATATTGACCAGTTATAGATTTTTGTGATTATCTCTGTATGCTGCAAAAAGAAGCTTGTTTCATGAGGGGTGAGAGACCATAATCTGTGGTTATAAGTTGAGTTTTAGAATGCAATAGAGAATCATGCTAATCTATGACAATAGTAGGTATTCATCTAAATCCCATGTTTACTTCACTATATTGCATAGTTGGGTTGGTTTCTGGTAAAAAAAAAAGCATGGTTTCCTGCTGTTGAGTGAGTCTTAAGTCCAAATAGACAGCAATTAGTTACTGCCAAGATATATGAGTATCATTATTACACCTTTAATAACATCTTGTTGTACTATACCTTCTTATTCATAAGTGCCACAACTAGGTAGGAATCTACAATGCTTCCCCAACAAAAAACATGTATAGCATCCTCAGGTACCGTGAAAGGCATATGCACGGAAGGAGGCTTCTAAGTCAGCCTCAGTTTAAACATTGTTTGTATCAGAAATCTACCAGCAGTTTTTAAAACTATTTTCAAAACTAGCATAAATGCGTGTAAGAGAAAATTCTATCTAATAGAAGTACATTTGTTTGGGAAAAAATTCCAGAGCAGAAACAATAGCAAAACAATTTGAATTTCAAATGATTACATTTACTTGTTTGTAGAACACTGGATTCTAAACTATTTGAGATGATGAAAATTCTCTGTGAATATGTAAAATTCAAGGTAGAGATGGTTAGAATGTGTATCTGTGTCTATAAAGCAGGCTCAGAGTGTTTGAGTGTAGTAGAACCCCATATGGAACTATTTGTTTTCGTGATTGGCTGGTTGGTTGGTTTTGATTTTAAAATAGCATTATATGGGTGTATTCTAATAACAAAATGTTGAAAGAAAAAGAGAATAAGAATATATTTGATATATAATGTATGCATACTACATAAAGCTGACATATAGTGTAATAACTACATAAAATGCTGTTACAGATGAGATTTATTTTGCAGCAATACCTCAATATGTTGCCTAGCTGGAGGGCTGCTCCTGAGGGCTGCTTCTACACGTGTTTGTCACCTTGCTGGTGCTTGCTGCTGTTTGTTTGGCATGTTTAGCCAGCCAGCCCCTTCTCAGTGGATTTGGTTACTCGCATCTAGTTCATCTGTCATTTTTTCTCTGTCTTTTTGCACAAAAGGAACATTCATATTTGTTCTTAGATCATTTCATTTAATGCCATGATGATCTTCATTAGTCCACATTGTCTTCCTTTAAGAAAACCTTTAAGAACTATCATGTAGAAAAAAAAAATGGTAGAATTGTTTTAATTCTATAAAGTAATTGGAAAGGGCTTTAAATCATCTGTGAAGCAGGGTGAAATAAATGGCTGAAGAATATTTCTATGTCAGCAACCGTCTATCTGATATGATCTGCCCAACTTATGGCACAATGCATTATTGAATACAATCCAGGACCCAGGGCTTATTTATGAGCTTGAGAGGGGGAAACAACAATGATGCTTATTTAATAGTATCTGAAGATTGGTTAGTAATTAGTAGTGGGAGGAGAAATGACTTATCACCCATCATAAACTACATGCTTTGACATTTCAGTAGCCTTCAGTTGAGTCCGACACTTAATTTCCTAGCAGTTCAATTTAGAGCATAAATTTAAATCTTTTGAGAATATTTCATTATTTTCAGTAATTTGGGGCAATGCCTAGGATAAGATGTTGGTCTTTTAATTAGGCTTTTCTTTATTATATTGCACAAATTTATTTCTCTCCAAAGAATTTGTTACCATTGGTTTAGATTTTCCTTTGTACTTCTCTTCACGAATATAGTAGGAGCCTATTGAGGTGATATCTTCTGATTGGGCATCTCAGTATCATAGTGTTTCCAAATGATGGCATGTTTAAAATGTGTTTTTTTTTTGTCCTTAATTATGAAGGTCAAATATGTGGGCTCTAACATTCATTCTAGAACATATTTATCAACATTTCTTCTAGTCAATATCGATAACAGCACTATGATTCTGAGATACAATATTTAGAGAAGATTGCCTAAATTATATGATTTCTTTTTATTCAACTATGCACCTAAGGTTTTATCAATAGCTTAAATAAGACTTTTAAAGTCTTTGTGTTTTGTCTAAAGAAACACTTTTATTGAAACTTGAATTGGATCAATGCTGTCTCCTCATATTGATTTGTGTTATAGATGCTGAAAACTCCTGCTTAAGGAGTATTTTAAGGTGTGGGTTTCTCCATTCTTCATGAAATGTTTCCATTAAGGAGACCGTGGTAATATTTTGCTGTAGTTTGACTGTACACACAGTTGTGCTTTTCTGACAACTGATTGCTTGTAACTTAAAGCCTCAGTGGACCATCAATACAGGAGTATGGAGAGTTCTAGAAAGCACAGAAGCAAAACTGCTACTTAATTTCACTTATGCACCCTAATTACAAGTAATATGAACTGATACAAATCCTTGTCATGGGCTTCACATTTTAAGTGTGTAATATAGTGTAATAATAATGCAATATTGAAAGAAATGCTCAATAATAATAAGAGCTTTTAAAGTGAAACAAGCTGAGAAGCTGAGGTTTTGATTGGAATTGTAATGTCAGAAAAATCCCACATATATAGTATATATTAAACCACAAATTTATCAGGTCTGTATCCACAATATCTATGCAGAGTATACAGCAAAAGATATTCAAAGGTGTTGAAACTGACTATCCGAAGAAAGACTAGAGGAACCACACTGAAGGGACTCCAGGATACAAGTGAAAAATCAGGATTGCAGTCATTGCTGAACATTCTTCCCATCACACTGATAGGAGAGGGGGACTTCCTTGAGTGTGCTCACTCCCCTATCCACCCATCGCATTCATCATTTCATCTTAAATCTAAATATCAAACTATCAAAATCATACTCCCTATCCTGTCTAACCTATACTTTTCTTAAAATCATTGAACTTAAGTAATTTAAAATGAAAAATGTAGGATTAAACTAGGAATGAACATAGGGGCTCTTAAACTTTTAATCTAGGCATTCTTCCTAGCCTATGCATCACAGTTCTCTATACTGGCACTCTGCTTCAAAAACTATTTAACATGAATGAGGAACCCTCTCCTTTTGTCATTGTTTCATGCAAACAACTTCCATAGATTGAGCAGAAAGTTTAACATTGTGGTGGGAGGAAGGCATCAATGAACCCCAAGCCTTGCCTGATTTCTAGTAGCAACTCAATAATTTTTTAGACATACTGAATATGATTTAAATTATTTTTCACTTATTTTTATTTCTTTAACAGAAAAAATAGGAAGCCACCAAAATCTTTTTAGGTAGAAAGCAAAATGTAATAATTTCTTTCTGACCTCCACTTTTCTGATGTCTCATAGTAACTGTACAGCCTCCTCCATCAGAACAAAGAGTTTAAATACCACAGACTTCATTATACTTCACAGTTAAGGCATACTCTCAAGTTTATTAAATCTGTGCTAGTCCACATCCTTATATAACCCCTGAACAACCACTCTGGAAAGCAGTCTGGCGGTTCCTCAGAAAACTGGGCATGACACTCCTGGAGGATCCTGTTATACCACTCCTGGGCATATACCCAGAGGCTTCCCCTGCACGAAATAAGGACACATTCTCCACTATGTTCATGGCAGCCTTGTTTATAATAGTCAGAAGCTGGAAAGAACCCAGATGTCCCTCAATGGAGGAATGGATTCAGAAGATGTGGTATATTTGCACAATGGAATACTACTCTGCAATTAAAAACAATGAATTCATGAAATTCCTAGACAAATATCATCCTTAGTGAGGTAACCCAATCACAAAAGAACACACATGGTATGCAGTCACTGATAAGGGGATATTAACCCAGAAATTCAGAATGTCCAAGACACAATTCACATATCTATAGATTTCCAAGAAGATGGAAGGAGAGACCCCTGGTCCTGGAAAGACTGGATGTAGGGGAATACCAGGACAGAGAAGCGAGAGGGGGTTGAATGGGGAACAGAGGGAGGGAAGAGGGCTTATGGGACTTTCGGGGAGGGAGGAAACGGGAAAGGGGAAATCATTTGGAATGTAATAAAAAATATAGAAAATAAAAAAATAAAATAAATTAACAAAATTCAAAAAATATATATATAACCCATGAACAGGGAACTTGTTTTATGACTCAGTGATTAGCTGTATTTTACAGAGGCAGGAACAGTGAAGAAGTTAATATTGTAATATGCTTTACATGTTTTTATTTTATTTTCATTTTTATCTTCAATATTTTATGCTTTTTTATTTATTTATTTTCTATATTTTTTATTTACATTCCAAACAATTTTTGAAGAAAGTTAAAATAGTCCTTAAACAAATTTTGAAGAATTGAATGGTAAAAACTTAATCTGGACTTGGTTTGGATCTTCTTTCCCTCCTAGTGTCTTGACATGGTAGCAGCGAAATTGATATAATTTAGTTTTGCTTCCCTCATGGTTTCTCTTCTGGGATAGTAGAAAGTCAAGATGTAATTGTACCATAACTGGCTATGGCACGCCCTGCTCATCACAAAAAAATGAAATAAAATAGAAAAGGCTTGAGTTGTATTTAGGAGACAACTTTCATCTGAAAGATAAAATTCTTGACTTGCATTCATCTCTATATCCTTCTAGTTATGGAAGTGATGGAGGAAATAGCAAGTACATCTATTAGAAAACCTCACACATCTATCTATGATATGTCAAGCTCCATTAATAATTTATTTTTCAGTTTAATGTTGAATTTTTCAAGGAATGGACCTTTTATTTCAGTCATTCAGAATATTCAAGATGATTCTTTGACTTAAGATGATTGCCAAGAGATAGGCAGTATGTTATGATTCACATAACTCTCCTTACTAGGTTAGAGAATAACCTAATAGGAATTGTTAACATTATTACCAGTAGGCATGTAAAGAAACTAAAGGCAGAGAGATGAAACAGTCTACCCAAAGTTATAGTTTGGACACTAAACTTCAGTCTTAGGTACTCATGTAAAAATCACGGGCCCAGAAGTGGAAGCTTACTTTGGTGGACAGTGAACTTGTTAGGGAAGGAGTAAGTCAGTGGGAGCTTGTCTTAAGGAGTGCCTTGCCTCTCTCTTTCTCACTGTATCTCTAATTTTTGCTCCCATCAGGAAAGTAGCTGTGCATTTCCCACCATGATATTCTACCTTGTTTCATGCTCAAAACAATGGAGGCAAGTAAGCATAGACTGAAACCCTCTGAAATTATGACCCTAAATGAGTACTCTTAAAATCTTTCAGATATTTACCAGAGCTATGAAAATTCAAATAACATATCCAAGAAGACAAAGTTAAGATGTTACCAAGCAATATTTAGCAAGAAAGGCAAGTAATAAAGAATGTTTCTTTCTTTTCTTCTTATGGTCCTAGAGATTGGATCCAGAGCTTCACAAGTGTTAGGCAACTTCTATTTTCGCAGACCAAGAATATTTATCGAGAATAGGTACTCAAGAACAACAGTGAAGATGTCACAGTAGAACCAAAAAGGAGTCCTCTCTGTGCTTCCTTCACTATGCCCTGTCATTTGTTAGGACACAAAAGGAGGACTACTTTAAAGGTAGCTAAGAAATTGCTGAATATCTTTATGCTTACATGAGAATAAATTTGGAGAGTAACAAAAAAGCCTGAATTTCTTTCCTCTGGAGACAAAATAATTTTACTACCCCATGTAAATTTCCCCTCAAAAAAGAATATCAGTAAGATTAATCTCAGCAGGTCTCTGCCAAACTTATTGCACTCAGGCCTCCCCCTAGATTCTGATTACGTTTTATCCTACTGTTGTGTGACACCTAGTGTCCTTGGAATCACTCCGTTTCTCAGAACATGCCATGCATGTAATTTACAATAGCATTATCTGAGTTCAGCACCTAATTAATTCACCAATCAGCTGTCAGAGCCTGTGATCTTTTCCTAGTTCACTGGTGAGTTCCCTATGGGAGAATCAGTATTCTGAAAGTGTCATTTCCACTCTGCTGTGTGGTGTTTGAGCAGAGTACCAAGTTATGCTGCATGTTCATGGAAATTATGCCATCCTCAGGGGTGCCTTGATGACTTTGTTAAAAATACCTTCTCTCACCCCTCCTCTCTTGTCTCATAAATACTCATCCTCTATGGCACAGTAAAGTTTGCACAGAGCCACAGCATTTAAAAGTAGCATAACACTGCCTCATAGTGGCATATATTTCTTTGAACTTTCCATTTTATTGTTAAAAAATGGGACACCATTTTGTTCTGAGAAGTAACTATTTTAGCCCACTTTTGAGATTTAATTCTATTTTAAGACTGCATTGTCTTAAATTCTCCATAGTGAAGGTATTTTTACATTAAAAGATTCTCATGACTATGACTTTGTGGTTTAACGTATTATAATGAGATGTATGTTAATGAATGCTTTTAACAACATAAAGGAACTTCTGGAAGTGAGAATAAAAATGATACCTAAACAGAGGCAATGAGTACAGAATATGGGCAAGCTTAGTGGGGTGTGAGTGGGGTGCACCAAATTTACAAGGCAAGTGAATTGCTCTGAATGTGACTATCTACAGAGCCAGAAAAGGCAAGGATTTTATTCATCGGCATAGTTGCATGGGTAGACTTAAGTCTGGGGAAATGACTTGTCCTCGGCTTATTTTGAAAAGGATCCAGAAAGAAGAGGTAGACTCATTCCAGAAATGATTGCATCCCAACTATAAGTGTACCTGTCCTGTACCAACACTCTGGCCTTGTGATAGGCATGGTCTACTATCACTGCTCAGAGAATGAATTGATAGGGCACAAAAGGAAAGATTCCATGCTTTGAACAAACAACAGCTTAAGGGCCCAGGGGATATAAGCTTTGTCTTCTGTTTTGTCTTCCTCCTTGTAATAGCAAATTCCACCTGTCTCCCTCTTATGTATACTTGATTCTTGGATCCATTAAGTATAGTCATCCTGATTTAATAATGAATCTAGCTTTTCAAGTAATAAGATGTTAGGGAGAATGAGACGGTAAGGAACACACACACATTAATGGGCAGCAGGTCCTGAATTAAGCCTCCAGAAATGGAATTGCCTTTTGTCTGTATAGAAGTCCCTGAAATGACTCATTTTCAATGGGAAAAAAAGAGAGAAAAGAAAGAAATAATGCTCATAGAATTGAAGAATCTGCATATTTAATATAAACATCTGCTTTGGTAGTTACATGATGAAATTTGGACTAAAGTAACAAATGAAGTCCATACTCTCATGCTCAATTGCTTCATTCGGTTTTTCTTTTTCAAAGATGTTGGGTCAAGGGTATGTGGTTTATAAGACCCTGGGCTTGATTGCTTTCAGCTGATTTGGCTCCTGGTGAGCGAGTTATGGGTAGGTCATGCCAAGTTAATGAATATAGCCTCCCGTCTTCATTATTTTCTCTCAGAGGCATCTCCAATGGCACACATTCACATAATAGATGAGATGGTTTCAAGTCAAGGAGCACAAACCCTTAAGACTTCTCAAAGCCAAGGCTAAACACAGGCTAAGAGCTCCTTTGTTTGTCTTTACTATGTTGGCTACAGAAAGTTACCAGGTCAGTGCACATGCAGGAGATGGACACTTGGAATCCATTTTTCATTTGGAATGCTAAAGAGTAGCACTCAAAAGAGAGAAGTTGAAAAGGGAAGAACCAAGAATGGGGCATTATGATACTTTTTCAACCTGTCATGCCTACAACCTGGTGGAGCGTAATGGTTAATTACACTTAAATTAGATTAAATTTTGCACTGTTGCCAATTCTGGCGAGTTCTCTGGTCAGACAAGAGCACAACATAACATAAAGACAGTGATCCACAAACCATACCCATCCAAAATGACTTATTTCTCACATTGTCTTTTTTGACTGGCCAAATTCAATATTGAAAACAAAACATTTAAAAATATATGACATGTAAATAATAATATGCAATGAATAATAATATTGTTCATCACCCATTGTAAGGCAAACACATGTTATAAAACTTGAATTAACTGGTATGTTCTTCTGTAATTCAATTCCTTTCTTTGTCCTATTACAGTTAAGTTGCATTATGAATTTTGTATTGTTCTTTTGCCTTTCATTTTGGCTTTAGACAGTTTTATCTAACAGTCATTGTTATGGAAAATGTAAAATAATGATTTTAACTTTTTACTAATTGAATTGGACAGTGTCTCTGAAAGAGTCAGAATTGATATTTTCAATTAGGTGTTTAATCTTTTTACATTTATAAAAAGTCCTGGAAAAGCAATTATTTGAGGAAAAGAAATAGTGTGCGATTTTATTTCCACTTCCCTTTGTTTATAATGAGATGCTAAGAACAGTTCACATTATCTGCCTGTTGAGTAGAAGTGCATTAAATATTTGTTGACCTATTTTAAAACCATATAGGTCTGGCCAGACTTTTTGTCCTAACTCATAAGTAATCATTATAGCAACCTGAAGTGTGGAATTGTGGATTGAATGCCCTTTAACCTTAGATTTTCATTTTCTATTATGGCATTAGAATTTCTTTTATAAAAAATTACTTTATTAATTATTTTAATTGTTTATATTCCAAATGTTACCCCCTTCCTGGTCCACACTTCATGAGTTCTTCGTCATACCCCCTACTTTTTGCTTAACTTCTGAGGAATGCAAAGTTGTATACCTTGTGCGTCAGTTTGGATAGATTTTATGTTTCTTCATGAGGAGATGGATTCATTGATATGTTTAGTTAAGTCTATGTCAGAGGCAGTATTCTGATTACATCATATAAGTGCCTTCATACTATCTGCTTTCCTCATTCCTAGTGACATTAATTTGCAACTTTTAATAAAGTTAGTGACTGCAGGTTTAGCTAGCATGTAATTAGGAATTTTTCTTCATAATTAGCATGATACCATTGAAGTCTTGTTATCCTTTGTGATCCTTTGCGTTAGATAATTTGAAACTAGGCAAACATTGTATTGTTCGTTGAATTTTAACATACCTGCCTTAAAATTAGTTTTGGTGTTACTTGATAAATAATTAATGCCCTTTAAAGTAGGTTTTGTTGTGTGTCTTAATGTTTTTTTCTATATTTTGGGAAGCCTTTTGTCTGAGGGTCAGGCAGACTATGGGCGCCATCAACTGCTAGAAGAGGAAAGAGTGTCTCCTGTACTAACACTTACAGCCTACATTAAACTCTTCTTTTTTCCTTCTGACTTTTGTTATTCAGAGAATGATTGCAAATTACTTGTTGAAATTGAGATTATTCATATATTTTGTTAAAATTGAAATTACTCATGTGTTTTGGCCCTTCATTTTATCTTAGGTGTCATAGAGAGTTTAGAGTATATGTCAAACATTCTTTTGATAGCAAGTTACTAATATAGATTGTTGTTAAGATTGTACCACTTTCCCTAAGCAAAAATAAATATTCCTAAATGATACCACATCTACTATTATAACATTGTAGGTATATGTGTAAGCTTAACACTTTAATATTCAAATCATTTTATTATTGAATGTAGTTATTTTCACAGTTTTGAGTACAGAACAAATTATGTGAATCCAGCCCAGGTGTTCTGTCTCTAGAAGTTTCACTCATAACCTCTGTGTATCACTACAATGAAGACTGCCTTCTGAAATTCTTGGAGTTAATTGAAAAATTATGTACTATTACAAAAATATCTCAGGTTGTAAGCAGTAAAAACTCACATGTTTCTCAAGATAAAGAAATTGAAAGTTGAAGAAAGTCAGTTTATTTTTAATTAGCAAATAGAGTTGGGACAAAATGAATTTGACCTGATGTCCCCATGAATCCAGTTCATTTTCTGTAATACCACAGCATAAGTGTCTGGCTAAATGAAAATAAATATGCCTTTTTTTTTTTATTTTAATTGTATTTTAATAAAATGGTAGCATAAAGGTTAAAAAGATTATTTGCCTCCCACAAATGACATTACCAAAACTTATGTCCTTGGCCATCTCCTCAATACCTCTTTCCTTGGAAGAGCTTTTTTTCTTCTTTAGACCCCAGTTTAAATGCTACTATCACAACTCCATCCGAAACAGCCCAAGCTTCACATTTTCTATCATATTCTCCCATGTGCCTCATTCACGATGCTTGTCTTATGGTGAAGTATCTTTGTCGATGCTCATTACTTTGCCTGCTCCCCGTCTCTGCCTGAGATGTACTTTTTTTTTTTTTTAATTTAATTTAATTTAATTTAATTTTTTTAATTTACATTCCAAATCACTTCCCCTTTCCCGTTTCCTCCCTCCCCGAAAGTCCCATAAGCCCCCTTCCCTCCCTCTTTTCTCCGTTCAACCCCCTCTCATTACTCTGTCCTGGCGTTCCCCTACATCCAGTCTTTCCAGGACCAGGGGTCTCTCCTTCCATCTTTTTAGAAATCTATTGATATGCTGATTGTGTCTAGGGTATTCTGAGATTCTGGGTCAATATCCCCTTATCAGTGACTTCATACCATGTGTGATCTTTTGTGATTGGGTTACCTCACTAAGGATGATATTTTCAAGTTCTGACCATTTGCCTAGGAATTTCGTGAATTCATTGTTTTTAATTGCAGAGTAGTATTCCATTGTGTAAATATACCACATCTTCTGAATCCATTCCTCCGTTGAGGGACATCTGGGTTCTTTCCAGCTTCTGGCTATTATAAATAAGGCTGCTATGAATATAGTGGAGCATGTGTCCTTATTGCATGCAGGTAAAGTCTCTGGGTATATGCCCAGGAGTGGTATAGCCGGATCCTCCGGAAGTGTCATGCCCAGTTTTCTGAGGAGCCGCCAGACTGCTTTCCAGAGTGGTTGTACCAGCCTGCAATTCCACCAGCAGTGGAGGAGTGTTCCTCTTTCTCCACATCCTCGCCAACAACTGCTGTCTCCTGTGTTTTTGATCTTAGCCATCCTGACTGGTGTGAGATGGAATCTCAGGGTTGTTTTGATTTGCATTTCCCTAATGACTAAGGATGATGAACATCTCTTTAGGTGCTTCTCAGCCATTAGATATTCTTCAGGTGAGAACTCTTTGTGGAGCTCTGTACCCCATTTTTTAATAGGGTTACTTGCCTCTCTGGAGTTTAACTTCTTGAGTTCTTTGTATATCTTGGATATTAGCCCTCTGTCGGATGTAAGGTTGGTAAAGATCATTTCCCAGTTAGTTGGTTGCCGCTTTGTCTTTTTGACGGTGTCTTTTGCCTTGCAAAAACTTTGTAATTTAATGAGGTCCCATTTGTCTATTCTTGATCTTAGAGTATAAGCTATTGGAGTTCTGTTCAGGAAATTCTCCCCTGTGCCCATATGTTCAAGGTTCTTCCCTAGTTTCCCTTCTATTAGTTTCAGTGTGTCTGGTTTTATGTGGAGATCTTTGATCCACTTAGAATTGAGCTTAGTGCAAGGAGATAAGGATGGGTCAATTTGCATTCTTCTGCATGTTGACCTCCAGCTGAGCCAGCACCATTTGTTGAAAAGGCTATCTTTTTTCCACTGGATGGTTTTAGCTCCTTTGTCAAAGATCAAGTGACCATAGGAGTGTGGATTCATTTCTGGGTCTTCAATTCTGTTCCATTGATCTACATGTCTGTTACTGTACCAATACCATGCAGTTTTTAACACTATTGCTCTGTAGTACAGCTTGAGGTCCGGGATACTGATTCCCCCAGAGGTTCTTTTACTCTTGAGAATAGTTTTAGCTATTCTGGGTTTTCTGTTATTCCAGATGAATTTTTGAATTGCTCTTTCTAACTCTATGAAGAATTGAGTTGGGATTTTGATGGGGATTGCATTGAATCTGTGTATTACTTTTGGTAAGATGCTCATTTTTACTATATTAATCCTGCCAATCCATGAGCATGGCAGATTTTTCCATCTTCCGAGGTCTTCTTCAATTTCTTTCTTCAGAGACTTGAAGTTCTTGTCATACAGATCTTTCACTTGTTTGGTTAGCGTCACGCCAAGATACTTAATACGGTTTGTGGCTATCGTAAAGGGTATTATTTCTCTTACTTCTTTCTCAGCCTGCTTATCCTTTGAGTATAGGAAGGCTTCTGACTTGCTTGAGTTGATTTTATATCCGGCCACTTTGCTGAAGTCGTTTATCAGCTGTAGGAGTTCTCTGGTGGAGTTCTTTGGGTCGCTTATGTATACTATCATATCGTCTGCAAATAGTGATAGTTTGACTTCTTCCTTTCCAATTTGTATCCCTTTGACCTCTTTTTCTTGTCTAATTGCTCTAGCTAGAACTTCAAGTACTATATTGAAAAGATATGGAGAGAGAGGGCAGCCTTGTCTAGTCCCTGATTTTAGTGGGATTGCTTCAAGTTTCTCTCCGTTTAGATTGATGCTGGCTACTGGTTTGCTGTAAATTGCTTTTACTATGTTTAGATATGGGCCTTGAATTCCTGATCTTTCCAAGACCTTTAGCATGAAAGGATGCTGAATTTTGTCAAATGCTTTCTCAGCATCTAATGAGATGACCATGTGGTTTTTTTCTTTGAGATTGTTTATGTAGTGGATTACATTGATGGATTTCCTTATATTGAACCATCCCTGCATCCCTGGGATGAAGCCTACTTGATCGTGGTGAATGATCGTTTTGATGTGTTCTTGGATTCGGTTGGCAAGAATTTTATTGAGTATTTTTGCATCGATATTCATAAGAGAGATTGGCCTGAGATTCTCTTTCTTTGTCGGATCTTTGTGTGCTTTTGGTATTAGTGTAATTGTGGCTTCATAGAACGAGTTGGGTAGTGTTCCTTCTGTTTCTATTTTGTGGAACAGTTTGAAGAGTATTGGTGTTAGGTCTTCTTTGAAGGTCTGATAGAATTCTGCACTAAAACCATCTGGACCTGTGCTTTTTTTGGTTGGAAGACTTCCAATGACAACTTCTATTTCTTCAGGGGTTATAGGACGGTTTAGATGGTCTATTTGATCCTGATTTAATTTTGGTACTTGGTATCTGTCAAGGAAATTGTCCATTTCCTCAAGATTTTCTAGTTGTGTTGAATACAGGTTTTTGTAGTAGGATCTGATGATTTTTTGAATTTCCTCAGTTTCTGTTGTTATCTCTCCCTTTTCGTTTCTGATTTTATTAATTTGGATACTATCTCTGTGCCCTCTGGTTAGTCTGGCTAAGGGCTTATCTATCTTGTTGATTTTCTCAAAGAACCAACTCCTCGTTTTGTTGATTCTTTGTATGGTTTTATTTGTTTCTACTTGATTGATTTCAGCCCTGAGTTTGATGATTTCCTGCCTTCTACTCCTCTTTGGTGTATTTGCTTCTTTTTGTTCCAGGGCTTTCAGGTGTGCCATTAAGCTGTTAGTGTATGCTGTCTCCCGTTTCTTTTTGGCGGCACTCAGGGCTATGAATTTTCCTCTTAGCACTGCTTTCATTGTGTCCCATAAGTTAGGGTATGTTGTGCCTTCATTTTCATTAACTTTCAAAAAGTCTTTGATTTCTTTCTTTATTTCCACCTTGACCAAGTTATCATTGAGTAGAGCATTGTTCAGCCTCCATGTGTACGTGGGTTTTCTTTTGTTTTTGTTGCCATTGAAGACCACCCTTATTCCATAGTGATCTGATAGGAGGCATGGGATTATTTCTATCTTCTTGTATCTGTTGAGGTCTGATTTGTGACCAATTATATGGTCAATTTTGGAGAAGGTACCATGAGGAGCTGAGAAGAAGGTGTATTCTTTAGCTCTAGGATGAAATGTTCTATATATATATCAGTTAGTTCCATTTGGTCCAAGGCTTCAATTAGATTCACTGTGTCCCTGTTTAGTTTCTGCTTTCCTGAACGATCCATTTCAGAGAGCGGGGTGTTGAAGTCACCCACTATTATTGTGTGCGGTGCGATGTGTGCTTTGAGTTTTAGTAAAGTTTCTTTTACGAATGAGGGTGCCCTTGCATTTGGAGCATAGATATTCAGAATTGCGAGTTCTTGATGGTGGATTTTTCCCTTGATCAGTATGTAGTGTCCTTCTGTGTCTTTTTTGATGACTTTAGGTTGAAAATCAATTTTATCCGATATTAGGATGGCTACTCCACCTCGTTTCTTGGGGCCATTTGCTTGTAAAATTGTTTTCCAGCCTTTTACTCTGAGGTAGTGTTTGTCTTTGACACTGAGGTGCGTTTCCTGCATGCAGCAAAATGCTGGGTCCTGTTTACGTATCCAGTCTGCTAGTCTATGTCTTTTAATTGGGGAATTGAGACCATTGATATTAAGAGAGATTAAGGCATAGTGATTATTGCCATCTGCCATTCTTGACGCTATCTTTATGTTTGAGTGGTTATCTACTTTTGGGTTTGATTCAAGAAGGTTATTATCTCATTTTTTCCAGGGTGTTGTTTCTCTCCCTGTATTGGAGGTTTCCACCTATTATCCGTTGCAGGGCTGGATTTGTGGAAAGATATTGTGAAAATTTGGTTTTATCATGGAATATCTTGGTCTCTCCATCTATGGTGATTGAGAGTTTTGCTGGGTATAGTAGTCTAGGCTGGCATTTGTGCTGTCTTAGTGTCTGCATGAGATCTGCCCAGGATCTTCTGGCTTTCATAGTCTCTGGTGAGAAGTCTGATGTGATTCGGATAGGTCTTCCTTTGTATGTTACTTGGCCCTTTTCTCTTACTGCATTTAGTATTCTTTCTTTGTTTAGAACATTCGGTGTTTTGATTATTATGTGACGGGAGGTATTTCTGTTCTGGTCCAGTCTGTTTGGAGTTCTGTAGGCTTCTTGTATGTTCATCGGCATCTCTCTCTTTAAGTTAGGGAAGTTTTCCTCCATAATTTTGTTGAAGATGTTTACTGGCCCTTTAAGTTGCAAATCTTCACTCTCATCTATACCTATAATCCTTAGGTTTGGTCTTCTCATTGTGTCCTGGATTTCCTGGATGTTTTGGGTTACGCGTTTTTTGCATTTTGCATTTTCTTTGACTGTTGAGTCGATGCTTTCTATGGAATCTTCAGCACCTGAGATTCTTTCTTCCATCTCTTGTATTCTATTGTTGATGTTTGCATCTATGACTCCTGATTTCTTCCCAAGGTTTTCTATCTCCAAAGTTGTCTCCCTTTGTGATTTCTTAGTTGTTTCTACTTCCTTTTTTAGTTCCTGGATGGATTTGCTGAGATCCTTCACTTGTTTGTTTGTATTTTCCTGTATTTCTTTAAGGTATTTTTGCATTACCTCTTTCAGGATTTCTTCCTGATGACCCACGTTCTCCTGCATTTCTCTGAGCGATTTTTGTGTTTCCTCCTCATGGGATTCCATCTGTTGATCCATCGTCTCCTGCATTTCTTTAAGCAGTTCTCGTGTTTCCTTTGTAAGGGCATCTAACCGTTGATTCATTTCTTTAAGCAATTTTTGTGTTGCCTCCTTATGGGCATCCGTCTGTTGGCCCATATTCTTCTGCATTTCTTTATGCAAATTTTGTGATTCCTTTGTGAGTGCATCTACCCGTTGATTCATCTCGTTAAGCGATTTTTGTGTTGTCTCCTTGTGCGCCTCCATCTTTTGATCCATGTTCTCCCGCATTTCTCTAAGCGATTTTTGTGTTTCCTTTGTAAGGGCTTCTAACCGTTGATTCATGGTCTCCTGTAACTCTTTATGAGATTTATTTGTGTCCTTCTTGTGATCCTCTAATAGCATCATGAGAAGTGATTTTAAATCCAGATCTTGTCTTTCGGGTGTGGTGGGGTATCCAGGACTTGCTGCTGTTGGAGAGGTGGGTTCGGATGGTCCCACATTACTTTGATTACTGTTAGTAACATTCCTACGTTTGCCTTTTGCCATCTGGATACCTCTGGTGTTAGTTGGTCCTGCTGCCACTGGCTGTTGGTTGGACCTCCTGTGAGCCTGCAAAGCTATTTCTGCCCCCCCTGGATTACCAGGATTCCCCTGGCACCGATTTCTGGGGCCTGCCTGCTCCTGAGTGACTTTGGAGCCCTAATGTGCTTTGCCCCAAGTGATCTTATATTGGGGAGGCCTTGCACATCTAAAGGCTCAGCCTAGTGGATTCCTGGAGCAGAGGTCGCCAAAGGGAGGCTGGCAGGCTCCTGCCCTGTGCAGGGGTGTGTGATCTCTCCTGGGGGGGGGGAGGGGGCGTCCCTCTGCCAGGCAGAAGTCCCACAGCAGATCTGGCGCGCTGGTCACTGCAGATCAGCCCAGCACCTGGGAGCAGGTTACACACAAGCTGCCTGAACCCGAAGCGATATTATGCCTGTCTGTCTCTGAGCCTGGTGGTCCCAACTACCTGGTCACTGGAGCAAAGATGGCGGAGGGCACTCTCCGTGGCGCTGCTCACCCTGTGGTCACGATGGCCCGCCGATCTGGCACCCAGACGACCACAGTGCCAACCCGCCCTCGGGCACAGAAGGAAGCCCCAACAGGCCGTGTCCCAAGTGATGTTATATTGGGGGGAGAGCCTGGGTACCGGTCTCTCCAGCGCAGTCCGCGGGAACAGAGGTCGCGGAAGGGAAGCTGGCGGGCTCCCTCCCTGCGCGGGGTCCCTCCACCAGGCAGAAGGTCCCACCGCGGAAGTGGCGCGCTGGTTACTGCAGATCAGCCCAGCACCTGGGAGCAGGTTACACCCAAGCTGCCTGAAACCGAAGCGATATTATGCCTGTCTGTCTCTGAGCCTGGCGGTCCCAACTACCTGGTCACTGGAGCAAAGATGGCGGAGGGCAGTCTCCGTGGCGCCGCTCACCCTGTGGTCACGATGGCCCGCCGATCTGGCACCCAGAGGACCACAGCGCCAACCCGCCCTCGGGCACAGACGGAAGCCCCAACAGGCCGTGTCCCAAGTGATGTTATATCGGGGGGAGAGCCTGGGTACCGGTCTCTCCAGCGCAGTCCGCGGGAACAGAGGTCGCGGAAGGGAAGCTGGCAGGCTCCCTCCCTGCGCGGGGTCCCTCCACCAGGCAGAAGTTCCCACCGCGGAACTGGCTCGCTGGTTACTGCAGATCAGCCCAGCACCTGGGAGCAGGTTACACACAAGCTGCCTGAAACCTAAGCGATATTATGCCTGTCTGTCTCTGAGCCTGGCGGTCCCAACTACCTGGTCACTGGAGCAAAGATGGCGGAGGGCAGTCCTAAATATGCCTTTTTGATACTACTCCAATAAGGACAACAATATAACTCTATGATGTCAGTTTACAGCCTAAATACTAAAATGATCATGCTAGACACCCCACACATTAACTAAACATGAACTTTTTTATGTACTTCATTTGAAAGGAAAAGGACTTTTAATAAGTGATTGAGATGACCCGTGTATTTTTATACAGATCATCTGATTAAGTCCAACTTTTTCACTTCTCTTAAGCAAATTTATCTGACATAATATTTCTGCTCATTAATTTTGAAATAATCTAGATAAGGGTAGTTTGTGAACATAAGAGATTTTAGAAAATGTCTCTTTTGGTTATCAAGTAAAAGACAAACTATTGTATAATTGTTCATTGTGCAAAACTATTCATACTGCTCAGTGACAGCATGAATAAATGACAATCAAAATATAACTGAAAGTGTGTATTAACTCAACCTTTGGATTTTCATGGATTTCTTGCTATTATTATTGCTATGATATTGATATGAACACTTTTTGAATATTGCTCAAGAAATATTATTTTATTCATTATTGAGTGGACTTATTTCTTCAAGATTTGTTCTAGTTGTAGGTATAAATTACTAGAATAAAACCCCATTTCCATCTCTGTGTAGTGTGAAGAACAAACCTGTTATTGACTATGTATTTTTTTCATTATGTCCTTTTGCCTTCTTTACCCATGGTCCTTATTCAAGCCAGACTGGCTTGTAGTCATTCTTTTTCCTATAGTCTTTCCATTCACTATTCTTCCTCCCCCTAAATTCTTACCAATTAACTCTTTCCCCAACTTTGAAGATTCCAAAAGATTCTCTTTCAAAGTCTTTGTAATTTTGCTTTGGGGATCTACAATAGCAAAAGCTATTCTCAACAATAAAGGAACTTCTGATGGAACCACCATCCCTGACCTCAAGCTGTACTACAGAGAAATGATGATAAAAACTGCATGGTATTGGTACAGTGACAGGCAGATAGATCAATGGAATAGAACTGAAGACCCAGAAATGAACCTGCACACCTGTGTTCACTTGATTTTTGACAAAGGAGCTAAAACTATCCAGTGGAAAAAAGACAACAAATGGTGCTGGTTCAACTGGAAGTTAGCATGTAGAAGAATGCAAATCAATCTATTTTTATCCCTTTGTACAAAGCTAAAGTCCAAGTGGATGAATGACCTCCACATAAAACAAGATACATTGAAACTAATAGAAAAGAAAGTGGGGAAGACCCTCGAGCACATAAGCATAGGGAAAAATTTCCTGAACAGAACACCAATAGCTTATGCTCTAAGACCAAAAATTGACAAGTGAAACCTCAAAAAATTACAAAGTTTCTGTAAGACAAAGGACTCTGTCAATAGAACAAAACAGCAAAAAAAGACTGGGAAAAGATCTTTACCAATTCTACATCTGATAGGGGTCTAATATCCAATAAGTACAAAGAACTCAAGAAGTTACACTCCAGAAAAACAAATAACCTTATTAAAAACTGGGATATAGAGCTAAACAAAGAATTCTCAACTGAGGAATACCGAATGACTGAGAAGCACCTAAGGAAATGTTCAACATCCTTAGTCATCAGGGAAATGCAAATCAAAACATCCCTGAGATTCCACCTCACACCAGTCAGAATGGTTAAGGTCAAAACTCAGGGGACAGTAGATGTTGGAGAGGAAGTGGAGAAAGAGGAACACTCCTCTATTGCTGGTGGGAGTGCAAGCTAGTACAATCACTCTGGAAATCAGTTTGGCAGTTCCTCAGAAAATTGGACATAGTACTACCTGAGGACCCAGCATTAACACTCCTGGGCGTATATCCAGAATATTCTCCAACATGTAATAAGGACACATGCCCCACTATGTTAATGATTTTTGAGAATTCTATGCAAAATGTTTTTACTACATGTACGCTTCTCCATCAACTCTTTCCAGGTTAACTTCCACTCCCTTACCAACCCAACTTGTTTTTCCCTAACTTTCTTTCTTTCTTTTTCTTTCTTTCTTTCTTTTTTTCTTTCTTTCTTTCTTTCTTTCTTTCTTTCTTTCTTTCTTTCTTTCTTTCTTTCTCTCTCTCTCTCTCTTTCTTTCTTTCTTTCATTCTTCCTTCCTTCCTTCATTTCTTTCTTCCCTTATTTATTTATTTTTTTATTTATTTATGTCTTTTATAAATCAAGACCAATTAGTGCTAAACAAATATGCTTGAATGTGTGACCTTCCAGTGAAGCATGATTAACTAATCAGAACTATTCTCAGAGAAACTGAGTCTCCATCTCCTAGTAACTGTCAATTTCTTTTTTTTTAATTTTCTAAGTTTTTTTATTTACATTCCAAATCATTTCCCCTTTCCCATATTCTCCCTCCCCAAAAGTCCCATAAGCCCCTTTCCCTCCCTCTTTCCCCCATTCAACCCCCTCACTCTCTGTCCTGACATTCCCCTACATCCGGTCTTTCCAGGACCAGGGGTCTCTCCTTCCATCTTCTTGGAAATCTATTGATATGCGAATTGTGTCTAGGGTATTCTGAGATTCTGGGTTAATATCCCCTTATCAGTGACTGCATACCATGTGTGTTCTTTTGTGATTGGGTTACCTCACTAAGAATGATATTTTCAAGTTCTGACTTTTTTGCCTAGGAATTTCATGAATTCATTGTTTTTAATTGAAGAGTAGTATTCCATTGTGTAAATATACCACATCTTCTGAATCTATTCATCCGTTGAGGGACATCTGGGTTCTTTCCAGCTTCTGGCTATTATACATAAGGCTGCTATGAACACAGTAGAACATGTGTCCTTATTGCATACAGGTAAAGCCTCTGGGTATATGCCCAGGAGTGGTATAGCTGGATCCTCCGGGAGTGTCATGTCCAGTTTTCTGAGGAACCGCCAGACTGCTTTCCAGAGTGGTTCTACCAGCTTGCAATCCCAACAGCAGTGGAGTAGTGTTCCTCTTTCTCCACATCCTCGCCAACAACTGCTGTCTCCTGTGTTTTTGATCTTAGCCATTCTGACTGGTGTGAGATGGAATCTCAGGGTTGTTTTGATTTGCATTTCCCTAATGACTAAGGATGATGAACATCTCTTTAGGTGCTTCTCAGCCATTAGATATTCTTCAGGTGAGAACTGTCAATTTCTAATCCCTCTCCCTCTCAGTGCTGTGTTGGTTTGGGCTTTGGGTTTGCATAAATCTCTATTTTTCCCCAAGGCTGTCATGACCACTGTGAGGTACTGTATAGAGCTTCCCTGCTGGGTCTAGAAGACACTGTTTGGTTAGTGCCCCAGTCCATGGGAGCTCCAGGAAGTCTGGTCTATTGACACTGTCGCTCCTTCCATGGGGCTGCAAACCCCCTCAGCTCCTTCACTCCTGTCTCTAACTCCTCACTCAATCCAATGGTTGGCTAAGAGTTTTTGCTTCTGTATTTGCCAAGCTCTGGAAGATTTCTCTTCTAATAGATTTAGTGTATCTGGTTTTATGTGGAGGTCTTTGATCCACTTGGACTTGAATTTATACAAGGACATAATAATGGATCAATTTGCATTCTTCTACAAGCAAACAGCCACTTAAGACAGCACCATTTCTTGAATATGCTTTTTTTTTTCCCACTGGATGGTTTTAGCTTCTTTGTCAAAGATCAAGTGACCATAGGTGTGTGGGTTCATTTCTGGTCTTCAATTCTATTCCATTCATCTACATCCCTGTCTTTGTACCAATACCATGTGGTTTTTATAACTATTGCTCTGTAGTAGAACTTTAGATCAGGGATGGTGATTCCCCCAGAAGTTCTGATTGTTGAGGATAGTATTCATTATCCTGGAATTTTTGTTGTTCCAAGTGAATTTGAGAATTACTCTTTCTATCTCTGTGAAGAATTGAGTTGCAATTTTGATGGGGATTGCATTGAATCTGTAGATTGCTTTTGGTACGATGGCCATTTTTACGAAGTTAATCCTTCCGATCAATAAGCATGTGAGAAATTTTCATCTTCTGAGGTCTTCTTTAATCTCTTTCTTCAGAGACTTGAAGTTCGTGTCATAAAAGTTTTTCACTTGCATTGTTAGAGTCACACCAAGATATTTTACATTATTTGTGACTATTGTGAAGGATGTCATTTTCCTAAATTCTTTCTCAACCTAATTATCCTATGAGTAGAGGAATTCTACTGATTTGTTTGAGTTAATTTTATATCCAACTACTTTGCTGAAGTTGTTTATCAAGCTTATGAGTTCTCTGGTGGATTTATTGGGGTCACTTAAGTAACTATCATATCATCTGCAAATAGTGATATTTTGACTTCTTCCTTTCCAATTTGTATCCCTTTGACTTCCTTTTGTTGTCTAATTGCTCTTATTAGAATTTCGAGTACTATATTGAATAGATAGGGAGATAGTGGGTGGTCTTGTCTAGTCTCTGAATTTAGTGGGATTGCTTCAAATTTCTCTCCAATTAGATTGATGTTGGCTACTGGTTTGCTGTATATTGCTTTTACTATGTTTAGGTATGGGCCATGAATTCATGTTCTTTCTAAGACTTTTAACATGAAGGGGTGTTGAATTTTGTCAAATGCTTTTCAGCCTCTAATATGACAATCATGTGGTTTTTAATCTTTGAGTTTGTTATATATATTTTGATGGATTTCTGCATATTGAAATACCCCTGCATCCCTGGGATGAAGCCTACTTGATCATGGTGAATGATGTGTTGATGTGTTCTTGGATTTTGTTTGTGACAATTTTATTGAGTATTTTTACATCAATATTAATAAGGGAAATTGGTCTTAAGTTCTCTTTCTTTGTTAAATCTTTGTGTGGTTTTGGTATCAGTATAACTGTGGCTTCATAGAACAAATTAAGTAGTATTCCTTCTGTTTCTATAAGAACATTGGTATTAAGCCTTCTTCAAAGGTCTGATAGAATTGAGCATTAAAACCATCTGATCTGGGCTTTATTTGGTTGGGAAAGTTTTAATGACTGCTTCTATTTCATTAGGGGTTATGGGACTGTTTAGATGGTTTATCTGATCCTAATTAAACTTTGGTAGCTTGTATTTATCTATAATTTTTTTCCATTTCATTCAGATATTCCAGTTTTGTTGAGTGTAGACTTTGCAGTAGGATTTGAAAATAATTTTTTTGAATTCTCTCAATTTCTCTTGTTATATCTCCCTTTTTATTTCTGATTTTCTTAATTTGGATACTATCTCTGTGCCATCGGGTCGGTCAGGTTAAGAATTTATCTATGTTGTTGATTTTCTCAAACAACCAGCTCCTGATTTCGTTGATTCTTCGTATAGTTCTCTTTGTTTCTACATGATTGATTTCAGCCTTGAGTATGATTATTTCCTTCTATCTATTTCTCTTGGGTGTATTTGCTTCTTTTTGTTCTAGAGCTTTCAGATGTGCTGATAAGCTGTTAGTGTATGCTCCCTCCAATTTCTCTATGGAGGAACTCAGAGCTGTGAGTTTTCCTCTTAGTGCTGCTTTCATTATGTCCCATAAGTTTGAGTATGTTGTGGCTTCATTTTCATTAAATTCTAAATATTCCTTAATGTCTTTATTTCTTCCCTGACCAAATTATCATTTAATAGAGAATTGTTCAGCTTCTATGTGTATGTGGGCTTTCTGTTGTTTTTGTTATTGAAGACCAGCCTTTGGGTGAGATTAGGTTTTGCATAGCTGTGACATAGGGCCAGCTCTGGTGTGCAAATGTAAACTGGAAGGATTGTGTCCCCAGCTGCTCCTTGGTTTCTGGGTCCTGTGGACTCAGAGCAGGTCCCACTTGGGCCCGATATTGGGGTAGTACTTGGGGGTCTCACCTGTGGTCTTAGGTATGTCAGCACTCCTGGAAGACCAGCTCTTTCTGGGTGGGATTGGGTGCAGATAATTGGGGCAAAGGGTCAGTTCCATGGTGCAGATGGAAAACGGTAGCCATAGATTCTTGACTCTGTACCCTGACAAGTATGAGTTTCATCTTATGGTTTGACCTTAAATCATTCAGAAAGTGTTTGGCAACCACCTTAATGTTTGTGCCTCTCTGTCATCCAGAGGCATGTTCTGCTAAGTCAGTCACTACTACATCTGGTACTGTTCATATCTGTTACTTTTCTACTTCAGTAACATTCACTATTGAAGCAAACCAGTAGTGATGAAAGTTCCAGGTCAATACCAGCTCAATTTTTTTCATGTTCCATTATTTAAGTATGTGCTATCTTTAGCAATAATATCTTATTGTCAATTAACTCCAATATGTGAAGACAATGCTTTGTCTATTTTATTAATAGGGTTCAACTCCAGAATTTTAGGGAAAGTATGAAGGTCTTGGATACTTTTTTTGCTAGTGTGAAAAAATGTCCTTACAAAAGCAATTAAACCAAGATAGGATAATTTGGACTCACAGTTACAGTTTTAAACTCATCATGCAAGGAAAACCACGGTGGCAGGACCTTAACGAAGGAGCTTCATGCTTGTGTCCACAGTCACAAGGCAGAGAATGGATGATGTCAGTGATCAGTGAGATTTCTCCTTCTTATCCATCCAAGATAGCAGTCTAGGGAATGGGTCTAAAAACAGAGTAGATTGCCTCACCTCAGTAAACTAGGTAAAGATAAACTCATTAGATACAAAAAGAGGCTTGTCTGCTAAGTTTATCTAGACTGATAGTCAACATAACCATCACAGCTTCCAATTTCTTTCTTACCTTTCTGTTTTCCTCCTTCCCTCTTTCCCTGCCCTTCCTTCCTTTCTTCTTTACAAACAACAGAAAACAAACAAGCAAAGAGTTGCTTTCAAGCTTAATATCACTGACTACTAGATGTGCATTTCCCCCAAGAGAATGCATTTCAACATTCAACCATTCCACCCATATGGCTCCTGGAGTAAGAATCAGTCTATGTACCTTGCCCAGCAGAACCCATTCACTACATTCAGAAACTCGGAAGTTTTAAAAACCACCTCCTGACTTCTAAATATTTATACCCATACTGTCAACCCCTTTTTGTTCTTTCTTCTGCTGGTTCAGCTCTTCAAATTGTTTCTTTCCGGTCATGCGTATCACTCTTCCTTTAATTTCTTCTGTTCCTCCTAATCAGCTACTTCTTCCCTTCCATTTCCAACCACGTGATTAATTCACAGCTTTTGTATATTTTTTTATTTTCTCACCTCTCCTAAACCATCCTAGACTTTGACAGCTCCCTAACAATTTTATAGTTGTAGGATTAAGAGAGAATAAAACAAAGTGAAAGATAATATTTTTAGTAATTTAAAATTATTTTTATTGAAAAAATACCATCCAATATACTTTGATCAAGACCTTTTTCTCTCTCAACTCCTCTAAGATATTTCCCACTTCCCTACCCACCCAATTCCATTCACTTTCTTACACACACAAACACACACACACACACACACACATACACACACACACACACAGAGAGAGAGAGAGAGAGAGAGAGAGAGAGAGAGAGAGAGAGAGAGAGAGAGAGAAAGGCTATAGATGTAGAAAATTTTAAACTATAATATATAAGTAAAAGACCAGTAAGACAAAAATAAATGCCCAACACAGTAAGGTAAGTAAAAAAGTATATAAAGATATTGTTAAGGTCATTTTATGTTTCTCATTTACTGTTGGGTATGGGATGTACCTTTAAGCATTGTTAACATACTTGATAATATCATATAATTAGTGTCTTTAATCATAATTAGCAGACATTGCGATGCTATAAGTGTTAACTTAAATTCAGCTGAACTTGAGGTTCTATCACATATAGATATAAGTTACTTAACAGACATAGCTTCATTTCCCCATGTGTATAGTATCTGTATTTTAGCTCTTTATAATGACTTAGTGAGTTAATAATTTGGAGTAGAGAATCATTGTCTTTGTTGAGACATGTGACTTTACAGAAGCCATACTGCCACTCTTTTTTAAGGAATCACGTTTTTTAGTATGATTTTTAGCATAAGCACTCTACTTGCTTGCTTATAATTATACAGAAAACAAATATATCTGCTTTGGTATGACTTAAAATATAAGGCTTCAAGTTAAAAAAGGCTAGAAACGTAGGTATTGCTATGTTATGGTTGGTTGGTTTTTGTTTTATTTTTTGATGCTGTTGTTTGTTTCTTTGGAGATTTTTGTTTTGTTTTATGTTTTTCTCTATTTTTGTTTTTATGTTTGTTTGTGTGTTTGTTTTTTTGATATGCTGGGAAATAGATCACAACTGGGAAAATGTTTTAGCTTTCAGACTATGTTGGAAGAGTTTATAATGGTAACATACCCAAGGTCCATGGCTTCAAGAAGCAGTATTTCTTTATATCACAATTTCTATGTTTGTCATGACATAACATTTGGGAGAAACTGATTTAGTGAAACTCCACAAACTGGAAATTTTTATTTGAGATTCTTTATATTTAATTACTAACCATGTATGCACATTTATGTGTAGAATGTCTTCTAATATGGAGATGATTTAAGAATTAGATATGATTGCACAGTAGGAAGCAAGATTTAATGGATCAAATCTTTCTATGTACTAAAGGAAGGTAAAATTAGAAATTTTTAAATTAGAAAATATTTCCTTGAATAATTATTAACTACATTTTACAGAAATACAATTGTCTCTGAGAGGATAGATAATTGTTATATTCTTTTTACAAGTAACTATATGTTCTAACATTGATGATCTAGAGGAGTCGACTAACTATATAAGATGCTTAATAAATAACTCTGTAATCTAAATCTATCTTATGGAGATGTTTTAATTATTTCTGAAATAAGAAAATGATCAATATATAGAATATTCTCTTTTAAGTTTTATCAATATAGCAGTATAGAGATTTATTATCTTGAAAACAATCTATATTCTCTCATAGAATGTCTGGAAAGCTATAGAGTCAGGGCTTAGTAGTAAATGAATTATATATTGTATTTTTTTAAAACATCTTTTGTACTGAATTTATGATATATCTGCTTTCACATACAAACTCACATGTCATCTTTATGATCTTTATGTGTGGCAATTACATGTTTATATCATTCTACATCAAAATTAACAGGTATCCTTTTGAGTTTGGTGAACAACCTGGGCAATGTCCATGCTCCTCTTAGGTGTTTCATATTTTCCTATCTGAACATCCACTATGGTTTATACCTTTTGCTTAGAGTTTATCTACCTATCTATCTATCTATCTATCTATCTATCTATTCTATACTATTTTATATATATATAATAATAAGATATATAATCTTAGTTACCTTTTATTGAAGTACTTGACTAAAGTTCATTAGACATACACTATGCTGTAAAAAGAGAGAAAAATGAAATAATTTTATAAAGAAATGACAGACTGAATTACTAATAAAAGTTAAACAGAGAATATATAAAATTAATGTATGTTATATTCTAAAACTCTGTGAAAAACTTGGTTTATTGTCCTGTAAAACGTGAAAAACAGAACCATAAAAGGCCAGTCGATTTTGAGTTACTGAAGGGCAAGATAACCTTAACATAAATATAACCTAGTGAGTGATCAAGATGAGATTTTAGTACATCTGTATAATTTTCTTTGTAATGCTGATGTAGCATTCCAACATACACACACACACACACACACATATATGTGTGACTCTAGAGAACCCTGATTAATACAATATATGTATACTTAGCTACAAAATATGTTTTGTTGTGTTTTTGTTTTGTTTTGTGTTTATCTTTAATTTTTTTTTGCTAAAGGGAGCTGGTAGGTAATCAGTTCATTGTAGGAAATAAAGCATTATTTATAAAGCCATGTCCAGAGACAGAACAATTTTAAATAATTGGCACTGTTTACATCAGTCAATCATTAATACTACTGAATAATGTATAAGTAGATCAATTAAAGCTTAAATGAAGTAGTTATTTGCAAATAAAATGAAATTCTGTTTTAGTCAGAAGGAGCCAAATATCTGGAAATGATCATTCTAAGTGTCCAAATCCCCCATATTATATGGAGAATGAAATGCACCTAGAATAATTCCTCTAATATGCCAAATGTGATGGCCTGAAAAGCAAACTGAACATTCCCATAACATACCTCTGTGGCTGTATATTTTGCCTTTGTGTATTTCACTTACAACAGTTTGAATGTCTGTTGAACATGTGCAGACTTTTTACTTTTGGCACCATTTCATAAACAATGCATATTACAACAACATATAAAACTTTTACATTGAGTTAGGTATTATCAGTAATGTAGAGATTATTTAAAATTTAGGCAGACACTATAGGTTATATGTAAAAACTACACTATTTTACAAAGAAACTTGAAGATCCAAGGATAGTGACACTTGGGGCCACACTGGAGCAAATGCCTCATGGAATTAGGAAATATCACATATTGCATGTCATTTGGTGGAGGTGACTGAAGATGCTTGGTGTTTACATATTTTAGGTAGTCATCACACCAAGGCAGTTTCAACCACGGTGATGTGAACTGTCTTGGGGATAACGATTTTCTTGGTTACTTTTCCATAAATTTTGTGAATTGTCAAAAATGGCTGTTCAAAACAACCCAGCATGAATTCCTTTAGTTGAGTCATCACATTGTGGGGTTATATTACTAAAATTTTCAAACTCAGAAAGTAAAGTGTTCTTGGTAAAATTACTGATTAACTAATAGTTATTAAACTCACATAACAACTTTATAACCCAGACTACACAGTCATAACACATAATGAGTACATAACCCAGAAGTACCACCTTACTAATGAGAATCTTTTTTCAGTGATTAGATCTTTAATAAAGAGAGTAAGCTATTTTCTACTTTTAGTACTCCTTGTAGCAAACTAGAGTGTTCAGTGTGGTGTTTCTTTGGTGCTATTTTAAAAAGGAAAACCTGCTCTAGATGGAACATTCTGTGAAAAATTATTTGTGAATTAATGGTGAACTTGAGACATCAAGTCCCCTAAATCAATGAAAAGTGGAGGTGTTAGAAAGAAGAGGGTCTCCTTTCCCTAGCCCACATTTACTATTCTGTGTGATAAGTGACATTATATCTCCTTGAATTCTTAGCTGTTTGCTATTGTCCTGTGTTTCTTTCCCCTTTCTCAGTTAACCCACTTCTCTAATGTATTTAATGTTTTGATTTTCATGAGGCTCCAGTATTTATGGCTTTACTTTGTACAACTGAATCTAACAGGAGTCTGACAAGCTCTATCAGACCCATGTACCATCTTTCCTGAAGAACTGATATTTGTGATCATAATCCTGCTCTCCCTAGATAAGCCTACTCATCCTTATTTGAAAACTGCAACAATAAACATGGCTTCACATTTCTCATTGTCTTGTCTTATGTTATCTTGGCAATTAACCTCTTTACATCATGTAACTTGATGCACGCTTTCTAGTGAAGTTTGGATGTCTAAAACTGGATTGTAGATTATGTTTTCATATTATAAAATGAAGTTAACTCCATTTGAAAGAGTATCAGTTGCTTGACTTGGACAGTTTACTCTCTTTTAAACATGCTTTATTCTATCTTTTTATGTTATATCCCAATACCAGTTTCACCTCTCTCCCCTCCCCCAAATCTCCCTCTGTGACTTCCCTTCCCCTCAACATCCACCTCCTTTTTGCCTCCCCTCAGAAAAGAGGAGAATTCCAATGGACATCAACCAAACACTGCATATCAAGCTAGGAATAAGACCAGGTACATAACATCAAAGCTATATGGCAACCCAGTAGGGGGAAAAGGATTCCACAGGTAGGCAAAGGCTTCATGGACAGTCCCCATTCCTACTGCCAAGATTCTTAACAATAACAACCTACTCAGTCATAACATACATTTAGAGTAACTAGGTCATATCCCTACAGGCTCCCTGACCTCTGTGAGCACTCTTAAGTGTAGGACAGTTGATTCTGTGGTCCACGATCTTGTGTTCTCTTGGTGTCTCTGACTTTTCTAGTTCCTCCATTCCTTCCTCTGCCTACTTTAAGGACTCTTCAAGATTCTTCTCGCGTTTGGCTATGGAATTCTGCAACTGATTCCATCAGTTGCTGGATGAAGTATCTCTGGTCTCTTTGATAACAACTCTGCTAGGTTCAGGTCCCAAAACACTCTGCAGGCAAAACAAACTATAAATCAAAGGTTTTGTGGCTAGGCTCCTGACTGCAAGCATAACAGAGTATCATTAATAGTGTCAGGGATTGGTACTTGCTCATGAGACGGGTCTCAAGTTATGCTGGTTAATGGTTGTCCATTCCTTCATTCTCTGCTTCATCTTTGTCCCTGAATTTCTTTTAGACAGGATAAATTTGGAGTAGAAAGTTTTGTGGGTGAGTCAGTATCCTTATCCCACCACTGTAGTTCCTAACTGGCTAAAGGAGGTGGACTCTTCAGGTTCCGTATCCTCACTGGAGCCTAGCATAGCTGTTCTCTAAGAGGTGCTGTCATTTAATTTACAGATAATATCCACTTATAAGTGAGTATGCACCATGGTTGTCTTTCTTGGTCTGCGTTGCTTTATGACCGAGTATGTGGTCATTTTTTGAGAGTGTTCCATGAGATTCTAAGAAAAAGGTGTATTGTTTTGTGTTTGGATGCAATGTTCTGTTAGGTCCATTTGATTCATTATGTTTATTATCTCCATTATTTCTCTGTTTAGTTTTTGCCTGGATGATCTGTCCATTGGTAAGAGTAGGGTATTAAAGGCTTCCACTGTTAATGTATTAGGTTCCATATGTGATTTAAGCTTTAATAATGTTACATTTGTAAATATTGGTCCCTTCCCATTTGGAGCATAGATGTTCAGAATTCAGACATTATCTTTCTTTTCTGGTCCACTCTATTTGGTGTCTGTAAGTTTCTTGTACCTTTATAGGCATTTCCTTACTTAACTTTTCTTAACTTAAGTTAAGAAAATTTTCTTCTATAATCTTGTTAAATATATTTTCTAGCTTTTTGAGTTGGGATTCTTCTTCTATTCCTATTTTTTCTTAGATCAGATCTTTTCACAGTATTCCAAATATTCTGGATGTTTTGTGATAGGAAAATCAGGTTCTTAATCTATGACTTTTGATCTCTTTGGAGGACAAAAGACTGTTTTACAGGAATTGCTTAAGACTACTAAAAAACACATATATTTGCAATATTATTCAACACAGTAACAACACTACAATTATAACATAGCAATGAAATTAGTTTTATGTTTGGAGATCACAATAACATGAGGGACTGTATTAAAATATCACAGAATTAAGAAAGTTGAGAACCACTATTTTGGACTATGCTGTGAGATGTTATGAGAAATTACTCAAGAACAGTCTCATGGCTACCCTGAAAAGTTTTCTGCTTAAATGCCATATATAAATTGTTCAAACAGAGCTTAAAACTTATTGTTATTAGTTTCAAAGCCACTGTTTAATTTCTTTTGTATTATTATGTCTTTGTTCTTGTTAATCATAGATATCGTGGTCAAAGGAGGCATTGTTAGTTTAGGTGATAAGAAAGACCTTAGTAATAAGTTCAATCAATCTTTAGGATAAAGTATGTCCAAAATAATTCTATACATACTGCTTTTCCTAGAATTCAAACAATTTAGAATAGCAGATTTTACAGAATTCTCAAATTTCTTAAGGACATATTTTTCATCATTTCTGAAGATGAATCATATTTTTCCATATTGAATTTTATAGCATACTCTAGACATTTTAAATATGCATGTGTCTGAGTATGTATGTTCATATAATGACACTTACCTAACTGGTAATCTAGCTATTCAAGAAAATGGAGACATTATAAAAACAAAGAGAATATATAAGATAAAATATTCTATGGCGACTGGTGAAGTATGGACCTTCCAAGAGTGGAGAGTGGTGAGTTACTCTGAGATTGAGTTCCCAAGATCTCCACTGTCAGGCCATGGAGTAGATTATCATTCTTAATTTATGATTAAAATAATAATGCTAAAAAATCACACCTGCCTCTCTTCTTCCTACTTTTGCCCAAGTAACTGAATAGCCTTGTGTAAATAACTCTGTCCTGCCAGGAATTTTTAGGGTGATTATACAATTTTTCTTAGGCAAATTCATCTTTGAATTTTCTTTTATTTTCATTTCTGCAGCAAACTGGGAAACATTCAATCTTATCAACCACTACATGGATATGTGAAGTAAAATTTGCAGGATTTCTCACCAACTAAATCTACCTTAGGCAAAAAGAATGATTCATGGAATTAGACCACTTACATAAACCCTTGTAAAATCTGCTAGAACAATGATAGGTTGTGACATGAAATGTTTTTCTTTTCCCCTTGGTTACATTCTTGGGGTCAGGTGAATTTAAATTTTCAAACAAGTTGCCAAAGAGGCCATTCTTTAGGTTTTTTCCTCTTTGGTTTGCTTGTGTTGGCTCTTCCTGCTGAACTGTCCAGCTATATCTCACCTTGATGACCCAGTGCTTTCAGCTAGTGTCACAAAAGCAGCCTAAATCCTTATCCTCCCATACCTTAAATTATTGGAGTAAAGAACTGAATAAACAGTGCTTTGCTTAGCTTGCATTTCTGCCCCTTAACTCCAAAAAGAAGAAAGAGAGAGAGAAAGAGAAAGAAAGAAAAAGAAAGAAGAGAAAAAAAGAAAGAAAGAAAAAGAAAAAAAGAAAGAAAAAGAAAGAAAGAAAGAAAGAAAGAAAGAAAGAAAGAAAGAAAGAAAGAAAGAAAGAGAAAATAGGATTAATACCACCAATACATGTGAAGATGTGAAGTGTATTTTGAGAGGAGTTATTTCTGTCATAGGTAGCCCTGCACTTCAAAGTACAGAGGAGGTCACGTAGCCTGGTAGCCAGGATAATTTCCTCTCCCCTTATATGGTCATTTCTTCAAGTACCTGAAATTCTTCCTTATGCAAATGAAGTATCCCCAGCATCCTGGCTTAGGCTAATATCATCCCAGAAATCACTATCTACCCCCAGAAGTTTAAGTAGTCTTTGTTTCCCCCATCAAATGTGAGATGTTATGAGAAATAGCACTGAAGCTATTTCCCAAGTGTCTGTTCTCACTTGAGACTTGTTCACAACTCCCTGAGGTCTCTTCCACTCCCAGTCATTCCTGCCTCACTTCCCCACTGAGGACCCACTGGTCACAATAGCTGGTCAGCCATGCTGTAATGGGCCAGCAAGCAGAGCCTGAATTGCAAGTTTTCTACCAATAGTAGTCCGAAAACACCAGCATTTTAAAAGTTTGTAAATATTAAATGACTTTTATAATAGTACAATATCATAATCATTGTTCTGTTTCATTATTTGACAATGATACCAATATTATATTATGCCTAATTTGTAATATGTCTTTACTGTAGTTTTTTACCTGTGGAAAATAAAACAACCTAGAAGGCACAATACTGTTAGACATCTTTATTTTGGTTTTAGATACCTAATATATGTCAAATGATAAAATGCAAAGAATTTTACAGTTTTGTATCTGTTTTGTGACCAGTTGTTTATTCTAGTGTTTTGGGGCCATAGAAAAACAACATAGCATAGTTTTGTAGGTGTTGAACATCAAAGCTGATTCCTCCCTTAGACAGGAAGTGAGGAAAAGGAGACCATAGGTCTGTAATATAGAAGTTACATTCTGCAATGATGTAATATCTCATACTAGATTCCATATCTTCTAGTTTCTAGTGCCTTCTAGTACTATCATGATGGTGACTGGAAATTTGACATGTGTACTTTTAGGAGGCATTTAATGTCTAAACCTTCAGATGATGTTAAAGCTACATATTGTACTATATAAAATCAAGGATAACCTAGACTTTAGACATTCACAATGGGACCTGGAATATATCTTTTCTGGTAAAAGAAGTATTTATTTGCTTGTTTGTTTGTCTGTTTATTAATATTTTGAATCTCTTTATAGAAATTTATTAGGCAAGAAATAACAATTGTCTGTTGACCTACTATATTTGTGTCTCAAATTTGAACTTTTTGTCTATGATAGAAATTCCCTTGAATTGAAAGAGTTTTTATTGCCTCCTTTGAAGAGCTGTCTTTCTCTTTTGTGAAATCCCTCTTATTTAGGAAGAAATAATGAACACACAGAAGTCTGAAAACATTCTAGGACACAGAACCACTAATTACAGCTTTCCTAGGCACAGGATGTGGGATGGCGCTGTAGCAATTAGCAAAGACATTTCCTCTCTGCCCCTCTATTCCATTGCTCTTCTGTACCTCAGTGTACTCCACTGATTCCTCAATAATAAATGATTGATAGTATTTTAATGTCCCATTAATTAAATCTAGTCTATATCCTCTATGTGCTTTATTATTTGACACCTTATTTTATTGATTAACTATTACTCATCCTTTAAAATGTAACTGGTAAATCACTATTACTGCAACACCTCCTATCTCTCTGATCTGAGTAAACCTTGCATTCTCTCTTGCAATGCTGATATCAATTTGCTATATTGTGCCCTGATCAAGCTACATGTCTTTATATCAAACCTTTTAGAGTACATAACCTCTATCTTATTCTTTTGTTAAATCAATTAGTAAAAGTGCCTCTCAGATAAAATTTTAATGTGCTAATGTTTCTGAATAAATTACTTGTTATTGAATATATTAATTACAGGATGAAAAGATTTGATTTCATGTGGCACTTCCAAGTTTTGTTAGGAGCTGCTTAGTAAATGCCTTAAAAAAGGATTAGGAATTGCAGTTAAAATGAAGCTCCTCATCCCAGCATCATTCTCTAGTAAATCCACCATGTTTCTGAGTTGGAGCTTGTGAAATATCAACTAATACGTCTGCCACTCAAACACTTGGGCTACTCACACAATAAGATATCAGATATCTCCTATCACTAAAATATAAAGAACTTCCCTAATTACTTCTCAAGAAAAAATAGGCTTCACTACTATGTGTCTATTCATCATACAATATTTGCAAGAAATTGTATATAAGTATATATACATATATATAATGCATATGCATGCTACATACTATGCTATAAATACATGTTCACTGATTATGCTTTTGGGATGGTCAGAATATTATATTTCATCCTCCACTGTTGACATTCAAGGCCTATTTTAGTAATCAGTAACTATTTAGATTCTGATTTATGAACCAGTTTATACTAAGGAAAGAGACAAAAGACCTAGGTAGAAGGAGGCCTTCTATGGTGTTTTCTTACATATGTATGTAAGAAACTGGACATAAAATTCATGAATTCCAAATTAGAATATAACACAAAATATACAATGATTCTTATGTAGTTTTATTTGGTTTTCAGTTTTCTTACTAATAAACTGAGATTGATTTTATACTTCCTGAGAAAAATTTTGGTGTCCCAATTACCTACTTTTTAATCTATTTTTAAATGGTTCTGAATTTTAAATATTACTGTTTGATCCATTCATTTATTTAATGTGTAGAATGTAGAAAAAACAAGAGAGAAGAATATCATTGTTGTTGCACAAATTATATTAGGTTGTATAGCCGTTCTACCTTTATTCTTCAACAGCATACTTCTAATATCCTTTTTTAACTGGTGATAAATTGAAATGGCAAAAAAATGTATTAGAATTTTTTCCTAAACATTTAAGTGTTCTGTTTTCTACATAATAGGATACCTTTTTATATAAAACTGAAATAGAGTTTTAAACCGGCTTCATTATGAACATACTATAAAATGTAAGTACATCTGCCCTGAATGTATTATAATATCTAAGTGGGTTTTTATGTGTTTGCAGTAGAGCCTAAATGTTTTCCACAATTTGAAACGTGTGTATGAGCATATTCATAAACCTGTCATTTGCATATGATACATAATGTTGGTGGAATATCCTGAAGGTGCTCACAATTAAGAAAGTAAGGGATAGAATTCTTATGTGATTATGCTTACAGTGCACTGCATGCATACATGAGCACAAGCGCAGATATATGTATGCACGTGAGCACACACACACACACACACACACACACACACACACACACACTAAAGTATGGAAAAACATAAACAACTCTGGTTTGAAACAGCATCAGTATCTGTAACTTGATCTTCACTAGCTATGTTTTTATTTATTGATTGTAACTGGAAATTATGTTTTTATGATTGTTGAAGCCTTCAAATAATATTATTAGGAGACTTTTTAACTTTCAGTATACAGCTTTCAATTGGGGATGGAAAACTCCAGGTCATTGTGACTCTTTCTATTATTCTTAACTGAATTTTCTAGGACTATGGTGGAAAAGAATGCCTATCCTACCACATAGAATGACTGCAACATTATGGAATGGTAGGAATAGCATTGCATAGTATAGCATATGGTGCATTCACCACACAGCCATGTGCTAGTTATAATGGTAGTCTACTATAATTTCATGTAGCAACAAAGAATTGGAAACATGGATGAAACCAGAAACTTTGTTTCTTAATCTCTCTCCTACCCCAATGATTACTCTCTATATATGAATAGTATTTCTTGAAAACAAATGTAGAGTAACAGCAAGGCAACTTGTATGTTGTTTATAAAATATAATGTGGTATGTATATTGTGTTGCTAGATTTGTTGTTTCACCAAAGTTTACTATAAAATGATCAATCTTTAAGAATGGTGTCAAATATTGATAACTGTCATTCAACTAACTTACTTAACATTGTTAAAATTCAGGGAAAAAATAGTTAAAGATGTACAGGTTGCTATGTTGTGAAACATTGTTATAAAACTGTCACAGTAAACACAGACTCCAAATAGTCTTCAAATTGCAGTTTATCCACACAATCTATCCTGACTTCAGTGAGAATGAAGAGCTAAAAATTAGTTTTTAAATCATGCACTATGTCATGTCTGAGTTGTTGGATACAGTCAAGGCTCTCTAGGAAACACGTTAATAAATTCAATGGACATTATTCATCTGGGAATTTTGAAACAGGAAAAAATATGAAGGGTTCCAGGGTCACAGATGCAGCTTACACATTCTTAGGAGATACAGTGTTTTTTATTTCTGCTCTGCAATTTGGCAGTAAGTTTAGCCTGTGTCAATCATTTCACCCTTGCCATTGAGGGTAGACTCTTCAGAGAACAGCTGAAGAACTCACAGAGGAGGAAAGTAAGTAGTGTTCTCAAGCTACTGGGAAAGGAGAAATAAATATCCCCGTGGATGTGCAGCAAGGAGTTGAAATAATATATACAACATGTATATATTATTGGAATGAAAAGAGCCAGGTTTCTGCCCCCATCATGACTAGATTGTGCATTTAGAACTTGTTTCTACTTATAGAAGAAAATGTATAGGAAGAAGATGACCATGGGTTGCCAGTTCTTTCCTGAGGCTCAATTTCTTTTCTTCAAGTAGATATATCTTTAATTTTTGGAGGATTGTCACTTCATTTTTTTACCTCTTAATTTTAAAATATGTTAACTCAGAATGGTATAAATAATAATAATAATAGTAGTAGTAGTAGTAGTAGTAGTAGTAATAAAAATAATAAATCCTCTTCACTCAGTTTCCTCAGTTTTAATATATTTCCAAAACAAGCATTCTAATGGCTACCTAGTTTGTTTTCCAGGACATACCCACCCCTCTCTTTATATGAACAAAATTGTATGAATAGAGATTTCTTTATTCTGAAACGTAATAAATGAGTAACACATTCTCTAAAGTACAAAAACACAATGTCCAAGTTTTGCAAAAACTTTTGGTGTAAACATGATGCTTGAAGGAATACTGTTTAGATATTTTAGCAAACCCCATCTGAACAATGTGCCATGGCTAGTGGTTCAGGGCTAGTTTTGAGAGCATTTCAAACCACAGAAAACATAAGGATGAAAAGAACAATGTTCTGCTGACAACTTGATAGATACTGATTGCATTTACTTAGATTTTCCTGATGTAGAAGCTTTAGTTATATCTTATCTGTCATTTTCAAGAACACAGTCAATGCAGTTATCGCATACAGAACGCTTCTAAGAACTTGACAGTGATGAACAACAGAATTATTCTCTCAGCTGGAGGTCAACATGCAGAAGAATGCAAATTGACCCATCCTTATCTCCTTGCACTAAGCTCAATTCTAAGTGGATCAAAGATCTCCACATAAAACCAGACACACTGAAACTAATAGAAGGGAAACTAGGGAAGAACCTTGAACATATGGGCACAGGGGAGAATTTCCTGAACAGAACTCCAATAGCTTATACTCTAAGATCAAGAATAGACAAATGGGACCTCATTAAATTACAAAGTTTTTGCAAGGCAAAAGACACCGTCAAAAAGACAAAGCGGCAACCAACTAACTGGGAAATGATCTTTACCAACCTTACATCTGACAGAGGGCTAATATCCAAGATATACAAAGAACTCAAGAAGTTAAACTCCAGAGAGGCAAGTAACCCTATTAAAAAATGGGGTACAGAGCTACACAAAGAGTTCTCACCTGAAGAATATCTAATGGCTGAGAAGCACCTAAAGAGATGTTCATCATCCTTAGTCATTAGGGAAATGCAAATCAAAACAACCCTGAGATTCCATCTCACACCAGTCAGGATGGCTAAGATCAAAAACACAGGAGACAGCAGTTGTTGGCGAGGATGTGGAGAAAGAGGAACACTCCTCCACTGCTGGTGGAATTGCAGGCTGGTACAACCACTCTGGAAAGCAGAATTATTCTCTCAATGATCAATTTGTTGAGTGTATATATCACATTAAGGCTAATTTGTTTGGAGTAATTAAAAGGATTAGTAACAGAAAACGGAATGAATCAATAGAATAGAGTTAAAACATCAAATATAATTCAGGAAAAGTGGCAATCAGTGACATTCATTTGCATGCAGAATGCTTATTAATGTACATAAACAGGGTAGGTTCTTGGAAATGCCTTTCTATTTCCTGACTTTGAGTGTTTGTTCACGTGTTCTACATCACTTACAATTTGCTGTAAAGATCATTAATTGTAATTCTGAAGACCTTCCATGCTCAACAGCAGGGAAAAAATACCTTGCATTTATGTGTTATTTACAATGTTTCTTTCCATAGTTTTTGAGTTGATTCTTAGCTTCATATTGTACTCACATATAAAAATGATCCAGCATGGTTTTTCACTGTATACAGCTCAGCAAGGACCATATAGAGATGGGATGTGTCAGTTGAAAACATAGGATTCAAAAAGAAAATAAAAAAAAATTAAAAAAAGAAAACATGGGATTCATTTTCATTATTACTAGGTACAAAAACTGAAATAGCATAGAAGACCCCAGTACAGGTTTCAACAGTGAGTCAACTGTGGGATAATTTAGAGAACTTGCCAATCTAATCTAAAGATATCTATGTGAAAATGAAGTTTGAGGGCAAGAAAAGGTCAATGAATTAGAAGGAAAAATAAAGGAATTTGTGACTGTTTGCTCTTGTGGTCTAGTTATGAATGGAAACATAAAATGGTGTTCTTGTACATAGTTTATAATTTGTTCTCCTCAGCCTGGAAACTGCCCAGTGACTCACATCAATTTATATGATGGTTTAGAATTTATTGGGCTTTGAATAGACACAGTACACCAATGACTTGCTCCTGTGTCCCTTGGGTGCCTGTCTCCTTGAGATCAGAAGTGGTATCTGCACTCAATCTCAAAGGAAGCACATGCTAGCCTCCCAAACAGATGCTAGTTCAATTTTCTGATTACTCAGATTCTTCTGGGTAAAGGTAGAATCTCTGGAAAACATGAGAGTAATGTTTGCTGCATGTTAAGTGTTTAATCAATAAATGTGTAAATAAGAATTATTATATGACAAATATAAGAGGGCTATATTTTCTGAGTGGTAAGGTAGTTGTGCATTGGAAATCTGCAAAGATTTGCCACTAAACTTGAGTTCCAGTTAGGGTCCACAGGCATTAGCTGATACCACACTTTCAGCTGTTAGTACAAAATTGACACATTACTGATGGTTCATCCTTGCTGGGAAGGCTAATTGTAGGAACTAATTTATTGAGAAAAACTTCATTGTGCAGAAATAAAATACTGGGCTGAGTTTATAAGACTAGAAATCAGAAGCCTGGATGTCCAGGGAACAGGATAGATATCATTAAACCCTGATATATTCATTTGTTTTCCTTTGGTCATTAAGGAGCACTGTGCTTTCGACTTAGCTTCCCAATAACCCATCACAAGAAAATAAAATCCTTAGAGAATCAGATGGACTACAAGACAGTAATATGAGTTTTCTAAGTATAAGGTACAGAGGAACTATCTCTGTAAATCAGCGTGCCGCAGCACACAGAGCTGAATGCACACTGTCAATGCTCACTCTTTTCTCTAGAAGTAGCACTTTTTATCATTATATGAATTTATTGCCAACAAGCTATGCCACAGCTTCAGAAACTGAACTCCCATATTTATCCATAGAAGAACATGGTGATAATCTCCATCCTGTCTTCAAAGATATATTATATGTAGCTTTCTACAAAAGGGAAGAAATGTATTACTTTTTCTATGCTAGTTAAGCTTGGATCTTCCTGGTCTATAAAATGTCAGAGGCTGTGAATTGTACTGAAATCTGCACATGGTTCTGAGCTGATTCTTCTGTACACTGGGGATTTGGCTTCGAAGACAACATTCTTTTTCTGCTTGGGTGCCCAGCCTGCATTTCTCATAACTTCACAAATAAAATCTTGCACTAGAGTCATGAAGAATGGCATTTTAGAGATAGGAATGCAGAACAGACAGTAATAGTTTTAACCAGACTCCTAAACACTCCTAATGCTTTTCTCCCACCTCTCATTATGATTGTATAAAATTTGAAAATATATTCTTCAAAGTAAAAATTCTATTGTCTAATAACAAAAGGGAAATAAAACATGCTATTTCAAACTGTTGTCCTATAAAGTTGGGACTGCAAAGAGAGCTCAGAGACAGAACACATGCCTAGCAATCAAGAGTTCAAATCCTCCAGGATACAGAAATGGAATAATCTGTAGCATCAGAGAAATATGTCATCTTCTTTGCAGACTTACATATAGAGAGCCCAACATTGTGGATATATTTTAATTGTGAAATAAGTGTTGCATATGATAGATAATCTTTTAAAAATGATATATGCAATAAAAATATCATAACACTTAATTGTAGCCTTCTTTCTATAAATAAAATTAGACAACTTTCTAACCAATTTTAAATACCCATAAAAATGAATAAAAATATTAAATATTTTATTTTAAAGGTTATACATCAGGCCACTCAAGGCTTAGTTAGAAGGAGACAGACATGAGATGGCAATTGCAAAGGCTTTGTCTTTGGCTCTGTAAGAACTTTCATATTTCTGTACAGAATTGGTTTACTGTGAATTATTCAGTTAGTTAAATGGAGAGTGTAGCTTAGTAGGTAAGTTGATTGAAATTGGGAGGAAGCAAAAGAAGAAGAGAGGGAGGAATGAATGCTGGAGGGCTGGGAAGAAAGAGTGAGAGGAAATCCTTTAATCTATTGCTGGAAACTCAGGCACATATTTGGTATGCTTATGCATAAATGAATATATGGTAAAATTGTACAGGATTAGTAAAGATCTACTGGAGAGCTAAAAGTAAATGATCTCTATCATTACCCAGGACAAAACATATAAAATATGTCCAGAGAGAGAAGACCTTCATAAATGCTGAAAACTTGCCTCAGAGATCAGATGAAGACCTCTCTTCAGGACACCGTCTTTGAATAAGGCATGCTTCTTGTGAACCTAGAAATTGTAAAGGAACTCAACAGGGACTCTATCATTGCCATAGCCCAGTATTCCCTTAAGAACGCAGAGGAAGGAAAGAGAACACACAGAAAGGGTTACAACCTATGAATGCCAGAATTGAAAAGAAACAGTCAAACATGACCCACTGCAAGGAGAAAAATGAAGAGACTCAGAACTAATAAATAATTGATTCCATTAATATGTGAGGACATTTAAGTTGATGCTTTAGAATTTAAGAAAATAAAAGCAGGAAGATCAGTTGAAATTATACAAAAAAATACAAAGAAGAATTTCTAGAACTAAAATTTAAATATATAAAATGAAAATACTGATCAAGAGAAATATAAGCCAGAGAAGATGCTGTAGAAAAGATAAGTGGTTTACCTGAATAAGTGACATTAGAATTTGAATACATTAAATCACAAAGTGATAAGTTGTTGAAGACAATACGGGATTAGTACACTAAGCTTTTAGTATAAGTATCTTTCTTGAAAATAATTTTTGTGAATAAATAAAAATAGTTACATATTGGAAAAAAGTATGGTATTTTTTTATTTTGTACTTAAGGAAACTCACAGTCCAAAGAGAAAGAGGTACACAGCTCAGTTTGGAGTAAAAGTAGAAAGTACCTGTGTAAACCATACTTAAGAGGAAACAACATGGCTATTGGCTGCTTAGAGGTCATCACAGACATGAGATTGAGCACAAAGTTATTCCTGCACAATGGCTAGAATGGGCCCAGTGAAGATTGCTGTCATTTGTGAACAGCTGGAATCCTCAAATATCATCATCACCTACAAGACAGCTACAGTTTTTCCCACTGCACCAAAGAAACTTTTTGAAAGACTTTTCTCTGATCAATTGCCATAGAAATTAAAAAGATGCATCCTCATAAAACCTTGAATATTAAGTGTTTCTGTTAGCTTTCTCTATAATTTTCATAAACCAGAATGAATGTACATCTTCATCAATTGGTAAATGGATATAATATTGGATATAATATTACAACATGAATTGCTATATATGATAGCAATAGTTAGACTATTAATAAATACAACAACCTTGTTAAAAACACTAATCATGGTGAGTAATAAAAGAAGCAATATAAAAGAAAAGATATTGCCACCAGCACACAAACTATATTGGTATATTCAAGCAGGATCCTGCATTTGTTTTTGTGCCTGTCCTTATGCTACTCTCTTGTGACTGTCTCCCAGTAACTCACGTGAAGAAAATATGATACAGTGGCTATATGAGGGCAGAAGAAACAGAGAAGTCATACTGCTTTAAAATTATTAAAATAGTAATTCTATTTTATGATAATTGTTCTTCAGTAAATTTGACAGAAATAAATTTAAATAGTTGTCATAACTGTCAATGAATTGTACATTCTCATTCAGAAATAGTTAAATATACACCTTTTATGCTATATGATAAAAATACTCTTTGTATCTAACAAATATGTATAAATACAAACATATAATTTATAGTATATAAATATAAATTGTTTTTAATTTTTATTATACAATATATATGAAGAGAGAGAGAGAGAGAGAGAGAGAGAGAGAAAGAGAGATATTTTTTTCTACATAGCCTTGTCTGTCCTGGAACTCATTGTGTGTCACTATGTTAACCTAGCTGGCCTCAATCTCATAGAGATCTACCTGCCTCTTTCTCCTCAGTACTGAGACTAAGAACAAGTTGTATGCCACCAGATAAATACTTTTATATTGAGCTTTGCCTGAATTTTTCAATTTTTTTATCATTCTTTAGAATAAACTTTCTATTCAGAGAATTAAGAGAAATATTAAATTTATATTCCACTTATCTTATTCTTAACTAAAACTTATGTGAGAATTAGTGGTTCACACATTACTTATACCCTGATTTTCTCTTTTCAATATCAGCCTCTCAACTTAGGGTTCTGTTTTGAAAGGCAACTGATTTACTCCCACAAAGTACAATTGCTTTCTCCAGTCCCCACTAGGAAGTCTTGTCCTTGTATGTGAATTTAACAGTTTAACTGTGCCTATGTGTTAGACATCACATGAAAGTAGTGACATGCAAATGACTTGAGTTATACAAATGCACCAAAGTGGAATGAAAACTAGTATAGAAGACTAGCCAGGAAAACTTAGTGCTTTTGAAAAGCTCATTTGTTCTATTTTAACCTTGCTTCTTAGAAGCCCATTTGCCTAAAACTTAGAGAAAGCTAGTGATCTCCATGGTACCTTGAATCATCTGGGAAGAAAACAATGTAAAGGGAGAATTTGCCTCACTTAAGATAATGCTGCTCTCAGAGCCATTGAGGACTCCACAAAGTTTCCTTTTGAAAGATGATGCTGCAGTTGGACTGAGCAATGTGCATTCCGAGCATTCCTAACAGTATGGCTCTAAGCCATTCTCTGGATACCCTCTGCAGCAGCAATATAGAGGTTTTACATAGAGTTTAAAAGACCTTAGGAACAATTCACATCCAGTTTGCAAGGTTTCCATAGAGTACTGTTGTCCAGGTTTTTCATCTTTGCATATTCAGGGAAATGAATGAATATTTTATTTAAGAATCCAAACTTTGGTTAAGGCTTTCCCAGTGATAGAATACATGTCCACACCCTGGGTTTAATCCCCAGCAATACACATGCACTTGCTTGCAAACACAGACACACACACACACACACACACACATACAAACACACACATACACACACAAACACACACACACACACCTCTTTTTTCTTAAAAGCTACATAGTATTAAGTTCAAATCTAACAAACAAAAAGCCAAATAAATGTGATCATGTTGCCCTTAAAACATTATTATTTTTAAATTAAATTCTGCTACTTGCAGGGATTATATGGCTGAAAATAGCAGGAGTAAGAATTACTTAAAAATGAATATTCTGGGAGAAAAACAATCTACTAGACAGTGTAGTGACAATGGAATTATTGGAGAGGAGGGAAGAAAGGAAATACTGCTTGAACAATGAAATCAGCTAGCAATCCTTTGCAAGTGATTATGACAGCTCTCCTTTTAACAAAGTAAGTCTCTACTTTAGAGAAGCAACAGATTAGTAGTAATTATTTATAAAGACATTTTTTTCTGAGAATTTGTGTTAAGTTTTTAAAATTTACTGCATCTCTGTTCTAGTCCACTACTGATAAATAGGTGGAATCTCCTGCATTTTGAGACAGCATAATTATTTTCTTAAATTCAGTCAGTAATTTAGCAATAGTTTAGCCACAGATTACAAATATACAAATATAAAAGTGAAGACAACATAAATAATTATGATTTTTTTAATAAATTGGTTTGTGTTTCAGAGCAATCATGGAAGAGTTAGTATTTAAAGTAAAATCAGGACAAAACAGAAGAATTGTGTAGATAGCACTGAAGAGACAAGATTGCTATTGGTCAGAACATTGTCACCCTAAGGGCAGCTCGGTCCTGATGGGTAAGAAGAATGTTATAGCATGAGGGTGGCTGGATCTTCGATAATCACGAGACTGGATGCCTGGTAAAAGGATTGAAACATTTAAAACATGGCACAGGGTCATGGGAAAGTCATGAGAAGGATACAGTGACTTTCTGTACATTTTATACTAGAGCACTGGATGCTTGGTTTGAATGAATGTTACACGAGAAAGTGAGAAAGTTCTTTCTGTGATGGTCTCAGTCTGTTGGTTGTTTCACTTGCATATCAATGATAGAAAAAATAATGTATTTAAAGGTCATTAATAACTGAATTTCTACAGAGGGAAAAAACAAATCAAAGATGAGATACCTTTGAGGTGTAAATGCTGGTTTAGTTCTCTTTTCAGCTTTCAAATGGACCAGATAGTGAGTCAATACAAAAGAAAACCAGTATTTTCCCCAAGGTTCGTCAGATATTAGTTCTAAAACTTAAAGCAAGTTTGATCTCATAACCAATCCTCTATTTTGATACCACTGTATGAATTTGCCTCTAGTACACAGTTCTTGCTCAAAGTCTCCAAATTCTTGGAGCAAAATTAGCTTAATGTTAATTCAATTGTTTTGGAAGGGTCCAGCAACAAAGTACTCCTCATTACGAGAAACATGATCATGTAAAAGTATATCTCTGCCATACTTTACTTTTTTTGAATTATAAGGAACATCATCTAAGAAGTGGTTGAAAGAGTACAAGGTTTTAAATGCAATTAATACTTTACTCGATAATGGGAAATGCATGTGTCCTACTAAAATTACATTTCTTTTTCTATTCAAGGTTTTACATAAGATTGCAGTTACAGAAAGGAAAACACTGTACATTTGTCCTGTCAGGGTTAGAAGGAAGAGCTACATGGGGGATATGCACATAGAATCTTCTGGATCAAATGACATCAGGAATAATAAGAAATTTCCTTCAGGATAAAGTAGTGAAAAAGGAGAAATGGTTAGGCAGATAGGACCTTTCAATGCAGTTGTCATAAAGTGAAACAGTCTTATTTCACTGTGCAAGTAACAGAAGTAGGAAAGAACACTTTTAAAACATTATTACTGACTCCTCCGATGCATAAATTTTATAACTCTGAAGACTTGCTTTCCAGTTAATCTGTGTGCTGTTAAGTCAGAAGGAAGCTCAAAAATGTTGTCTTCTCAGAGCACAATGAAAGTAAAACACCTTTTAACTAGATTATTGTTACAGTTTTTAGAAAGAAAAGAAATCAATATATGTCAGTAATGGCCCAGTTCATATTTTATAGTTGTTCTGAAAGAAGCTTTTAGGATCTCCTGCTGAAGGGGAAAGCTTCAGAATACAAACCCATGCAGTTAACAAAATTACAAGAATCCTGTCCAATTGGAAAAACGTTCATCTAGGCAGAGGTCATTAGGTTCTTCATTTTATCATTTGCTTCTATGATAGATACAGGCTGTGCACTGTCAAGTTCAAATGGTTCTACAGGAACCATGCAGAAACTACATGTGATTCCAGATGTCTGCATTCACGGAATGTTGGTAGTGAGGGCAGAGAGGTACATTTCTTTACATGCAATGATGTTTGTGACCAGGAAGACTTCATTTCTGAGCACCTCATTCACATGGCTTTTCTTGCAAACATCCCTAGCAATTCAGTGATGCATTGTGGCAGTTCTCCTGGATGATTACTTAAGGGCCTCTGTGAAATAGTGGCCTCAACCCTCTCTTGTCACCTCAAGACACATCACTTCTCTCTGTTTTGATAACACCTGATTTGGGTCACGTATAGCTGAAGGCATAAGAGACTGATATGGAATGAAAATCTATTTAAGAAACAATTGCATATTCATGTATACATGTATTTCTGCACGTGTTTGAGTATGTAACTTTCTTCTGGCTGTTATTTAGTTATTTGAAATGCTGTAATTAAGTGAGTGTAATTTTATATAGTTTGTGTTTTGATCAAGATATGCAATACGGGTGGTGGTGGCATACGCCTTTAATCCCAGCACTTGGGAGGCAGAGGCAGGAGGATTTCTGAGTTCGAGGCCAGCCTGATCTACAAAGTGAGTTCCAGGACAGCCAAGGCTACACAGAGAAACCCTGTCTCGAAAAACCAAAAAAAAAAAAAAAAAACAAAAAAAAAAAAAAAAAAAAAAAACCAAGATATGCAGAAATGTTCATGATTTAAGGAAATTATTTTTTTTTATTTTCTTTAAAAGTAATCCACATTTAGTTGAGTATGGTCATACTCATCAACAATAAAAGTATTTGTCAAGCTGATATTGGAAGATTTTAAGGTTGAGAATAGCCAGAACTTATCTAAACAACAAAATAAGCATTCATTTTGATATAGATTGTACATATAAAAGACAAAATATATTGGGGCAGGGCATTGTGTAATTTTACAAGTTAAACGCAAGAAAGCACATGCAAGCATGTGAAGCAGATCATTATCCTCATAACCTCCTCCCATACATCTTCTCAGTCCCTGGTCTATTTAACTCAATTAACTTAGGTCATGTCTCCTAATACCATATACTAATTTCTCTTCTGTGGTTACTTTGTATGAATTGAATCATGAAGTATATATTCTTTTTCTGCTTATCTTGTTTTAATCTAATATGTGTTTTGAAAAGTGATGTCCAATGGAGAACTTACTTTGTACCCTTTAGTTTGTGTTTTGATACATTCATTGAAAAATTCCCTTTGGGAAAGTTTTAGAACTTTATATAATCCCAAGCTATCCAAGGTATTTCAGTTTTCTTATATTTTCAACAAAACTAGGCAGTTGGCTTTGTTATTTTAAACAGTATGTTCTACAAAACACAGTAGCATCAATTTCTTCACATTTACTATTAGTACAAACAATTTGTTAGAATATTTTGAAGTATGACACAGTATTTCATTAATAATTTGCAATAATTCAAGAATGTTGTTGATTTAATGACTTTTCTTTTGAAATGGTTACTAAATATATTCTTCATGTCAGGCAATGGGCAATTCTCTGGATATGAAGGAAACAATGCACAAAGTAAAATTGTTGTCCCTCATTGAATCAAATATTTTTTTCTAAGCTCCACCAAACACTGTTATTTTTTATTCTTATAATGATATATATTCCTTGTGCTAGAATAATCTTCTAGATTCTAGTTTCTCATGAGGCTTAAATGCAAAGGAAAAAAATCATCTTGAGTCCCTTATGTGATCATCCTCAGTGTACATGATATTAAATTTAGTATGGCAAGTCTGAGAATTACACAAGTCAAAGCCTAATATATTCTAGGATGAACATCCTAGAATTAACTTTGGCTTGTCCATCTTCTCTCCTTTCTGCCTTCCTCAAGAAGGCAAAACGGTTAATCCATTAAGAGTCCAGAAAGATTAAAATAGCATTCATTAATGTCATCTTTACCGCACAGAGAAGATGAAAGGCACAGTTCTGATTGATGTTCTCTGGAGTTATGGTGACTCAGTGTTGAATGGGTTACATGATGATCCTCTAGGGTTGAGAGAGTGAGAGCTCCAGTAGTCTTTACTGAAGGAAGCACATCAGCCAGAAACTCTTATGTCTACTATTCTTGCAGCAGAGAACAGAATTGATTCCAGCATAGTCGATGCCTCAGCAAATGAATGAGGCCGAAATTGCAACAGATAATCAGGTCATTCCTATCATCTATTTCTGTCATATCATGATTTCCCCAGTCTAGTATGCTTCAGGTGCATGTTAATTTATATTCAAAATTGGTAGCCCAAGTTTTACTGCTTTATCACTGATTTCTCTTAGGGCAAACTAAAAGAAATCTTAGCAGCTTTTTAAACCAGACACACTTTGCTTTGGAGGTTGCCTGTCAATATCTCATCAGAACTCATTGATAATTAGAAGATTTTGTCCAACCATGACCTATTTTGTTGGAAAATATTAAATAGGAGAATATTGGAACAAGGTGAAGAGTACCAAGGCCAGATAAAGTCAACATTAGGCAGGCATTCTTTTTTTTATTTTTGCTCGTGTTTTTCCATGATTAAAATATTCCCCCAAAATTGTGTTATATATTGTATATGCATATGTATGTTTATACATATATATGGATACTTTGCATAAATGCACAAGCAAGAAAACATTCAAAATTTATATTAATTTATATACTTTTATATGCTTGACTGTTATATAAATTCACAAGTCAGGAAAATTTTTATACTTCAAAAGAAATTACATTAAAAGGTAATGTTAAATTGTTCTTAACTAATAACAGGCCATTTTAGGAAGTAGATTAACAGACTTGAATCATGAGCTGTTATGTGCTGTTACCAAGATTAGCACATTTATAATGGGTCTAAATGTCTCCTTTTGTCACTTAGACTTAGTCAAGAGATTATATAATAACTTCATTTTTTTTTCTTTTGAGATAACACAAATTTTACTTCAACATCAGATCCACCTGCCTCAGCCTCCCAAGAACAATTTTATGTCCAAAGGATAGCTTGAAATCCCATTTATCTTCATATTTAATATATCCTTTAAAATGAAGAAATCATTTGTCTTTTGAGTCAACAGAGGCACACAGACATTAATAATTGATCAAATATTTTCACATAGTGTAGAAATTAAAGCTAAGTACTGCCATGTTTTTCTTAGCAGAGAAAAAATCCTTCCGTTTCTCTTTTTGATGTATCAGTACTCCTACTCCAGCGCTCAGTGCAGTGTTCTCCATTATTGCCTTAGTGCCCATCAGTAGATGGATATGTGGAGAGAGTCTGATATGCTCTGTGCACACACACACACACACACACACACACACACACACACACACACACACACACGTTTTCTTATTTGATATATCTATACTACCATTAAGCCTCTAAAATGAAAAAAAAACTGCATCTCTAATATTCTTTCCACACATAAGGCATGGAGAACACTGAGAAAGAGTGGGTGGAATTAATATAAGAACCAGAGGATTAGAGAACTTACATGAGACTGTGTCTCCTAGGAATGTCAGAATCTAGACCTATAAATTCTCTAACTGACTGAGAATGTCTTGAACAAGGATACATGTGATAGGTGTGCCAAAAACTATTGTACATTAAAAAGTGCCAGAAAAAATAAACTATTAAACTTAGTACCACTTGTGATTAAGTTGTATGTTTTAAAGCAGAACTTCTACTATTTACTTTCATGGTAACCCTTGTGGATGCATGCAGTGAATGCGTGGACCCCAGTGAGCTTCTCTGAGGAAACATAGTTAGAAAGGAAAGAATTAATAATGAGGAAAATTCAGAATTGATAAGGGTCCAGAAATGGTACTCACATATTAATGGCAACCAACAGTATTGTTATTGGAGGTAAGACTCATTCAACAAGACAGAAATCATGCCTGGGACCAGAAACCTGGCTTATTTCCCATGGCTAATGATGTCTTGAATCTTACAAAAGCATCATCTATTACTACCATTTGGCTAGACCAGAGTAATTTCTTACTATATTATAAATTTTATCCTTATACATATAGACATGTGTATCACCTTTCATCAAAGAAGGTTCTTTTTACAACACATAAAAACCATCCTAAAAAAAAAACCAAAACTGGACACAAACAGGGATCAAGGAATCATAAGGACCCTAGTCTTAGAAGACATATCTATAGCCTGCCTCCTGCATGTTTGGCTCAGGCAACACTGTAGGATAGAAAGCAGAAGATTGCAAAACAATACCTCAAATACCAGCAAATACAGAAGATCTGAGCAATGACATCATCAATAAGACATACTAAAGCAGAAGGGCTAACATCTCAACTAACATACCTGGTGACTGCGAAGACTTAGCTTCTCCCAGGGATAAGGTCTGTAATGTATTTTCCACTATACAGTAAGTGGTCAGCCCTAAAACCATATACACATAAGCAACAAAATCAGATTCAATAAGCTCTGTTTATATGTTTATGCATACATATACATAAGTATGTGAGAGTAATAACAATCAGGGAGAAAGAGACTAACAATTTGAACAGGAAAAATTGAAAGAGTTAGGGGTATAGGATGACTTGAGAGAGGCTGAGGAGAGGAAAGGAAAATGGGAAAAATGATATAAATATATTTTAAGTGAATATGTATAAAAATAAAATCAAACATAAATTGATGGAAGGGCTATAGAAACGAATTTTGTTAAGAATACTTGCTGTTCTAGAGGAGGATCCAAGAACAGCTCACAACATTCTTATCAGGCAGGACACAGCCTCCTGTAATTTCACCACGGAGGGGACCCAGCCCCTTCTCTGCCTTCACAGATATCTACATGCATGTGGCACACATACATGCACACAGGTCCCAACAGATAAAAATATATTGAAAGAACACAATATTTTTTAAAAAATTATAGGTGGGGAGTTCATTTTTAAAGTAATTTAACACATAGGAGCATAAAAATGCTGCCTAATACTGCAATGCCAGAAAATGGTTTTATATATATGCAAAGTTAAAACCATCTTCTGAAACTTTTATTATTTTGATGGCAAGAGAATTCAAAATCTTTTCTTTATCATTTTGATTTTATATTTTGGTTGTGCTTGAAACATCATCTCCCTACACATCCCAAAAATCCTCCTTTCTGGTTCCCTGAATACTAGTGTCAGCTACTATAACAACTTCACACACACACACACACACACACACACACACACACACACACACACACCACAGGATGTTACTTTATCTATAATTACCGCATACTGAATTTCTTTCTTCTAACTAGAAGGGGCTTGCTTTAGTGATTATCTGGGATATATTCAAATTTAAATCCAGCTAAAGTTCTTTTTCTTTGAAAACAATTTTCATTCTAAAACAAAATGTTTTTAAATTGAATATTTAAAATTAAGAATATGTATATACACTTCAAGAATTGTGTTATAAAATGAAATAGCTTAAAAGTAATTCTAAGACAATATGTCTATGTTCAAATATTCCAAAGCAATCTGCATCAGAGAATATATGTAAGATGCTACTCATTTGCTTTTTATTCTATGGTATATGAATTAAAAGTATTAAAATTAGAAATAGTATTATTTCAGTTGTGGGCTTATGGAAATCCCAATTCATAGTTCCTAATTTTTCACATCATGTCTTCTTGACACAATATCAGCAGCATCACTGTCTTATAGTTACATATTTAAACATGCTAAGTTCACAGCAGTGCATTGTGTTTCTAGAACATCTCTTTCTTCCACCATTGCATGTGGTTCTTATGGGATTATTTTATATGCATGTTGGTTATTCATGCTGGTACATCCCTAATCTATCCCCTAGAAATTGCTTTAATTACTCAGCTGAGGACCAAAAAAGAGTGAATAATAGTCCTTTCTAAATATGGTGTGAAGTAGAAAATATAATGGTAGTTATAAAGTTCTAGAAGCTTTTCACTCAAACAAAAGAAATAAATTCAGAGATTTATTTTATAGCATATGACTATAGTGAACAATGTATTATCTTCTTGAAAACAGCTAAGAAAGAGGATTTAAAACACCATGTCCAAAAAATGATATTATGTGATATAATGCATATGTAAACTAAATTTGTCCTTTCATAGGCACAGGGGAGAATTTCCTGAACAGAACTCCAATAGCTTATACTCTAAGATCAAGAATAGACAAATGGGACCTCATTAAATTACAAAGTTTTTGCAAGGCAAAAGACACCGTCAAAAAGACAAAGCGGCAACCAACTAACTGGGAAATGATCTTTACCAACCTTACATCCGACAGAGGGCTAATATCCAAGATATACAAAGAACTCAAGAAGTTAAACTCCAGAGAGGCAAGTAACCCTATTAAAAAATGGGGTACAGAGCTCCACAAAGAGTTCTCACCTGAAGAATATCTAATGGCTGAGAAGCACCTAAAGAGATGTTCATCATCCTTAGTCATTAGGGAAATGCAAATCAAAACAACCCTGAGATTCCATCTCACACCAGTCAGGATGGCTAAGATCAAAAACACAGGAGACAGCAGTTGTTGGCGAGGATGTGGAGAAAGAGGAACACTCCTCCACTGCTGGTGGAATTGCAGGCTGGTACAACCACTCTGGAAAGCAGTCTGGCGGCTCCTCAGAAAACTGGGCATGACACTTCCGGAGGATCCGGCTATACCACTCCTGGGCATATACCCAGAGACTTTACCTGCATGCAATAAGGACACATGCTCCACTATATTCATAGCAGCCTTATTTATAATAGCCAGAAGCTGGAAAGAACCCAGATGTCCCTCAACGGAGGAATGGATTCAGAAGATGTGGTATATTTACACAATGGAATACTACTCTGCAATTAAAAACAATGAATTCACGAAATTCCTAGGCAAATGGTCAGAACTTGAAAATATCATCCTTAGTGAGGTAACCCAATCACAAAAGATCACACATGGTATGAAGTCACTGATAAGGGGATATTGACCCAGAATCTCAGAATACCCTAGACACAATCAGCATATCAATAGATTTCTAAAAAGATGGAAGGAGAGACCCCTGGTCCTGGAAAGACTGGATGTAGGGGAACGCCAGGACAGAGTAATGAGAGGGGGTTGAACGGAGAAAAGAGGGAGGGAAGGGGGCTTATGGGACTTTCGGGGAGGGAGGAAACGGGAAAGGGGAAGTGATTTGGAATGTAAATTAAAAAAATAAAATTAAATTAAATTAAAAAAAAAAAAATATATTCATCTCAAAACTATGCTCTGTTTGTTAACATATTTGCTATTTATCTTTTAAGATTTATTTTTATTTTATATGTATTAGTGTTTTGCCTACCTCTGTCAGGATTCACTGGATTTCCTCGTCTGTTGTTATGCTCCTTTCTTCATCTCTAATTCTATTAATTTTTATCTTCTCTATCTTTAAGGGCATACCAATCTTATCAATTTTCTCAAAGAGCAGACTTTTCATTTCATTGGTTTGATTTTTTATTATTTTATTTTATCACTTTTTATTATTATTATTTTATTACTATTATTTTATCAATTTTATCCTTGTGTTTTGTTATTTCTAGCACTCTATTCCTTTTGAGTGTTAGTTCTTTTTGTTCTAGAGCATTCTGGTGTACTTTAAGCTGTTAATATGAGATTGATGCAATTTTTTTAAGTACGCACCTAATGCTATGTATTTTACTCTAAGAATTTTCATCAATGTGTTACATAGGCTTGAGTACGTTATCTTTTGTTTTCATTCAATTCCAAAGTTTTTTTCTTAATTTTTGTCTTATCTTTACATTTTGTAGTACATTCTTTAGGCTCTGTGACTTTCTAAAATTTCAGTTGTTTCTGATATGCAGTTTTTATTCATGGTTGTGAAATACAACCAGCTGTTATTTCAGATTTTTTTTGTACCTGTATAGACATGGTTTTTGCTGAAACGTGGTCAATTTTTAAAGAAAGTTCCATGAGCTACTAAGAAGAGGCATATTATTTTGCATTTGAGCGAAAGGTTCTGCAATTATATGCTCTAGGGTCATTTGATTTGAGACTATATTTAACAACAGAATTTCTCTGGTTAGGTTTTTTGTTGTTGTTTTGATTTGTTTGTATTTTGTTTGTTTGTTTGTTTTGGCCTGAATGGCACACATTGTATATATATTCAAGTCACTCTAGGTTTATTTGTGTGAAAAAATATGTAACTTAAGCTGTAGTAGTGTTTCCTTTCATTATCTTAGTACCCTTTTGTTTGGTACTGAGATTTATAGAATTAAAATATCCACTTGATGAGTTTTTATTTGTTTTTTTTTTTTATGATTTTTAATGGCGCTCCCTAGCTCTTCTGATAGGTTTGGTTTGATGTCCATTTTGTTATCTGTAAACTGGTTACACTGACTTCCTTCTTGGATCCATTTGCTTGGAGCCATTCTTTCTTCCCTTCTTTTACCCTAAGAGCATGCCTACCCTTGACAGTAAGCTGTAGTTTTTGGATACAGCAGAAAGTCAGAGCCTGTTGCTGAATCCAATCTGTTAGGTGTCCTGTTGACAGATAGTTGAGACTATCGATGTTGAAAACAGTCATCAAATCCCGACACTATTGTGGATGCCAAGAAATGCTTGCTGAAAGGAACCTGATATGGCTGTCTCCTGAGAGGCACTGCCAGAGTCTTACAAATACAAAGGCAGATGTTCTCAGCCAACCATTGAACTGAGTGTGGGGTCCCCAATGGAGATGTTAAGTGAAAGGATTAAAGGAGCTGAAGGGGTTTGCAACCTCATAGGAAGAAAACCAATATCAACCAACCAGAACCCCAGAGATCCCAGGGACTAAGCCATCTACCAAGGAGTACACATGGCTCCAGCTGCCTATGTAGCAGAGGATTGCCTTGTCAGGCATCAATGGGAGGAGAGGTCCTTGGTCCCATGAAGACTTGATAAATGCCCCAGTGTAGGAGAATAGAAGGCAGGGAGGTGGAAGTTGGGTGGGTGGCAGAACGCCCTCATAGAAGCAGAGAGATAGAGAATGGGATAGGGGCTTTCTGAGAGGTGGGAAAACTTAGAAAGGGGTTAACATTTGAACTGAAAATAAAGAATATATCCAATAAAAAATGAAATATATGTCCTGACCAAATTAAAAAGAAAGTTATCAATAAACTTTTTGTTGTTTCCTATTAATTTGTGAGTATTGTGTGGGTCCCCCCCCAAATTTTGGGTTTTCTGGTCTTGGACTATATTTTCTTTACCCCAACCCCCAAGGAAGGTAACCTTAAATCTTTTTCAGATGGAAATTTTCTTCTAATTCCTTCTGTAGAAGCTTAAATTTCATTTTTATCCTTGGAATGTTTTTGTATAATGCTTGAAAGGTGTGCTGAGTATAGTTGTCTGAGTCTGCATTTCTAGTCTCTTATCACTTATTACTATAATACATCCTTTTAGGATTTTCTGGGTTTTATAGTCTCCATTTTGAAGACTGGTGTTATGGCAATGGCTCTGCTTTTATATGTTACTTGGTCTTTTCCCCTTGCAACTTTTAATATTATTTCTTTGTTCTGCAAGTTTATTGCTTTGACTATTAAGTGTCGTGGTAAATTTCTTTTCTTTTCCAGGTTTTTAGGTGTTCTGTATGCTTCTGATACTATGAAAGCATCTCCTTCTTTAGTTTAAGAAATTCTTCCTTTATGATTTCATTGAAAATGCTTTCTGTACCTTTGACTTGGTTTCCTCTCCTGCCTCCATTTTTATTTTCATAGATTTGGGCTTTTCATAGTATTGCAGATTTTCTGTGCCTGAATTTATTATATTAACATTTTACTTGGTTAAGATATCTATTTCTTCTACTTCAATGCCTGAGATTATTTCTTTCATCTCTTGTACTCTGTTGGTTAAGCTTACTTCTGGGATTTTTGTTTAACTTTCTACATTTTTTATTTCCAGTTTTATCTCAGTTTGATTTTCTTCAGTGGTTTTATTTTTACTTTCATTGAATTGTTTTTATCATTTCATTTTACTCTTTGTGTTTTCATAGACTTCATTAAAATATTTACTCTTACCCTTTCTAAAGTCCTTGAACATATTCATAATAACATTTTAAGTCCTTGTCTTTTGCTTCAACCAAATTGCATTTTTCTTGGTCTATTGTAGTAGAATTGCTGGGATTTGAGTGAGAAATATTGTTTTACATGTTAATGATTTTGTTTTTGTGCTGATGTCTTAGCATGTGGGTTTAAGATAATTGTGATTCTAGATGCTGATATCTGGTCTTATATTTGTTGGCTGGGTGTTCTGTTCCTTGGCTTCTTTTGCTCTCCCTGAATCTTGGGGATGTGTTGCCTGGTATGGAACACTTATGAGGTCCTGCAAGATGTAGTCACTAGAGGTCAAGAATATAAAGTGTGTCTATGTGAGTACCAAATATCTGAATCTTCAAAATCATTAGTCATCAGGGAAATGCAAATCAAAACAACCCTGAGATTCCACCTCACACCAGTCAGAATGGCTAAGATCAAAAACTCAGAAAAAAGCAGATGCTGGAGAGGATGTGGAGAAAGAGGAACACTCCTCCACTGATGATGGGATTGCAGGCTGGTACAACCACTCTGGAAATCTATTTGCCAGTTCCTCAGATAACTGGACATATTATTAACTGAGGACCCAGCTATACCACTCCTGGGCATATACCCAGAAGATGCTCCAACATGTAATAAGGTTGCATGCTCCACTATGTTCATAGAAGCCTTACTTTTAATAGCCAGAAGCTGGAAAGAACCCAGATGTCCCTCAACAGAGCAATGGATATAAAAAATGTGGTATATTTACACAATGGAGTACTACTCAGCTACTAAAAACAATGAATTCACGAACTTCATAGACAAATGGATGGAACCTGAAAATACCATCCTTAGTGAGGTAACCCAGTCATAAAAGAACACACATGGTATGCACTCATTGATAAGCAGATATTAGCCCAGAAGCTTAGAATACCCAAGATATAATTCATAGACCACATGAAGCTCAAGAAGAAGGAAGACCAAAGTGTGGGTGCTTCAGTTCTTATTAGAAGGGGTAACAAAATACCCATGGGAAGAGATACAGAGACAAAGCATGGAGCAGAGACTGAAGGAAAGGCCATCCAGAGACTGCCCTACCTGGGGATCCATTCCGTATACAGTTACTAAACCCAAACGCTATTGTGTATGCCAACAAGTGCTTTCTGATAGGAGCCTGATATATCTGTCTCTGGAGAGGATCTGCCAGTGTCTGACAAATACAGAAGTGGATGTTCACAGCCATCCTTTGGACTGAACACAGGGTCCTCAAAGGAGGAGCTAGAGAAAGGACTGAAGGAGCTGAATGGGTTTGCAGCCCATAGGAAGAAAAACAATATGAACCAATCAGTACACCCAGATCACCCAGGGACTAAACCACCAACCAAAGAGTACACACGGAGGGACCTATGGCTCCAGCCGCCTATGTAGCAGAGGATGGCCTTGTTGGACATCAATGAGAGAAGAGGCCCTTGGTCCTCTGAAGGGTAGTTGCCCCAGTGTAGGGGAATGCCCCAACATGGAAGAAGAATTGAGTGGGATGGTGAGCAGGGGAGGGAGCATGGGATAGGGGCTTTTTGGAGAGGAAATGAGGAAAGGGGATTACATTTGAAATGTAAATAAAGAAAATATCTAATTAAAAAGAAAATAAATAAAATTAAAAAAAACAAAGGATTAGAAATAAGCTAGACATGGGGGCTGAGAGAGTCAGAAAGGAAGAGATCCAGATCTGCAAAGTCTCTAGGCAGGGTGGGAGTCCCTGGAAGCAGTCTGCTATAAGACTGGGTGTTAAACTGAAGAGATTGTGTTAGAGAACAAGAAGAATATTAGGAATCCCCTACTAGAGTTCATGTCCAGTGCTGCTCCTTGGATCTCAGGCAGAGTGTTTCTAGGTATCAGTGTATGATAAAAAGGAATGTGTATGTGCTAGAAGAGGAAAATTAGAAGATAATTGGGAAGAAGAAAAGTTGGGCTTACCACAGAGTATAGGGTAGTCCCCAGGGAACAAAGGTAGAATGATAGATAACACAGTTCCCTACAACTAGTCTTCTACCAGGCTGGGATGGGATTAGGGAATGTGCATGGAATACAGGAAAAAGAGAAAAGATCTTCTACCTGATATCTGGCCAAATATGATAACTACATTCCCAGGCATAGAAATTCTTTAGCTATGGTTGACACAATGGAGTCAGAATGGCTAGAAAGGGCACAGAAAGAGGAAGTTGGGTCAGCTGAAGTGTTTAGTTGAGATTCTAGGGAATAAAGGTAGAGAGGGAAGACAAACCACTTCAAGTGGGCTGCTGTAGGAGTGGGGATGAGCCTGGAAAATTTGGATTGGAGGACATGAAGTAGAGTACAGTTTGCCAACAGGACTCCCAGGCCAGTGAGGCTTATGGATCCCTAGGTAGAGTGCCTCCAGGTATTGACTGTTCACATAAAGGGTTGGGATGAGGGAGAGAAGCTGGGTTGTAGTGAGGTTTGGCAACAGTCTGAGAAGAGAGGCAGAAAAAGAGGACAGGCCCCTGCAGGTACGCTGCTAAGGGCTGGAGTCAAAGAAACCAGTATTAACCAGTTCCACAATGTTTCTGAAACTTACTAATTACTTACATATTTTCAAAAATTTAGTATTTTTTATTTGTTCACAAATGAATAATTTTGTTCTTAGTCCAATTTAAGGGAAAAAATAGCTAACATAATTCCTCTGGAACTTAGAATTAAAAAACAAAACTGTTTTATTTAATGAAATATATGTCACTCAAAATTTTACCAAATTCTGCTTTGAACATCTTAAAATCTTCACTGCATATTCCAAATTGATTTGCTCTAAATGATTCCATTTTATTCCTCCTAAGGCAAATCAAGAACTTTTGTAAACATATTTATATGATATATTCCCATTAGTACTTTGTTTATTAAATCTAAGAATGCTTCTTAGAACTCAATGATGAATTATGTAATTTGATAAAAAAATTATGTAATTTGATAAAAAAAAATTATTATATCAATAATCCCATTATGCTTGCTGGTTTTATAGCTGAGTTGATGATATGTGTGGTTTTTGTCTCTGTAATGCTGAGATATGAAAAGCTGACCATAGGTTCTTATAGAAGCATCAGTTAAGTACACATGTGTCTCTTTCCTTCCATGATATGCTTGGGGAATGGAAGACATGTGTCTTAGTTAGGGTTGTACTGCTATGAACAGACATCATGACCAATCCAGCTCTTATAAGGACAACATTTATTTGGGGCTGCTTGCACGTTCAGAGGTTCATTCCAGTATCATCCAGGCAGGAACATGGTATTGTTCAGGAAGGCATGATGCAGGGGGAGCTGAGAGTTGTACATCTTCATCTGAAGGCTGCTAGTTGAATTCTGGCTTCCAGACAGCTAGGATGAGAGTATTAAAGCCCATGGCCACAGTGACACACATACTCCACAAGGCCGCACCTTCTCCAACAAGTCACACCTACTCCAACAAGGCCACACCTACTAATAGGGCCACTCCCTGGGCCAACCATATATAAACCATCACAATATGATTTAATCATAACCATAATTATGTTTCATGTTTCATATCTAGGAATATGTAGACAGTTTCTCATACTAAGACAAATACTCCAGAATAAAATGAGAATTTCCCTCTTTAAACTATACTTGCTGCAAGGTAAAATAAAACAGACTGAATAACTTTGTATGGTTACACTATACTAATAATGCTATGATGCTTACTTTGATTCTTCTCAGTTTTTTCTTGATAATGAAGTCCCATAGAGTGTTCTGTAAGATAGACATCATTCATTTTCTGTACAACGAAATATCTGTTACAAGTATTACAGTCATTTGAAATATGCCTATTAAAATGTTAGACTTAGGAAACCTCCCTGATGTTTTAGTTTAAGAGATTGTCACTGATCCAGGTTGTCAGAAGACAGGATATATTAGAATATCCTCTAAGCTTTAGTATCTTATTTGGAAAAACTGCCTAGATTCATGCCGTAGACCTGATCAATACAAAGGGAGCTGTTGAGAGTAGTTCAGTCCCAGTGTCTTTAATCCTAGCACTTGGAAGACAGAGCAGAGGCAGGCAGAGTTCCAGAGCAGCCCAGTCTACAGAGCAAGTTCCAAGACTGCCAAAGCTCTGCAGAAAGACCCTGTCTCAAAATCAAACAAAGAAACAAACAAAAAAAAAGGAGAGAAAATGGGAGAAGCAGCTGTGAAACACCTCTGAACCAAATTAGAAACATTGAAATCATAGAAAAAAATCCTGTTATTTTACCAAATGAAAATGTAATTTTATTTAATTGTTATCTGAGCTGGAAGAGATGGAAGAGCTGGGTCAAATCAATGGATGGCCGATGCTACTGGAGGACTGGAAACATTTCCCTAACAGACAAGGCAACCAATACTTTAGGATTTGAGGTCCAGAGATCTTTGTAGCTTGTCCTAAGCTTTGCTATTATAGCCTGAGTACCCACAGGTACCATATAAATTGATGGCCATAGCTGCAATTCAATAAAAACAGTCGGTTAGATTTGGCTAAAAACAGCCTTTTGTCCATCCCCAAGCAATCTCAGTGGAGGAATTCCCGATTCCACTGGGGCAGTGAGAACTGCTCTGGGAAAGTATGAGGCTGAGATAGGTTAGAACTGAGTTAGGTTGGTACTTTAAAACCCCTCTGTTCCTGGGTATTGTGGTACGAAAGCTCACAGACCTGATGACATTGATCCTATGCCATATTTATATAAAGAGGTAGATCTAATGAAGGGAAATAGTGTCAGCTGTGAGTTTGCTTGTGCTTTGTACTACTTGCCACCTGATCCTACCTGCCCTTTGGGATTGGAGGTGAGGTGGCACAAAAGTGGCACAGAGTCGATGACACAGACTCCAGGAACAGTTGAGAAATGCTGCAGCAAGCTCATCTGAACACTGCTGTAAACTGCTCTAATCCCCTTCACCCAGGCCCCATTCATCCCAAGAAAGCATCTTTTCTAAACATCAGTTCCTGATTGGCTGGCATTGTCTGCACCAGCAACCCTTGGTCTCTCAAGCAGTCCTTAATTAGGTCCTCCTGCAGTAGATGCTTTTGTGGCTGCTCTGCCATAGCATAGCGTTTACAAACATGCGGTCCCACCATCCCTGCTACACTATGAGATATATAAAATAAATGATTGGCAGACACACCAGTCTTCCAGAAGAACTGACACTCTGAGCCTGAACATAAAGTTGTCAAAAACAAAAAACATACAAGTAAAAATAATCTTAATATTTTGTTTTATTTAAACTATAATAAGTACTATCATATATTGACCATTACAAACATTGTTGAGCAACTATTTTTTATCTTACTAATACAGACCAGTATGTGTTTTACAACCACAGCTCATCTGAATTTGAACTTTCTGTTTCTAAATAATCTAGTCAACAAATATTTGCCTAAAGAGGAATGATAATGGCCAATCTCAGTGGTCAAGTTGATGGAATTTAAAAAGACCTGGAAGACTTGGCTCTGGGCACAGTTTAATAGGACTTTTTTTTTGTTAAGAGACATGGGAAGATCTTTTCAGTGTTCATGAAACCATAGCACAGGTGGGAATCCTGAATTGTGTAAAATGGAGAAAGAAGTTGAACATAAGCATCCATTGTTCTCTGCTTTCTGATTATAGTGGAGTTGTCTTTAGCTATCTCCTGTTTCTACTGTGTCAGCACCACAATGATAGACCATATCTGAACTGCAAGCCAAAATGACATTTTTCATCTTGTCTTAGGCAAACTTCCATTGCTATGAAGAAACACCAAGACCATGGCAACATATAATTGAAAATCTATGAAGGAAGACATATAATTTGACTGGCATACAGTTTTAGAGGTCTAGTCCATTATCATCATGATAGGAAGCAGGGCAGCACAGAAGCAGACGTGGTGCTAGAGAGGTAACTAAGAATTCTACATCTGGATCTGAATCTGAAAGCAGCAGAAAGAGAAAGACCCTGGGCCTAGATTGGGCCTATAAAACATTGGACTCCACCCCCAGTGACACACTTTTTCCAACAAGGCCATACCTCCTAAAACAGATACTCCCTAGTGACTAAGTATTTACATCTCTGAACCTATGGGGTCCATTATAATTCAGATCACCACACTTCCATAAGTTGTGTTGTTCAGGGTATTTTATCATAGTAACTGAAAAGAAACTATAACAAAGGCTAGAAATATAATTGTGCATTTGACACTCCTTTAAATGAGTCCTGAAATCCACTTCTTGTTTACATGCTGCCTTATTTGTTCAAAGCCTTGGGGTTTTGTTGCTGTGAATAGATATCATGACCATGGCAACTCTTATAAAGGCAAACATTTAATTGGAAGTGGCTTACAATTTCAGAGGTTTAGTCCATTATCATCATGGTGGGCAGTGTGTAGCATCAGGCAAATGTGGTGCTGGATCATCTCAGCATTCTACATTCTTTTAGTGGTGCCAAACATCAACTTCAACTGCAACTGAAGCTGCATCTTCATCAATGACCTTTCCTGACCTTTCCCAGTGCCAAGCCTCAGCTTTTCTCCATGATCCCTTCATGCCTTTTAAAACAGTCAACTTGGGTGATTCTTACTCAATACCAAGTCCAACTGCCAGCATAATATATATCTCTGGAACACAGCTTTTTTGTCCTCTCAAAAAACATTTATCCTCTCAGTGATGCTGATATCGTCGTAATCACCACTAATTTCTCAGATCCATCAAACTAGCATCAATTGCCCCAGAAACCCGTTCAATTCTTGACTCTCAATCCAGAGACACATAGCCAAAACTGCCAAAGTTCTGCTGCTTGCTGGAGCTGAAACATGGCCACCTTGTTTTACTTTATCTTCACTAGTCTTCTGTTTTCGATGATTTCCTTCACTGTCTAATCTTGCTTGTCCTGGAACTTGTTTTGTAAATTGACCCTGAATTCAAAGATCTACATACCTCTGTCTCCTATCCTGGGATTAAAGGAATATACCACCATGCCTGGAACTTGCTCTGTACTGGCCTGGCCTTGAATGCAGAGATCTGGTTGCCTCTGTCTCCTAGGATAAAAGCATGCAGCATCCACCTGTACCTGTGCTGGTCTTTAATTCCTTTTCACAAGATTTTTATAGTCCTGACCACTATGCTTCAAGATCTGGAGAAAAGTCATGCAGTGATCTAGATCAAAAGCTTGCATCATCCTACATCAAGATCTAGATCAAAGGTTTATGTCTTTTAGCTTCAAGATCTGGATCACAGGTGTGCCTTCCATTTCTGTATCATAGTTTATTCCAGGTATAGTCAAATTGCTAATGGAAAATAGCCATCACAATTCATCCCTTGTCAATTAGACAAACATTCATATATCATGTCTAAATGAAAACAGTAACCAGGACATAAGAATATCCAAGATGATATAGGAATCTCTTTTACAACTATAAAAACATAAATAATAAACTTAGCTGAATAAGATCTTATCCAAAGCTCACCATTCTTTTAATTACATTTAATAGCCTTAAACACAGGATTTAATTCCACCCTACCTACCAGTGGTTCTTTAATTTTTTATCTGTACATTTTGTAATTTTTCTTTATTATTTTTCTACATCTGATCAAAAGGCTCTTTGTAAGAGTGAACCCCAGAACAAAGTCTATGCTAGGCTATTTTGAAATTTCCTCTGCCAGTGCAATTAATCTAAGTTTCTTCACCTTAGCCTCAGGCAGACTCTTCAGACAGTGGCAAAAGCAGCTACATTCTTCATCAGAATATCACAAGAATAGTCTCTAAGCCACATACTAAAACTCTCCTTCTCTAAAATCTCTTGAGCTAGGCCCCCTCAATTCAAATCACCCTCAGCATCACTGTCTTCCATGCTTCTACTAGTATGACCCACTAAGCACCACTTAAAGCATTGAACTGTTTTCCAAATCCCCACCCAAAAGAAAAGCATAGTCAGACTTCCCACAACAATACCCTAGTCCCTGGTATCAACTTCTGCCTTAGTTTGAGTTTTAACTCTGAGAAGAGCTATCATAGTCAAGGCAACTCATAAAGGCAAACATTTAATTGGTGCTTTCTCACAGTTTCAGAGATTTAGTCCATTATCATCCTGGAAAAAAGTATCCTAGCATTTCAGTATCTACACAGGCATAGTAATGGAGGAGCCAAGAATTCTGCATCTTGATTCACATGCAGCAGAAGGAGACTGTTGTCACTGGGAACAGCTTGAGCTTGATAGCAAAACCTGTCCCCACAGTGACACACTTCCTCCAACAAGGTGATACCTCCTAATGTTGCTATTCCCTATGGGTCAAGCATTCAAACACAGGAGTCTATGAGAACCAAACCACTACCCATGTCAACATCTAAGTTATCTGATATATGAACTACAGATAAGAAATATTAATATATGTCCTAAAAGTTCTTAGCACAGTATAGGGACAGTGATCCTCCCATTACCATAAAAAATACATGCTTTCAGTGTCTCACATTATATCTCTCTTTATCTCTGATTCTCTGATTTGAGTGGAAGTAATTTTCATTATGAATATTACCATTATCAAAGTAGATGCATTCAAGGATGTTAGGAACATCCATTTCAAAGAGACATTTGACTATGGATTCTTACTGCTGATTGATTTATAGCAAAAAGGAAGTAGGCTGCCATGGTAATGCATTTCGGATATTTTTCAGCTTAAATTACATAAATGCCTGCTACCCTTTCAGTCCTTTGAAAATAGGTCAAATGTTAAACTGGTGTCCTTTACAGTTATCTATTGAAAACCTAAGATTCAGAATGGAAAATGTCATTGTTTCTCATCTTAATTTAAAGTAAAGTATAATTTTTAACCTTCCTCTGTAGCCTCATCTCCCAGATAGATAGTTCACAGTAAACGGTGTTTCAAATAAAAGCAAAGAATACACTCCTTCAGGAGACAATAAATTCAGGCCTTACCTTCAGGCATTTTGTTGCTCATTTGCCTAACACTATACCTGGTTTCACAGTTCAAACTTTTCAACTTTTTACTAACCACAGTGATTTTTTTAGGTGTTGCTTTGCTATGCAATGCACACTGCCACTTAGAATTCAGTTATGTATACATAGGAAGTCACATTGTAAAAGGCTTCATTTAGGGATAGAAAGATTTGAGGAAAAACTCAAAAGATCAAGTTCAACCCAATGGATTCTAGAGATTGAGTTAAGGTCTCTGGTTTGCAGAGTAAGCACCTTTACCACTGAGTCATCTTTCCAGTCTCTGAATAACATTTTCATATGTTTTGTTCTTCTATCTACTTTAAAAGGGAGAGTTTTGCAAAAGTAGGCATGATTTTGACTGGAAAGGTTGCTCAGTGTTTAAAAGTGACACACAGCTCTTTCAGAAAACCAGAGCTCATGTTCCAGCACTCACTTCTGAAAGGTTGCAACCACCTGTAGTAATTTAAGCTCTGACATCCATTCTGGCTTCCTACATGTGGACCATTACAGACACACATACACAAAAAAATAAAAGGATAATAGAAAATATTTTTTTAAATTGCAGTATTTACTTACTTATACATGGCTTTTAAAAATTTTATCATTTGAGGATTCCATACATGCTTAAGATGTTTTTTGTTTGCATCATACCCTCTCCCCCTCATTTCTTCCTCTGTAGCTCCTCCAATAACCCTCCACCACTTTTCCCTCTCAACCCCATGTATTCTTATTTTTAAATTCACTAAAGATCACTTAGTTCTCCAAGTATATGCAAAGGATTACGATCTACTTTTCAGAGCACAGGTATCATCTCAGGTGCAGCAATCAATTCTCAACAGCTTCTCTCCGAGGGCTAGAATAATAAGTAGTTCTTATTATTCTAACACATCCATGTTGGGATTTGGGCTAGGTTATCTGGTGAATGTCAGCAACTGTTAGTTCAAGTATGCAACAATGGTTTCTTCTCTAGCAATTACTGGTTCACTTTATAATCTACTACCTCTGGCTTTTATGATCTTTCCATCCCTCTTTTATGTTGGTCCCTGAGTCATTGGAAAAGAGGATGAGATACAGATGTCACATTTAGAGCTAGGTACTCCACAGTCTGATTTTTGTTTGTTTTTAGAAAACCAGTATTTGTTAGACATTAACAGTACAGTTGCCCATGTGACCTGAACTCACGGTTTTTATTCTCTACCTGTTGGACAGCTATGAGTTTATGCATTAATTTCCATCTATCATAACCAGTGTTCCATTGCTGTGAAGAGACACAATGATCATAAAAACTCTTCTATAAGAGAGCATTTAATTAAAACGTGCATACAGTTTTAGAGGTTTAGTCCATTATCACGAAGGGAGGAAGTTTGAGGGCAAGCAAACAGATGTGGTACGGTGCTAAAACAGTAACTAAAAGTTCTACAACCAGATCACCAAGCAGCAGAAAGAGAGAGAGAGAGAAAGAGAGAGAGAGAGAGAGAGAGAGAGAGAGAGAGAGAGAGAGAGAGAGAGAGAGAGAGAGAGAGAGAGAGAGACTGACTTCTGAGCTTAGGTAGTTAGTTAGTTTGTTAGTTAGGTTTTTTTATTATGTATTTTTTTTATTTACATTTCAAATGTTATCCCTTTTCCTAATTTCCCCTCTGAAAATGCCCTATCCCCTCCCCTTCCCCCTGCTCACTAACCCACCCACTCCTGCTTCCCTGTCCTGGCATTCCCCTACACTGGAGCAACAAGCCTTCACAGGACCAAGGGCCTCTCCTCACATTGATGTCCAACAAGGCCATTCTCTGCTACATATGCCGCTGGACTGCTACATATGTGGCTGGAGCCATGGGTCCCTCCATGTGTATTCATTGGTGGTTTGATCCCTGGGAGCTCTGGGGTACTGGTTGGTTCATATTGTTGTTCCTGCTATGGGGTTGCAAGCTCCTTCAGCTCCTTCGGTCCTTTCTCTAGCTCCTCTATTGGGGACCTTGTGCTCAGACCAGTAGTTGGCTGAGAGCATCCACCCTCTATATTTGTCAGATACTAGCAGAGCCTCTCGGGAGACAGCTACATCAGGCTCCTGTAGGCAAGCACTTGTTGACATCCACAATAGTGTGTGGGTTTAGTGACTATATATGGGATGGATCCCCACTTGGGACAGTCTCTAAATGGTCTTTCCTTCAGTCACTGCTCCTCACTTTGTCTCTGTATCTCCTCCCATGGGTGTTTTGTTCCCCCTGCTAAGAAGGACCAAATAATCCATACTTTAGTCTTTTTCCTTCTTGAGCTTTGTTTGATTTGTATATTTTATCTTGGGTATTCCAAGCTTCTGGGTTAATATCCACTTATCAGTGACTGCATAACATGTGTGTTCTTTTGTGATTGGGATACCTCACCCAGGATGATATTTTCTAGTTCCATCCATTTGCCTAAGAATTTCATGAATTCATTGTTTTTAATAGCTGAGTAGTATTCCTAAAATGTACAAAAATGTACCGCATTTTCTGTATCCATTCCTCTGTTGAGGGACATTTGGGTTCTTTCCAGCTTCTGGCTATTATAAATAAGGTTTCTATGAACATAGTGGAGCATGTGGCCTTATTACATGCTGGAGAATCTTCTGGGTATATGCCCAAGAGTGGTATAGCTGGGTCCTCAGGTAGTACTATGTCCAGTTTTCTGAGGGACTGCCAAACTGATTTCCAGAGTGATTGTACCAGCTTGCAGTTCTTAACTGAGGAATATTGAATGGCTAAGAAGCACCTAAAGAAATGTTCAACATCCTTAGTCATCAGGGAATGCAAATAAAAACAACCCTGAAATTCCACCTCACACCAGTCATAACGGCTAAGATGAAAAACACAGGTGATTGTAGGTGCTGAGAAGGATGTGGAGAAAGAGGAACACTCCTCCGCTGTTGGAATGAGCTCTTTGAAACCTCAAAGTCCACCTGAAGTGACACACTTCCCTCAGTCAGGCCACACATCCTAATCCTTTTAAAATCACACCAATACCTTGTATTCAAGTATTCAAATATATGTGCCAATGAGAACCATTCTCATTTAAATTGCAACAATATCTATTACAGAAAGTAGCCTCTTTGATGAGAGTTAGTAACATTTTACGTGTGATAATATAAATTATATCTCTCAATTATATCTAGAAAACTAAGGTGATTTTCTTGTTTGGTCCAATATTGTCCTTATATTAATGTGCTAAACTCAAGGAGTTTTAGGGTGGTTCAAAATCTCTAAAAACCCTATTTCTTAATTATTTTGCGATTACTTATTTCTTGATTCATTCAACCTATATTCACTCATTTAGCTAAAGGAATGTTTTTTGTATGTTTGTTTGTTTGTTTTAATTTTCTGTATTCTTTATTTACATTCTAAATGATTTCTCCTTTCCCAGTTTCCCCCTCCCCAAAAGTCCCATAAGCTCACTTCCCTCCCCCTGTTCCCCATTTGTCTAAGAATTTCATGAATTCATTGTTTTAAATAGCTGAGTAGAATTCCATTGTGTAAATATACATGGAAAATATCTCTGATAAATTTGAAGAAATATATAGAAAAGCACGTTAAGATTGACTATTACATGGAAAAAATATACAGATAAAATGGTAGGCATAAAAATATTCCTAAGTTGATTGAAAGTGGAATTATATTTGCATTTCCCTAATGACTAAGGATGATGAACATCTCTTTAGGTGCTTCTCAGCCATTAGATATTCTTCAGGTGAGAACTCTTTGTTTAGCTCTATACCCCATTTTTTAATAGGGTTACTTGGCTCTCTGGAGTTTAACTTCTTGAGTTCTTTGTATATATTGGATATTAGCCCTCTGTCGGATGTAGGGTTGGTAAAGATCATTTCCCAATTAGTTGGTTGCTGCTTTGTCTTTTTGACAGTGTCTTTTGCCTTGCAAAAACTTTGTAATTTAATGAGGTCCCATTTGTCAATTCTTGATCTTAGAGCATAAGCTATTGGAGTTCTATTCAGGAAATTCTCCCCTGTGCCCATATGTTCAAGGTTCTTGCCTAGTTTCCTTTCTATTAGTTTCAGTGTGTCTGGCATCTTACACCAGTCAGAATGGCTAAGATCAAAAACACAGGAGACAGCAGTTGTTGGCAAGGATGTGGAGAAAGAGAAACACTCCTCCACTGCTGGTGGGATTGCAAGCTGGTACAACCACTCTGGAAAGCAGTCTGGCGTTTCCTCAGAAAACTGGGCATGACACTCCCAGAGGATCCTGTTATACCACTCCTGGGCATATACCCAGAGGCTTCCCCTGCATGCAACAAGGACACATGCTCCACTATGTTCATAGCAGCCTTATTTATAATAGCCAGAAGCTGGAAAGAACCCAGATGTCCCTCAACAGAGGAATGGATTCAGAAGATGTGGTATATTTACACAATGGAATACTACTCTGCAATTAAAAACAATGAATTCAGGAAATTCTCCCCTGTGCCCATATGTTCAAGGTTCTTCCCTAGTTTCCCTTCTATTAGTTTCAGTGTGTCTGGTTTTATGTGGAGATCTTTGATCCACTTAGAATTGAGCTTAGTGCAAGGAGATAAGGATGGGTCAATTTGCATTCTTCTGCATGTTGACCTCCAGCTGAGCCAGCACCATTTGTTGAAAAGGCTATCTTTTTTCCACTGGATGGTTTTAGCTCCTTTGTCAAAGATCAAGTGACCATAGGAGTGTGGATTCATTTCTGGGTCTTCAATTCTGTTCCATTGATCTACATGTCTGTTACTGTACCAATACCATGCAGTTTTTAACACTATTGCTCTGTAGTACAGCTTGAGGTCCGGGATACTGATTCCCCCAGAGGTTCTTTTACTCTTGAGAATAGTTTTAGCTATTCTGGGTTTTCTGTTATTCCAGATGAATTTTTGAATTGCTCTTTCTAACTCTATGAAGAATTGAGTTGGGATTTTGATGGGGATTGCATTGAATCTGTGTATTACTTTTGGTAAGATGCTCATTTTTACTATATTAATCCTGCCAATCCATGAGCATGGCAGATTTTTCCATCTTCTGAGGTCTTCTTCAATTTCTTTCTTCAGAGACTTGAAGTTCTTGTCATACAGATCTTTCACTTGTTTGGTTAGCGTCACGCCAAGATACTTAATATGGTTTGTGGCTATCGTAAAGGGTATTATTTCTCTTACTTCTTTCTCAGCCTGCTTATCCTTTGAGTATAGGAAGGCTTCTGACTTGCTTGAGTTGATTTTATATCCGGCCACTTTGCTGAAGTCGTTTATCAGCTGTAGGAGTTCTCTGGTGGAGTTCTTTGGGTCGCTTATGTATACTATCATATCGTCTGCAAATAGTGATAGTTTGACTTCTTCCTTTCCAATTTGTATCCCTTTGACCTCTTTTTGTTGTCTAATTGCTCTAGCTAGAACTTCAAGTACTATATTGAAAAGATATGGAGAGAGAGGGCAGCCTTGTCTAGTCCCTGATTTTAGTGGGATTGCTTCCAGAATCTCAGAATACCCTAGACACAATCAGCATATCAATAGATTTCTAAAAAGATGGAAGGAGAGACCCCTGGTCCTGGAAAGACTGGATGTAGGGGAACGCCAGGACAGAGTAATGAGAGGGGGTTGAACAGAGAAAAGAGGGAGGGAAGGGGGCTTATGGGACTTTCGGGGAGGGAGGAAACGGGAAAGGGGAAGTGATTTGGAATGTAAATTAAAAAAATAAAATTAAATTAAATTAAAAAAAAAAACAATGAATTCACGAAATTCCTAGGCAAATGGTCAGAACTTGAAAATATCATCCTTAGTGAGGTAACCCAATCACAAAAGAACACACATGGTATGCAGTCACTGATAAGGGGATATTAACCCAGAATCTCAGAATACCCTAGACACAATTCGCATATCAATAGATTTCCAAGAAGATGGAAGGAGAGACCCCTGGTCCTGGAAAGACTGGATGTAGGGGAATGCCAGGACAGAGAAGCGAGAGGGGGTTGAATGGGGAAAAGAGGGAGGGAAGGGGTCTTATGGGACTTTCGGGGAGGGAGGAAACGGGAAAGGGGAAATGATTTTGAATGTAAATAAAAAAAACTTAGAAAAACAAAAAAAAGTGGAATTATAAACATTTTCTGATAAAATTGAAGATCTACAAGGAAAATATTTCTGATAGAACTCAAGAAATAAACAGAAAAACACATTAAAATTTACTATTTCATGAAAAATTATACAGATAAGATGGTAGGCACAAAAATATTCCTAAATTGATTGAAAGTAGAATTAAAAACATTTTCTGATAAAATTGAAGATTTATATGGAAATATCTCTGATAAAATTGAAAAAATTTATATAGATAAATTGGTAGGAATAAAAATATTACTAAGTTGATTGAAAGAATTTTAAACATTTTCTGATAAAATTGAAGATTTACATGGAAAATATTTATGATAAAATTAAAAAAAATATGGAAAAACATTAAAATTGAAGATTATCATGGAAAATTTTACATATAAAATGGTAGGCATAAAAATATTTCTAAGTTGATTGAAGCTTACAGTATGCAAGGAAGTACTTGTCCAGTATTAAAAAGATGGTAATTCTTTCTAGAATATCTATAGAAAGTCAAATACTTTCACATTATTATCAATGTATTATTGTAACTATAATCATAACTTCCCTGATTTGAGGTATACTTTCACTGTGATGTTACTGCAGGGAATTTTAGTATTTATAATACTTTATAAAGTATTGGAATCACTTTACCCTGTATTGTCACTGCAACTGCATGCTTCAAAAATCTGAGAGCTTTGCTTAATCCTGGAAACTAGAAATTTTTCATTGTTTTGCTTTATTTTTAAAGGATGTGTTTATTGGCAGATATATTTTTAATCTAAAATTGCACTGTATGTAAATTACATAAAAATAACTGGTCCATGTGCCACTTCTTATTTGCATTTATGAAGCAGAAAACTACATCATACCATGCTGTATTTGGCTCTCAGCTGTAGAGCTCTCTCCAGAAAACCTTTTAATCATGCCAGACCATGTGATTGTTTTGTGACACAGATGTGCAGCCACTGGAGATTAGGGCTTGTTTTAAAATTGTTATGCCGGTTGTCTCTGTGCAGATACTGTGGTGCCTTTAGAAATACAAATACAGAACTATCTAGAAATATCACCAAGTATGTTGGAATTCCATCATCTTACCACTACACAGACTTTAAAACAAGAAATACAAGCTAAAATATGTGTATCTTTATTTACTTGTCTCTGAAAAATATACACCTTCTCATTATCAGCATATTTTCAATAGGCACTTAAAAGTACAATCATTTAGTTTAATTTTTTCTTGGTTAAATTATTAGGAAAGAATAGCTATTAGGTTGCATTGATTTCTGTATAAACTCAAACTTTTCAAGGAAAATATATCTTGCTGTGTTAGAAAATATACTGGACTTCGAATGTCTCATTATTCCTCCAATGCCGTAGTTCTTAATAGTTAAATGAATCCTTGGTTAAATCACCTTATGATTTAGTTTTTATTTTCATTTTCTTTAGTAGTTTCTATTTGACATATTCCTATTCCATCACATATATGCCAATCTCCTTGAATCCTTAAGCCAATGAATGACAGATGCTAAATGAACCCAGAAGCAGTCAGGCTCCTGCCTTGACATAAGAGACATTCTAGGTGCAACAATTTTATTTATGTGCAGGGTAAGGCTAAAGCCAGGATTTACCTGAAATCACGCCTTGGCTTGGCTTTTTGCCTCATTGCTTGGCTTCTCAATCCCTACCCTCATTTCTCCGATAAATAATTTCTCTGTAAGTGTTCTGCTCATGAATTCTTATTTTAGGACATGTTTATTGAGAACATGACCTAAGATGATTTTAGGCCTTTGACTTCCTTCTACCTGAGTTTTATAGTTCTATTTTTTTTTGAAAAAATTTTCCTGCCTTTTCTTTTCTCAAGCTGCCAATGTTATTCTTGGATATTTTCAATATGACTATTTTTTTTTCTGTTGGCCTGAATAATACCTCCCAGGGACTTTTATTTTGCTATATACATCCAAGCAAACCTTGTATACAAAAAAAGACTGTGTAGCTATGAGTCAGAACTTGGGGACTTTTTTTTGTAGGCCCTTCCTCTTTCTCAGTTGGAGTTTTCTCTTTCATAGCTGTTCCTGATAAATGACTTCCAAATAAATGAGTGCTACATGAAGCAGCTAAAGAGCATGAAATGGTATAATAAAGTGCCAAATTATACAGTGCAAAGAAGACAAGAAAGCAAACACCATAATAAGATGCTAATTGTGCCATAAGCTTGGATTGACTGACACTGATTAGAGAGCAAGTACATCAAGGCCTATTCACCCTGACATCCGCTCCTCTGCCTGTCCCTCCATCATCAAGCCATTAGTGTGAATCAACACACTTTTCAACAAAAGGCCACAGACCTGATCCAGTTTGGTCAAAATTTGGGTGGAATCTAAGGTTTTAGGAACACCTGGCTACAAACTAGGTTGAGAAGTCTTGATCTTTTTTAAACATGCTCATATGTGAATGTTTTGATAGAACACTATACACTTGGCAGCATCTCTCTTCTTCTTGTGCTGTCACAAAACCAGAGGCCCTGGAGTGCGTGAGCTATTCACCCTCTGAGTTCTCTGAACTCCACTACAACATATGTAGTCTAAGGCAGTAGGAAAAACCTACAAAAATATGTGTGCTTCTAGGAGCTTCTAGGTCCATTTAATTAAAATGCCATTCAAAATATCCTTCTGGGAGTGTCACAGGGAATATACAAAATTAAGCAAGCTCCAAGAGGTGAGCTTGTAGAAGACAAATGTGTTCTACTCTGACATGAAACTTACTTGGCTTTACTAATCACTCATGTAAATTAGTCTTTCCAGCATGTCCAGTAACAGATATATGACCCAGGAAGTGGGATATATATCCTGGTACCATATCATTGGATATAAAACCTCATGTTTTATATATAAAGACTATAAATTGATGGGATAAGGAGTACTTTGACAGAATCTTTAAACAAGTCAAGTGAACAGCTGGATCTAGTGTCCTTAAGCACTTCAAAACTACATATTTACCTAGGATTATATGCTGTTTATAATGTTTTTATGTTATTAATTGTGCTTTCCTAGAGAGTCATGCTCCACAGTTCCTTTGACATAGTCCACTCTGACCTACTGCATGTTTTTCAATTAAGGCAAATTTTATTGTTCAGAAATCACTATTTACATCAATATATTTAGTGGCAGGGAATGGTGTTTTCTTGTAGACTTTTTATTTACTATGACTTAATTATGACTGAAGAGATGGTACCTGATGATGATTGTTATGAAAGTCCTATAATATATTTTACATCATATTTACAAAAAAATGTTTTGCTTATTGTTTGGAAGAGCAGTTGTATATTTTTAATAAATGTGGATTCACCTGTAAAAACATAATAATCATAAAACAATGAAAGTTATAAACTTATCTTCTAGATTTTTAACATTGTATGTGTGTGTGTGTGTGTGTGTGTGTGTGTGTGTGTGTGTGTGTGTGTGTGTGTAAACATGTGCTATAGCATGTATGTGAAATTACAAGATAACTTTTGGGATTGCATTCATTCTTTCCTTCTACCATGTGGGTCCCAGAATCTATCTCAGATCATTAGACTTGACTGCAAGTTTATTTACCAGCTAAATCTTTTTTTCTACCTCTAAATTTATACAGAATGTCATATTGTCATGCCAAAATAATGGAATCAAAGGGAATTCATTTCTTGCTGACACTGTAATAATTTGGGGAATGAAGATAAGGAAAAATCCTCTTAAGCTATTATTGATCTAAAATAAGTTTTGAAGAAATCTTCTTAAGTAGAAGGTTTATGTATCCATTATGCCTATACTGTGTGAAAATTGCATACATATATGTAACATATCTTGATCCTCACTCTTCCCTTAGTCAGAGTTGCTATTATTCACGAGGGTGTGACTCCAGCCCCTATTTACTGGTGGCTACATAGCTGAGAAAGAGTGATACTCTCTCTCCCAGCAGCTATCAACTGCCAGTGTCTCCTCAGTACTCAAGGCCCCACCACCATCCATGCTGCCATTTACCTGGCTTAACCTTGTACAAATTGCCATCTTTTAACCTTCAACTGGTTATTTATTTCATATTTTCTTTGGACATTTTAACCTCAATATCATTCTTCTCATTGAATAATGTGTTTTAATAACGGGAATTGCAATTGTTCTTTAGAACAGTACAACCTAATAATACTTTGTTATTATATCATTAATTCTTCAATGTTCCAAGATTTTCACATGCATTTATTAATTTAATTTATACTTTTCTCTAATTCTAAATATATATTGTCCATTTCAACAAGTAATATCCATCATTCCATATATATGTTTACCCTTTTGTCCCAATAATAATCTGAGAGCTAATTTCATTTTTACTTATTAAAATTAGCATCATAAACATAGAAGCATTCTTTTAAACTGTTTAATCTTAGTTTATGAGTCCAGCTCAGTTTTTTTAAACTGAAAATTCATTTGAATTGAGTAGCAGAAAAAAAATAGACAATTCTTCTGTAATCATTGCCTGTTAGCTGGAAAAAGAACACACTATTAAAGTATCTTTATAAAATGTAAAACTCTTTAAATGATAAATTTACTCTACTGCTCTGAATTGATTTGCTCCTGAAAACATGCTGAATAGTTTTTAAATAAAAGAAGGATGGGCTGGAGACTTAGGTAAGGGGAAGAGACCATCTTGGCAAAGGCAAGTTCTGGGTTCAGTCCCTAGCTCTAGAAAAAAAAAATAGTAAAGGTCACTTTCTGTACACTGGTTCTCATTCATTCAAAAGGTATAAATCATTTTTCTAATTTGACTAAAACATATTCAAATGTCTATTTAATACAGTTAGCTATTTTTTCACAATATAAAATATTTCAAACACAAATTACCTAACTGTCTAATAATTAACTTGTCGAGCCAAGGTGTTGCATATTTTGTAATAATACTAATCAGTATATACACATAAACTATATTTCAATAGTATAAAATAGGTTCTATAATGTAATTTAATAAATGCAATATTCCTTCAGATATGGAGTGCATTCAACTGTCAACCTAACAGAGTATCCCTAATTTCTAAGAGATATGGATAGATGAATGAGGTGCTGGCAGAGGCTTAGGTTCATCATATCATGAACAGCTGGTATGTCTGAAAAACACATGTATTGCACTGCTATAAATATTCTACTACCATTTGCTCCAAGGAAGAAGAGTTAGAAGAACATATTTTGTATCATAGAGGTTATACCAACTGTCAGCTTGTTCAAACAGCTTTTAACTGTTTGACTTACAGTCCTTTAGTGCTAATGAAAGAGTCCTATTTATCTAGGATGCTACTGGAGGCAAATGTGATCTTTGTCACAGTAAGATCAGGGCTACATTATTGATGGATCTGTCAGACGTCTGTCATCTGCATCGCATAAATTTGAAGAAACCAATCAAGGTAAAATTCTGTAACACCTGGACTTTTAAAAGAGACTGACATATTTTATGAATGAAGTCTAGGAAATTATATACTTTTGCAGACCTCATATGAGACAGCCAAAGACTCCATCATCTGGGAAAGCATGAGGTCTTATGTGCCTTGTTTTGACATCATTCACATCACATGGTTGACACTAAACAGATTCCCACCACTGCTCTAGCAAGCTGACCTGAGTAGTCCTCCCTACTAGCAAGCTCCCCTACACTGCTTCTGGTAGACTGATATGGCAAGTCCTTATCCAACTCATATCCTTACTGAAGACACACACACACACACACACACACACACACAGAGAGAGAGAGAGAGAGAGAGAGAGAGAGAGAGAGAGAGATTCTAATTTTCTAATTTCAATACTGTGGATTGTTTCTATCTTTACCCACACAAGTGTACTTCCTGATATAAATCTATCTGCAATCTCTGCTTATTCCAATTAATGCTACTTGACCCTAGCATACTTATTAGAAAAAAGATAAATAGACATTAAATGTTTGTGAGATTTTTGTTTATTCAGTGGATATTCTGAATATGATTCTTTTAAAAGAGTTGCTACTTGTGTTAAATATGATATCTACAGAAATCATCCAGATTCTTGGAGCAGTATCTATATGCTACCTATATGGATTAATACTTATTCATCATAATAGTAAAGTTTTGAGAAGATTCAGATTTATTTCATAATATTAAAACCAAAAAAATAATCACTTTGGAACCTATGACTCTATGAGTAAGATGAAGGGTTTTTCACTTTGACAAATATCTTTCTACTATGTGTTTTTAAACAAAATGTCTTCAAAAATGGTTACATCATAATCAAAAGAGCTTTTGTGCTTCGAAAATGTTGCCACTAGCATTGCTTTTCACGAAATTTCTTATGTACAGGTCATCTGAGGCCTTGACCAGTGCTTGGTGAGATTTCGCAGAGACTGCCATGTTTAGTTAGGACTGTCACTTTAGCAATCACATTGGGGTCAAGATGCCACACACTTTGAGGAACTACTGAGCTTTCCTATTGACTCCGTGATCTTGCTGTGTAACCTGGGCTGGCCTTCTGATCCCCTGGAGAACATTGGGATTGCAGCCCTGCACCAGCAGCCTGACTTGATTCGTATATTTACTGACAACTTTCTTAGTTAAGCACATTCCAGTAAGTGTGACTGGGTGTGAATCCAGGAACATTGCTGTGTTATAGTATCCATCTGCCCTTTTCTCAATTAAGGTGCACCTCAAAGCCCTTAATGTACAGTTCCTTGCTTAGAAATGTAAATTGTAATTCCCAAGTGTGGCCTTGCACATTTCAAGAAAGTGCTATTCACATTCGTACTAGGACACATTTTGTATTTTATTTCAACTTGTCTAGAATAAATTCACTTATTTACTTCTTACTGTAAGGAAAACATCCCTTCCTTTTTCTGATATTTCATACATTAGAGTTTCCATCCCATAATTAAGGGTTCTCTCATTCTTTGATTTGTGCTAGTATACATGGTCATGTTTGTAAATTTGAAGATTATAGAAGGTAAATGTGTGAGTGTGGTAGAAAACATAGTAACTTGCACTGTGGCCTGGCTGGGAAATGATGTCCTGGAGAATGGGGAATTTATGGTCCATCTTCTATGTATCCATCCATCTAGCTTGGAAGAACCAGATGAATGCAATTTCTGTCTCTCTGTATTTCTGTCTTTCTCTCTCTCTTTCTATCTCACATTCAATTCTTTATTGACGCAATTGTTAAAGTTTCATATCAAGAACATTTATGCAGTGTATACTTGAGAACAAGTAAGCATGTTGAAGTAGTTTTATAGCTTAATCTTAAAATTAGTATAAGAATATAGTTCGTTCTGATCATAATTCACTATAAAAGCCTACAATGAAAAAATGAAGAAATTTACATAACAATTAGATTAAAGATGTTGAATGATACACATTGCTATTATAAATTACATTTAGAAGAACTAGACTTTTCTTATGATATGACTGTGAGAAGGACAGGTATTTGTATTCTTAAGAAAGACCTCCTGACCTAAGATTTAGAAATAAAAGTAAAGTTTTAGTGAGTAAGAATTATCTAAAACGTTGGACAGCTTTCATCATCAGCTATTATAGAGTTTAGTTTATTGAATGGAATAGGTCTGTATGCTAACTGGGACTCTGAACAAAAGAGGAGACTTAAGTATGTTCTTTCGTTTTTGGAAAGACTCAGTGTTTTGAAGTATTTCTTGACTGCATTGACTAGGTTTTGAAAAAATGTTAAATTTCAATTCTAAAGACAATAAAGCTACAGTGTCTTTCATTATGAAGTATATGCTAAGTTTCAGAAACAATTAAGTCATGATAAAATGAGTCACTAAGTTTTCTGCTTCTTGGTACTGTATGAGCAATGCAGAGTATCATTATTATAAGTAAACACCATATAGTTATTTTTAGAATGATGTACAATAATTTTAATGTTTTATTTTCAAAAGAAAATTTTTATTTAAATTATTTTCATACAATATATTTTGGTCATTGCTTCCCCTTCCCCAAGGACTTCCAGATTCTCCCCCTTTTTGTTTCTACCAAACTTCATATAATCTCTCTCCTTCTCTCTCTTTCTCTCTCTCTCTCTCAATCTCTCTCTCTCTCTCTCTCTCTCTCTCTCTCTCTCTCTCTCTCCACAATATGAAACAAAAGTCTATAAAACAAACAAACAGATAAAAACATGGAATTATTCATCTACTTCTGGGCATGAGGCCTGCTGTGGAATGTGGTTGACATGCCCAGTGACATAACTTTCTATTGAGAAAAACTGATTTTTCCCTTTCTGTCTACTCCTAGCTACAAATGGGGATGAGGATTTGTGTCCATTTTCTCTTCTCCATGCTGAGATATTGTTTGAATCTAACCTGTGCAGGCACTGTGCGTGTTGTCATAGTCTCTGTTAGTACACACATGTACTTGTTGAGTATGCAAACAACATTTGTATCAGTATTGCACCTATTAAGCCCCTCCCACAGTGATTCTTCCTTTATGATTTGTGTTTATGTCTTTTGTCTTGCAATTTAATTCAAAGTGAATATATGATAACAAACTGCATAGCATATCTTTACATATTACATTAAATGTGGTTTCTTCCCAAGGAACGTAAGCTTATTCCACTTCATCGCCCCAATGACTCTTGAAAATATGTTGCATTATAGCAGAGACATTATCATATGGATTTTCAAGTATAAGAATATGTAAGCAAAGACTGCAGACTAAGTTTAATTTTAACCTGAGAAAATAATAGTGTTATGAAAATTAAGAGCATTTACTGGCTCCTCCAGGTCTTCTTTATGTAAGAAATGCCACATTGTCATTGGAAAAGTATAGTTCCTGTAAAGTAATACATTTAACAAAGCTGTCATACAAGAAGTACAGTATGGATATAAAAGCCATCAATGGTCAGAAAGGAACTGAAACGTATGATCTCAACATCTACCACAGGACAACGATGAAGAATGAACTTTGATATTTCTTCTTCAAATGTGATCCATCCATTTAATATTAAGTGTCAACAATAGTTATTTACCCCTTTTCTATGTCTTTGAGTCAGGCTTTTTCTCCTCTCTTTTAAATAGTAAATATGAATCTTGAAACACATAAAATCAAGCACAGGTATTAATGAGTAATTGGTGTAAGGTAAGGTATCAAGGATGCATGCTAGGGAATATCCACTCTGATCAGGATGGGGTTAAGCAAGTTCTCAGGTAGCTGTTCTGTGAATTTACCCAGAAAATGGCTTAATAGGGCTTCTTCAAATGAAACTATATTTTAAAGAAAATAACTGGTTCAAATGTCATTTCAAATTTATAAACCATATCTCCAGTATCATTTCACACATGAAAAATCAGTAATAGAATCATTTGGGGGATTATGCTTTCATAAAGATTTTAACTTGGAATTTTTCTCTTGAACATTTTATTTTTTGGTGAAAATGTATAAAACTATTTTCCTAGAAGAGTTCCATAGAGCTCAGAAGGACTATATAATCTCTATTCCTTCCACACAATGCTTTTAATATTGTGCTTGCTTCTCTGAAGCTATTTAGGGAACTCATTAACTTAAGCCTTGGCTGCTTAATTAAACAACAGTGTAATAATGAATACTGTTCTGCTATATTTTGCAAACAAACCCACTTTGTCATAGCCGTTACTCTGTATTCTAGTTCCAGAAGAAGGCAAGCTTAAGACAAGAATGAAAAGCAGTAAACAGAGACATTCACTAATAGTGGCTTACTATATAGTATAGTAACAGCAGGTTGACTTAATAAAGGATTGAACGAGTTCTGAGGTCAGCCCCAAGGTGTAAAGGTAGTGAGTCATGCTTAATGATAATTTAGAGAAAATAAAATCTAAGTAGCATCATAACGAAATTATGTTGGGTATAATGATTAAGCGTAAATAACAAAAAGAAGAAACTGCATGTTTGTATGTGAGGTCACATTTGTGTGCAAATTGATGTACATCCTCACCTCCAGAGTCAACCCCACTGTGCTGCCCAGTCAAAGCATGGGACCCATTCTCCCAAATGGAGCAGCCTGCAGGGATAGCTGTTCTACTCTCAGACCCTTGGAACTGGCTCACCCAAGCTGTTGTCTTCAGCGCCAGCGCCATTGCATATGCCTAGATTAGGTGCAGGGTCTGCTCTCCTGAGTGTTACAACCAGTAAGAGGACAGGGCTAGCTCTCCAGCTCTCCCAGCTACTGAGGGTAGTGAGGGGCAGCGGGGAGGTCACCCATGCTACCTCAAGCCAGGTGAGTATGAGGGACAGCGTTCCTGCACTCTCACTCTTAAGACTGGCTTACCTGTGTGTCCCCTTGACCAGGGCCAGCCCTACTCCGCTGCCCAGGCAAGATGCAGGCCTTGCTCTCTTGAGTGCTGCAGCCAGTAAGGGACAAGGCTAGCTCGCCCACTCTCATGTCTAGAAGTGAGGAGCAAGGAGACAGGGGGCAATGCCTTCCCACCCCCACCCAGAGGAGTGGTAGGGCCACTTCTTGCTCTTTCCTCAAGGTTTGGCTCACCTACCCCCACCTTCCACATTGGCCAGGGCTAGAAAAACTTGGTTGCCCAGGCAAGGGATCAGGCCTGTTCTCCTGAGAGCTGCAGAGGGTGAGGGGCAGCGATAGCTCACCTATGCTCCTGACCCTGGGGGCAAATTTTCTGACCACTCAAGGTAGCGACAGGTGAAGTAAAGCTGTGGAACCCAGATCTTCATCAGCTACAGGAAGGTAAAATCTCACATCTAACGTTAACAAACAGCAACACATTCAATCACAAGCAACTCTGTCCAGGAAAGGAGGTACTGGCTAACAACACTGGGATGAGAGACAATCCCTTTTTCTTAAAACATAAAGAACACGATTGATTCACCTTTGTAATAACTCTCCTAAGTCCTTCACAGGGCATAATTATGCCGTTTTTGCATATAGTTAGCCCTAAGTCAACTCTTAAAACTAAGTTGATTTGCAAGTGCTACAATTTAGAAAAACTCCTCCCCAACTCCAAACTTTTAAATTATGAGTAAATTAGAGAAAGCATAGTGGGGAATGCATCCTTGAGCCTTAGAAACAGAATATTCTCTCTACAATCTACAACAGCACTACCCATAACAACAAAATTCAAACACACACACATACACACATTTACAAAACACACAACTCACAAAATGCACACCCAGAGAGAGAATATTAAATAATAAAATAAAATAAAGGAACACATATAAATCATAGCTGCCTAAAACCTAGAAGCTTCCAGTTTCTCTAGTTATTAGAGCTTCGTGGAAGGGCATATGAGCTTCTTAAATAGGAAAGGTGATGCTCAGACTGCTCTCCAACTTACAAATATACTGCCAGGTACTCATGAGCAATAGTCTTCAGTTAAAAGTGGAGATATTTCCATGAATCACCAAATAAGCAATAGTTTACACCTGTAAAAACCTAGTTAGAAAAACAAAGATCTTGGTATTCTGAAGGCCAATAATTTTCCTTAGCTGTAAACCATAGGTCTCCTCTCACATAATCCTGGGCCTTGGATCACGCAGTACTCAGTGTATGAGACTTCGGGCAAAGAAACCAAATTAAAATATTTTCTGGCTGGTTATGCACCTCAAAGTTCAGCCAGGCTCAACGAATGAAGTATAAGGTGTCAACTTGGTTACATTACATTCGTTCATACATGCAATATATGCATATGTATACATATATTGCAAGTGACTAACATTTTTAATAATCATATTTTCTTAATAATTTGCCTGTTAACAGTTCTACATTTTTTGAAATGGCTCCAATCTGTGAGCTACAGTCTTATTCCACTCACATTGCACTATGGCTCTACACATTCACCCTACTTGGTTAATTCATCCAGTGAATACTCATTGCTGAGAAGGCATGCTTATTAATGCTCCTGCACAGTAGGTGGATCACATATTGATATATTTTAGCAAGCCAGAAGATGACAGACGGCCTTTCAGGTTTGGTTAGGAAACCATGTCAAGTTCATCTCTGCGGTGCATCTTGCTTCTCCAATGATTCTCTATTAAGTTGCATGCATGAATCTTTATCTTTTAAAAATGCTGTCCAGTGAGACACACACACACACACACACACACACACACACACACACATTTTCTATTCAGTACTACATATGAAGATTATGCATGGTCTCACCCTGGTGGTTATTTGGGGATAGACATGTAAAACAGTATCTAAATGGAAAATCCAATTCTGAGAGATGACCATGACAAGAGTCAGGTTTGAGTTGCAATATCTTCCAGTTTTTAAAAACACTGAATATTTTAACACCAACACCTACTTAATAAAATTATGTAGTTTCATTTATTTATTTAGTTAGTTAGTTAGTTAGTTATTGAGACAGGGTTTCCCTGTGTAATCCTGACTGTTCTGGAACTTGCTTTGTAGACTATACTGGCCATTAACTCAAGAGATTCAACTGCCTCTGCCTCCTGAGTGCTGGGATTAAAGTCATGCACCACCACTGCCCAGCAAAAAATGTATTTATAAACAAAAATATCATATTTTAAAGTGTTGAACAAGTGTTGAGCCTAGAATTCAAGGTATTTTCGCTAAGAATGAAAGTAGGATTTCACTCCACTCTCATACTTAGAATACATCAGATTCTCTTAAAAGTTATTTGTTAAATGTTTGTAAATGTGATAGACAGAGTCAGGCATGGCAGGTGAGTTTCAAAGCTTGTGAACTTATTTGAAGTTATTTCCTGCTTTATCCCCAAAACACTGTCATTCTAGAATAAGAAAATAAATACTTTTAATTGAAATGTATTCCTCTTGGCCTCACCTCAGTCAGCTACATGAAATATCTCAAGGGAAGGGCCAGGTCCTTTCTTGTGTAGGGATGGTTTTCAGCAAGTCTATGCAGTTATGCCATTTATGTATTTTTTTAAAAAAATATTCAAATGAAAATTATTTCCCTGGGAAAGGATGAATATGGGGTCTTCAAGATACCCCAGATAAAAATCAAGCATTCCAATAACATGCTAAGAAGCAGAACAATTGTAATGCCACATCACAGTTAATGTTTTTTAAAAAAAAAACTTGGTATGTATTGCATGAGCTCATTTTCACAAATAACATTAAATAAATGAATGACAAGTATTATCAGAAGAAAAGTACTTTCCTTGAAGTTACGTATGCTTCAGAAGCTAATTTAGAAGAGTTAGTGTGTGAGTGTGTGTATGTGTGTGTGATACAATTAAATGATAATGGACATAGCAGCTAAGACCTTTATTACATTTTATTTAGCTTTCAATTGGTTTTTTATGAATTTTGCATTATGCACCATGATTCCCATCACTTTGTATCTACTTGCCCTTACTACCTAACTCCCAAACGAAAAAAAATCTCATTTTGGAACTGTAGTGTGTCACAATGTGTCCCATGGTATACCTTTTTGTCCATACTTCATTACATGCAAAAGTTCATCCCAGTGAGTGACTGGTCTGGTTTGAGGCCTCTAGCTTCTGCTACACTATCAATGCTGAAACCTCAGTAGGATTCCTCTCAGATATCCTGTTGTGGGTGATCTCAGAAGTGCTCCTTCATCCCCATCCCTACTCCTATCCCACCTGGTCCCATGGAGCTAACTTTATTAGACTTTTCAGAAGTAAAGTTTCCTTAGAGAAGCATATACACATTATTCAGATAATATGATCATTTCTTCTGATTTACCATTTTGTCTACATGGATCTTGAGTTTACACTTCTGGCTTTTCTTTTTTAATGTAAAGAGTATTTCAACTTTTTAAAGGATGAAAACAACATGGTTGTTATGAACCCACAGTCATTCAAGCTTATCTTATAACACTTTTACATGAATAAGTGCACTGTGCACTTTGCTCCTATAGAAATTTTAGAGATAAGAAATACAGTATTGTAAATACACAAACACACACACACACACACACACACACACACACACACTGGAAGGGGAGAGATAGGGGAGAGATACACACAATAAAAGAGAGAGAAAAAATGTACAGAATATTCCTTTACTGTGAGAAATTTCCAAAAACATGAATTTGTTATGTGGGTGGATTCTGAGTGATAAAGCAACTCAATAATCACAAGGACAGTCTGTTGCTCTGATTCTCTTTATTCCTTTTTCCTGGTTGTGTGGCATGACCTTCAATGCCATCACATACTGATTTTTAAGAACTGAGATTGTTGGTACCTTTTTATTTCTCCCTATCCAGTCACTGAATGGGTTTGTTTATCTGCTTAACGTGTCTGAGGGGCAGCGGGAATCTATTTTATAAAGGAGAAATGTTTACTTTACAAAATGCTGAAGTGTCACTCCAGGACAACTTTCCCCACAGCTGCTGAATGAAAACCACCAGTGTTTGGAGTGTCAGTCTGAGTCATGGCTCAGTTTGCTTCTTGAACACTGAAATTGTTTTCCTTTCTTGCTTTCCAGAACATGCTGAATGTTGACCATCAAAATATAATAAAGAAGTCTTTTCCTGTATTTTCCAATACAGAGCTTTTTTTTTTAAATGCCAAAGTGCTAGGTACTCTAGACCTTAACCATGCTGTGCATCTCAGTAGAGTTAACAATGGATTCAGCAGATAGAGTAATCACATAGCATTCTGTTTTTCAGTTCATCTGTCACATTTTTCCCATGGTAGTAATGATTTTTTTATACCCAAACCAGCAAGTGGTAAAGAGCTAAAATAGACTAAGCAGCATGAGTAACCATCTATAGAGAACTCTGGTTTGTAGAGATCTTCCCAGTGAACAGGAAGAAGCATGGCCAATGGAGAATGGTATCTGAGATATGCATAAACATTTACAAATTGGAAACTTTCTTACATTGGGAAGTTTTAAGGCTTTTCTTCTATTATGTCAAGTATTAGTTTCAAATTAATCAGTTTCAAATCAGTCTTTGGAAGACAGACAGTTCTAGAGAGGAAGCTTGTGTCTTACACGTGATTCCATAGAAGTTTTGGACAGATGCTTTGAATTTCTGATTTACTCCACCATAAAGAATTGAATACTTTTGTTATTTTTTGAGATTTTGAAATAGGGTCTCATTTCAGGCTAGGATCTAAACATTATGTAGTCAAGGATGACCTTGAACTACTGACCGTCCTGCTACCACCTCCCAAGTTCTGAGAGAGCTGGTGTGTATCACCAAGCCTGGCTGAAGAAATGAATTACTTTGTATTAGCATATAATAATATACCCAATGTCAAATACTTGGTTTCAATTACTATGAATGCTAAAACAAAAAATTGTGCCTCTATGAATTATTCTCTTGCTTTTGATGTTAAGACATACATTCAGTACTCCTTGTATTGGCATGACTAGTAGGCTACAGTTTTCTTGCTTATGTATCTGTTATAAAGAAGTCCAAGTCATTAAAATTTCTACACATTTGCTCCCCACACAAATGTGGACATCGATTTCTAATGACTATTCTTATGTAAGTAGTCTGGGCAGCCTGTGGCTAGAAGATTAGGGTACCAATGATCATATTAATAATATTAGCCAGTTTCCCCTTTTTGATGTAGGAAATCAAATGGTTCTAGGAACAAATGACTTGGTGTGTCCTGATTCTTCTTCTGCCTCATATGTTTGTTATGTAGTACCTCTCACTTGTTAGCCTTTGTGTTTTTGTGATTATTTAGTTTATTAAAATAGAGAAATCTGGTGGCTTCGGCCAAGAAGATACAATATTTTATGCAAGATGTTTAAAGTATTAAACACTTCATGAAGAGAAATGTCTTAACTATTTGCTTGGTGCACAATCATAAGGATTGGGTTTCGGATCTTGCCATCCATGTAAAAAGCCAGGTGTCAGTGAATACTTGCAACCCCAGCTCTGAGGGGCTCAAAGATGAGAGAACTTCCAGGACTTTCTAACTTCCAACCTAGTAAATATAAAATGAAAGACTAGGTTCAGGAAGAGACCCTGCCTCAAAGTAATAAGCAGAGAATAATAGAGGGATACTTGACATCTGCTTCTGGCTTATAGCCACACCTGCATGCATGTAACTGCTGCATATTTTCACAGACACACAGATAGCTAGATAGCTAGATAGCTAGATGATAGATAGATAGATAGATAGATAGATAGATAGATAGATAGATAGATAGATAGATAGATAGATAGATAGATAGGCAGATAGAACATCCCCAGTTAATGACTGGGACTGTTTCAAAGAAATCTGTTTCTTTGTTCATTTCATCTCCTAACTCTTCAATGTCTCTCTTTCTGTTTAAATATTACCATTTTTCTTTTTTAATTCATAATAATATGTTATAGTAAAACTGAAAAGTAATGGTTGCATCAGTATATTTTTCTACTCCACATATGGACCATTATACTTTGCATTTATTTACTCCCTAAGAACGTTCTCCTATACTATTCTCCTGAAATCTGTGGCCCCCTTCCTTTTAGCTTTAATGAAACGTATTCTATGTTCTCTTGTTTTGCTCCCCATCTCTAGTGTCTCTTCTCTCATGATCACCTTTGTATTTCTATGTCTTTTATAAATGTGTGATAAATGTAATAATTTACATCTAGGTTCTGCATAAGAGAGAAAGTGTATGATATGTTTATTTCTACATAGAGAGGAGGCATGTGTTATAGATATAAAGCATATAATATGGATATTCCTATATATGAGAGAAGTCCTGTGATATGAATATTTCTACATAAGGGAAAAGGCATGTGATATAGATATTACTCAGTTGATTTTAATTCACTTTCAATAATCATCTCCAAATTCATGGTTTTTCTTACAGATGTCATAATTTCATTTATTTTTGTACCTAAATAAAATTCCACCTGGGATATGTTTAGTTTTTTGTAATCTATTAATTTATTGGTGGACATCTATGCTGCTTTCCTAACTTGCTTATTTGTGGATCTGCAATAAACATGACTGGGCAAGTATATCTGTGTTATGCTGACTGCTATAGCTGGCCTATATGGTACTTGAACCTTTAGTTTTCAAAGGAATGTCCACACTGAATTCCATAGTTTCTGTGCCTTTTTACATTCCTCAACAGTATTGAAAAGAGTGTCTCTGTTTGCATTTCTTTCAGCATTTTTGATTGCTTTATGATGCTAGCTATTTTGGCTGGAATAAGATAGGATGTTGAGTTTTAACTTGCCTTAGCCTGATGGCTATAGATGCTGATCACTTTAAATATTTGTGGGTCAAATATTACTTCTTTCTTGATAAGTTTTTCTCAGTTCCTTAACTCCTTATTGACTGGATGATTTGAGTCTGGTGCTTACATGTTGGAGTTCTATATTCATTGTAAATATTAATTTCCTGTCAGATGTGCATTTGGCAAAGAATTTTCTCATATTCTGTAGGGGAATTATTCATTCTGCTGCTCATTTCCATTTCTGTAGGAATTTTTAATTTGACATAGACCTATTTGTCAGTTTTGGGTCTTATTTTCTGTGCAACTGGAATGTTTTTCAAAAGGTCTCTACCTCTATCATGAAGTGTTAATATGACTTTTTTAAAAAAAAAATCTTACCTTTTCAACAGACTTTCACAACTTTTTTTTCCACAGGATATAATAGTAGTCAGCCGTCACCAATGTGTTGATTTATCAGGGATACCTGGGTGGTATCGATGGAATGTTGCATCCTTACTTCTTCAAGAATGCATCTTCACATTATTCTCCTTGAGCACACTTTTTTTCTCAAGGGCTAGAGGAATAAGGTTAGCAATAAAAATACCAAGTAGAGGAGAGGAGCAAAACAAACAGAACTTCATAAGTAAGGATATTAATTCTAGGTTTCTTTGCCTGTGAAAGCCTAGAGAAACCTAGAGAAGATAAGAACCTGGTATGTGATCTGGCACATCCTTAAATGTTGGATAGCCAGATTGATGCTCAAAATACAGCATCAAGTTACATGTTCAAATGACATAGACAAATAAGCAGTTTTAAACTTTAAGCATTGATTCACAAATAATTGTTTCTTAGTAGAGTAAACACAGCTGTATTTATTCCTCTCTGTTTTACGTTCATTCTTTCTATTCTATATTTAGGAAGCTCATCCTCAAATTACCTAGATGGGATTCTATATCAGAGGGTAAGACACCCTGCAGTATTTCCAACCCATACAAAATTTCTCTGTTTCAACTGTTATGCACACTGCATTGTTTTTAACTGGAAATGTCTGCCTTTGAGTCAAACATGGAATCATACATATATTTCTTTAAATAATGTTTTTACCTTCAGGAAGGACAAGAAAGTCATAGCAAAGGTTACTCAGAATGATATTAATTGGCATTCACCAAGAAACCTACAGAAGACAAAGATCGATCTTTGTTCTTAGTGGAGAGTACTTGGTTTTAACAGAATTTATAACTCTGATGTCCAAGAGAGGAAGGACATTTTTCTAATTTAAATTAAAGTTGTTTCTTTTGCAAGAGAAACACATACTTGTTTAAAAGCAATGAACTAGTTTTTCTGGTCTAGTAAGACCATGCTATAAACTGAACCTTGAAAGTCGGGTCTTATTTCTGATCAATAAATATACAAGAGCAAATAAACAGGACTAGAGAGCATGAAAGAAGTTTTTATTAGACTCTAAAGTCGTTTTCAATATTTAACTGTGAAGCCATTGTAAACTACATATATTCTGAAATTTAAGAAAAATTATCTATGTGTAAAAACATCAATTAGGCAAAATTAATCAGATCCCTAAACTTAGCAAGAGAATGTGTGAGAATCACTGAGAAACTTGAGCAAGCGAAACTTGAGCAGACTTGCTCCTTCTAATCACATGGAGATGACCTTACTTCAGGATCCCTCTTCCTGTGTCAATTTCAACAACATGCCAGTCCATATACAGGGTTTTCATCATCTCATAAAGATACTCTGCTCCTAAGAGCCTCCTTTCTTTTTCCATTGCTGGGATCCCTCTCTTCTTTCCCAACCAAGAGCCATGTCACTAGCATGGGCTGTCAACTTCTGTGCAAAGCTTTAATCAGCATCTCCACTCAGAAGCTGTGGATTTCCTTTGTCTTTCCACAGCAGATGGGTGAAAATGTGTTCACAAGTCTGTCTGTTCAATTAGACTCTGAATTCTTCAAAAAGAAAGGGTTGATAATCAATTCTCTCTACTGCCTTATAATGCTTGGCACTTATTGATTCCATTTCACTTTCAATGAAAATTCTACCTGTTTTACCTGGACTTGAAATGTTACAACAGGTATAAGATGTCTCCTTATCTTATTATGAAGATATTTTTGACCACTCCCAAATGTCAGAATAATGAAATTCACCTCTTACTTTTGACTCTTCTGTATTGGTATCCTTGAAATATCTTTTAAAAGGCCTTTGTGCTTCATATACCTAATTGGTCAAATAACAATGAAATCTTGTTGTTACTCTTACACCATAATGTATGCAAAGGTATTTTTTTTAGAAAAATCCATAAATGCATTTATATTTGACTTTATTTTTTTTGTTGTTGTTTCTAATTTTCTTTTTTTTATTTTATTTTATTTTTTTAATTTACATTCCAAATCACTTCTCCTTTCCCGTTTCCTCCCTCCCCGAAAGTCCCATAAGCCCCCTTCCCTCCCTCTTTTCTCCATTCAACCCCCTCTCGTTACTCAGTCCTGGCGTTCCCCTACATCCAGTCTTTCCAGGACCAGGGGTCTCTCCTACCATCTTTTTAAAAATCTATTGATATGCGGATTGTGTCTAGGGTATTCCTAGATTCTGGGTCAATATCCCCTTATCAGTGACTGCATACCATGTGTGTTCTTTTGTGATTGGGTTACCTCACTAAGGATGATATTTTCAAGATCTGACCATTTGCCTAGGAATTTCGTGAATTCATTGTTTTTAATTGCAGAGTAGTATTCCATTGTGTAAATATACCACATCTTCTGAATCCATTCCTCCGTTGAGGGACATCTGGGTTCTTTCCAGCTTCTGGCTATTATAAATAAGGCTGCTATGAACATAGTGGAGCATGTGTCCTTATTGCATGCAGGTAAAGTCTCTGGGTATATGCCCAGGAGTGGTATAGCCGGATCCTCCGGGAGTGTCATGCCCAGTTTTCTGAGGAACCGCCAGACTGCTTTCCAGAGTGGTTGTACCAGCCTGCAATTCCACCAGCAGTGGAGGAGTGTTCCTCTTTCTCCACATCCTCGCCAACAACTGCTGTCTCCTGTGTTTTTGATCTTAGCCATCCTGACTGGTGTGAGATGGAATCTCAGGGTTGTTTTGATTTGCATTTCCCTAATGACTAAGGATGATGAACATCTCTTTAGGTGCTTCTCAGCCATTAGATATTCTTCAGGTGAGAACTCTTTTTTAGCTCTGTGCCCCATTTTTAATAGGGTTACTTGCCTCTCTGGAGTTTAACTTCTTGAGTTCTTTGTATATATTGGATATTAGCCCTCTGTCGGATGTAAGGTTGGTAAAGATCATTTCCCAGTTAGTTGGTTGCCGCTTTGTCTTTTTGACAGTGTCTTTTGCCTTGCAAAAACTTTGTAATTTAATGAGGTCCCATTTGTCTATTCTTGATCTTAGAGCATAAGCTATTGGAGTTCTGTTCAGGAAATTCTCCCCTGTGCCCATATGTTCAAGGTTCTTCCCTAGTTTCCCTTCTATTAGTTTCAGTGTGTCTGGTTTTATGTGGAGATCTTTGATCCACTTAGAATTGAGCTTAGTGCAAGGAGATAAGGATGGGTCAATTTGCATTCTTCTGCATGTTGACCTCCAGCTGAGCCAGCACCATTTGTTGAAAAGGCTATCTTTTTTCCCCTGGATGGTTTTAGCTCCTTTGTCAAAGATCAAGTGACCATAGGAGTGTGGATTCATTTCTGGGTCTTCAATTCTGTTCCATTGATCTACATGTCTGTTACTGTACCAATACCATGCAGTTTTTAACACTATTGCTCTGTAGTACAGCTTGAGGTCCGGGATACTGATTCCCCCAGAGGTTCTTTTACTCTTGAGAATAGTTTTAGCTATTCTGGGTTTTCTGTTATTCCAGATGAATTTTTGAATTGCTCTTTCTAACTCTATGAAGAATTGAGTTGGGATTTTGATGGGGATTGCATTGAATCTGTGTATTACTTTTGGTAAGATGCTCATTTTTACTATATTAATCCTGCCAATCCATGAGCATGGCAGATTTTTCCATCTTCTGAGGTCTTCTTCAATTTCTTTCTTCAGAGACTTGAAGTTCTTGTCATACAGATCTTTCACTTGTTTGGTTAGCGTCACGCCAAGATACTTAATATGGTTTGTGGCTATCGTAAAGGGTATTATTTCTCTTACTTCTTTCTCAGCCTGCTTATCCTTTGAGTATAGGAAGGCTTCTGACTTGCTTGAGTTGATTTTATATCCGGCCACTTTGCTGAAGTCGTTTATCAGCTGTAGGAGTTCTCTGGTGGAGTTCTTTGGGTCGCTTAAGTATACTATCATATCGTCTGCAAATAGTGATAGTTTGACTTCTTCCTTTCCAATTTGTATCCCTTTGACCTCTTTTTGTTGTCTAATTGCTCTAGCTAGAACTTCAAGTACTATATTGAAAAGATATGGAGAGAGAGGGCAGCCTTGTCTAGTCCCTGATTTTAGTGGGATTGCTTCAAGTTTCTCTCCATTTAGATTGATGCTGGCTACCGGTTTGCTGTAATGACTATATATTTTGTAAAACAGAATTTTTCAGGGGTATTCTGAGCATTTGGGCTAATATCCACTTATCAGAGAGTGCATACCCTGTGTGTTCTTTTGTGATTGGATGATATTTTCTAATTCCATCCATTTGCCTAAGAATTTCATGAATTCATTGTTTTTAATAGCTGAGTAGTATTCCATTGTGTAAATGTACCACATTTTCTGTATCCATTCCTCTGTTGAGGGACATCTGGGTTCTTTCCAGCTTCTGGTTTTTATAAATAAGGCTGCTATGAACGTAGTGGAGTATGTGTTCTTATTACATGATGGAGAGTCGTCTGGGTATATGCCAGAAGTGGTATAGCTGGGACCTCAGGTAATACTATGTCCAATTCTCTGAGGAACCGCCAAACTGCTTTCCAGAGTGGTTGTACCAGCTTGCAATATCGCCAGCAATGGAGGAGTTTTCCTCTTTCTCCACATCTTCTCCAGCATCTACTGTCCTCTGAGTTTTTGATCTTAGCTGTTCTAACTAGTGTGAGGTGGAATCTCAGTGTTGTTTTGATTTTCACTTCCCTGATGAATAAGGATGTTGGACATTTTTTAGGTGTTTCTCAATCATCTGGTTGTGGATATTTTGGTCTTTCTTAGAAAAGGGTTCAAAATACCCATGGCTCACAGCCAAAACCAATGGACTGAGCATAGGGTCCCCAATGGAGCAGCTAGAAAAAGGACCCAAGGAGCTGAAGAGGTTTGCAGCCCCATAAGAGTAACAATAATATGTACCAACCGGTACCCCCAGAGTTTCCAGGGACTAAACCACCAAACAAAGATTACACATGGAGGGACCCATGGATCCATCTACATATGCCTTTTCAGACATCAATGAGAGGAGAAGTCATTGGTCCTGTGAATGGTCGATGCCCCAGTGTAAGGGAATGCCTGGTCAGGAAAGTGGGAGGGGGGTTGATAAGCAAGGGAGGGGGATGGGATAGACGATTTTCAGAGGAGTAACAAGGAAAGGAGATAACATTTGAAATATAAACAAAGCAAATATCTAATAAATATTAAAAATAACAAAAAAGAAGAAATAGAATATTTTCTGATTTTTAAAATTTGAAACATTTATACAATATATTTTTACCTTATCCGGGATGTATCATTCTTATTATGTATATTACTTTGTGATATTTGGGAGATATCCATATTCCATTATTCTATATTATCTAAGTGATGGAAAATCTTTCATGAATTTTTTTAATAGTATTTACAAAAGATTATTTTATGCTTAAGTCAACACTTCTCCTGTGTCCTTAAAGAGTATGTATCTCTATTGAGGAATTAATAGGATAACTGTGTACTCTATATTTCAATGTCATTTAAGCAATATTTTTCTAACAAAAGAAAACTTTCTATCATAATTAATGTGTGCTGGATTAATTATATATATATATATATATATATATATATATATAGAGAGAGAGAGAGAGAGATAAATAGATAAAAACTAAACTGTATCCTTATAAAATGAATTAATTTTACAGTGACAATGGAAATAATATTGTCCCTCAGGTAGTTAGAGTTAGAGCTGAGATTCAAAAGATTCGAATTCTGATATGTGCACTTCTCTGAAGCTTTTTCAGTCTTTTCTCAGGGAATATTGTGAGAATTAATGTTATTGTCTTGTAGAAATCATAGTATCTACACATGTGGAATCAATGATAGCTGTCCTGAAATATTAACCTGAATACGAAAAACAGTTCATAGATTATACTAGGTACAGTTCACTCTGTTTTACAAGCTTATCGCCATTTTATCTAGCTTCATCCTATACTCTAAGAATAACTTATTGCATCTGTTGTCTGTATAGTATATTCTGTTCATTTTCAAAACTTGATTTTTAAAAATGCCAAGGAGGAAGGCTGCCCCATAGAAAGATCAGCAGTCTCAACTAACTTGAACCCCTGAAATCTCTCAGGCACTGAAACACCAACCAGGCAGCATATACTAGCTGGTCTGAGGCCCCTGACACATATGCAGCAGAGGACTGCCTAGTCTGACTTCAGTAAGAGAAGATGCACTTAACCCTCAAGAGAATTGAGGCTTCATGGAGTAGGGAGGCTGTAGGCGGGGGAGTGGGGGGGGAGACATCCTCTTGGAGGTAGGGGGAGGAAGAATGGGATGAGGAACTATGGGAGGGCGGACCAGAAAATGGGTAATGACTTGACTCTAAAAATATACAAGTAATAAAAAATTCAAAAACAAACATTAGGTTATGCCTACAAGGACAGTATCATCAATGCCGTTACCTTCTTTCTCCACTTTTGTTCTTACTGGGAGACCTTAAAACAGCAACAAACGTAGCTTTTATTTCCCATGACAACAATGGTTGCCTTCTCAAATGAATTACCTGTAGCTGTTTTACAGGTGACATTTTAATGTATAAGTAGGAGTACATCATAAACTAGCCATAAAATGTAAGAAATACAACACCACTAACATTTTATTACTATTATCAAGTTAGTACAGTATGCATAACTATGAACTATACCTTCTTCCTTAACTAGAGTGCAGAGCATCTATTTACAGCAATCTCACACAGACATGTTAAGAATGCTGTGTTACCCAACATTATGATGGCTATGTTATCACTAAGCCATAGGAAGTCTTCCATTCCATTATGAATTTATGAGATATAAATTGGACGTGTCCTTCTTTTTTGATCAAACTGTTTGTGCAATACTGGCTTCCTGTAACAGTTCTAAGGTCCAATGTTGTTTCAAAGTCATTTATTGCTCATGTTATATTTAGCTTATAATTTCTACAGGTAGATGTAGCCTCTAAAGTGATTCAATCATAAGTGTGGAGAAGTTTCCTCTCTGTCAATTTCACTCTCACTCTGTGTATGTGAAATGACACACACACACACACACACACACACACACACACACACACACACACAATTTTATTCTTCATTTTTGTATGTTATTAATTAAATCAGTGGATTACCTTTTCTGATTCTCAGAATGAACAGAGGAATTGCTCATTCTTTTGAGAAAAATGAATAGTAAAATATATGTAAATTCTCCTCTTCTTCCTCCTCCTCCTCCTCCTCCTCCTCCTCTTCATTACTTTGGGCTACAGAACTCACTCATGCTCCATTTTAATTCCAGCAGGGAAATTCAATGTGAGCAAGTGACTAGAGTATGTGAAATAGTATACTCTAGTTCTCAGCTGACTTTGGAATGGTGACATAAGAGCCTTTCTGTGCATTTTAATTGGAAGATGTCAAAATGAGGTGCAAGTACGGTTGCATATGGAATTCATTTACACTGTTAAGGAATTTCTGTTTAGTTGAAGAAAAAAATAGCAAAGTTGAAAGCAACTCCATATATGCTTAGATAACCTAGATTTTCTTCCACTTCGCCTCAGCTTATTAAATAATTGCAGTCACCTCAGCATTTTATGTGAGATATCTGAAATTTAGAAGCAATTTCAATTTGTTTATCTAAATGTTTTCAGCCTATATTTTGTATCATTATCCATTCCCTTAAAATGAAATCAATTCAGTTGTTTCTTATGAGTAGAAAAAAAATAGTTTCTATAAGTATTTTGCTAGCAAATAGTTACAAACTTGTCTTTGTTTGTTTTCAGTTACAAAACTAAAAACAAAAGCAAAACAAAACAAACAAACAACAACAAAAACCACAATGACCTAACCTAATTCAACAAAAAGGAAAAAAAATGTTTATTCCATGTTATACCTCCAGGTTGCAATTTATCTCAATGTTGAAGAAGTCAGGATAAGTATCCACAGCAAGAACATCGAGATAGGAATTGAAACAAAGACCACAGATGAATAGTGTTTATTTGTCTTCTGCCTTTTTCTCAGCTAGCTTTCTTAAAGAGGGAGGGAAGGGGGCTTATGGGACCTTCGGGGAGGGAGGAAACGGGAAAGGGGAAGTGATTTGGAATGTAAATTAAAAAAATAAAATAAAATTAAATTAAAAAAAAAAAAAAGAAAGAAAACTCAAGACAATTTTCTTAGGAATGGCACTGCCCATAGTGGCCTGGACACTCATACAGCAATTCAAGATCTATCCCCATAGATTCAGCAGATTTCAACTATTCTTTAAGTAAAACTCTAACTCTACTTTGTGTCTAATTGACAATAATGTAACCAGTGTATTTGTAATGGATACATTTTGCTTTCAGTGGAACCTGAAAACTTAGAGAATATGAAAAATTTGATTATATATAATTATGCTATTGATGACAAAATACTTTCATTAATTAGATTAAAATTATATCTTTATCAAGAAATATTACGTTTTAAAACCATGGGAATTCCTCAATGCACATCAAGGCCTCAGTTTAGTCATATGAACCCATATGAAAAGGTGAATGTACTTGTAATGCTATGCTGATAAGGCAGAAACAGGTATCTGTCTGGAGTGCCTGGCCAGCCAGCCAGCCTAACTGATCAACCTTAAGTTTCATTAAGATCCCTTGTCTCAAAGAATATAAGTGTATGGCAACACCAACAAAGGTTGATTTCTGGCTTCTACACACAGATAAGAACAGATATATACACAAACAAGCACACACATGCACACACAGACACACAGATACATGAACACACACACACACACACACACACACACACACACACACACCACATACTCAGACTTGCCTTCACAATAATGATGTTAAAAGCAATATTAATTTATTAATTTATGATATTCCTTGAATAATGGTAATCTTGTGGAAAACTTTCAATTTAGTATGCTCTACCAAAAAATGGATGGCTACTGGGAAGATTCATCAGCTAAGAATACTAGTGAGACGATGTCTTCATGCTCCTTTAAACGCCCCAATTCTATCCCATTTGCCTGTAGAACAGATTATATGAAGTAGTGAGGTCTTCCTGCCATTTGTCTTGTGTCTTAGGACTTGGAGATCATGACTGGCAGTCTGGTTGCTCTGTTTCACAGATAAGTTAGTTGCAGGCTTCAAAGGCTAATGGCCTTCACTCTCAGGTAATATGCCCTTAGCTTTGATGATGCTTCACTATGGAAGAGTAACATTACCATGTTGATTGATTTTTTTTAGATAGAGCAAAGCACTCAGGAACTCTTCATGCTTCAATATGTTGTTCTAAATTTGACACAAGGTAAATCATTCCTCTTATAAATATTTTCCTGAAAGGTTTTAAATGAAACTTCTACATAAACCTTTGGGTTTTAAAATGACATATAGCTTAATCTGATCCTTTGTGTGTGTCGGTGAGAAGCAAAAAAAGGAAAATGCTTGGTATCATAAATACATAGATAAAGTGATAGAGAAATATAATAGTTGAGTGAGAGACCTACACGCTGAGAAGTTACATAGAGTCACCATTGTGCAAAGTCAATCTAATATAGTCTTCTAAGTTTCAAGTTCCATGAGGACCACTGTAATTACAACAACCTTGTGTCAGAAACTCACATCTGAAACTTTTGTAACATACTGTACAAGTAAAAATTTTAAAACACTTGCAGGTTTGGAGCTTATTATCTGGCCATGGTCAATGCAAATTGCTTTGTAAGAAGTTTTCTGGCCCAGGAGCACCTTCATTAATAGTGCTATGTTATCTACTCTGAGCAGTACACATCACATAGGGATGTTTATCTACAAAGTGATAGTTAGGCCACTCCACAATACATAAAACTATAGTATTTCAAAATGTCTTTCTATGCAAATTGATAATCCTTGTGTAGCTAAATGAGGAAGCCAACACATAAGAGAAAAATTTCATCTTGAATCTTTCACTGAGATACAGTCATATCTAAGTGTTTTAACTACCCAGTGTCTTAATTTATATAGTGGGATTGATAATGATTCCTGCTTTATAGGATAGAGTATGAATTGGAGTATGCTGTCAGGGGTCGCTAAGTGTACAATTATTATTGTGCATGAATGGATAGAGTGCTTCCATACTTATAATTTTTTTGTTGTGAAAAGCCTTTCAGTAATAGCAGTCAGCTCCATGCTGTGAAGACAAGTTAGCAAACCCACATGTGTTTCTAAACATACAGCTCATTCATTCCAAAAGAGAATCAATGTTTACATTTTTGATGAGTTTACCACTTTGAAAGCATTTCTTGACCTATTCTGGCTTCATTTACACTTTCTGATTTAATGATAATTTTAAACACACAGACACATACACACATATGTGTGTGTTTATATATAGTATTGATGCTGTCTTTAATTTGTAATAATTTTTTCCATTTTATTGCAATTTCATCCCCTGTGTGTCTTCAACATTAGATTTTTCTTGTAAGCATCATATATACATTTAAAAATACAGTTTTACTAGAGCTCAGTGGTTAATATAACTTGCTTTTCAATCATAAAACTGGAATTCATACTCCAGGATGCATATAATAAGCCAGGAACTTGGTAAAATACCTACCTCTGAGTCTTGAAGAGATCTGATTTTCCCTCCTAGCCTTTGTACATTCACCATCACAAGAAGGTAGGGGAATGCCAAGACAGAGAAGCGAGAGGGGGTTGAATGGGGAAAAGAGGGAGGGAAGGGGGCTTATGGGACTTTCGGGGAGGGAGGAAACGGGAAAGGGGAAATGATTTGAATGTAAATAAAAACAAAACTTAGAAAATAAAAATAAAAAAATAAATAAAAACAATTTAGAATAAAAAAAAGAAGGTGTACACTTGTGCATGCATACATTTACACAGTGTATGCATTACACAGAAACAAAAATAATAAATAAATCCTAAAAAATAAACAAAAAATATGATCAGTTGCTATATAGTTTTCCATTGTAAAATGTAATCCCTTTATATTTAGAATAACCTTTTATAAGTAAAGACCTATGGTTGCCAGTTGTTAATTGTTTTCTAGGTGCCTGGAGATTTAAATTTCTTTATCATTTGCTTTAACTTTGTAATTTGTTGACTTGTTTAGTTTTGGGGGATGTTTGTTTGTGAGTGTGTTGGTTGGTTGGTTGGTTAGTTTTTAGTGGCATGCTTTTATCTATTCCTTTACCTTGTACATATCTACCATAGTACTTTAAGTTATTATTAGCAAGAAAATGTGTGCTTAACAGTCTATTTTTAAAATATGATAGCAATATTAATAGCATATGAAATTCTAAATTTTTAACTCCAACCACTTACTATGTAATGATTTTTCTTTTAATTTACCTTCTGGGTGGTTAAATGAGAAATGCCTCCTATAGTACCTCATATTTAAACATTTAATCCCCAATTGGTGGCGCAGTCTGGAAATTTTAGGAGTTGTTGCCTTGCTGGAAAAGTGCGTCAGGGGTACAGAGCAGGCTTTGAGAGCTTAAATCTTTGTTCTACTTTGAGTTTCCTCTCTTTGTTTCATGTTTGCAGTTGAGCTGTGATCTCTCTCTGCTCCTATTTCCATGCGGGCTGCTTACTGCCAAGCCTTCAGGTAGGAGGGACTTTTATCACTTTGGAATCATAAGTCAAAATAAATTCTTCTGCAAGTCAATTTTGGCCATAGTATTTTATCATAGTAGCAGAAAATAATTAGTATGATAAACATTTCTTGTTTTGCTTTATTGTTATTTTAGTTTTCATATTACAAATCACACTTTTGTTTGTTTTTATTTTGGTTGAGATGTTTGTCTGTTTGTTTGTTTGTTTGTTTTAAAGCAGGGTTTCTCTGTGTAGCCTTGGCTGTCCTAGAACTTGCTCTGTAGACCAGACTGGTCTCAAAGTCAGAAGAGCTTCAGCTGCTTCTGACTTTCATTGTATATCTATTAAAATTTTTTTATTAGAAGGTATACTTAAAGCTTCTGTTTTAAACTTTGATACTAAAATATAAGGCATGTACATACCACTAGTACTGTATTAAAGTATCTTTTACTTGACAATATATCTCACTTTACTCATGGGATTTATATGTTAATGTTCTAAAAACATCCTCATATGAGCTTATAGAATTCTTAGCATTGTTTTAGTAAGAAGGGTCTAGTTTGAATTTCCTCAGAATCTGTTAGCTTGTGAATAGCTTTATTTATTTCTATTTCTGATAGAAAATGTAATCCAGTAAAATATTCTATCATTTTCATTTTAGCAGTTCTATCCAGGACTGTAATAGTGAGGGAGGGGGATTGACATAATATATTGATAATGTAATAGCAGCACTTGTATACTTCAACTTGCCTCTCCTCCAGTTTTTCAAATAATGTTATGGGTTTCATCATATTTTGTGTGTGTATGTGTGTGTGTGTTATGTGTGTGTGTTGTGTGTGTGTTGTGTGTTTGTGTCATGTGTGTGTGTTGTGTGTGTTATGTGTGTGTGTTGTGTGTTGTATGTGTGTGTTGTGTGTGTGTTGTGTGTGTGTGTTGTGTGTGTGTCTATCTGTCTGTCTGTATTTAGCTGTATGTCCTTGTTTGCTCTCATTTACCACCCACTACCCTCTCGTGCTGTTCCAGCTCCACCATCTCTCAAATAGACCCCAGTATGTTCCAAGCCTTATCACCTACCTTTTCTCCCATGCTTTTCTGCTATTTCTAAAAGTCTTTGGTCCTTGGTTTTTGATAATTATATTTAAATATCTCTACAATTTTCTTTTTGTGTTCAATATACTTGTAGACATTTTTGTGTTCAACCTACTTGTTGGTTCATGCATTGAAATGTCCATGTCTCTCCACTGATTGGACCTGTCATCAGTCATTATTTCTATATATAAATCTTCTGCCCCTCCTTCTAAATACTTTATCAATGTGTTTATCATTGTTACTTTTTTATTCCTGTGATAGGATACCATAATCGATTTAGAGAAGAGTTTATTGGGGCCTCACAGTTTCAGAGGGTGAGTCTGTGGTCATCACAGCAAGGAGCATGGCAGCAGGAAGATTTTTCTATGTGATCTAATCTACTATTAAGTCTCTTTTGTTATATTTTTTATTTTATTTTTTGTTTCATTCAATTAAATAACTTTGTTTCTTTTTAACAAAGTGTATCATTGTTACACACATAAATTCACATGTGTGCACATGTAAATATATACGGAGTCATTTGTATATTATTTTTATGAAATCATCAAGTATTCTTTTGTGCATTCTTTTGTATCACTAAACTGCCTAAAGGTAATTGTTTAATTACTTTTTCTGCCAAAATAATTCTTTGTTTTAGTTAGATCCATTGATGAACAATAGATGAGGTCCTTCTCTGGTGATGCTGTTTCCCCTGGAATTCATTCTTTATTCCTTAGTATCTCATAAAACTGTGTGTTTAGAGATAATAACAGTCACTTGCAGTCTTGCACTGATACCTTAATCTGTCAGCTGGATTAGGGATTCTGAGGCCTGTTAGACTTCTTGATAGATAAGCATGTTTTGCCTCTTATGTTCTTTCTTTTAAAAAAAAAAATGTTCTTTCTTTAGAAGGAGGTTTTACAGTGGTTTGTCTTCTGTTGCTCTTGTTGGACATGCTGGAGCTAAAAAGTTTTCTGTTTGTTTTCCTAACAGTTGTACCTCAATTGCTCAGGTGTATATATACCTTGTCAATATCCTTCAGAGTCCAACTAAGTCTGTGTGCTTTTGAGAGCTCAGTCAAAGGCTCATATCATACTTGCTATTAAGGGGGATGTTCCTCATTAAAGGACTAAAAGGTATCACTCAGGCCTTCCGGTTTCCATTTGTGCCATGAGCTGATCCTGTGTCACATTACACCATACCCAAATGCTGCCTAAAGACAACTGGTCTCCCAGGAAGTACTGATACACTTGGGAGCACAAGGAAGACCAACCACTTCTTCTCTGACGGATCTGCTCTTCGGAGCCCTCAGGACACAGGAACCAAGCAGCAGGCTGGAACGAACAGGATCATTCCAGTTTCCATCTGCACCATGAGCTGATTCTGTGCCACAGCGCTCTATACCCAAACACTGTTGGGAGAAAACTGGTCTCCCAGAAGTGTCTACACATCTGTGAGCACAGGTAAAACCACCACTTCTGCTCAAATTCCTGTCCCAAGAGGGACCCGCCCAGAGTCATCAGAACACAGAAACTAAGGACAAGCCAGGGACAGGATCATTCCAATTTCTGTCTGTACCCCAAACTGACCCTGTGCCATAATCCTCCATACCTAAACTCCTTGCTAAGAGAACTGCTCTCTCAGGAGTACTGACAAACAGGCTTGTAGAAGGGAAAATCCACATTCAGAGACAGCCAGATCAGATACAACCAGAGATAACCAGATGACAAGAGGCAAGAGCAAGAATATAAACAACAGAAACCAAGTCTATTTGGCACCATCAGAACCCAGTTCTCCCACCACAGTGAGTCCTGGATATCCCAACACACCAGAAAAGCAAGAGTCTGATTTAAAATCACATCTCATGATGATGATATAGGACTTTAAGAAGGACATAATTAACTCCCTTAATGAAATACAAAAGAACACTGGTAAATAGGTAGAAGCTCTTAAAGAGGAAACACAAAAATCCCTTACAGAATTGCAGGTCAATAAAACCAAACAGGTGAAGGAATTGAACAAAACCATCCAGGATCTAGAATGGAAATAGAAACAAAAAAGAAATCACAAAGGGAGAAAACTCTGGAGATAGAAAACTTAGGAAAGAGATCAGGAGTCATATATGCAAGCATCACCAACAGAATACAAGAGATGGAAGAATCTCAGGTGCAGAAGATACCAAAGAAAACATTGATACAACAGTCAAAGAAAATACAAAATGCAGAAAGCTCCTAACCCAAAACATCCAGGAAATCCAGGGTACCAAACCAAAGGATAATAGGTACAGAAGAGAACAAAGATTCACAACTTAAAAGGGCCAGTAAATATCTTCAACAAAATTATAGAAAACTTCCCTAACCTAAAGAAAGAGATGCCCATAAACATACAAGTGTCCTACAGAACTCCAAATAGATTGGATCAGAAAAGAAATTCCTCCCAACATATAACAGTCAAAACACTAAATGCACACACAAAAAAAGAAATTGAAAACAGTAGGGAAAAAGGTTAAATTACATATAAAGGCAGACCCATCAGAATTTCACTAGACTTCTTACCAGAGACTATGTAAGCTAGAAGATCCTGGGCAGATGTTATACAGAACCTAAGAGAACACAACTGCTAGCCCAGGCTACTATACTCACTAAAACTCTCAATTGCCATAGATGGAGAAACCAAGATATCACATGATAAAACCAAGTTTGCACAATATCTTTCCACAAATCCAGCCCTACAAAGAATAGTAGATAGAAAACGCCAATAGGAGGGAAACTGTACCCTAGAAAAAGCAAGAAAGTAATCTTCTTTCAAAAAACCCAAAAGAAGATAGTCACACAAACATGATTCCACCTCTAACAACAAAAATAACAGGAAGTAACAATCACTTTTCCTTAATATCTCTTACCATCAATGAACTCAATTCCCCAATAAAAAAACAAAATAACAGACTGGATACATAAAAAGGACCTAGCATTTTGCTGCATACAGGAAATGCAACTCATTGTCAAAGACAGACATAACCTCAGAGTAAAGGGCTAGAAAACAATTTTCCAAGCAAATAGTCCCAAGAAACAAGCTGGAGTAGCCATTCTGATATCAAATAATATCAACTTTCAACCAAAAATCATCAAATAAAGATAAGAAAAGACACATCATATGTATCAATAGAAAAATCTACCAAGAACAACTCTCAATTCTGAACATCTATGCTCCAAGTGCAAGGGTACCCATATTGATAAAAGAAACTTTACTAAAGTTCAAAGAACACATTTTACCTTACACAATTTTAGTGAGAGACCTCCACTCTCAACAATGCACAGATCATCAAAACAGAAACTAAACAGAGACATAGTGAAACTAACAAGTTATAAACCAAATGGATTTAACAGATATCTATATAACATATCATTCTAAATCAAAAGAATATACCTTCTTCTCAGCACCTCATGGTACCTTCTCCAAAATTAACAATATAATCAGTCACAAAACAGGCATCAAATACAAGAAGATGGAAATAATCCCATGTGTCCTATCAGATCACTGCGGACTAAGGCTGGTCTTCAATAGCAACAAAAACAACAGAAAGTCCACATACACGTGGAAGCTTAACAATGCCCTACTTAATGATAACTTAATCAAGAAAGAAATAAAGAAAGAAATTAAAGACTTTAGAATTTAATGACAATGAAGGCACAACATACCAAAACCTATTTGGCACAATGAAAGCAGTACTAAGATGAAAACTTAGCTCCGAGTGCCTCCAAAAAGAAACTGGAAAGAGCATACACTAGCAGCTTAACAGCATACCTGAAAGCTCTAGAACAAAGGGAAGCAAATACACACAAGAGTAATAGACAGCAGGAAATAATCAAACTCAGGGCTGAAATCAACCAAGTAGAAACAACAAAAACTATATAAAAAGTCAACTAAACTAGGAGCTGGTTCTTTGAGAAATTCAACAAGATATTTAAACCCTTAGCCAGACTAACCAGAGGGTACAGAGTCAGTTTCCAAATTAACAAAATCTGAAATAAAAAGGGAGATATAAGAATAGAAACTGAGGAAATTCAAAAAATCATCAGATTCGACAAAAAAGTCTATACTCAACAAAACTGGAAAATCTGGATGAAATGGACAATTTTCTAGACAAATGGTACCAAATTTAAATCAAGGTCAGATAACCCATCTAAACAGTTCCATAACCCCTAAAGAAATAGAAGCAGTCATTAAAAGTCTCTAAACTAAAAAAAAAAAAAAAAAAGAAAGAAAAAAGAAAAAAGGCCAGGACCAGATGGGTTTAGGATTTAGTGCAGAATTCTATCAGACCTTCAAAAAAGACCTAATACCAATACTCTTCAAACTATTCCACAAAATAGAAACAGAAGGAACATGACCCAATTCATTCTATGAAGCCACAGTTATGCTGCATATTCTTCCTTAGAAATGGAACCATTTCTGTCTAATCAGGAGCTTGTCACAATTTCCTTTCATAGAGGACTTCATAAGAGATGTTTTTCTACTTCTATCATGTTTAATGTTCCAAATGGATTTTAAAAACTAAAAAAAATGAATAATGAAAATAAAAGGTGTACATACATATTTAAAAGAAACAAAATGTTTATATTATAAAAATTATCACTCAATAAGTTTATCATAAGATATTTGATGGCAGAGAAAAATAAAAGCTATTGCCTCCTATAATTGTTATTTAAAAATAATTCATGGTTGTTCTTTCAAATAGAAAAAGAAATATTCACTATCAAGTGCACACCAGGTTGTGAACAGCTTGACAAATTAGCTTAATTCATTATTTTCAATATGTAGATAAAAACAATATATACATAGTTGAGAAATACATAGGAGACAAATTCCTGAACAGACCAACATTTAGTAAATGGAATCTGAGCAAACCAAAATGCTTCTGTAAGGCAAAGACACCATCAATAGAATAAAAATGGCAGCCTACAGAATGGGAAAAGATCATCACCAACCTTACATCTGACAGAGGATGTAGTATGGTGGGGCATCTTTGAGGTATATGTACAGGAGCAACATAGATGATTTTAGGGTAGAACGACTCTCAATTTTCTGAGAAATTGGTGAATTGTTTTCCAAATTGTACTAGTCTGCACTCCGACCAGCAATGGAGGAGTGTTCCCCTTGTTCCACATTCTTGCCAGCATGTGCTATCTCTTAAGTTTTTGATCTCAGTCATTATGATGAGTGTAAGATGGAACCTCAGAGTTGTTTTTATTTGCAATTCGCTGATGACTAAGGACATTGAATATTTCTTTAAGTGCTTTTTGGCCATTAGAGATTCCTCTGTTTAGAATTCTGTTTAGCTCTGTGTCCAATTTTTTTGAATTGGGATCTTTGGTATATTGGTGTCCAATTTCTTGAGTTATTCATATATTTGGGATATTAGTCCTCTGTCAGATGTAAGGTTGGTGAAGATCTTTTCCCATTCTGTAGGCTGTCATTTTTGTCCTATTGATGGTGTCATTGCCTTACAGAAGCTTTTCTGTTTACTCAGATCCCATTTACTGATTGTTGATTTCTTCAGGAATTTGTCTCCTATATCAATGTGTTCAGGGCAGCTCCCCACTTTCTCTTCTCTTAGATTTAGTGTATCTGCTTTTATGTTGAGGTTTTTGATCCACTTGTACTTGAGTTTTATGCAGGGTGATAAATATGGGTCTATCTTCATTCCTCTATATGCATGCATCTAGTTAGACCATCATCATTTGTTGAAGATTTTTTCTATTTTCCCTTTTATGATTTTGGCTTAAACTCATCCAGGAACTAAAGAGTATACAGGGGCTAACCTAGCCCTCCTACACATTTGTAACAGATGTGCAGTTTGGTCTTCATATGGGTCCCCTAACAACTGGAGTTGGTGCTCTCTCTGACTCTATTGCCTGCATTGGATCCCCTTCTGCTAGCTGGACTGCCTGGTATGGCCTCAACAGAAGAAGAGCTTAGTCCTGTTGTGTCCTGATGTCCATGGGTGGAGTGGTACCCAAGAGGGTCTTCCCCTTTGCTGAGAAGAAGGGGAGGATGTAATAGTAGGAGGAATTTTTGAGGGTGGAACTAGGAGGAAAAGAAGGAGAAGGGTTGTGATCAGAATGTAAAATGAATGAATGAATAAATAAATAAATAAATAAATAAATAAACCACATACACAACATTCTTCTGATTTACAAACTCAAGGTAACAAACCCTGGGGTTTTGGAACTAGAAATGACACCATATCAACTACTGTTTTTTCCATTACTCTGGTTGATCACTTTAAAAAATCAACAACTTTTTATTTTCTTTTATATAGTGGAAACAATGAGCTACCAACATTGTTGAAATAAAAGTGTTGCATTCCTGCATAAACATCAGGCATTTTATTTTAGGTGCAAGTTGACTTTATTGAAGGAATTGAAGTGATTTTCTGCATTTATGTTGAAAGCTGTGCAAGGCGTGCCATACACATTACTTGTTCATTTGTCATGAACTACTCTGATTTTATTAGCCAATCAGCCAGGCTGAAATGTAACTTTTTTTTACCATTGAACACCTTGTGGGAATTTCAGAAAATAAAAGTGTTAGTTATTAAGATTCCTGGGCCTAAAACATCAACTACCCCACCACAACACTGAAGGCACAATTTTCTGAAATACTGTAATATTCCCACAAATGCATGTGATTTTATACCAAAAGCATAAAGATTACAAGCTATTTAATAGTTGAAAAGTCTTTGTTTTCTTGATGTCCCAGGAGGAAGGTATCTCATGTAGATTGTAACATATTTCTGAAAAGTAGCTTAAAACCTGATTTATGGCAAATTTTATTATGTGACCCCCCAGGATGATTCTGTCATGAGAACCATTTGGTCATGTTATGTAGTCAATATATAGGTCGAATATTGGAACTCTTCCCATTCTGGTAAAAATCTATTTATGTAAAGTTTACCTCAAGGCTCAGGAATTGAGAAGGAACCCTTAGTTATCCGCTTTGATGCCAAAGTACATATTAAGTAGTCTAAATATCATTTTCTGATGGTCCTCAGGTTTCTCCTAGTAAAAGAAAAATAAAAACATGGCATTTATTTCTTATTTTCTTATTTATTAGATTATGTATATGACATGTTATATGGGATGCCTCTGTGTGTGTGTGTGTGTGTGTGTGTGTGTGTGTGTGTGTATACACACAAGTGTGTAGTTGCTACAGTGAATGTATAGAGGTCATACATACAACTTTGGTTATCAACCTTGCCTTCCACCATATTTGAGGCAGGGTATCTTTGCTTGCTATTGCAAATTCCAGGCCAGGTATCCCACTAGCTTCCAAAGAGTCCCTGACTCTGCCTCCTATGTTTGTCATTTATGAATACTCTGATCAAGGTAAATACTATTGTGTCAACTTTACGTGGGTTCCGAAGATTCTAACACTCAGATTGTCATAAATGCATGGGAAGCACTTTACCTGCTGTTCTGTTTCCCCATTCTAGTGGTATTTTCTAGCAAAACAAAGCCAATTCAAAGTAAAATGATAATTTATTATTTGAAAAACATTGTAGTTAAGTGTACATGACACCAAAACCCTCTGAGAAAAGAAAGCATCTGCATATTTAACCCTCCAAGTTCAAAAGAGAATGATACTTAAATTGATTTAAATCAATTGTGACTGAATGGCAAATTAGATTAAGGGTAAAAGATAGAAATTCAGGATGAGATCATGTATAAGTTATATACACTGGGGATTCAATGAGTTTATCAAGAATAAATGTCATTTGGTTGATCTTTCTGGTTGCTATTGGTGGTAGTGGTAGTGGTGATAAGTTTGTTTATGAGACAGTGTCTTAGGTTACAGCCTGGGCTGACTTTGAGTTAATGAGCATAATGGGTTTGCCTTGGTATTGGAATTGAAAGTGTGAGCCAACACTTCTGCCTCTTAGCTCATCTATTTTGCACATCCACAACATGACTATAACTTTCCCTTTATAAACCCTGTCTTGGGAGATTGCTTTTTTATGATGTTTTCTTGAAGTAGATGATGTTTAAGTAGTATAGTTATACCTTCTCTACATATGGAAAGACTTTTTCTATGTATATTAATCCAAATTTTATGTTTGACTACCCTCCCGATTCTTCTTCATTGTTTTGTGACATCATATAGTAAGTGGCTAAAATGAAGTTCTAAACAAATGGTCCTTAATAAAACAATTCACCAATACACTTGATTCAAAAGTTCATATGCAGGCATGGGCTCTGCTCAATTGAATTTTTTTGTCTGTAGTTTATGTTACTACATTTCTAAATATTGAACCTTTGCTAATATGCTTGATTCATTGTGATGTTTGTGTAGGAGGAGTCTAGCCATTTAGACAATCCTCTGTCACAGGCACCCTAAATTGTACAGGAAATAACATAGGAGGTGGCTTATTTGGCTCAGTAGCAGGATTTCTGGGCAGTGATTCTTTATTTGGATCAGCACAGACGTATGTTAGCCAATATATCTGGTTGATCATCCTGGTCTCTACAAAGACAATTAGCTGATATTTCATAAGGCAGGAAGCCAAAGAATCTTAAGCTCTCTGGAGGAAAACAAGGCTGACCATTAAAAAATAAAAATAGAGGCCAGTAGAACCAAATGCCAACAGGCACATTTTTCTCTCTTTCAAGGATTTGTACCTTTATGTATTTACATTTAGATACAAGTGCAGAAAACAAACGTTGCTACCTTGAGATTACTTATGTTTCTAATTTTGATAATACAAGAAAACTGAACTGCATTTTCCCTGCCAAATGTGTCTTTACAGAGGGTTTTTTTTTCCTTTTGGCCTAGAATAGCTTTCGGACTTAGGCATGAAAAAAAGAAAGCTTTATAATTTCTGGTCATTGTGTGTACAAAATCTCACACTTAGATATTTTTGTTGCAATTGTGAATGTTCTAAGCATCTTTTCTTACATTACTAATGTTCCCAGAAAGGAGATAGTATTTAAAAAATGATGACAGGTCAGGGATTAACTCCTGATTCTGCCTTTTATTTATTAAGAAGTATTTGTTAGAATTAGCCTCGCTGAAACTTAGTCTTCTCATCTATAAGATGATGGGAGTTTCACACATACAGTTATGGAATGGTTATATATGGTAGTCTTTTTAAAAATACAGTTTTCCTCTGTTCTGCCTCAAAAATACAGATGTCAAGCAGAGCATATCAAGCAGGGTTCATGCCTATGATTTCAGCACTCAGGAGCCAGAAGCAAGCAGGCAGATTTCTGTGAGTTCAAGGCCAGCCTGATCTACAGAGTCAGTTCCAGGACAGCCAACGCTGCACATAGAAACTCTAACTTAAAAAAAAAAAAACAAAACCACGAAGAAATAAGAGAATATAAAAATCCATTGCCACTGCCAAATGGGAGAGCAGTGAATGAGAAGCCACCAACAAGGTAGCCGTCAGGGGCTCATCTCATTATGAAGACACATTTCTTCTCAATTTTAATGCTGTAGATCTTATAGCATTCTAAGACCCACCAAGAAACCTTTTAGGACGACACAGAAAAACTTTGTGGAAATTTATTTTTTAATAACATTCTAAAGAAGAAAGATGCATTGCCAGATGTAATTCCCTTCTGTTTTTTAATTTATTTTTTTTTTGAAAATAAGTTCATATCCCTCAGTTTCTCTTGAAGAATACTAAAGTCTTCAAGCATACTCATTGTTACTAAATAACTATGAGTTTAAAGGTGGTTAGCTGGTGGAACTGTAAAACTTTGAAGGTCAAAAAAGTTTTGTTGGATTGAGAATAATTTACCCAAAGAGCAAATAAACAAAAGGCCTTCTGTTCTCTAACACTTGTTACTCACTGTTATTCGTCACTGTCTACACTAAGTAATTTGTGAGCAAGATAAATGTTTTTGTCTCTTAGTTTTGAATTTAGAAAAGCCAAGCTAAAGTGTCCATCTTGTTTTTTTTTCAATTTTTCCTCCTGTTCCCCTCCCATACAATCCATTCCCCAATCCCCTCTTCTCCTCTGAGAGGGTGGAGACCCTCCTGGGTATCCCCAAACCTTGGCATATTAAGTCTCTGCTGGGCTAGGCCCATCCTCTCCCACTGAAACCAGACAAAGCAGCCCAGTCAGGGGAGCAGGATCCACAGACAGGCAAAAGCTTTAGGAACAGCCCCTGTACCAGTCGTTTGGGAATCCACATGAAGACAGAGCTGTACATCCACTACATATGTGCTGGGGGCCTAGGTCCAACCTGTGTATGTTCTTTGGTTGGGAGTTCAGTATCTGAAAGCCCCCAAGGATGCAGCTTAGTTGACCCTGTTGGCCTCCTTGTGGAGTTCCTGTACCTTCCTAGGCCCTTAATCCTTCCAACAACTCTTCCATAATCCTTCCTGAGCTCTGTTCAGTGTTCAGTTGTGGGTCTCTGCTTCTGTTTCTGTCAACTGCTGGATGGAGCCTCTCAGAGGAGTTATACTAAGGCTCCTGTCTGCAAGCATAATAGAGTATTATTAATACTGTCAGAGATTGGTGCATGCCCTAGGGATGGATCTCAAGGGTGGCCACCCATTGGTTGCCCATTCCTTCAGTCTCTGCTCCATCTTTATCCCTTCATTTCTTGTGGACAAGGCAAATTTTGGACAGAAAGTTTTGTGAGTGTGTTCATGTCCTTATCTCCCCACTGAGTGAGAGGAAGGCAACTCCTGCCAGGCTACAGGAGGTGGCTGCTTCAGGTTCCATGTCCCCATTGCTAGGCATCTCAACTCAAGTCATCTCCATAAACTCCTGGGAACCTCCCCCATTCCAGGTCTCTGGCAAGTCCTAAAGATGCCCCCAACCCCAAGCCCTCGTCAGCTGCCTATTTCCATTCATTTTCCTGGCCATTTGACCCTCATTCCTGTCTCTCCCCATATTTGATCCTGAACTCCTCTCTATTCCCCTCAGCATAACCTCTCCTATCCAGTTCACTCCCTCCATATGCCTCCTATGACTCTTTTACTCTAAGAACTCTAAGTGAGACTCAAACATCCACTTTGTCCTTCATTCTTGTTTACCTTCTTTAGGTCTGGGGAGTATAGCATGAGTATCCTCTACTTTTGGGCTAATATCCACTTATACTATGCATACTATGCATGCCTTTTGGATTTAGGTTACCTCACTCAGAGTGATATTTTCTAGTTCTATCCTTTTGCCTGCAAAATTCATGATGTCCTTATTTTAATAGCCAAGAAGTATTCTATTGTGTAAATGTACTTCATTTTCTGTATCCATTCTTTAGTTGAAGGGCATGTAAGAAATGACCTTGATGCAGAAAAATAAATGAGCAGGAGACAAACATATTGGAGAGGTGTTCAAACTCTTTACAACTATTCATTACACAAGGTAGACATTAACCTTTTCATGAGAGTAGAACCCTGTGGCCTAACTCTTTCTTAAAGGATCATCTCTCATTATTGTTGTGAGACAATTAAGTTTCAATGTGCTGTTTAAAGAGACACAACATATCACTCCTTGTATGATATCTGAAAAGAAAGTTTTTCACAACTTGAAAAAAACTGCGTATATGCCCAGGAGTGGTATAGCCAGATCCTCCAGGAGTGTCATGCCCAGTTTTCTGAGGAACCGCCAGACTGCTTTCCAGGGTGGTTGTACCAGCTTGCAATTCCACCAGCAGTGGAGGAGTGTTCCTCTTTCTCCACATCCTCGCCAACAACTGCTGTCTCCTGTGTTTTTGATCTTATCCGTTCTGACTGGTGTGAGATGGAATCTCAGGGTTGTTTTGATTTGCATTTCCCTAATGATTAAGGATGATGAACATCTCTTTAGGTGCTTCTCAACCATTAGATATTCTTCAGGTGAGAACTCTTTGTTTAGCTCTGTACCCCATTTTTTAATAGGGTTACTTGCCTCTCTGGAGTTTAACTTCTTGAGTTCTTTGTATATCTTGGATATTAGCCCTCTGTCGGATGTAAGGTTGGTAAAGATCATTTCCCAGTTAGTTGGTTGCCACTTTGTCTTTTTGACAGTGTCTTTTGCCTTGCAAAAACTTTGTAATTTAATGAGGTCCTATTTGTCTATTCTTGATCTTAGAGCATAAGCTATTGGAGTTCTATTCAGGAAATTCTCCCCTGTGCCCATATGTTCAAGGTTCTTCCCTAGTTTCCTTTCTATTAGTTTTAGTGTGTGGACACATGCTCCGCTATGTTCATAGCAGCCTTATTCATAATAGCCAGAAGCTGGAAAGAACCCAGATGTCCCTCAACGGAGGAATGGATTCAGAAGATGTGGTATACCTACACAATGGAATACTACTCTGCAATTAAAAACAATGAATTCACGAAATTCCTAGGCAAATGGTCAGAACTTGAAAATATCATCCTTAGTGAGGTAACCCAATCACAAAAGAACACACATGGTATACAGTCACTGATAAGGGGATATTAACCCAGAATCTCGGAATACCCTAGACACAATCCGCATATCAATAGATTTCTAAGAAGATGTAAGGAGATACCCCTGGTCCTGGAAAGACTGGATGTAGGGGAACGCCAGGACAGAGAAACGAGAGGGGGTTGAATGGAGAAAAGAGGGAGGGAAGGCGCTTATGGGACTTTCGGGGAGGGAGGAAACGGGAAAGGGGAAATGATTTGGAATGTAAATAAAAAAAATAACTTAGAAAATAAAAAAAAAAAGAAGAAAAAACTGCACCAACAAAAGTCAATGAGCTTGGTATACAGCAATTAGAACATTTTAGGTCAACTGCTTGACATATCATCTCATGTGTATCCTTCTTAGATTTCCCCTGAAATTCATATAGGTACCCAACTCTGTGGTACTATTGGCTAATGCACCAGGAAAGCTCAAAGGAGTTATGGCAGGAACTTCAAGGGAAAAGATGAGGGTGTCTTAGCTAGTTTTCAGTAAAAAGTAAATTCAAGGCATGCAAATTGAAAAGTGGGCAGCTGGATTTCTCAGGAGTGCATATTAGTTCATATTAGCATGTTGTAGAGTTGTCTGCTGTGCATCAGTCTTGCTGTGTTATGCTGTGTCCACAGTGTTTTCAGGAGCATAAAACCTCTCACCTTCCACTGAATTTCTTTTTATTTTTCATGGCATATTGATGATAATAATTACATGTACATATGTATACATGTAGTAATAATCTATTAAGCTCATTACTTATGCATGACATACAAATATACTTTTTCTGTAAATGAATTTCAAAAGCATGGGCATATTTATTTAGCTAAATTATCAAATTAATTTCATTAGCTGAGACTTACACACTTTGTACATGCATTTTACTATTTATCTGTATGTGTATTTGTATATGCAGATACATATATATGCAGGTACTCACAAAAGCCAGAAGAGAGTGTTGGAACCCCTAAACATGGAGTTAAAGAAGAGTGTAAGGCATAGTGATTAGGATCAAACTTAGTTCACTGAAAGAGCAGCAAGTGTTCACAATCCCTTAGGCAACTTTCGAGTCCTCCTACCTAATTCTCTATTTCCTTACAATGAGAAATGTCTTTTCCACTGAGTTTCTGTGATATTGAGATCCATGTCCTGTAATAATACCTCTGAGCTATTTCTATGAAAGGTGGTTCTATTTCTATTTCTAAATGGTGGTTAGAAATAATGAGAATATCAGAGGTAGGTCTACATGGTAAGAAAACAAATACAGTAAGAGCTAGAAAAACATATGATTATAGGTGTAATATCAAAGACTCAACTTTTATTTCTTTTGGACTCTAAGTTTAGCCAATGAGATTTCAGTTCCTTGTGGGAGAACATAGTGCTAGTACTCTCTGTGTAGGATTGGATTGTTATTGTCCACTTTTTAGATTAGTCTAGAAAGAGGAGTACCACAACTCAACGGTGTGGTACAGTGACTGCTCTTTGTATTTTAAAATATCACATTCACAAAGTGTCTTTTAGACTTTACATTGGAATGAATTCTCTAGAAAAACATAACTGATAACTTGTGGACATGTTATAGATATAAGATGGATAGATGGATGGATTGATGGATAGATAGATAGATAGATAGATAGATAGATAGATAGATAGATAGATAGACAGACAGATAGATAATGGTAGATGAATAGACAGATTCTCAGATACATGATAGATATAGATAATATATACAGCTTGTTTTAGAGTGTATAATTTAATGAATGGCTCATGTTCCAGAGAGGCTATCATATCTGAACTGTATAATGGACTACATGCTTGAATCTAGAAACCCAGAAGTGTTGATGCTTCAAATCATTCCTGAAAGCTACCAGGTGGAGGATCTCTCTTATTTTATTTTATTTATTTATTTTACGTTTATTTCATTTTTTGAGAATTTGATGTGGGAGTGCTCTATTTACAAAATTTCTGCATGCTTACTCACCCAACTCCTCTTGTAGCACCCTCTATTTCTCAAACTTATGGCATATTCTTCTTTATTATTTTTACATAGACACACACAAAAACACATACAGATGTGCATGCATGTGCATACACACACACACACACACACACACACACACACTTGTATGTATAAATCCAACCTGCTTGCTTGACTATATATGTGTTCAGATCTGACCACTTGGGACTTAGGGAGCAATAAGCAATTGATGGCTAAGAATGGGTGGTGTCTCTTGCTCGCAGAGATCAGTCTTCCTTTCTATTCAAGTTTTCAACTGGTCAGATGAAGCTTACAATGCTCTGAACTGCAGGATCCTTTTCCCCACATTTCCTGGATTTAATGTAAATTTCATCAAATAAGCTCGCATATGCATAGAAGTAGAAAATCAAATAGAAAATATATAAATAACAATCCTCTAAGGAAATATGATAGTTCAGGATTCATAGCCTTTGTGGGTTTAAAAAAATAAAGTAGAAATAAAAACACTAATTCAATTTTGAAGAAACATATATCTGTGAAGGATAATTGGTCAAGGAAGCTTTTAGGAAATTATTACCTTCAAAAATATAGAAATAATAGAACAGTTTGCAAAGCATGATAAGTAATGTTGAAACTAAGAAACAGTTACTTAAAAAGAAAGACAGAAGTCATAATTGAATAAATAGAACAAATAGAACTATAAGTATTAATATCATTATTAAATTGAAAGTCAGTGATGTATGCAGTATTAGATAAAGCTAAAGAGAGAATAAGTAACTAGAAGATAAATTTGAAGGAATTATATAGGGTACAGCTATAAATAATGGCAGAAAATTTAAAATTTAAAAAATATTACAGAATAAATAAGAGAAGCAATTTAATAATTATAATTACTGAAAAATAAGAAAAGGTACCAATTAGAAATCTTTATTTTGAGGTTTAACACCTAGGGATTTCTAGAATTTAAGGTAAACCCTCATATAGCACACAGACTTCTGAGACAGGTAAATAAGAATAAATCCAGACATAGACATAGTGTACTGAAATATAAAATGCAAAGATAAAGAGGTATTATTAAGAGCAATTACACCATTGCTGAGAAGCAATGTCAATTAGAATAAAGGTTCTCTCCTATTGTTACCAAAGAGTCTAAAGGTAATGGAAACACATCTGAAAATCCCAAAAGAAATGAAAGAAAAAGTCAATCTCAAATTCTAAGCACTATTAAACTGTCAAGAAAATGGAGGGTAAAATGAAGATATTTGTAGAGATATATTAAGACTGTAGCAAAGGAAGGAAATCATGGAGAAAAAAAATGAAAAGACAAGTTAGCAATTGAGAGAGATAATTCGCAGCTAACGAATAGGGAAAGATAATTAAGTATAAAACAATGGCCATCGAATACTTGAAAATACCAGGTTAATGGTTGATTGGGCGATAACACCTCCCTACTAGTAAACAACCTCCATTGCCTAAATATTAAAAAAAATTGGTAATGGTCATCCCTAATGAAGGCATGGTACAAGGATCATTTTTCTAAACTGGTATTTTGAGTGGAAACAAGATAATATTTTAAAAAAACAATACCTAATAGAAAAAAGGTGAACAAACCTCTCTTTCTCACTCATTCCATTTTAAATTTTACCCCGTAGGTGAATTTGCAGTGTATGGTTACGAGGCACCATTTCAAGGTGCTTATTCCCTTATTCCTATAAGTAGACAAGACAAACAGCAAGGAAGATAGTGGACAGACTCAGTATCCATCAGCACACAACACAATGAGTAAAACAGGTTAAACTAATAAAATTTGGCGTGTTAGCATGATTCAAATGCAAGCCTATGCTATCTCATGATGGAAGCCAGCTGTGGGCAGATACTGCAAGTATAAGTCACACATATATTTTAAATACAGAAGGAGAGCATTATTTTTGATTGTATATTATTGTGTGAAAATTTCATAATAATGGATGAGAACAGTGAAACCAACTTCAAAAAAAGAGAGGAAAATGGTGTTTTAGTTCATCTAGTCTGTTCATTCCTTATATATGATCCTGAGTGAGGTGACCCAGACCCAAAAGGACATACATGTTATGTATTCACTTATAAGTGGATATTAGCCAGGAAGTGCAGAATACCAAAGGTACAACCCACAGAATTAAAGGAGTTTAACAAAGCAGAAAGGCCAAGTGAGGAGGTTTCAATCCCACTTAGAAGGGGGAAGAAAATAATCATGGAAGAGGGAGAGAGAGACCCAAGATGGGAAAGGAAAGGGGGACAGGAATGTATTTCTTTTTACAAAAAAAAATTGATGATATGTCTTCGTTTTGTATGCGCATGAGTACTAGTGCCAGAGATGCCAGAAGAGGACATTGGATACCCTGGATTGCACATGCTTCTAAGCTTACTGGTTTGGGTGATGGGACCTTGACTCTATAAGACCAGTATATGCTCTTAACTTCTAAGCCATTTCTTCTGCTCCTAAAAATGCTGATTTTTTTTGCATTTTTTGACGCATGAAGAGGGTTCCCTGGCAAATTTGTCAGGTTTCTCTATGAGAAAGTTTTATTTACTTATCACAGCATGCCCAGGGATTCTCACTTCTGTTGAGAAGCCAAGGCTTTTAATAAATTTCTTTTCAGCTAAGAGTAACAATAATCTGCTTTTGCTATTAATAATCAGAAGAGCTGGCATATATTTCAATAGAATGCTTTACTCAAGTTTTTGTAAACTCCTTAGAAACTACTGTACCTTCTCCTCAACTTTGTTTCCAAGGCAACGAGGTGATGCTGTTGGTACCAGCTTCCTTACTACCTCACTGTTCACCCAATACATGTGAGTATGCTAGCATTTTGTTTTTTCCCAGCTTCATCTCCCCCCCCCCTTTGGTAATAGGTCTAATTTCCTATCACCCCTTTTACAATGAGTAGTATTTCATTGTGTTGTGAAACCAAGTACAAAATTGTACTGGTACTATACTTTGTTACTTGAAGTTGTTTGTCTGTTTAATGGTAGGCTCCTAATTTCCATGTGTCAATTAAGGTAAATGAAAATAACATATGTTCCTTTTAGAAACAAAGTGGTTCTCCTTCTTTCTTAAAGAACTGAAGTTGTTTTATATCATTTACTTTTGAAAGTGGTAATTTAGTGTTTCCATTAAGAGAAAGTTGCTGTCTCTAGTTAATGGCAACATTTTTCTCTGGGCAGATAGAATTTTGATTGTGAAATTTATATGAGTGATGGAAATGTAGCATTCTAAAGAGTCTCTTCTCAAATTCAAGTGGTTTCATTAAGTGAAATTACTAATACTTTGCATCTAAATGTTTCTGCAACTTTATCTACTAAAACTTGTGAAAGGAAAAAAAAGAAAGATTGTATTTAAAAAAAAACATATCCCTGGTTTTTACCTTATTCTCAAGATATCATGGAGGGAGAACACTTGATTTCATATGAATTAATTGCTGATCTGCTTAACTCCAGCTCCTAGCAACAAGCAGAGGCATCCTTACTTAGAGCAAATGGGAGGTTTAGTGCCTGAGAAACAAGCTACTCATCTTCTTGCCAGACTTAAGTGAATCATCTGCTGGGTTCTTGATGCTCCTGCAACATTTCTCAATCAACTTTCCCAGCAATTTGAAAAGGAGAGGGAGATTAAAGAAAGGCTAAGATATTAACTAGAACTTAGGACGAAGATAAAAAACCTTGAGGTTTACATGCAAAATTGTTTTCCTTATCTTTCTACTAACGTAATTGAGCTGATTTATATTTATCTTAAAGCAAATGGGTCTGACGCCTTTTACTTTTAATGCTGCTCTCACTTAAACAACATGTCTTACTTTTCTATAAGAGCATCCGCCTGGAAGTGAGGCTATGGAGTAACTGTCCTCCGGTGACTTTGGCATTTCACTTGGCCCCACAATGAGCTTTCACGGTCACCTAAGCAGCTATTTCCTTCTCTTCTTGCTCTCCGACTCTGCTTCTGAGTTTCTTTTTGTCCCTCCTTTTAAAGGCGTATAGCATTTTGTTTTTGGGTAATTGTTTGTTTTTTTTTTTTGTTTTTGTCTGTGTAGACCAGGCTGGCTGCCAACCTGATTGCTGGAATTAAATAGCACATGTTAACCACACATTTAGTTTCATAAAACTAAAATATATGAGCACCACTGACATACTTGATAGATTAAAATTTCATCCTTCACAGTTTCATTTTTTCTAAATCTTGTACAAGTTCCCTAAAAGGTCCCAGCGCTAGTGCTTCCTAGGGAAACCTGTAATGCCCAGAACTGTGTGGACTTTGCACTGTCACACAGATGGTTTGGATTTTAGCTGTCTGCTTTGTAACTGATGCATTAAGATAGTAGTGCTATTTGATGGTGCTCACTTAGCTAACCTGTGAAATGTAAAAACACTTGAACCCTGGTTCAAATGTATCCTTTCCTTCCTCTCACAAAGCATAAATGTACAGGCTGACATTGAAGGGGCACATGAGCTGTTCTCTGCTTTTCTGGCTCTCCCTTGTACTTCTCCCTATTCTACCCTTGCCACAGTAAGTAAACACTTCTCTGAAGTGCTCAAAAGCACTAGTCTTTGATTTTCACTCTATCCTATTAGTGTACTCTTCCACATATGTTACTGCCTCCAACCCAAGCCAAGAATCCTCTTCCAGACTCACTTATGTTGATCCAACACTTATGTTTCCTTCCATGTCTTAGAAATTGGTGATGTTCTCGAAGGTGTTTTTCCCTATGCCAGTACAGGGTTTGCACTGCTCTTTCTTTCTTTCTTTCTTTCTTTCTTTCTTTCTTTCTTTCTTTCTTTCTTTCTTTCTTTCTTTCTTTCTTTTTTTATTTTTTTGTTCTTCACTTGAAATGGAATGCCTTTAGGTAAGGTAAGAAATTCAAACTCATTTCACTAGCCCTTTCCTCTTCACATATTTAGGTCTCTTGCCTGCCCCCAAAGTCATTGGATTTATTAGTAGAACTCCTTCTCTTAATTAAAGCTAACAAATGAATCACCTCATGTCTTCCGCTCAAGTCTTTATTAGCCCCTTTATACAATCTAACATAAGTTAGAAAAAGTGAGGTGGGAGAAAGACAGGATGATTTTAATCTCTGTAGTTAATAGCTGTGGAAATTTTAATAGGATGTGGCTTATAAATAAAAAAATTCTCATATTCAAATGTGAGTTATTTTAAGGTTGTTTTGACATTGTATATGGAACAGCATTATAGCAAAATTAGCAAATATCCTTTCTAAATAAGGAACTCATGAATTTTTTAGCCTTCACAGAAAGTTTCTGTTTGGGCATTGGAGGCTACATGAGCAACTGTGTACTCCCTACTGATGAACAGAACACTGATGGAGTACAAATTACATGCATATATATATATATATATATATGCATGTAATTTGTAATATATATATATATATATGTATATATATATGTTCTATCATTTGTTATTCAATGTAGGACTATAACTAATATGCTAAATTCTTTGTTTCAATATATTCTCCAGAATAATAACTCTTTAATATAAAACTTATAATGTATTTAGGTATCATCCTCCTTGTTCTACAAGATTCTGGCTTTTGTACAGAGAGGAAAAGGAAGGATATGGACCTATAACAAGTAGAAGTAGCTACCACAGGCTCCCTGTCAGGAGCTCCACAAATATTGCTGACTCTTGTTGATTGAAGGACACATTGACTTATCAAATAGAAGTGAATGAAAGCATATGATCCTTGGATTAAGATGCAGTTTGATCCTGATTAATCTACTGCATAATAATTTGAAATGATCATAACACCCAGAACATGACAGCTTAACGATCCAGACTGCTGTAGCATGCCAGTTATGGACCCTTCTGATTAAATGGCTGCACAGGAGCAGGGGGCTCATCATCACCATTATGAGACAGTGATTTTTAACTACTAGGCCATGAAAAGATCAAAATTTGCTTCCTCAAAATTACATCCAAAAATCGAAGTGATTGAAGATTTGAATGACTTCCACCTGCCCCTTTTAAAGTTGTACAATTTTATGTTAAATCATTTTAATTGACGAAGCACTGGTAGGTGAATGGGTTGAAGGAGGACAGAGTTGGGTGAACCTATAGCGTCAGTTCCTCTCCTGTTTACCGGAACAGAGATGTTACACAGCCAGAAAAAATTAAGCAATCATCAGTCAGAGTCGCGGTAAAATCAAGACCTACGATCATTTATATTAACACTCTGTTTCTAAGGAAAGAACTTATAAGTATCCAGCACTCTGAGTCTGTTTCTAATTCAGCAACTAAAGGAACTGAGGCTGAATGAGCATCTAGATTCACAGGCAGGCTCAGGGTAAACATGAAAAATGTAAGGTTTGATATATTTATGGTCTTCTGTTAATATAATTTTTGGTCACTGTTTCCAGGTTTAAATCTTATAAAAAGAGACATTTAAGTGTTTTGTAGTGTCTAGTTTTATTCACAAGGCAGAAAGGAAGAGATCTGGTACTTGACCATCCATAGCTGTCTTTCAGAAGGTTAAAAAAAGGTTTTATAAAGACTAGAGGACTAATAAACAATCCTTGAACTTGCTATGGTTTCAGATCTTTACTGTCCTGTGTTCAGATAAAAGGGAGTTTATAGAACTTGGTTATAGGTAAAATCATTTTAAATAGACATTGATTGGACTGATCAGTTTTAAGATGGGAACTCAGGGCCCCCTACCTCTTCTGAGGGCACTTTGATAACTTTGAAGTCCTGTATGCCCCCATCTGCCTTTTTTATGCAATCTCATCACTCTATAATGTGGTAAATGTGGTTTTGGAGCGTGACATCTCTCCAAAGTGCCTGCTCCCTATCGTTCAAAGACTATACCTAGTACACTTGGGAAAAGACCTCTTTCCTCCCATCTACTTCTGCTTCCTGCTTCTCCACAAGACTTTTTTTCCCCTCACTGGGGTGCTCTGTGGCTCACCTTCAATGTCCCTCTTCCACTACTTTCCTCACTTAGAACCATAGCTGCAATCATATGTGTTAAAGCTTCCTGAATCCAGCAGGGCGTTTTATTGCCCATAGGAGGTTCCAGTCTGATCTTGATACAATGGTATTCTTGAGGCACAAAAGTGAGAATCTCAAAGCTCATCTCTGCTCTCATGCCTCACAATCTGTTGGGTACATAACTAAGAATTCATGGTTTTGATTCTAAACAAATGCCTTAAAAAAAATTTGAAGCACATTAAGAACAACTTTTGTGTGTGGGGTTAATGACTGATGAAGAAAAGAACCTACTGAATGAATTGTAATTAAAAACCTTAATATGATGCTTAGGTACCATTGCCTGAACGGTTCCTAGTTATCCATAAGAAACATATTCTGCATTATTTCTAGTTGGTGTTGAATGTCTTTTAATTGCTTGAAAACGACCTTAGGTAAGGCAATAAACCTATAGTACTCCACAGTGGTCCCTACTTGATTACTTCACTCCCACCAGACAGCCTGTCACCTGGGTGCTTTCTTATGACCCTGATCTCACACCTGGTGAAGGAGGAGGGAAGATTCAGACACTTCTACCCAGAGCAAAACAGCATTAACTTCTATAGGGGAAACAGCCCCTGCAAATTTCCTGGTCTGTAGATCAGTGTGCTGGTTAGTTTTGTAAATTTGACACAAATTAGGGTCACCCGAGAAGTGGGAACCTTAAAAGAGCAAAGGCCTCCATTCATCAGACTAGCTGGTGTGTATGTCCACTGGGGCATTTTCCTCATTTGTGATTGAGGTAGGAGGTCGGCTGTGAGCTGGGTCAGCACTGGGCAGGTGAACTCCTGTTATATGGAAAAGCAGGTTGAGTATGAGATGGAGAGCAAGCCACAAAACAATTGTTCCTATGGTCTCTGCTTTACTTCTTGTCTCCAGGCTTTTGACTTGTACTGGCTTACCTTGGTAGTGGACTCTGATGTGGATATATAAGCTAAGTTAAATACCAAAAAATACTGGGACAAATGGCTGAGGTGCCTATTAATATATCAATTATGCTCTCAGCATTGCAAGCACCTATTTCAGAGTCCTGGTTCCTTAGCACTTCTCACTTCACCCCTACCCTAAACCTTCCCTTCCCTTCCTTTCCCTTCCCTTCCCTTCCCTTCCCTTCCCTTCCCTTCCCTTCCCTTCCCTTCCCTTCCCTTCCCTTCCCTTCCTTCCCCCAGCTTCTCTTTCCTATATAACCTCCACCCTTTTGGTCTCTTGCTTCTGCTCTTAGCTCCACTCCTATACCTCTCTTCTTCCCTTTTTCCTCCTTTTCTTCCTCTGCCTCCTCCTCTCCCTCCTCCTCCGCCTTTCTTTTTGGCTCTCTCTCTCTCTCTCTCTCTCTCTCTCTCTCTCTCTCTCTCTCTCTCTCTCTCTCTCTCTCTCTCTCTCTCTCTCTCTCTCCTTCTCTCTCCTCTCATGACCTGACATATTCCACTGGCCTGGTTCAGTCTAGATATCTAGATGATTACTTGCGGATGCCTCGGTTTGTGCTCTCCCTCATATCTACAGTAAAAACTTTATCTTCAACCATACCTATCATTGTTCTTGTCCTCATTTCATTCATAAGCCAAATAAACTTTTCCTTTCCCTCTTTGGCTTTAGTTAATGTGTTATCACAGCAACACATACCCAATTAGTAATACAGGGGAAACAGGGGAAATTGAGGTCTTTTGGGGGTTCTGAGTCTTTCTGTTTTAAAATCAGGTCATGGTGGCACACGCCTTTAATGTCTTTGATCCTAGCACAGAAAAGAGAGAGGCAGGCAGATCTTTGTGATTTCAAGGCTAGCCTCATCTAACAAATGAGTTTAAGGATAGTTAGGGCAATGAAAACCTATCTTATAGATAGATAGATAGATAGATAGATAGATAGATAGATAGATAGATAGACAGATAGATAGATGTGTGTATGTGTGTGTGTGTGCGTGAGAGAGAGAGAGAGAGAGAGAGAGAGAGAGTATTTTTTCATTTTGATTAGGGTTCTCCTCCCTCCTCATATCCCCCCCATTCCTATCTACTTCCTTTCCCATCCAGACCCACACCCTTTCTGTTTCTCATTAGAAAACAAACAGGCACCTAAGGAATAACAATGGATAAAATAAGTTAAAAGCAAACCAGGTTATGACAAAACAATCAAACAAGAAAAAGAGCCAAAGAATAAATGAAGTTAAATATGGACTCAAACAGTAACTCAAGGTTAATTTTATTAGAGTTTAAATCAAACCCCAGGCAGGAAAGGCTATAAAGCCTCAGCAGCTGCCTGTAGGAAGAAAATAGAAAAAGAAGAAAAAGAGTCTATGCCACTTTAAGTTGGAATGGAGGTCAGAGAGATGGCAGGCAAGCCAAGTCCAGGAGTTGGGGGCGCAGGGGAAGGCATTAGAGAAAGAGTTTGGAAGCCTAACATGTTGGGGCCAAAGACAAGAGAGTTAAAGAAAGCATGCCTAGAGAAGACAGAAGGAATAAAGAGAAACTGTGCTTTTCTAAATACTTCAGAAAACTGGGCAGATTTATGATCCTATATGGCTGCAGCCTATATACTACTGCATTAGGAGTAGGGGTTCTAGGGAGGAAAACCACAGTATCTCATTAAATGTCTAATGATTCTGCCATATCTTTAGCTTGGCATAAAGTGAGCCTGCCTTTCTAATGGTGCTTCCTTGGTTAAGTGCTTGACCACGACCAGCTGATGTTTCCAACAAAACCAGATATTCCATTCTCTTGACTAGAAGACTTTTATCCTAACATTTCCTTCTCTTAAAGCCTAAGCTTAAACTCATTTAGGAATCAGGTAAGAGATCAGAGTCCCCAGTCAATCACTTCCAGCATTTCCAGTGGGGGGAGGACAAAAAAACCAACAAACAAAAAAACCCTCCAAACAAACAAACAATACATCTTTTGGTTTTCAGACAAGAAAAAGTATTTTTACTTTGTAGTGGGGGTATTTTTTTTCAACCCAAACTGCTTAGTGAATTTTTACCTTCTGTTCTCATCACTAGTCAGAACACTGTACCAGAAAATAAGCTATTGCTGTAACAGCATTGACTGTGTTGTTTAAGGGAGAATTGTGGAGTAACTGGAAATTTAGACTGAGAAATCCATTGAGTGTTTAAAGCTGACTGGGCTGTTTTGTGGGAACTTGAAAAGACAAAACATCGAGAGAAATGTACATGATGGAGACCTGGTTTATGAAGTTTCAGAGTGAAACAAAGATTCTGTCAGAGCCATTCACATAATACATTTGAATTAAGAATCTCTCGTTTCTGGTCCACTGGGGCAAGAAAACTGGTTGGCTGCGGTGAACGAGAGACGAACAGCGCTGAAGTGCAAACAGTTCTTATGAGCATCTCATCACAGCAACACAACCAAAGCAGCACACTCAGCCTCAATTTCTTCTTCCCATCCTGCTGCTTACTCTTCAGAGAAAATGATTTTGCCTCCCAAATTGCGATAGCTTCTTCTCTAAGGAACCCATTACCAAGAAGCTTCAGTTTGGAGTGTATCATATGGGTTGACTTTTCCAGACTGTAGGAGGAATAAACCAAGATCACAGCACACATGACTCTCTTAGCCCAATCTGCAAAGCTGAGTCTATCGTAAAATTTCTCTTATTTTTCTTTCCATGTTATTTCTCGAAAAAGTGTTTCTTCTGCCCGTAGATGTTGTTATGGAAATAGATTTTCTGATTAAGTTATCTTCATACAGAGCTGTTATTTTCACCAAAACACCTAAGCATGTGATAGAAAATGTGTCTCTCTGCTGGAGAGAAATTCTTGTTTTGAAACTCACTGCCAAGCACCCCTGTCTCAGAAAATCGGAGCTCCTTTCAATATCCCAAAGTGAATTAACCATTAAAGTTCTCTGCAGATCTTCTGTGCACTATCTTTAAATGGAATGAAAGGCTTTTCTGATGAGGAATATGACAACCTTTGCAGTGTTTCTTATCTTCCTCCCACATGACATCAACATCAGCAGCCACACTTTTATTATTCACTCATTTCACTTTGGCATTATCCTATGCTCATTTCTATTTAATCTTTATGAATACTATCAGAAATGTGTTCAAACAATTTATTATCATAAGGACCATGCTGTGGATTTTGCCCTTGCCTGGGAAATTGAAGCCATTTAATAAAAGCCTTGGTTAAAGCTGGGCCATGAAAGAAACCAACATTAATGAACCTTCCCATCTTCCTCAAGAGGGCTGAGTAGGCGTCCACCTGGGAAAAACACTTTAGGCTATGACTTTGTGATGATAAGAAAAATGAAGGTAGAACACTTTGAACTGGCAAAACATATTTAATTTTGTCCAGCTGCAAATGTATCCTAATTGCTAAACTTTACAATTACTGGGTCAATAACGGTGTCTCCATGTTTATATGACCCAAGTCCCCATGTCCTTTAACATCCCTTCCATGAACCATTAAAAGACTATTACAGAGTTTACAACAATGGGGGTGGTATATGTAAAGAAAAGACAAAAATATGACCGAAAAATGGCACAAAGGGTAGAATTTACCATGAGTATAACTTTATGTGATGATTCCAGAAAAAATAAATATGAGTCCTGTGTTTCCCAGTCCCACAGAACTGTGTTTGTCAGAGCTGTGCTGTTTCTTTTGTACTAGATTGCCACTATATACATTCCTTAGCATTCTGTTTAGAAACCCTTCTAGAATTTTGCGGTAACATCAAAGTTGAGAAAGGGCTCAGAAACAAAAATGAGTCAGGCATCAAGTTGAAGTGTATTCAGGTAGTGGGTTCTGTGGGCCTTGCTCTTGACCAGATGCTCCCACACTCTCTGCTGAACCTAGATTAATTTTACAACTAAAGTTGAATTTACAATGCGCGATGCATGTTTGCCAGATGCTACCAAAGAATGTGGAGGAGACAGCTACATAATCACAATGAAGACAGATTTTGAAGATCACCTTTTCCTTTCAGCATCAGGAACACAGCTAAACAAGATAACTGATTTATCGACACACCTCATGTCATTATTAAATAAGCAAAGAATACAAACATTCTATTACTAAGAGTCTGATTGGTATGACCTGTAAAATAGCGCTCACATTGTCTGGTTCAAACAGGTGGCATCATCTGGCAGATGGCAATGTGGATTTTATTCTGGAGTTGACAATTTCTGTCAATTACCTTTCTTTTCTCAAACTGTGTGTGTGTGTGTGTGTGTGTGTGTGTGTGTATGTGTGTGTGTGTATACCTCATCATATTAATATAACATGTGTGCTGTTATATTGTGTGGTGTTGTGAGTTGCCCTGATGTTGTTTTTATTTTGATGTTAATTCTTCTTCTTTGAGAGAGGCTGCTCCCAACAAGTAGTAGATCACATGCCCAGGTGATCTCACTAAACCTTCTCTCCATTCTAACTGGTCAAATAAAGGCTAGAGCCTATGATTGGGCAGGAGAAGGGGAAATGTGGGACTGGAGTTCTCAGAGCAGGCAAGAAGGAAAAGAAGAGAGAGAGGATGGAGGAGGAAGAGAAAGATGTCAATATGGAGCAGAACAATGTGGCCAGGAAAAACTGCAAGCTACAAAGGGTCTTATAACTAAAGAATAAATGAGAATAGTGATAGATCTGCCTGATCTAGGCAGATAGCTTATAAATATAATAACTGAGTTGTATGTTTTTCTATGGGCTTCCTGGGGTTGGAAATTACTTCATGTGCTTTTTAATTGCACATAGATTCAGGATGATATAAAAGATGTTTTCTCTTGGTGTTAATTCAAGCTTGCTCAATGGACATATCTAGAACTTATTATATGGTATAGACATCTAAGATATAAAGAATTCAACATGTATTCTTAGATGTACTAAAATGATCTACTTTATAAAAATAAAATGCTTCAATTGAAATCAATATTTCTACATGTAATCACTATCTCACTTTTATACATTGGCATTACTGGGTGTGTGTTCTTTAATTACTTTGAAATTCAACCTTGCCAAAGTTTTTGTATAATCTGATTTTCTATATGTTTGTTTATATACAATCTCAACATTTCTCCTTCAAATAAAGAAATTTTATCCATGTATGATTGCAAAGCTATTTATTTGAATGCATTTATATAATTTCCATATTTAATGAAGATCTTGCCCCCATAATCTACTTTTTCCTTTTATTCTTTAAATCCCATCTTACCACTAAAAATTTTGTGCTAGAAATATAATCTCCAGTGCAACAGTACAGAGAGATAGAGCCTTTAGGTGGTGTTTGAAACATAGGCCCCAAACTCCCTCATGACCAGTCCAATGCCTGTACAAAAGGCTTGCAAAAATGGATTCACTTTTTCCAGAACATTTCCTCTGTAAGGAGGTAGCAGGACATCAGACTCCTGATTCTTGCACCTGATCCAGGACTTTCAAGCTTAGCAAACAGTTTATAACAAATCTTTTTTTTTTTTTTACTTTACATTCCAAATCACTTCCCCTTTCCCGTTTCCTCCCTCCCCGAAAGTCCCATAAGCCCCCTTCCCTCCCTCTTTTCTCCATTCAACCCCCTCTCGTTACTCTGTCCTGGCGTTCCCCTACATCCAGTCTTTCCAGGACCAGGGGTCTCTCCTTCCATCTTTTTAGAAATCTATTGATATGCGTATTGTGTCTAGGGTATTCCGAGATTCTGGGTCAATATCCCCTTATCAGTGACTGCATACCATGTGTGTTCTTTTGTGATTGGGTTACCTCACTAAGGATGATATTTTCAAGTTCTGACCATTTGCCTAGGAATTTCGTGAATTCATTGTTTTTAATTGCAGAGTAGTATTCCATTGTGTAGATATACCACATCTTCTGAATCCATTCCTCCGTTGAGGGACATCTGGGTTCTTTCCAGCTTCTGGCTATTATAAATAAGGCTGCTATGAATATAGTGGAGCATGTGTCCTTATTGCATGCAGGTAAAGTCTCTGGGTATATTTATTTTTTATAAGTCACTTTTTACTTTGTTATACTAACATGTGGGGACTCATGATTATTTCAATCCTTTTATCAATCTTATTCTCTCTTAATAAATTTAAAATCATACATTTATCTCATTTTCTTAAGTGATGAATTTAATGGATTAGTTCTTAGCTATACTTCTCTTAGTGTTTACCAAAAATGAGTACACCTACTGACCTTCATCAAACACAAAGTCATTAAAAATTTTAAGTCAACGATTGCCTATTTCATCTTTGATGTTTATATTTTGAAGCTAAGGACATCACATTTGTAACTACTGGGATGGTAAAGATGGCTGAGCATGTAACCTATTTCCCTGATAAGCATAAAGACATTAGTTCAATCCCTAGAGCACAAGTTCAAAAACTGAGAATGTTGGATAGGGTAGAATCCCAGTACTAAAGGGCTCGGGAAGCTGAGACAGGCAGAAACTTGATGCTCACTGGACAGGGAGCCTACCCTGGCCTGGTAAGTTTCACACACACACACACACAAACACACACACACACACACACACACACACTTCATTGATGTTTATTCTTTAGCTGTCAAGACACTTACTGACCATTTTAATTGTGTTATTCAATACTTCTACATTAATGTATATATAGTTTTAATTTCATGTGTCACCACATTCTTTTAAGTTAAATCCTTCTCTTTTGAAGTACTTCTGTAGTGGGCTTTCAGGAAAACCTGGGAGTGCTTTAGTATTTGACTGAAAACCTGTTTTACCTCAGTCGTGATTGAAAGCCCAACTGGGGATATAATCCTAGGTTGGACAGATATTGTCTCACAAGACATGAAATGTATTCTTCTGCTGTCTTCTCTTCTCTGAGGTTAATTCTAAGGCCTCTCTCAGGCCAGTCATCAGGGTTTTCAGCAACTTTCACGAATATTGTCCTTTGTATTTATGAAGTTTAATAGTTTTTCTATATTAAGCGGTTTGACTTTGGGCAAAGTATACTTCTTATGTATACTTCACTCCAGCAAGGCCTCCTTCTTTCTTCCTGGATAAATTTTATACACTCCCACACACACACTTCTGATCTTTAGGCTGTCTTCTTACTGATTCCTCTGCTTCCATGTCATTTGTTCTCACTGAACATTATGCATTAACTTCCGTTGTCTCCATCCGCCTCTGAGTTAAAGCCTTCCCATCTCATTGACTCTCTTGTGAGTTCTATACATTGTCTCAGCCACTTCTACTTTAAGTTGAGCTAAGATGCTTTCAAGTCTTTTTGGCATCCTTTATTGAATGTTTGTACCTGTAGAATGGTGCTGTTCTAAATAATGGGGTCAACCCCACTTCTAGAAGTCTGTGACTCTTTTTATGATGCAAGTTAGTTTTCAGAAGGCTTCAAACATAACACCATGTTGTTATAAATACTTATAAAAATCAATAAGGATATCATACTAATGGAAAGGGCAGGATGAAAATATTTACATATTTTGTAGAAGCTTTGTTTGTTTACTAAAGCTGATATGCAAAGTCCCACAAATCACATGTGTTGGACAACAGGAAGGAGGAACTATCTCTTAGAATTCCAAAGTCTGAAAGTGTGCATTAGTAACTTTGGTTCTTTCTGTACTTGTGTGGTGGAATATATCCCATGTGTCTTTCCTGGCTTCTGGTGATGCCTTAGAATCTAATCCTTCATGTGGCTTTCTCCCTGAGTGCACATCTGCCCCCAATCCTCCCCTTTTCTGAAAGTTTGTTATTATTATTGTTTTATAATTCAACCTGGTTTCTATGGTTTGTGTCTTCAAATTCTGTGCAGTTGAGCACTTGTTGGTAGGATGGCAGTAGGTTTTTAACACAGAGATTTTGTTTATCACAAGTTTTCACTGAGTGAGAATGGCTGAATATTTCAGGGCTGTGGCAATCAGAGTGGATGAAGCAGTGACCCGTGCAGCCCGCCTCTGTCTACCTCTGTTCCTTGTGCTTGGTTTGTTTATTCAAGGTTCTCTCAACCTACCAGCTTTAAGCGAGGCGAGGTGTCTGTTCATGCACTGTCGCTCAGCTATAGTAAATGTATGATGGCAGCTGTATTTTAGCAGTGACCTTACTTTTGCTTTTAACTTAACTGGAAAATATTGGAAGCTGCATGGATGAGATTTCAAATATTTCCTTACAGAAGCACAGAATTTGTTTCTGGAAGGCTAAGAATCTTTCATTGGTAAACATCAGGGATTTTTAAATTACCTGGGGTAATCAAGAAATGAAACTTATAAACATTTCCTACATTTCTCTGTCCTATTTAACTACACAGAGACAAAAATCATTTCTCCAGACCTTCATGTTTCATGCCACTTTCTGCTCATTCTGCACAGAGGACATTCTCTTGCTTCTTTGTCCCCAAGTTTCTATATGTTCAATGTTGTGATAAAAGTACAATCAAATACAAAAATAAAATAAAATAAAATATTATTAGTACAAACAAAAACAATAAAAAAGTAGCTCCCTCACCTAATACAGAGTACATAGGTCATCTTTTCTAATCACAAGAGCAGTGAAGGTCAGGGACTAGAGTGAAGTTTCCCCCATGTGCGTGGTTAGCAGGATATTATCATGACTACTTCTTTCTTCTTCTTCTTCTTCTTCTTCTTCTTCTTCTTCTTCTTCTTCTTCTTCTTCTTCTTCTTCTTCTTCTTCTTCTTCTTTTTCTTCTTCTTCTTCCTCCTCTTCCTCTTCCTCTTCTTCTTCCTCACCTTCCTCTACTTCCTCTTCTTCTTCTTCTCCCTCCCTCCCTCCCTTCCTCTCTTCCTCCCTCCCTCTGTCCTTCCCTCCATCCCTCCCTCTACTTCTCCCTATATATAGATTTGTATGTTTGTGTGTATGAGCACATTCATGTGTATGTATATTATAAGCATATGTTTGGGCTTGTAGCACATAGGAAGTAGAATTGCAGAACTTTCACATCCCTTGTTATTTAAGTTGATGAAACTTGTATCTACAAATATAATAGTGGCAATTTAAACTATATTTCCTTTGTCTAATATGCCTACTACCATGGTTACATGATTTCCTACTTCTTACCCATGGTGACAAAGCAATTTGAGTTCATTTTTCTTATGGAAGAATTTTTTTTCAGAATAATAAAATAACCTATGTCTTCTTAATATTTAAAACAATTCCGTATATGACTTAGAAATAAATGTTTCTACTGTGAACTAGGTTATAGACATGTCCTGCTCAACTCAATATTGGCACAATGCAGCCTACTATTCCATTTTTCTGTTGTTTGTATGTCATAAAGCTCATTTTGTATACACACACACACACACACACATTTTGGATTCCATGAATATTTATCTTATACTTTCTCTGTGATATCATGTGCTCTTAGGAATACTTACAACTGAGAAAATTGTAACCTAGAAATTGATTAGTATGAATATCAATAATTAAGTAAAAATAATGTTTTTAAACTCAACTTTTATTTTGTAGTTTTTATGTTATATTTTTTCATGAACAAATACTGTATTTACTTCATTTCTACCCTTCACCATCCCCTCTAAAACTCCTCTCATCCTTCCATTTTTTCTCAAATTCATTACGTTCTCTTTCATTCTTATTATATACATAGGTGCATATTTATGCACATGTATATGTGTGTCTGTGTATAAGTATATAAGTGTGTATATGTAGAGCCTACTGAGTCCATTTAACAGTGCATATGTGCATTTATTTAAGGAATACTACTTAGAACTGAATTTTCCTCTCTCAGTAGCCTTTAGTTGCCTATAGCTCTTTATCTATGAGTAGTACATTGTGAGATTTCCTTATCCATGCTGATGTCACCACTTGTTGTACTGATGTGGGCTTCTTTAGGAACCATATTTTCAAGATTTTTTATGGGTAGTTTCCCTATCATACACAGAAGACATTTTGTGGATATATCATCTATAGAAGATAGAGAGTCTTCTAGCTCTTGCTGTCTTTCTTTTCCCTCTTCTGTGATATTCCTAAGCTTCTTACTGTCTTAGGGATTTACTGCTGTGAAGAGATACCATGACGTAGGCAACTCTTATAAACACAATGTTTAATTGGGCCTGGCTTACAGGTTCAGAGATTGAATTCATTATCAACAAGGCAGGAACATGGCAGCATCCAGGCAGGCTTGGTACAGGTGGAGCTGAGAGTTCTACATCCTCATCTGAAGGCTGCTAGCAGAAGACTGGCTCCCAAGAGGTTAGGGGTAGTCTCATTGCCCACCCCTACAGTGACACACTTGCTCCAACAAGGCCATACATCCAAATAGTGTCACTCCCTGGGCCAAGAATATTCAAACCACTATACTTACTCATAGAGATCATGTTGCATATGTATCAGTTTGAGTCTGGAATCTCAAAATCAGTTGTTTTTTGCATTTTGACTAGTGGTATATTTCTATAATGTTCTTTGCCTACTGCAAAATAATCTTCATTGACAAAGAGGAAGATCCTCACTTATCTCTTGGTGTAAAGATAAATACTTATAGTGTGGTCTGAAATTGCACTGGTACAGGAATGTTGCAGTAGAAGAATGCCCTCATTGTTCATGATCTCACCAGACACAGACATTGGCTTGGTTTACAGTGCACAATATCAGTTCTATCCTATGAGTGAAACTAAAGTCCAATTGTATGGATGCTGATTGTCTCTAAAATATAAGCACCATCATTACATTGTTGGGGAATATCTTACTATGGTAATCATTGCTATGGTTTATAGGATTTATATCTGGTTAATACCACTGAGTGCTTTTCTCCTTCAGCAGTTTGCATATCGCCTTCAGATACTAAGTGCCATTTCTCAAGGGGAAGACTCTCAGATTCATTCAAGCTCAAGTCTCTAAGTCCTCTGTCTGGGGTATACAGTTTCTTTAGAAACAGAATCTTACTTTCAGGTTCTGGAAGGCAGACAAGAGAAATGAAAATAGTCCATATAATTTTGGAGTACTTTTGACTACTTTAACCAACAGATCAAAGGGTTGTTCCCCATGCCCGGTACTACTGGGGGTTTTACTAGCTAGTATATGATTCTTGGCCTTAGAATTATCAATCCAAATGATATAATTTTAATCAAACTATATATACAATACACTGATACATATATATATATATACATATATGTGTATATGTGTGTGTATGCATATGTATGATTGCTGGTGGACATACACTTACATACACACAGATACACACACACACACACACACACACACACATATTAGATTTCTACTGCTGTCAAGGGACACCATGACCATGACAAGATTTATAAAAGAAAATATTTAATTGGGGCTGGCTTATAATTCTGAGATTCAGTCCATTATTATCATGGCAGAAAACAGGAAAGAGCATAGACAGACATGTTCAGGAGAAGGAGCTAAGATTTCTACATCTAGATCAGTAGGCATCAAGAAGAGAACTAAGACATACTTCCTCCAACAAGGCCACAGCTCCAATAGTACCATTTCCTATTTTTAGTCAAACAACCACATTTACTACATTCATTTCTAAGTAGACATAAAATATTGTATGTCCCTATGGCTTCACAAACAGTTTTTGTGTTAGTCATCCCTCCTTTTTCCCTCTCCTTCTCTCTCTGTATCACCATCCTTCCCCCTTCACTATTAACTCCCAGCTCCATTTTTCAACCCAAGAAACTCTGCCATGAATAATAAGTAGAAATTTCAAAATCACCTCTGTCTTTGTTGCTGTTCAGCAAAGATTAAAATATAAATAGTCATTTTATGATGGTAACAATATTCATTCATATGTCTTTGTTTGTCAGTCAGAATAGAATAAATGGCTTTTAATAATATAAAATAGCTTTTGTCTGTTAGCTAATTTTTAGCATGTAATAGTTCTTAGGGATAGCAAATATTATAATATTTAAGTAAAATTGTATTGCATAAAATAAAAGAGGAGAGTAAATCCATTTTCTTAAAAGAATAAGAAGGGCAGCATTTGGCATTGTAGTGATAAAAATCACTGGAAAATCGACATAGGATAAGACCTCTATTCATTTCTGAATACAAAGAAGCTTTTGTGTTTATCCACCAGAATTGGTTGTAGTGGTAGGTGCTGTTGTTGTAGTGGTAGTGCTATTGTCAACCATAAGCTCTATAAAGAAAGTCTATAGCTTTTACAAAGCCAAGAAGTTGTTTTATCCCCATTCTTATTTTTCCTTTGTTCTGTGTATAAGAAGCAAAGATTCTCTAAGTCATTCTTCTACTCTACTGTATGAGGACAGAAACGTGGAAAACATGTTTAACTAACAGAAAGCATGAAACAAATATCATTTCAACTGCTGCCCTTAACATATAGTTACCCCACCCCTACCCCCTGACACCACCATCTTTGTTATGGTGTCAAAAACAAGGAACCAACACCAAGAATTTGCAAGGCAAAATTTTTATGCATACAGCAGAGCCATCTTTCTACTTTTCTTGGGAGTAGGAGAATGGAAGTGGCCCAGATCCAAAACAGAAACACCTTTTTATGGCAAACAAGCAGGTGATTAAAAAAAAAAGCAGGACTTTGCAGTTATTTTTATGACCACAGGAAAGGTACATGTTATGGGTTTACGGTCAAGCATTTTCTGGCCAGTCAATTCTCAGAACAATGGAAACAATTTACAATGTGTAATTCACAAGATTATTGACGAAGGAGAAAACGGGGGGGGGGGGGGTGACCTCTAGAGGATATGATCAAAAACTAACATTGTTTAAGTTAAAAAAAAAATGGAGTCAGTTAATGATCTTATGCCAAAAAACAAAATGTGTTTGTTGCTGTATAACACTGATACTGTGTGGTTGTTTGTTATTTAGTATTGTAGCAATACTTAATCACTACAGAGTTTGGCTTTCTTTATGGAGTGTTCACATACCACCGTCACCCAGCTTCACATATGTTGGTTCCATTTCCATGGTTTTATAAATAGAGCAGCAACAGACATTAATGTATAACACATTTATGTTCAACTATTAATTAAATATTCCATGAATATTTCCTAATCAAATGCTCTTCTAGTTACTGGAAATACTAAAGGAAATATTACCTACTATTTAGAAAACTATTATTTTTGTCTAACCTTTATTGTAAACTCTCTTAATATACAGCCTTTTCATGGTCAATATCTAGAGATAAAAGTGTGTGTGTACAGTTTCCAGACAGCCTCAATCCTTGGCACTGGATGTAGGGAACACCTGTTGTGCCTCTACCCAAATTTGAGAACATGGGCTCCAGTGGTTATTCAATGTCACATTTATGTCCTCATCTCCCTCTGACAAACTAAAAAGGAACAAATAACCCAGGATGTCATGAAGAACATCAAAAGTATTATTTTGCCAAGAGGGACATAAGACAGGCCAGGGATATGGAGTTGGGCAACATTGAAAGATCACTTGAGTCTATAGTGATTTTAATCAGTCAATTTTTTTTCTTGAAAAACAGGGTTTATTGATTTTTAAACTGCAAATAGTTGTTACAAAAAGTTTTTTTCTTTTAAATAAATTCACACAAAGAAAAAGAAATAGAGATGGTGGTGACCAGCAAGAGAAATAATAATTATATTCATCTTTATGTGTGTGTGCCTGTTGTTTAACATTGGAAAACTCCAACCTGGAGTCCAGAATCACAAATCTGCAAATAGAATGTCTTGAGATGGGCACATTGAATTCAAAGGGTTTTTCTCTTTTCTGTTTTCCCTTTTAGAAGCTATACATAAATTGTGGTTTTCCTTCTGTATTTTCACCTAACTTATACATACATTCTCATTCCTACTGGTGAAAGGCCTAAGGAGAAAGAAACTTAATTTGCAGTCCAACACAAAGGGAAGATTTTCTAAAATAAATAAACCAACAGATTTTTGCATTTTTTTAATTAAATTTTTCATTTTTTTAAAAAAATAACCAAAGAAAAGTATAAAGTTACAAAAATGTTGTTGAAGAATAATATATTAAAACAGTGGAAGAAAGAAAAGACACATCACAAAATTTTAAGAATAATATGATCATACTTTAACATAAAAGAATATATTCTATGGATTTGTCATCCCAATAAATATGACCAAAATTAACAAAAAATGCATAGTTTGGCAACAAATATATTTTGATAAGTTAAATAAGCTTTTTATATTGATGTGCAGTGAGTGATCAGCAACATTTTTGCTCTCCAATTTCTGAAAGTTAGATGAAGTTTAAACCCAGGGAGAAAAGCATGGTGTGAGGACTCTAAGAAAAGCAACAGGTGACCACAGTCTTCTTCACTGGATTTGGCACTGCAGCCTTCTCTGTGTAGTGCTGGGTGAAGGGGGTGGTTCAAAGGCAAAAGCCACCATTAACTCCTATGTAGTACATTTACACAATGGAGTACTACTCAGCTATTAAAAACAATGAATTCATGAAGTTCTTAGGCAAATGGATGGACCATGGGTTTTATTTTTTTAATTTCTGGAATTCCAGTAATGTTTTAGCAATCTTAAGGGCTAAAATAGCCAGCCTCTATGAAGGTTGCTTTGGTCAAAATGTAGTCATTTTAATGTTGCTACATTCCCTACTGGCTGTGACTCTACTGAATCAAATCATTAATTCATAGTTATGTTGGTATAAAGGTTGATATTGAACCTATAGGGTCTTTAAAGTTACTATCTTAACTATATTAACTCTGTAGAGGAATCTTAATCCAGCTACTCTGGTTGGAATATAGACAAGTGTTTAGTACATATCCAATGTTTAATCCCAAAAAATATAGGTAATGTTACTTTCTAGAAGGAAGCAGCCATGTTTGAAAGTGACATCTAATTGAAGGCCAGACAAGGTGAGGAATGAGAGAAAGATTTGACAGAATGAGTCAGAGATAGGATCTGCCCATCTTTCAAAGAATAGTCAGGGAAAGGGCAGTTGAGTTGAGTTCAGGCAGGTAGGGGAGTCAGTTGAGTCAATGAGTGTATTTTGGAGAAGTTCACTTCAGAGTTGGGAGGCACTTTGGAGTCAGTTCTGTCCAGTTGTTGAAGAAGTTGAGTTTAGTCAGTGTAGTACAGTACAGTGAAATTGGGTTCCTTCATGAGTTTATGAAGTTGAATACAGGTCAGCAGAGGATGTTGAAGCCAGAGAATAAAAAGGAGCCAAAATATTAGAACAAATGGCAACAGTTATTTGAGGCAAATCAGAGCAATTCAGTGGAAAGCTTAGAGAAGCCAGATTGCATCAGTTAGCTTAGAGAAGAGTAAGACGTAAGAGATGAACCAGCCAGAGTGCAGAAAAAAACTAGAAAAGGTAAGGTCATTCAGCAGTAAGCCTCTGAGACAACACTGCATTAGGAAGATAAAAGTTACTTTTAAAACATTCCTTTTTGTATATGTAAACAGCCAATTTATGAAGCCCTGGCCTATGAAAACACCAAGAGACAAAAATGGAAGGGTCCTATTATTGCAGTTAAGAGACAGCTGAGCCACAGAAACCAAGAATAGAAAGACTGATACCAATTAGAGGTCTGAGCCTATTCTTTTGCTCTCAGATCCAGATTCTTTTGAACTAGGGCTAGATTTTCCATTATAACTCCTAAGTTATTGGCATGAAAACAGCATTTTTTTTTCATTTAAGTTCATACAGAGACCTCCTTCTTTCAGAAATAGCAGGTCTCATACCCTGGGATTTTGTTAAACAATTTCTGCTAAGGAATCCACTTGCTTTCCAGTTGTCCTACAGAATCTTTGAAGTGCTGCAGGTCCTGACCCACTTCTGTTCAGAGATCTGAAATTCTGATCCTAGAAGACTAGTGCTGAATCCTCCTTAGACAATAGAGCCTGTAATCTCAGAACTATGGGATACAAATGCTGAGACTTCTGTCATTTGGTGGTGGGCATTTTAGTTGGTAACTAATGATCTCTTCATTCTTTTCTGTTGTGAACATATATATTTGGGGAAAGACATAGATTAAGAAACAAAGGCTTCCACCATGAGTTTCCAGTTTCATATATTCAACATTACATATCTGGAGAAAACAAGTATGCAGATACACTATGTCCCTGGTGGGGACAGGGATAGAGCTCAATGTTTTTGGATTTACTTGTATAAGTTAGGGTACTGCACGATGGACCTTAAGTGGAACTGGTGAGAACATAAGTTGAAAAATCTAAGCATGTTTCTTTTCCTTGCCAGTCTCCCAGAGTAATTCTGGTCTCTTGGACCCTACCATCTGTGCTCTCTCATGGAAGAGTAGCTGTGGAAATAGATAGTTATCCCTTATCCCCATATAGAAGAGAATATTTTGGTTGAGACAGAACCAACAATCTTACAGCTGGTATAGTTTACCAAGCTATGCATTGTTCTTAAGGTCTTGTGTTAATTTAAATAGAAATGGCCTCCATCAGCTCATATATTTGACTTTCTGATCACCAATAGCATTATTTAAAAGGATTAGGAGGTATGGCCTTGTGGGAGTAGGTGTGGCCTTGTTAGACTAAGTGTGCTACTGGGAGTGGGCTTTGAGGTTGTAAAGACCAAACCAGGCCCATTCTCTCTTCCTCCTGCCTGTAACTCTAGATGTAAAACTCTCAGCTCCTTGTCCTGCACCATGTCTTCCTGTGCGCCACGTTTCTCACAATGCTGATAATGGACAAAACCTGTGAAACTATAAGTAAGTCTCAATTAAATGCTTTTCTTTATAAAAGTTTCCATGATTATAAAAGTTCTTCATAGCAATAGAACCGGTCTCAACTGAAGTGATATCATTTGAAGTTGAGAACAATTCTGGCTATGAAGGTATGTTACAGAAGGTCAACAATCTCCTCAGGAAGAAATTACCCACTGAATAGAAATCTATGGGTCCTTATGTTTAGCCCAGGAAGACTCAGTATTGTATCCTTTGGAGAAAAAAAATGATAATTTCTTTTCCATTTAAGACAATGGACAAACCCATTATCTAGGCATGCATAAAATTGAAAATACCATAGGAACCATTCCTAAATTTTGGTTTCACATCCTAGATGAGTTGAACAATAACTTCCTGATTAGTCCATGAGTTCATTGTTACCAAAGAAATCCCTCAGGTCAAGTATAAACACAGGTTAGAAAGTAGTATTCCAGAGAACACCTATTATTTTTCTGTCTTAAATATGGGGCTATTTCTAGTCTCAGTCCTCAACAAATACCGTTGACTACATATGAGAATCACCTATTAAAATTTCCAACCTCAATGTTAATCTGAGTCTAAGATATGCATGAATCACACCTTTAAAATATGCTAAGGATACTGTAATACCTTTCATTTTTCACCATATTCTTGGTTAATAAGGTCTGCTTTTAAATGGGAGTGATTGATCCAAGTTGTTGTCCCTACTACCACAATGCCTGTGGGTGTGGTCAGGATCACAGAGTAAAATAATTCCAGAACGTGTCCAAGGTCCTGCTGAGCAGGCAGTGGACCTATCAAAGGTCTCTGGGCTAGGATTTGTGTGCTAATTCAGACTGGAATGACCAGGGTGGTAGAGGTGAGAGATATGTATTGAGGAACTTGTTGCTGTTCAGGGTCTAAAGATCTAAGGAAGGAATAATTAGATGTTTCAACAGCATCTGCCACATTCCTTTGGAGGGATTAGTGAAGGTGGACAGTTAAACATTATCTCAAATGTGTTAGTTTGTCTTGGTAGAGGAAACAGATGATTCTGAAATGACCAGTAAGCAGTAGTTCAATCCACTTCCATTAGCAATATTTTTGTGACACCATTATCTGTTCCTGAAGTAGTGAGGAAAGACTATCCCACCAGAAAAAAAAGTATCTACAAAGACTAACAAATATCAGTAGCCAAACTTTGTTGGAGTGACTTCAGAAAAGTCCACTTCCCGATGTATACCAGGACTAAGTCCTCTCTCTCAAACTCCAATAGGTTCAGGTTTGCCTCCTTTTGGGTTTCCCCGGGTAGAAAAGGGGACATTGGTGGGTGGGTAACCTGACTTTCTCATCCAAATAGGGCAAGAAATATCTGTCTCTGATTAGCATTTTCAGCATGGTTGATCCCAGATGAGTGCTTTATTAATTTCAAGAGAGAAGAAATGTTTCCAGGGCTCTGGGTAGACTGAGACATCAGTCTGTAAGAATTGACCCATCCTCTGTTACAGTGGGCCCCTGCTGTCATGGCCATTTTTTTCTTCATCCATGTATTCAGAACTGTCAAAGAGGTCCTGTTTGTGCAGAAGGGTGAGAAATGAGGAGGAACCCAGGATTTGCACTGACTCTTTGGTGGCTGTTTTTGCTGTGGTCTCTGCAAGCCTATTGCCTCAGGCCTCAGAGGAAAAATCTTTCTAGTGTCCACGGCAGTGACTAAAGGCAAGTTTTTTTTTTCTTTGATAGACAAATGGCTGTCAAAGAGCAGAAATTTCTTTCTTGTTTTTGATCTCTTTTCCAGCTGAGGTAAATTGGTCTCATTCGTAACACAATGTACAGTGGACATATGCAGTAGCAAAAACACATTGACAGTATAAAATGTTGATTGCAACCATTTCCCTGTCTCCATGCCAGAATCAAATCTATTAGTTCTGCCTGACATAACCAAGCCTTTTTCCCTGTCTGTGGATGAATGCCATGGAGTGTCTAAGGGTGTTTTGGTTCAAACACTGGGGCCCTAGAAAAGGCTCATGGCATATCTGTCTAAACACCTAGATCCTGTTGCTGCAGATATCTCCTGGGGCAGGGATTGGTCTCAAATTACCTTGGAGAGTGTCACCATAGCCACTCTTGCATATCTGACTCTATTCTGTATATAGCTGCTTCCATCAGTATATAGGGGTTTATACATTTACTTTCCACAGGAACTGGTCCTAAATATCTGGTCACCAGGGTTGAACTTGTTCAATAAACTGGGTACAGTTAAGGGCTGCTAGGGTCCCAGGAAATCAGGTAGGAAGAGTTCAGTACTGGAGAAGGTAAAAACCTGATTCTCATTGTGTCTAGAAGGAAAGTATCGAAAGTGATACCAAGCATTTGACATCCAACATTCAGGGCTCACCATAGAAGGGTATCACCTGAGTGCAGAGTTGTTATGACCAACTCATGTTCCCATAGTTAAATTATCACTCTCTTTCAATGTCAACACTGTGTCAGGCCACTCTGCAGCAACAGGATCTAGGTGTTTAGACAGATATGCCATGAGCCTTTTCTAGGGCCCCAGTGTTTGAACCAAAACACCCTTAGACACTCCATGGCATTCATCCACAGACAGGGAAAAAGGCTTGGTTATGTCAGGCAGTCTTAAAGCTAGCACTGACATCAGGGCCATCTTAACTTGTAGGATTACCTCCTTTTCCTTGCCTTCCCAATTCAGGAGGCCACCCCCATGGGTAGATCTGGGGATGGGGGTTTTGATATAATGATTTAGGTATTTCTGCAAAGTTACATTTCTACAATCTGTGTTATCCAACCATTTTTAAAAAAATTCTTTTAACTGCCTCTTATCAGGAATGTTTAAGATAGCCTGAATCCTACTCTGGGACAAAGTGTTGCTACTGTTCTCCAGACATTGCCACAAATACCACAAATAAATTACTTTGTTAGAACAAAGTTGGGTCTTCTTGACAAATATGTAACAAAAACTTTTGCTGGAGTGTTTCAAACAGTTCTTCAGTGGCTTGTTGACATTCTTTCAGAGTATGGGTGGCAATGAGATCTTCCATATACTATAAGAAGGTAATATTCACATACACTTGGCAAAACTTGAGTGAGCCTACACTAAGAGCTTCATCAAATAGAGTAGGGGAGTTCTTGACCCTCTTCAGTAGTTGGGTCCAGGTCAGTTGGTGCCTCTTATGAAGTTAGGATACATGGAGTATTCTAGGTCAAATGGCGTGGACCAAAATTTCTGCTGCCCTAAAGTGACTAATGTGGTTTTTGGTGTTCACCTTGGAGTGTTTTGGAATTGGATATTGTTTCCTTCTCACAGTCAAAGCTGCGATCAAGAATTGAACAATGATCAGTGAGTGACAGGTTTAATACCAGTTTGGGTGGGGGTGGCAGCAGGGGTGTGGGTGGAAGTGCTGACTGTTCTCCATCCATACCCTGGGAACTTCCAAATTAACTCGGCTCCGAGAGGGTCATCTGCTCCCTGGCTTTCAAGATACTCATATATTAGGTCATATTTATCAGATGAAAATAAAGTTACTAGAATGGTTAGATGTGGGTTCTTTAAATAAAGAATTACTTCAGTTTCTTTGAAGGTAATTGTAGCTCCTGTTATTCTTTTTTTTTTTTTTTTTTTTTTTAATTTAATTTTATTTTATTTTTTTAATTTACATTCCAAATCACTTCCCCTTTCCCGTTTCCTCCCTCCCCGAAAGTCCCATAAGCCCCCTTCCCTCCCTCTTTTCTCCGTTCAACCCCCTCTCATTACTCTGTCCTGGCGTTCCCCTACATCCAGTCTTTCCAGGACCAGGGGTCTCTCCTTCCATCTTTTTAGAAATCTATTGATATGCTGATTGTGTCTAGGGTATTCTGAGATTCTGGGTCAATATCCCCTTATCAGTGACTTCATACCATGTGTGATCTTTTGTGATTGGGTTACCTCACTAAGGATGATATTTTCAAGTTCTGACCATTTGCCTAGGAATTTCGTGAATTCATTGTTTTTAATTGCAGAGTAGTATTCCATTGTGTAAATATACCACATCTTCTGAATCCATTCCTCCGTTGAGGGACATCTGGGTTCTTTCCAGCTTCTGGCTATTATAAATAAGGCTGCTATGAATATAGTGGAGCATGTGTCCTTATTGCATGCAGGTAAAGTCTCTGGGTATATGCCCAGGAGTGGTATAGCCGGATCCTCCGGAAGTGTCATGCCCAGTTTTCTGAGGAGCCGCCAGACTGCTTTCCAGAGTGGTTGTACCAGCCTGCAATTCCACCAGCAGTGGAGGAGTGTTCCTCTTTCTCCACATCCTCGCCAACAACTGCTGTCTCCTGTGTTTTTGATCTTAGCCATCCTGACTGGTGTGAGATGGAATCTCAGGGTTGTTTTGATTTGCATTTCCCTAATGACTAAGGATGATGAACATCTCTTTAGGTGCTTCTCAGCCATCATCGCACCGCACACAATAATAGTGGGTGACTTCAACACCCCGCTCTCTGAAATGGATCGTTCAGGAAAGCAGAAACTAAACAGGGACACAGTGAATCTAATTGAAGCCTTGGACCAAATGGAACTAACTGATATATATAGAACATTTCATCCTAGAGCTAAAGAATACACCTTCTTCTCAGCTCCTCATGGTACCTTCTCCAAAATTGACCATATAATTGGTCACAAACAGAACCCTGTCAATTAGTGGTTAAGGACTGAGGGTAATCCTGCATAACAGGAAAGGAATGAATCACAGTACATTGGCTGAGACTTATTTTGTGTGTAGTGGTTCAGGTGGAGGTTCAAGTTCCAAATAGCCCCTCTTGATGAGTGCGCTCAAGGGCTGAGCCAATACCAAATGCACCACTACGAAGTCCACCAGGAAGAAGAGGGTCTTACTCCCAATTTCTTCAATGACCATGGGCTCCTAGAGACTCATTAAAATGGAGCCCTGGCCTGTCAGTTTGTGCTAGGTTGAGACAGTTTTCTCCTCTTCTCCACCTACATTGCAGACATTAATTCTTCCAGTGTCACTTTTCCTTGCAAAAAGAATATTGGTCTTTTAGCTTTGCATGGGGCTTCATTGGCTGCCTATGATACTTTTATTCCCTATCTTCTCCTTCTTTCAAAGTGGCCACCACTACTCAGACTAATCTCTTGTGCTTTCTTTTCATCTTGATCTCTATTGTTGAAAGTCTTTTGGTCTACTTTTAACAACTGTGACCTAGTCATACCTTCATACCTTCCACCCCTCCTTCTGCTACTTTTTACAAATGTCTGGGCCAAACAGGTCACAGAGTCAATATTAATAGCCTGCTATTTTTCTGGAGCATCATGGTTAATGGGGATACATTTCTACTAAGTATCTTGGAGGCTCTCCAGAAACCCAGTGGAATAACTTCTGACACCTTCAAGAGGTTAGTTTGTGTCTTATCTGCTTCCTTCATTCTGGTCCGTAAGGCCTGTTAATAGGTATCTAGTACTTCCTTACCTTGGTCAGTGTTAGGATCTCAGTTTGGTCAAGTCTAGGGCAAGATGTACTTGACTTTTGCCTGAGTGTATTTGCCCTTTGCTTCAGAGCTTTGCTGTCTACAGTTGAAATCTGGTTCCTCGCCTTGGCTATGAAGAGCATGTCTCAAAGTTGCCTGCAGTTGGCCCATGTTGGCTAATGAGTGAAGAAAGCAAGGTCCATCAAACTGATAAGGGTCTGGAGTTTTCATAAAAGAAGGGTTCTGGGTCTTCCAGTTATACAGATCATTAGTTAAAAGGGATACATAGGTCATGAAAAGGGTGACCCCTCTCTCACCCTGAGGTGGAGATTCCATTGGTTGATGCTTCTCTAAGAGGGAAGATCAACCAGAAGCGAGCTTTGACTCAGCTGAGGCAGAAAGCACCAGGTGAGGAGCAAAACAGGGTAGATTCTGAAGAACAGCGCTATTAGAGCGAAGGGCATCTCAGACCCAAATCATTTGTGTGAGGGGTGATAGGGTGGGGGAATGTCTTCTTCCTCCCTTGGGAACAGAACTGGGGAAACAGGCTTCTTAGAGGGCAGGTGACTAAGATGCCAGAGCCTTTTTTAAGGGTGCAGCATTACAGCCAGGGAGGGGGTGCAATAGAATGAGAGCCTGCTGTCAGAGAGCCAGCAGTCCAAGAAGGGGAACTGGTCCGTGTGACTAGGATCTCCAATAACTACTCACCATAATCTCAGGGTAATTTGGAGATTGATTCCATATCTGGCCATTCCACACTAAAGGAGGGCCCCTCAAGTTTACACAAAATACAGAAATTTCTGGGCAGCACCTTAACTTAGTAATCCACCTTGTATAACTCCTCAAAATGACATGGCATGCAGCCCAGAGGGGTATTGGCTGTACTCAGTCAGGCTCACCTGTTTGCAACAAAACTCATGGGCACACAAATAAGTACTTTTAATAAGACCAGCACAGTCCTCTGTGTCTACAGACAGACTTGACCCCGTGTCCCTGTCTAGGCCTATCCCAGATCTGTGGGCTCCTCACTTATGACAACCATGCTCTAAGGGTTCCTGTGAGCCTCCCAATCAGGCAGACCAAGGGCCTTATCCTAGGGCCTCATCTCAGGGACTATCCAGAACCAGCTGCCCGAAATCAGTGGACCCTCCAAATGTTCAGGAACAAAGAAAGAACACCTTGACTCTATTGAGATTTTAATCAGCCGATTTTTTTTTAAACCTGCAGCTGACAACGGTCTCCTTGCTCTGTGTGTTTGTGTGTGTGTGTGTGTGTGTGTGTGTGTGTGTGTGTGTGTGTGTGTAGGGGGTAGGGGATGGCAGTGGGGACTTGTTAAAGCCACAATTGTACTTCTGCAGATGTGAGATAACAACCTCAGGTGTTTTACTTTCCTGGAATTCTTGGAATGTTTTAACAGATTGAAGTTGCTGACAGGGCCACGCTTTGGTCAAAAATGGAGCCATTTTCACTGCTACAGTGGATTGGACATCAGAGGACATGAGGCAATTAAGTCCTTAGAAATGTGTGATGTTGAGGAATTAACAAGAATAAGATAGCATAATATTCGCGTATGAGAATGGCAAAATGACATCCACTATAATGTATATTAAATTTAAAAATTAGTTTTTTAAATTTTATGTGGGAGAGGCAGGTGGGTGCTGTGGTTGTATGTGTGTGTCTGTGTGTGTGTGTGTGTGTGTGAGAGAGAGAGAGAGAGAGAGAGAGAGAGACATATTGTGCATGTTATTTACTGCCACTGTGTGCACATGAGCAAAACGTTGTATGTGTGTATATGTACTTATGCACATGTAGGCTACACGCCAATTTCAGCTCCCTCTCCTGTACAGGACTGACATTACAGAGGTGTTCTCCTGTGCTCAGCTTTTTACATAGGTGCTGGGGACCCAAATTTAGGAACTCATGCTTGCACAGCAAGAATTTTACCTATTGAGCCCTCTCCCTAGCCCACTTAAACATCAATTTAAAAATGAAAAACTCTATGTCAAAAAAAAATGCAGGATGAAGAATTCCATTCATGAGAGCACTCTGGGAGGGGGCCTATGCAGTCAGATGGGGTGCCTGGATGCCTGAAATAGCTTCAACTTCTCCTCTGCTCCACCCTAGCCTTGATGTGCTGCTTGCCTCTCTTATCTCATTTCCTGCACCTAAAATCAAAGCTGATCAGTTTGAAGGCCCAGAAAAAAAAAAGAAACAAGCCTTTGAGGTTGTCGGCTCACTGTTGTTCTCTCCCTGCTTTGTAGCATGTCAGCTTCCCTGCAAAGGTGAAGAACTACAAGGTAACTATTTAAGGAACCACTGTAAGGTAACTATTGATGGGAAGCAAATGTGAAGAAGTCCCATCAGTCCTGCAGGAATATCCAGTTTCTTGTTTCTTCATAAAGCTAAACAAAGTGGCCAGGGCCTTCTTGATCCTGGAAAATTAAAACTGAGGGCAAAGCCTGTGAATCAGGGAGGAGCAAGAACAGCAAAGCTCGTCGAAGCTTTTCTCTCACGATCTGCTTCAGCTGAAGGAGACATAGGCTTTGCCTGGATTATTGACTTAAAACCTCTCAATCTTTCTGTCTGCCGTGATTTTCTTCCTGTTTCCCAATGGGAATACGTTTTTTTTTCTTCATAATATCATTTCTGGATAATAAAATGTGAAGTAATGTAACTAGGGTAGAATTTTACACCAGGTGATGAGTGACAGAGGTTGGGAAGCAGGTGAGGGGTGACTCAGGGGACATCAACTCTACCTTTCCTTCCGTCTTTAGCTTATTGAAGAGAACCCCATTTTTCAGATGAGAAAACAATGGCAGAAAATAAGAGACATGTTTAAAATGTGTGACTTTATGACTTCTGCGTGAATAAGAATGTAGCAGCCCTCAGTTCAGTGTCTTGCCACTAAAACCACCCTCATTTCTGTAAATCTGAATGACTCTTATTGGAACATTAGCAGTTTGTAGAATAAGGTAAAATGCTCTCATAACAGTTTAAAAACCATTTTCATGCTTTTAGATACCAATAACTACAATTTTAACATGCTATTTTACTTGTTCAGCTGTTAGCTCATAATATTTTTCAAATAAAGATGAATAATTTAGCGCTCTGAAAGTTGGGTATTGGCAAAGGTGTAGCTTTTTTTTTTTTGTAAAGAAGCTTGTTTATTTTAACCCCTGAGGGCCGGTACTGTATCCTTCTACATACCAGGCATGTTTCAAGAGCACATAATGAAGTCTGAGGCTCTACTTTCTTCAAGAATGTTAATATAATGAATATATGTTTGGAAAATAAATATACAATATATTAATAACTTACTATGAATAATTATAGATAACATTTTTGTTAGGTTTCAAAGAAATCTTGGACAGGTCTCACTTGGCTAGCTCTTCCCAAAATTTCTCTGCCTACCCAATACCCCAAACCACTCTCTCCTGGGGATTGAGCTTCATCCTCTCCCCCAGGCTGATCCCATTATGATGCAGCCATTTTGGCTACACCAGCATGTCTCTTGGTCTCTCAGTGTGTGCTGCCTCTCTTGGTCAGCTGCTCCTCTTTTGCTCTTCCTGTCCCTCTCACCTCACATGATCTAGCTCAGTCTGGCCATGTTCACTCAGTTCTCTTCCAGATCTTTCTGCCTCTGGCTGTGTTTTCCCTCATATCTACAATAAACCTTCTTCTCAACCATAGCTATGAGCAGTCATCTCCTTTTTATTTATTATTTTCACTCATCTGTTGCCAAAACCTGGGACAAACAGCTGAGGTGCCTATTAACATATCAAAGCTATTGCTGGCCTGGTTCTCCTTAGCAGCCCTTGCTTCCTACCTGTTACAGGGTCCTCTTGGCTGTCATACCAAGCCAGCCCTAACTTCTTCAGTCTAATGACTGGACTGAGTTTTCCCTTCCTTTGATGCTCTTCCTATACAATCCAGCCATTTTGTCTGGGTAGGCCCCTTTTTGACCTTTTGGGCTCTTGGTTTCCTGAGTTTCACTCTCTTACTCTCCTTTACCCTCTCCACAAACGGTCCAGTTTAGTCTGTTGGCCATGTTCAGCCCGACTCTTCTTCTGCCTGCTTTCTCCCTTATATCAACTCCATGCATCAGTCACCCCTCCCTTTTACTTCATTTGTTCATTCATTTTTCTTTCTTTTTTTTTTTTTAAATTTTTTTTTAATTTAATTTTATTTTATTTTTTTAATTTACATTCCAAATCACTTCCCCTTTCCCGTTTCCTCCCTCCCCGAAAGTCCCATAAGCCCCCTTCCCTCCCTCTTTTCTCCGTTCAACCCCCTCTCATTACTCTGTCCTGGCGTTCCCCTACATCCAGTCTTTCCAGGACCAGGGGTCTCTCCTTCCATCTTTTTAGAAATCTATTGATATGCTGATTGTGTCTAGGGTATTCTGAGATTCTGGGTCAATATCCCCTTATCAGTGACTTCATACCATGTGTGATCTTTTGTGATTGGGTTACCTCACTAAGGATGATATTTTCAAGTTCTGACCATTTGCCTAGGAATTTCGTGAATTCATTGTTTTTAATTGCAGAGTAGTATTCCATTGTGTAAATATACCACATCTTCTGAATCCATTCCTCCGTTGAGGGACATCTGGGTTCTTTCCAGCTTCTGGCTATTATAAATAAGGCTGCTATGAATATAGTGGAGCATGTGTCCTTATTGCATGCAGGTAAAGTCTCTGGGTATATGCCCAGGAGTGGTATAGCCGGATCCTCCGGAAGTGTCATGCCCAGTTTTCTGAGGAGCCGCCAGACTGCTTTCCAGAGTGGTTGTACCAGCCTGCAATTCCACCAGCAGTGGAGGAGTGTTCCTCTTTCTCCACATCCTCGCCAACAACTGCTGTCTCCTGTGTTTTTGATCTTAGCCATCCTGACTGGTGTGAGATGGAATCTCAGGGTTGTTTTGATTTGCATTTCCCTAATGACTAAGGATGATGAACATCTCTTTAGGTGCTTCTCAGCCATCATCGCACCGCACACAATAATAGTGGGTGACTTCAACACCCCGCTCTCTGAAATGGATCGTTCAGGAAAGCAGAAACTAAACAGGGACACAGTGAATCTAATTGAAGCCTTGGACCAAATGGAACTAACTGATATATATAGAACATTTCATCCTAGAGCTAAAGAATACACCTTCTTCTCAGCTCCTCATGGTACCTTCTCCAAAATTGACCATATAATTGGTCACAAATCAGACCTCAACAGATACAAGAAGATAGAAATAATCCCATGCCTCCTATCAGATCACTATGGAGTAAGGGTGGTCTTCAATGGCAACAAAAACAAAAGAAAACCCACGTACACATGGAGGCTGAACAATGCTCTACTCAATGATAACTTGGTCAAGGTGGAAATAAAGAAAGAAATCAAAGACTTTTTGAAAGTTAATGAAAATGAAGGCACAACATACCCTAACTTATGGGACACAATGAAAGCAGTGCTAAGAGGAAAATTCATAGCCCTGAGTGCCGCCAAAAAGAAACGGGAGACAGCATACACTAACAGCTTAATGGCACACCTGAAAGCCCTGGAACAAAAAGAAGCAAATACACCAAAGAGGAGTAGAAGGCAGGAAATCATCAAACTCAGGGCTGAAATCAATCAAGTAGAAACAAATAAAACCATACAAAGAATCAACAAAACGAGGAGTTGGTTCTTTGAGAAAATCAACAAGATAGATAAGCCCTTAGCCAGACTAACCAGAGGGCACAGAGATAGTATCCAAATTAATAAAATCAGAAACGAAAAGGGAGAGATAACAACAGAAACTGAGGAAATTCAAAAAATCATCAGATCCTACTACAAAAACCTGTATTCAACACAACTAGAAAATCTTGAGGAAATGGACAATTTCCTTGACAGATACCAAGTACCAAAATTAAATCAGGATCAAATAGACCATCTAAACCGTCCTATAACCCCTGAAGAAATAGAAGTTGTCATTGGAAGTCTTCCAACCAAAAAAAGCACAGGTCCAGATGGTTTTAGTGCAGAATTCTATCATTCATTTTTCTAAGCATACCATTTCCTGTTATATTTTTACCTAGACGAGGAAAAAGATACAACACAATTCCAAAATAGCCATTCTCTTTGTTTTTGTACGATTTAGGGAGAATGGGTGCAGGTTATCTTCTCTTGAGACATCAAGAATATTAAATGACAGAAAGAGCTTGTCAGTTGTGCCCTAAAAGGACATTGATATTTTGGATGGGAAGTTCATTGTCAGAGAACAGTGGAAGGTTCTCATCATGAATCTTTGGAAGACACAAAGGACAAAGTAGGAAGGAGAACTCATGCCTTAGAATAACAAGGATTACAAAGGAGGGAAAGGTTAAAGGTGACTGTGATGTCAAATAACTCCTCAAGCAAGCTATATGCATAAACTCTAGCATCACTCTAAAGGGACCTGGAAAGTTGTACTTTTGAATTTGGTGATGAAGACTTAATTAAAACTTATGTTTCACTTGATATTGTAAACATTCTCTGCTATATCTGCCTGCCCAAGTGATTATGCATCCCCTAGAACCTGTCAAGGCTGTACATGGGGATGATAAAAGGAGGACATGGAAAAATGATGTTCTGCTTATGCCCTCAAAATGTTATACCATATACACATAAAAGCAAATAAACTTTGGAGCAGTAAAGCCATGAGAAGTTTATCATGATCAGAAGTTGGCAAAAGAAAATCAATTTTACCCTATAATACTAACTTAAATTGTGTAACATGTAACAGATATTGTCTTTTTGTACTGTAGTATTGATTTTTATTATTGTGATTGAAAATAATATTAAGCTCTTTTATAGGTTTTATCCCCACACCCCCCTCCCTGAATCTGAGTTGCCTGCAGTTTTCACTCTTTCCATACAATTCATTTGGGAAAGTATTATTTGGTACTTGAAAGAAGCAACAGCACAATGTTAATTGGGTCAACCTGTGCACAAGCCTTTATGTTTATTCTGATAGGAAGGGGAAAATTTGCATATTTATGAAGACATTACACTCTCTTTTTGTTGTTGCGGGGGCAAAGGCATTCCAATTTTAGGTGCTTTTTTTATTTGAACAAAACTGTATTTTACGTTGTGTGAAACCTGGCAAGTATAGTTATTGCCTGAGGGATGATTTGCTCAAAATGGAATGGCAGATGGTACATTCTGATGTATTATTGTAGTACAATATTCTGTATTATCTTCATCATCATCTCCATCACTATCCTTGCAGTATTAAACACATCTGGAGCTGTCTGATCCAAAAGTATAGTTCACATGGATTTTGCTTTGGGGCTACCTCCTCCTCCTCTGTGTCTCAGCTCACTTTGGCTCTTGGGGTCATTATGCATGTTCCTTCCTACCCTAAGACCCTTTTCCTCCATTTCATTATGTTAAAAAACATTTCCTTCTGATGTTTCCATACTCAAATCGTATTATGCTAAAGCAGTAACTTCTGTGACAAGTTTAAACTTATTTTAAAGAAGAAGGAAATGATGTCCAGAGTTATGTTTTTAATGGTGACAAGATTTAGCAACTTATTAAAAGGAGAAATAGGATTGGAAAATTTATGTATACATATGTCCTATGATGCTCTATTTACGTATTTACTCTTTGTGTCTGTGTGTGCACATTTATATCCTTGATTTATAAATCAGAATAAGAGCAGGTGTTTAAACTAACAGTATTCATTGTATTACATATTTACATCATTTTTTCTAACCAATCTCATTTAGCTTTTTTTTTTTTTACAACAAATCTGGTTTTGAGATTCTTATTTATCTCCAAAAGAATGGGAAACCCAGTAGCTAGAATGGTAATAGCAAATAAATGTATTCAAAGTTGATCTGTTATATTTTTATAATTTTATTTATTGATTAGTTAGTTGGGTTTTGAGACTGGTACTTTCTGTGTAGCCCTGGATGTTCTGGATAAAAGGTATTTGCCACCATTTCTGGCTTGCAGTTCATCTTAACTGGTGACTAAATGGTAGACTAGGAGGGTTTTAAAGCTTTTAGAAAGTGCCACTTTTGATGGTATTTGTGTTTGTCATCTTTGTGCAGTGACAATGCATTGCTAGTAGCTATGAACAATATGCCAGAGGACATAAGTTGCAAATGTACGAAAAATACTATCGTGGATACATGACATGTATTAACACTTAAAATGCAAATTTTAATTTTGTCTGAAGCAAGAAGTAAATAGGTTAAACAATAAAATATTGATAAAACATGGCTATAATACTTGTCTCCCCAAATAGTGAATCTATACTAGAGAAATACATGTTTGTAAGTCATCAAAGTTGGCTTCTATTAGTTTCAACTTACATATAGGACTCTTTTCCACAAATCCAGTGTGTCAATGGAAGGAATGGGTCATTACATTGTTTAATGTAAATGTATTGTCGATGTATGTACCAGATGGGTGCCAGATGGACTTAATTTGGCATTCCCGAAGGAAAGAGGAAACATAAGGAAACATCAATAACTACTCCTTTGATTTAGAACTATGCTGAAAGGAACCACTGAGTCCATAGAAAGGAGTAGTTAATAATTTGAATACATAGGCCTGGAGGAGGAAGGCAGCTCTATTGGAAAAGTACATGCTCCATAAACACTATAGCCTTGGTTCAATGTCCAGACCCCATGTAAAAATGGTACATGTGGTGGAACATGCTAGTGCTGTAGAGGCTGAAAGATCCTGAGGCTCCCTGATCATCCTATTTGGTCTAACAAACAAGATCCATGCCAACCAGAGATACTTTCTCAAAGGAGGTAGATAGTATTTGTAAGGATGATACCAGAAGGTGTTCTCCATCTTCAACAGGCACACAGGTAAAGAGAAATCTGCACATACATGCATATATATAAAGGGAATAATGAATATGAATATCTATTAATCTTTTCACCATCTAAATTTAAAGGTGTGAGACTCATACTATGGTATTTATTTATTAGGCTCTGCACAATTACTGGGACATTACCCTTAATCTAAACCTCTAATTGTCAGTCTGGATACAGGCTCAGATTTGCTCCCCAAAATTTGCTGTTTGAAACTTTCTGATTTACTTCTGCATCAGCAGTCTGGTGTCCTGGGGCAGCATATCACTCTGGCACATGCCCTTGGCCCATCATGACTCTGTAAGACCTTCTGTTCTCCCATCATCCCTCCTTTCCCTGTCTCTGTATCTCAGTCTTTCTTCTCCTGGTCCTCCTGGTAGTGTCTGTCACAGCTCAAAGCAAAATGAATAACAAATAAACAGAAGAATGACTTCTTAGGCAGATATTTTCTGGTTGAGGAAGGGCTCAGAGTGAAGGGAGAACAGCAAATGGCTGTGAGCCCTGACTATGACCAATACAGAGTTTTCTAAATGACCTGCCTAAAAGACTGACTACAGGATCATTAGAAAACCAAGAACAGGAATGCTCTGGACCTGATGGGAGTGGGGCTTAGGAAGACAATGACAAAAAGTGGAATGGAATGGATCTCAGAAGACTGTCTTATAAAACTACAATGAATTCGTATTTATGAAGGAATAAAACACTGAGATAGTTCAGATTTACAAAGAAACATATCAGGTTGAAGCTAAGTTAAGGACCATCAGACAAACAATCAAACCCTACAATCTGGGTCTAACACTCAGAAAGCAGAATGGAGGCAATGATAAGTCTCGGGAGAGGAAGGATACAGAAGAAATGAGAGCAAGACAAACATAAACTAGTATTTTCTTCTCAAAATAAACCTGAAATATGTATAACTAATAATTAAAGGTCAGTACATATAGAAGGAGTTAAGGCAACATGGAACGAATTGGAGGTGGGGAGTAGGGATAGAAATGATGTAAAAAAAACTCACATAGGAAACTGATTAAAAAATAATAAAATACATGCTAAAATTTCAAAGTATATGAATAAATTTTATAATAAAAATAGCCAACAGCACACACTATGTTAAATATAGATTTTTTAACAAAAATAAATAGAACAAAACAACAAGAGATACCAAAACAAGTATGCTGGTTAAGGAAAATGAAAATTTCATTTAATACCAAAATAAAAAATTTGATTAAACAATTATTAAAACAATGTGAACATGTAGGTACATAAAAAGACAAATAAGAAATATTTAAAATAGAAATAGTTGTTACCAAAAGAAAAAAAGATCAGCCTTTCTCCAGAGTGACAGTGTGAACTTAGTGCAGTTAAACATCACTCTGCTGGTGCATTAGATGACAAGATATAAATAAATGCATGCGCAGGACCTGGGAAAAGATAACAATCACATACAAGTACATACCTAGCTAAATATGTTCATGAGATTAGGGATAGATGAATAGGAGGAATGTGTTATATTACACAACACAGAAACCTCCATAGGAAGTAAAGACTCAAAGAACCAGTTACAGTTGTTATATCCGCCGTTGCACAAAGAAGAGTAAACTGTGCAGAAGCAGCTAAATTATGAGCAAAGGCGCAAAAGATGAGAGTTATTGGAACACAATTTTTTCAGCCTTGAACTACTCATCAAAAGACTCCTCTTGTCCAAGGGAGATCTTTCATGGGAGAATTTTATCTCCTGTTTTCAGGCAGGAAAAAGAAAGATTGGGATGCCTTTCTGGCATCTGCTGTTTCTCATGTGCCTTTTTTAACCCCCAGTAATCCACATGTCAAAGGGTCCTATTTCAGGGCGTTGCATTCCACCACTCTGCATGGCTCCTTATTCAAAGTGACAATCCACATGACTGACAGTAGGAAGAAAGGGAAATCAGCCTGTGGAGTAGAAATCCTGTATTTTCCTCTTGATGTAGCAATCAGAGAGCCAGAATTAATGCACTTCAACTTTCAATTTCATTCATCTCTCATTTTTATCCTGGAGTGACAGTGCAGGGACACTTGGGAGACCCTTTGGAAGTCTGCACATCCCTGAGGGCCCCCTGCTGGCTATGAGATGAGGTTAACTGTAGCATACATCATACTTTGGCAGCCTATTGGTCACGCCAGTGACTGGCTGCCAAGGCTAATGCAGAACGACACACAAATAAGATCCCAGGATCCAATTGGCCTTGCTTTTTTCATTTCCAGAATACTGTGTTCTCACAAATTTGAAAGTTCTTCAATTTATGAATTCTACTCCTGAAGCAGAGTGAATCAAAGCACTTGTGGCATTTGAGTTTCTCTTCCTGGGGAATGATTTATTGTGTTTGAGTTTTCATTGTGCTTCTATGGGAGGAAATAGGCTGCTGCGTAAACATTTCCGCGCTGTGAAAATGTGCTCCTAGCAGCCCCGAGCATGTGCCAAGAAGTTCTAACGTTGCTTGAAAATTATGACTGCTCCATTAAGGATCCCTGAATTTTTGAATATTCAATGTAACCATGTGATTAATTTGTACCTCCTCAATTCTAGATGACTGCTTTCCAAATGCTCTTTAATTTCAGCACATTTAAAAAATAATTAAAATGCAATTTACCGGTTTTTAAGAGTGTTTGCAATGGATGTTCATAAATATTTCAGGTAAGGCTCTTTTCTGTGTTTTTTTTTTCTTCAAATAGTGTCTCCCCTCCAATCCCTTTAATTCAACATTTAACAGGTACAGCGATTCTCATAAATAAACATGTGAACTGATTGAAAGGAGTGATTAAATGCCATTCAGAAGCTAGTGTACTATCCTCCTTTCCTAGAAAGTCTCTTAAACATTTTCAATTAAAAAGAGACAAAGAACTCTGGAAAAAAAGTGGGCATCTGAATCAGTTATAGGAGAGGTCAGGTTCTCTGGGAAGGGTGTCCGCTGTGGTTAGGGTGGGAAAGAAGAAATGGAGGATTGAGTTTCAGGACTCAGATTCGTTTGTCTATGGAAAAGACCTTTCCATCTGCTTAAGTGAAGATGAATGGATGAAGAATCACAGTGTTCTTACCTAATCAGCTTAATCACCTTGAAAAATCGAGGTAGTTATTCTGCCTACCAGGCATGAAAGGGCCTAAGTGATATTTGCCAAGTTGTTTCCACACCTTGATTATCAAGTTGTACATGTTGCCACGGCGCTGGCGTGGTGCTGGAATTGCTTTAAATTTACTTTCTCTCGGTATCCGGGCTAATGTTTGGGGAAGTAAAATAAAATAAGCAGGCTTATGGGCTTTTCAGGGGGCGGCGCGGGGGGGCGTGGGGACCAGGAAAGGGGACAATATATCTAATAAAAAAATAAGCAGAGATAGGTTTCGCCTTTTTAAAATATTTTTGAATGCCTCCCAAAGTCTGACTAGGAAAAAATACAGGTGTTTGCTACCTGATCTAGGCTCTAATTTGACTGAGGAGACATTTAGCACAAGGTAATGCTTCTTAGGGTAAAATGTTTTCAGAACAGCATTGGGAGCAGCAACTTCAGCCACATAGCAACCACAGAGGCTGCTGATGAGAGGCAGGTACTCTCCCTTCTTTGCGGCTATCATATTGTGTTCCTTTAATGCTTACATTGTTTCTACGAATTAAACACAATTGTAACACTATTTTGACCTTAGAAAAGAAGTGTTCAGAATTTAGCTTTTCCAGATTTGGAAGATTTGGAGGCCTGGAAGATTCAAAGTCAGTATTATCTTTGCCAAAGACTAGAATAGTCAAGGGTGGCAAGTGTTTCTTCTCTGTCATTTCTAAAACCATCTGCTAAAGCTTGAATGTACTTCCTACTCTCTTCATGGTGAAGATAGTAAAGTATCCCTAAACTCATTTGGACACAATCCTTTACCAATCCCCAAAGCTTCCACACTCTCGGGGAGAAGGACTTCAGCAAATAGATTCTTTTCACAATTATTTCCTAATTATTCTTATCGGACCCTATTTTTTTTCCGTTATTAAAGAGATAATAGAAACGTATTTGAAGACATTTATCTTAAAGATGAGAAGAAAATTGGGCTGGCAAGACAGTTCAGTGGGTAAAGATATTTGCCACAACCTTAGGAACCTAATTGATACCTAGTCCTACCATAGTGAAAGGAGAAAACAGCTGCTGCAAATCATCCTCTGACCTCTGCATGTATGCCATGGCATGTTCACGAACACACACAAACACACACAAGCACACACACACACACACACACACACACACACACACACACAAAATGTGATCAAATTATATTTATAAAAATTTAAAAGAAAATTATTTATAACAAAATTTAGCTATAATTGTATTTTTTTATGTTTTCAAATATAAACTGAGAGATTTTAGATCAATCTAGAAATGAAAAGTGAAATGGTTTCAACACAGATATAGGAAATAGAGTAGATTTTAGACACTGTGATAACAAAAGAATATTAGTTTTTTAGACTGATGGCATATAGTATGCCTTTAATTCAGTACTTAGGCGGCAGAGACAGGCGGATCTCTATACAAAGCCTGTCTGATAAAATGTACATGATAAAATCCTAGGATAGTCAGGAGTACATAGTGATGTTCTGTCTTAAGTAAATAAGTATTAAAATAATATAATATTTATTTGAATCTATAATTTCAAACTGTAGTCATTTAACCTGCAGCTATCCTATAATAGTTATTCCATAAATACAAATTATGTTGACTGATAGATGAATGAATATACAGATGGAGGAATAGATGGATGGAAAAGTTAGAATTATCTGTTTCTGCAAAATTTTATGTGATTGTATTACAACAAACGAAGTTTACACGTCAAGATCAAATGTCTGTTTGTGGGTATGTATGTATGTGTATATGTGTTTTTGTATGTTTGTGTGTGTCTATGTGTATATATATGTGTATGTATGTGTTTATGTGTGCATGTGTGTTTTTGTGTAGTGTGTGTGGTTTTGTGTAGTATGTGTGTGTAGGTATCTGTGTGTATATGTCTGTGTGTGTGTGTGTGTGTTTCTGGATTTCTTTCAGTAAATTATGTTAAGAACAAGTGTCTAATTTACTACAGAGGAATTTAAGTCTTTTACATTTCAAGCCAGAATTACTAATTGGACACTTTAAAATATAGGGTTGCAACTGCATACAAGAACCTATTGTTTGGCAGGCCAAGCAACTGGCACTACATAAATACCATTTGTTATAACTGAATTATGCTACTTTTTTGTTAAAATATTAACACAATCAAAATCTGGACAATTGAAAAGTAGCTCAAAGTTAATATATTTCAAAGGATTTATAAGCCATATAGATGGGTAGAATGATTGAATTTCTATCTTCTATACTTCATATAGAGAACAAGGTCAGACTTAAGCTCCAGAGATCTTAACCACCTAGAACAGCAATAGAACTTTGGATACTCCCTGACATTGAGATTAGTTTTTAACTTCTAAACTAGGAAGTAAGAGCGTATATAAAAACAATAGGACAATGAGCTCCAGGCTGAAGGAAGTTCAAGTATTGTATCACAGAATCTCTGCTAGATTTGTTTAATACTGGTTGATGATAGTCCATTGTGTCTCTGTGAGGTCCCTTTCTTGCTAGAGGTTATGACAACTATGCTTAGGTGGTAAGCTAATCCAAAGAGCATATTTTAGTCAACACACACACAGAGAGAGAGCTTCCTTATTTTCTAGTCTCATGATTTCTTTACAAGACACATTTTCAGGTTAAAGCAGAAATATGTAGGCTATCATTGAAATATTTTTTCCTATGATCCCCACCCTAAATAACAATACTAAATAAAAGACCCAAATAACCAGCTCTCTGATGGAGGTCCTCTGGAATCCAACACAAAATATATAGGGATTAACAGAAAACCAAGTCCAGGGCTTAGGTAAATATAACTGTATATAAGGAGAAAAGAAAAACAGTGCCACATATGAGCTGACTTTTTATATGAAAAGAAAAGTACAAAGGAAATAGAAAAGCATGCTAAATAAATAAGGTCTTTGGCAAGAAGGGCTTCCTTCTGGTACTTTGTGTGTGCCTGACTGAAGGTGCATTTACAAGTGATCTTTCAAGTCACCTGAGTGAAATCACCTGCTTTTTTGAGCTCTATAGAATAGCATATTCAAGCAAGCCTTCCTTTTCTTAGCTGGTGTCAATAATGAGTATTAAGAAGGTAATATACAGGTATTCCAATAGATGTAATGATATTCTTGAAATAGTGACCTATGGACAAAACAAGATACCAATAGAACAGGAGAGGAATAGAGGCAATGAGGTTTTATGTCAATATTGAGTCTTAAGCTAGTGCTTTAAGAAAGCCAAGTCTAGGTTTTTTGAATTCTAAATCTTGAATTACACCACATATACTCAACCCACTCACTAAGGAAAACTGATCTGAATACCTGTTATTATTCCTTCCAAATATGACAAAATATATTATTCAAAAGGCTGTCTTCACAGTGAACCTGTCACTGTCATCTTAGCTCTAAGCAACCAAATGTTACACTTCAGTGAAATTCTTTAGCAGACACTAGGGCTTATTTGTGCTGTTTTGGCAAGGAGTTGATTTTGATTATATATCCACAGTAGAAGCTTGTTATAAACAATTTAAATGAATCATTTTCTTGTACTGTATTATTGACAGCTATTGGGTGTCCTCTGTCTTGACACAGCTGTTATTAATTCCTGAGTATACATTCTCTCATGTATTTTTCATATGAGCATGTGATTTAATGAATTTATGGTCTAATAAAATTTGAATCAACTACATACAAGGTTTTGATTTTTTTCATTTATTTACTACCATATTGTGTTTATCTCTGAATCTTAGGTTAGGGTTTAGTTGCTGAGATGAGACAAAATGACCAAGGCAACTCTTATAAAGGCAAACATTTAATTAGGGCTGGCTTACAGTTTCAGAAGTTTAGTCCATTATCATGGTGGGAAGCCTGGCAGCATACAAGAAGACATGGTGCTAGAAGAGGAGCTGAGAGTTCTGCACCTTGATCTGAAGGCAGCCAGGAGAATACTCTTCTGTACTGGGCAGAGTTTGATCACTAGGAACCCTCAAAGCCCACCTACACAGTGACATAATTACTCTGACCAGACCACACCTCCTAATAGTAGCACTTTCCATGGGCCAAGTATATTCAAACCACCATACTCTGCCTTGCTGTCAATACAAATGTTCAAGTCCATTATGAGAAGAGGAAGGCAGCCAGGAGAATACTCTTCTGTACTGGGCAGAGTTTGATCACTAGGAGCCCTCAAAGCCCACCTACACAGTGACATAATTACTCTGACCAGACCACACCTCCTAATAGTAGCACTTTCCATGGGCCAAGTATATTCAAACCACCATACTCTGCCTTGCTGTCAATACAAATGTTCAAGTCCATTATGAGAAGAGGAAGGATTACAAATTCACTGAATTTGTATTTGAATTATAAACTCATTCAAATATCTAAAGTGAAATTCTGAGTTGGATTCATAACCAGGAATCTCAGAAGGGAGATCTAATCATTACAAATCTTCTGTGGATAGGTTTTCTTCAGAATATGTACTGTCCTCCTCAGAGGTATAATCAGATACAGAATAATGCCAAGAAAAGATAATTCTCTTATAAGTTATTCATGTATATTTGGTGTAAAAATCAGTGGGTTTTGTAATGAAAAGTCTGCTCATGCATGCCATGTAATTTGACCATATTTACTCCGCATTGCCCTCTCCTGTTCCTCTCTACTGTAACATCTCCCTTTTCCCAAAGACAACCTACCCTCTTTAATTATCATCTTGTGTGTGAATGTATATGTGTATCTGTGTATGTGTATGTATCTGTTTTTGTGTCTCTCTGTGTGTGTGTCTCAACACAACCTAGGTTCCACAAAAGAGAAAAGTATTTCAGAGTTTTCTTACTAGTTCCACTCTAATTTCACTTGATATGCTCATTGACAATCCAAATAGTAGAGCGATTTCCTCTTCCCACACTCTGGTGCTTACTGTGTTCCCACTCTCCTTCAGCAAAGTGATGATTGTTCCTGATTTTGTTATGAATTATGAACTAGAACCTCCAAGATATGAACTTACCTAATGTAGATAAGTCAGTAAAACACATAGCAAGAGCTTTGCATAGACTGTTTGCTTGAGTATGAATTTTAAAATAGTTACTTGAGATAGACTATTGATATTAAGTCAAATATAATTATGCTACAGTGCCATTCAGCCTCCATTTCTCCTACCATTATAGGCCAAGGATCACAATCCAGTGGATCCTGAGAGGGAAGCAAGGTGGGACAGCCAATAATGAAAGAGACCATAGGCGGCAGTGAGCAAGGCAAGAACAGCCTCTATCTTAGGTGGTAACCCATGCCAAGATGAGATTTCTGGAGTTTAGACATACCTTGACCCCACTCTTGTTCCAGCCCTGCTCCCCATGGTTCCACACAATAGAGTTAAAGCAACTTGAAGTAAGTATCTTGGTGGTGTGTCCTTGTAATTACTAATGGAGGGATCGACGTTCCCTTCTACAAATAGTAAAACTAGTGATATTTACTTGCTAATAGTTGAAAGAGGGGCATGACCATTCTTGCATAGAAATAACTTACTCTCAGGTAGATGCTAAGAGGAAGCCTACCTAATTCCTAATTCATGTCATCAGTGATTTTTGAGTGTTCTTTTTTTCTAAGAAATAACTCCCACCCCAGCCTCCAAAGAAACTCTATTTCCTATTGTTATTCCAAGAAAAATATTTAGAAAATAGGGAGATAAAATAATAAGTGATATGTAGTCTAAAAGTTAATGAAAGATATAAAATTGATTTGAATATACATCTGAAAATTAATTTATCTTTTTCTAACACTGTGTTCTAGGCCCATATTTGCAAATGCAGACTGTATAGTAGTTCCTAAATTAGAATTGTTATCCCCAGGGTCAAAAAAGAAGCATGAATGTAATATTTGTATTCTGAAACCCTAAGGGAACAGAAGCCCTCTTATCTTTAGTAGATATTTGTTTAATATAGTTTGTAATTATCACTTGACCCATTTCTAACAAATGATACAGACTAAATATTTATAAGATCTGGCTCATAAAAACACAGTCTTGAAATTCAACGTGTAATTGGTCACAAATTAAGACTGTGACTGATTAAACTTTTATTTGTTCTTATCAAAACTTAGAAAATGTAATGGTTTACATAGAAATGTAATGCATCCTTGCTTTCTTTTTCCACCCAGTTTATCTGAATCCTTGAATGTTGTCAGATTATAGCTAAGCATTAAACCGAATAGCTGAGGAACATTTAATTTATGTCTATTATTTTTGCCTTTGGCCCGATTCAAGTTGATTTCTGTGTGTTCAATATCTTCTTGATTCCATTAATAGCAAAACAAAAAGTTCATTTCCAACTTTAGCTTATGCTTGCAGGAGTGAAGTTTTAGTAATGTTCCTCAAACATCAGATACATTGTTCAACAATAGTATTCAAGTCATTATAGCTGTCTGTGCTTAGCCAGTAAGTCTTGGGGACCAAAATATTTCCTTGAGTTACTCCTTTCATCAATAGGCTCATTTAATTTTTTCTTTCCAAGGCCATCTCTTGGATTGGTTCATGCTGAGTGAAACAGTTGACTTGAAACCTCAGCTAAATCCACTTAAGTTTCCTCATTGCTATATCCTGCTCTTGTCAATATCTTTACTTTTCATGCCCCTGCTGCATCTTTTTTCCAAGCCCTAGTTTCTATTTTGTCTCCTGTACAAAACCTAACTACTCAAAGTAGGCAAGGTTTTTGTTTTGTTTTCATGTTTTTAAATTTTATTTTATGTACATTGGTGTGATAGTATCAGATACCCCAGGACGAGAAAATTACAGACGGGTGCAAGTTCCTGTGTGGTTGCTGGGAATTGAACCCTGGACCTCTGGAAGAGCAGTTAATCCTCTCGACTAATGAGCCATCTCTCCAGATGCTAAGTAGACAAGAATTTTACCATGGAATATGTTCTATCTCTTGGTGAGTTTGTTTCTGTCTTCTGGATCAGCAAGCCTGTGCTTACTTGAATGTGCTTTCTACAATAGACCCAATAAGAAATAGGCTTCTCTGTGTTGCAGTTTGCTTCTTCTGTTCCTGTGATTTTGAATATAGAGTGACCAAAAGTGCCTGAGAAGTTCTGATGCTCAACAGGCATCTAGCATAGTGTTTTGTATGTTAACCAACCCTAAATGCAAGAGGAAATATAGAAAAATGACAGAGAAAAGATTTTTTTGGAAAACCAGTATCCATAGTATTTTCTTTGAATTTTAAAATTGAGTCATTAAGAAAGCTGTTTCATAAAAATATATTTTAAGATATAATGTGAAATGACAATATATTTGTAGACTACATGCAACTTTGAGCTGACTTTTGCTGGTAGCTTTTGTGTTGTAGGAAGATTAGTCCAGTATGTTCAGGAACAAACGATATCCTCAAGAGCAGAATGCTGCTGAATACTGCTCACATACAGATGTTTTTTCTAGCTCTTCCTCCGCAGCTGATGGTTCACTGACTGATCAGTGTTTCTCATTTCTTTAACTTACCCTTTGTGTTTTATGATGGTCCTTATTCTGCCACCATATGTCATCCTGATGTCACCACCAGTTTGAACCTGAAGACCATACCTTGAAGTTTTCTGACTGAGAAAGACACTAACTGCTTCAGTTCTCTTAGTACGAGTTTCTTAACCTACTCTTAACTAATACCAAATTGTGTCTGAGTTCAATGTGCAAGCTTAACATTGCTTAAGAGTGTAATTCTTATATAACTCATAATTCATTTATACTTAATAGAAGATTTTGTGTTTTTAATATATAAAAGCAGGATGTATTCATTTTATTACATAGCATCTAAGTCCTCTCCTTATTTAAACCTGAAGCTTTGTTGTTGTTTTACTTTTTCAGTGCTGGAGATCAAATCTGGTGACTTGGGCATGCTAAGCAAATAGTCTACTACTGATCCACAGTCTCCAACCCTTGACTTCATGTCATTGTGGATCTCAAGTTGGCCTGAAGCTCACTATATGGTTGTCACAGGTTTTGATCTGCTTCCCCTGCCTTCATCTCCCTTATCATTGGTGTTCACAACTATGCCTTGCTAGAAAAGGTTACTTTTAAGGAACTACTTACTGAAGATTTTTTTCATTAACTTCTATTCTCCAAAGAATGTCAGTCATATAAAATAAATGTCACTTTGATTATGTAGGCATGTATTGCCTGCTATTTTGTTCTCAACGGAGGGGGAATTACTGTAGTTGGGTATCATACAGGATACCTAACAGTATGTTTCTGATGGAAGCATTAACAGACTCAAAAGCCATGAACTTAGCAAAATATTGATTTATTGACTGACTTTTATCAATGACAACAATCTATCTAAAAAAAAACCAAATATTTTAAATTCTTTTAATTATTTGAGTTCATTTAGTATATTTTTATAATGTAAACAAGACCTATGTGTCAACTATTTTGCTCATTATGGACACAGAAAATTTATTATCTGCACTGCTTAGATGGACCCAAAAGTATTATGTAATGGATCCAAAATAATACACAAGGTACTTCTTTCCATACTGGTTAACAGTAACTATTTGCTTGTGTTATATTTGTAAAACTCACACTGTAGCATGCAAATCCGTTTTTTCATTACTGATGCAGAGCAAAGAAAGCCAACAGGATAGCAAACACTAACATTTTGCCTCTAAGTGCTAAAAGACATAAAATAAATGAGCCATGGCTATTGATTGTCTTTGGCCTACATTATCTGCACAGGAACTATTAAGGAGGCTTTTCCATCTTCCTTTCATGCCTCATTTTCTCATACCATCTAATGAAGAGCTTCACTTAAACTATAATGTGCTACTCTCCCGAAAGTACATTTTTATGGAGCTAAAAAGCAATACTTGCGTATCAAGAATGGTTTTCTCTGCTGTGTTTATTGGCTTGTCCCACTGTATGAAATTATAAGCCATTTCTAGAGCTGTGTGCTATTATCAGCTCTTTTAATTAATTTCTGACTTTAAAGTTTATTTTCTCAACCAAGCATACTGAATAACAAATAACACCACTCTGTTCAGAAATATTTGCTATGAGGGCCCAACTTACATATATGTATGAAACATTTTTCATTCTGAGACATACTTAGTTTAGGTTCCCTCCAATCTATTTGTGACTGAAAGTTGGATGGAGAACCTGAAATGTCTATCATCAGTACTTATATTGGTAAGAATAGTGTCTCGTACTTGTCGAAACCACAAAAATTACTGTGAGTACTTGGAAAGAGAGAAGAGAAGCAGACGATCTGGTATGTAAGTGATAGTGAATAGCACTTGTCCTGGAGAATTAGTAGGCAGGAAGGGGAAAGATCTGCCTGCAGACATGATGGTGTCATCATGCAGACCTGAAAAGTCCTTGGGAAGGAGTAGAAGGTGCCTTAGGAGAAATTCTTTCTCCCCTCTCCCAACTCATCTCCATTCTCCTTTCCTCCTCTTTCCCCTTCCTTTTCCTCTCTTCTTCCATTCCTTTCCTTTTATTCCTTCTCATTCCTCCCCTCCTCTCCCCTCTTTTCTCCTCTCCTCTCTGTTTCTTTCATTTTGAAACCTTGGAAATAAAACTTGGAATTAGTATCAACTCAATTTTCAGATTGTGCTGGTTTCTCTTCCACATAATTTTTTCCTCCCTTCCACTCTCCCCTTTCCCTCCTCTCTTCCCTTTCCTTCTTCTCTCTCTCTCTTTTTCTCTCTCCCCTTTCCTTCTTCTCTCTCCCTTTTTTCTCTCTCCCCTTTCCTTCCTCTCTCCCCTTTCCTTCTTCTCCTCTTGTCCTTCCTCTCTCCCCTTTTCTTCCACTCTTCACCCTTTCTTTCCCTTCTCCCCTTTCCTTCCATTTTTTTCTTTCTCTGTGTTCCCCTTTCCATTCCTTTTCTTTTGTTCCCATTTGGTCCCATCTTCAATGCTTCTTTCTCACCCAACTTTTTTCTCATTACATTTTAGCACTTAATTTAGAAATTTGTCTCACACTAATTTTACACCACTACATTAACTCTTAAAGTTGATCAGTTATTTTATATCTATTGACAAGGAGCTTTTCTTTTGTTAAACTTAACTCAGACATGAAAATATTATGAATCATAAAGCAGTGAGGTTGTTATGAATTTTCAAATAACAGCAACTGGTTATTAGGCAGCAACTAAGGACACAGACCAGCACAAGGTGGTGTCACAGAAATCTAGAAATCACAAATAAGTGTGCCAGTTTTCTGCTAGTAAGAATATTACCTACATATATTTGTATGGATATGTGAATGAATGTGAATTTCTGAAGTTGCCTACTGAAACCTGAAATTTTCCTCTCTCTCTCTCTCTCTCTCTCTCTCTCTCTCTCTCTCTCTCTCTCTCTCTCTCTCTCTCTGTCTCCCCCTCTCTGTGTGTCTCTCCTGAAACTGAGTCTCTTGCTTTTAAAGGGGATATTTAGCAAATCATATTTTTATCACTGTGGTCACATTTTTTTTTATGAATTCATTAGCTACTTAACCTTAGATAATCCCACCGCCACCACCACCCACCAAACTTGTTATGCTTCCTTTCACTGCTTCTCTTTTCTATACCTATGTGTGATGTATGGGACATTCTGTGCTCTGTTAATGTGTTGTGCCTATACACAGTTTCTTTACACTGTTACAATTTGGTGGGAATAATCTTTAATACTTTACTTACACTTTGTTCTTTTTTGAGTGACAGGGTTTTACTATATCATCCTGGTTAGACTTTTCTCAGTATGTAAACCATGCTGTTCTCAGGTTCTTAAAAAGCCCTGCCCCCTAAGCCATGTGATTTTAGCCCTCTGCTACCATACCTGGGTGACTTACATTTTTGATCTGTTTGTTTGTTTGTTTGTTTGTTCTTCTCCCATACTATACAGCCCAACCTCAGTTTCTAGTACCTCACTTCTCCTCTTGCTCCCAACTTCCTCTTTCCCCCAGATCCTCTCCTCCTCCTTTCCATTCAGAAAACTGCTGGCCTCCCAGAGATATCAACCAAACAGAGCATAAAAAGTTACAATAAGAGTAGACATAAACCTTCACATCAAGGCTGTACAAGGCAATCTGGTGGGAGGAAAAGGGTCTCAAAAGAAGGCAAAAGAGTCAGAAACAGCCCACCTTCTACACTCTCATTATTAGGAATCCCTCAAGAACATCAAGTTACACAAACATAACACATATGCTATACAGAGAACCTAGCACAGACCCATGGTGGTTCCATGATTCTGTCAACATTTGAAATTACTTGGAATCAATATCCATATCCAGACAGAACAAAACAGTATGCATTACCTTCCAGATGCCCTGTTAATCCTAAGTTAAGATAAATTGTTTCTTACCACTAATAATTTGTATATGATGTTTCAAATATATTTCCATATAAGGCGTAATGATAACAAACTTGCTCAACAATATTTTATGGATTCTTTACATTTATCTATATTTTCTTTGCATTTTGCTAGAATATAATTTGTTTTGTTTGGAGCAATTTCCTTTTCAGAAAAAAAATGTTCAGTTCCCAGGTAGAAAGTCATAAAATATCTTTGTACATTTATTTTCTGGGTTCAGAGTTTTTGAAGACACTACATTTTTATCTTCAGTCTTCCCCTGCAACTGCTAAAATATCTCAGGCTAATCCAATTTTCATTCCTTTGAATTCAGCATGTGTTTTTTTTTTCTTTCTCACAGCTCTGCATAATTTGATTTTTGAAATATGACCACATTTTCAATTTCTTCTTCTTTCTGCTCCGTACTAAGCAATCTTTACATTTGCTGTCATCATATTGTTCTGATTTTGGAATTTTTTTCTTTTTATTTGAAAATCATCTCCTTTATCATTTCTACTATGTTAGAAAATATATTAGATGGAAGTTGCAACATTGAACTCTACTTTTCTTGTATCAAAGCTTTTCTATTGTCTGTCTTTCCTTCTTTTATTCATTGTCTTTGTTATTCTTTTTTAATTTACTCCTCTTCTCCTTAGTTTTGTAGTATATTCTGAGAAAGTTTCTTTGCTGTAAAATTTCTACTTCAGCCAAGTATACTTCAGTCAATTCAATAATAAACTATTTCTTTTATTATAACTTTAAAATATCTAGAATGTTCTTGTAAAAATGGATAGAATTTGGTATTATATCTACTAAAAAAGTTTCTACTAACTCACTATTATATTTTTCTGATGGTTGACATCATTATTAGATGCAAAAATATCTGCCTTTATTTGTCCTTTGTACCACAGCTATTTTCTTAAACACTTTGGTTGTGAGTTTTGCCTTTAATGACTGATTCATCTTTCTAGTCTTGTAATATGGTTTCTTAAACTGTGAGTCATGTTATGGTATTCAGTTACATAGTTGATTATGAGTCTGAAAAAAAAGCAATAATGAAAGGCTTCTCTAATGGTTTATATTGATTGCCAACTGGAGAGAATCTAGAATTAATTGGACGCATGTCTCTGGGCATGTAAGAAAGTGGGATTCTGAATTAAGTTAAGTTGGTAGTCTTCCTCTAAGTGTAGGTGGTATCATTTCATTAACCTCAGTCTTGGGTTGTATAATAAAGGGGGAATAGTGTCATGTCTTTATTACAATAATATACTGTACTAAAAAAGTCGTGAACAAAAGAATATGTGTCTTTCTTTAAGTTAGTTTGGTCAAATTGGTATCTTATCATACAATCAAGGAAAATAACTTAGAGATTTTAATAACATGATGACCAAAAGTGAATTCAGAGTCAAACTTGATAAATCACCCAAAATGTTTTGGTTGCACTGACCATAGTTATACTGCAAAACTTTACTCTGGTCTTGGCTCTAAATAAGCAACATGTACTCTTTGCACTAAGTGGTATTATAGGTACAGAGTGGCATCCTAGTCCATGAGTGGCATAAAAGGTGCTAGAAAAACCTGACTATTGCTGATTTTGAATTCTAGAGCTTTGACTATGAATACAAGTTTTTACAAATTTTTATACTTTTATACACCTAGAACTGTTTAATATGTAGATCTCACTCCTGACTACTGTTCATTTTAAATTCTAGAGCTTTGGCTATGAATACAAGTTTTTATGAATTTCTTATGCTTTTATACAAATATAATTGTTTAATATGTAGAAAACAAGTCATTTATATGTTGAAAGCCCAGAAAACCTGCATAGTAAGACCCTGCTGATAGAAAAACCACGTTTTCTACAGTCACAGTGAAATCAAGCTGGTACTGGGATAGAAGATTTCTCCCTGCTAACTATTAGTGATGGAAGGTGCCATGCCAACTGCTGTGGGAGGACTTTCCTCCACAATGTTACTCAGTGTGGACCCTGAAAACTATACTACCAAACACTAGGAAAGACCTGGTTGCTGATACAATGGCACAAAGTCTATCACAAAAGATTTGAGATCGGCTTCACAGAAGGGAATCTGTCTGGTACTCTAACCCTAAGAAAAAGAGCATGGCTGGGGAAGTTACAGTCCCTAGTCTGGAAGTTACTGATATAGTTGGCTGTCTGTACAGGGTGTGTTCATCAACTGCTGCTTAAATAATGGTGTTTATACACATAGATTAGATTTACAGTCAACATTGATCAGAGAAGCTCTTTTGTGTAGCACACAGTGGTAAGTGCAGAGACTTTTAACTCGATAGCTAAGTGATGTGATGGCTGAATATTCAGCAATAAAAAAGATTTCAATTTTACTTCTTCCAAGGCCCAAGGAATATCATAGATGGCAGTATGAGCAGCACACAAAAGCCTGCTGTTTAGTGTGAGAGAAAACTTTGGAACATGCCTCTGCACTCTAAATACTACAGCTCTACCTATTCAATATTAGACCTATCAATATTCTTTCATTGTGGTAAGAGGATATTATGAGCCTTCATACCTGGCATAAAGATCTATATAATGGAAGAAGAGAACATTAGTCCCCCATTCCTCCCTAAGTATTTATAGACATTTAATGGGCACATGGTGAAAAGGAAGCTTTCTTTTGTGGGGAAGAGGGGTTAAGTAGCCACTGGTAAGACACGCATACTTTTAAAAACAATCCTTCAGTCAGGATCTTGTAAGCAACTCTAATGCAACTCACTGGAAGAGTTGAAATGAGAAAATAAGAGGAAGAAAGCAAAAAGAAAAAGGAAAGAAAAATGAGAAAGGTATGGGGAAGACTCTATAGATGGCTGAATGCTTAAGGGTTTTTCCAAAGAAGCAGAGTTCCCAAGTACCCACATCAAGAAGCTCACAAATGCCTTTAACTCCAGCTCTAGAGAATCCAATACCCTACCCTCCATGGACCACCAGCTCTCATGTGTGCATATGCCCCCAATCAAACACATCATTAAAAATAATAATGTAAATATGAAGGAAAGTTGTAATAGAAAAAGAAGCACTAGGTAGAAAGCAGAATGGATCAGTGTAAGCAGGAGACAAAAGAAACAGTAATAATGGTGATATTAAAAGAGGCATGTGTGGGCAAAAGTGTTGTAATAATGAAACGTGTGATAATCATATGCTATTCACAACAAAAAAACAATAATCTAAATCAAGTGACTATGGAGAGATAGGAGAGATTTGTGTCTTCCATGATATCTTTGAATATGTCAATCTCCCACGGACTTTGAAATAAGTTAAGTCCTGATAATCAGAGTTCTTTTTTTTTTTTTTTTGCTTATATTGAGCTAGACAAGTACAATCAGTTAATATTTATTTAAAGCTATGGAGTATACAACTATTTTTAAGGTGATTTTTCCATATTAAAAAATCCATTAATACAGACTTTCTCTTTAAAGAGCTTTGTTTTGTGTGGTTTTCATGGTTGACATTTTACTGGCTCTTTTCTTGTATAACAGAAGGACTGTGATTCTGAGTATGCTATGCAGGTCTATCATTTATATTTTACCTTTAACTACAGAGCCATGACAGTGAGGTACTCTTTTTTAGTTGAAGTCATTTCAAGCATCTTCACTACGGAGGAATAATTAACAGCTATTGATATATCAATAATAATAAGCTATCGACTAAGAAGCTTGACAGAGTCCCAAAAAGTGATTCTGAAAACCTACTTCTAAAGTGAATGGCAAACTCAAGTTCAATATGACTACACAGTGATGTTCATCATAACCTGATGTTTTGTAATTCAGCTCCAGGTTGTTAATAATTATATTTTCTTTATCAAAATGTTAGGGGGAATAAAATACATGTTGCAATACATTTTATTTTATTTTTTTAAAACTGTCTTCTAGAAGAGCATCCAGCTCTCAAATATATATTTCAAACAACAAGTATTTGTTGGGCAGAGTTGGGGTCATAGCCAGACTAGCACTAGAGATTTAGATTAGGGGTAATCTCCCAGTAGTTGAAGAGCCTAGTAAATAGATGTCACAGTTTGAATCTCATTTATCAGAAACTAAATGGGGATAAGTTTAGTTACAATGTTTTATAATCTACCACTCTGAATTTTCATTCATTGTGGTTTTCTGTAAATGTTCTCTGTTACAAAGATAAATTTTCTTGATGAAGGGTGAGGACTATATTTATCAGTGAGTATAAGGACAAATATTTTGAATGTAATCAGGGATCATGATGCTTTAGTAAAATTATGATCATAGAATCTCCTCAAAGTTCCCTGACTTCCATAAACCTAGGAAGTTGGCTAGGTTTCTAGTACTAGGAATACTTTCCCCATTTTTGATTGAGTATTAAGTCCAGTTAGAGAGCTGTTGGTTATTGTCAGGATATGCATACCATTATTGCACTGTTAAGTTTATTGCAATTTGCTGGCTATTTTTTGCCACTTTTAAGATGTCAAAATTGTGTAGAACTATTGGTTATTTCTCTCAATTGTAAGCTTGCATGGTCACTTCTAGTACCATAAAATCATGTCCTCACAGAAGAGGGGCTTTAGGTCATTTCCAGGTGGGAGTCACAAACCTTGTGTCTGAAATGCTTCGTGTATATTCAGCAGTAGGGACTTATCCTTCATCTCAGGAGGAAGAAGGGCAACAGCAATAGGCAGTATATTTTGGGAATGTCTTGTAACAACCCTGATCAACAGCTCAAAAGTAGGTTTCGCCTGCCTGGTAATGGGGTTTCATTACATTGTCTTCAGCATTTGCTATGTCTTTACATGGTTTTGCTGTTAGAATGATACCAATTTTGGAGAAAGAGTTGGGGAGTGCCCCATCTTTTCTTTCTAGTGTATAAGAAGGATTCTTTGAACATATTATAGAATTCTGTTATGAGTCCTTCTGGGCCTGGAGAGTTTCTTTTTCTCTGGAAGGTTGTCCACTGCTACCTCATTCTCCTTGTTTGTTCTAAGTCTCTTTAGCTTGTTGACCTGTTGGTTTAATTTTGGTAGTTTGGCTAAATCTAGATATTTTTCCATTCCTTTTACTAAAAGATGCTTAGATTTTCTTTTGGGGGGGGGCTACTAATAGTAGGAATGTCAACAAAAGTGAGAAAAGATGTTTTTATAGGTTCCAAATTTTCTTCAGCATCTGAGTTGATTCTAATGACTATATAATGTGCATATTGTTTCTTTATTTTTCACTGGGAAAATGACAGTCAATAACCAACCAGTTAAGGATGCTGCTAAATGCTTATTTTCAGAATTCACTACAGAGATGATTATTTGAATTTCAAACATTTACTGACCTAGGATAGGAAATCCAAAGATTTGGGTCTATTTTTTTTAAAAAAATTAGATTTTGTTTTAGCTTATTACATTTTATTTTGTTATTATTTTTTTAAAAAATGAATGAAAAAATAAATGAATGAAAACCTAGCCAATAGGGTAAATAATAACAATTGAACTGTTACTTACACCTGCTAGGAGAGGGAAATTCTGTTTCCAATTAAGTGGCACTGGGTATATCAACCATCTTAAGACAGGCTTCATGTTCAGGGATAGTTGACTAACATAAAAATAACTCTGCAGTTAATTTTTGTGCCTTTATTTGAAAAAGACCTTAAAGTTGGGTGGGTTGAGAAGGGGGAGAGGATATGGCAAGACTTGTAGAAGGGGAAGTATATAATAAAATACATTAAAACTTTAAAAATTAAATAAACATATAATCAAATGATAAAAATTTAGTTACAAAATGGTAGATATTATTTTCTTTAAGCATTGCAATCCTGTTAGTATTTTATTAAATATATGTGAATTTTCTTAGAGTATTTGGAATCTGAGTATTAAAAAAACAAAACCATTGAATTAAAATATCACAGAAACTAGCACTCTAATGCTCCAATATCAGGCCACCTTATTGGTGTATTTAACCCCATTGTTTTTCAGCATTATCATTGCAGAATTTATTAACATCAAATGCATAATAAGATGTTTTAATTTTTCATATATAATTATGAGCTTAATATTTTAAAGCTAAGTTTTAAAAATAAATTTCCATTTCTTGCTAGGTTTATTGCATAAAAATAAGTGCATTACACAAAATTTAACCCCAGAATTCAGTGTCAAGCTGAGCTGACGACAAGACTTGGAAAATGAGGACCACTACTGAAGCCCTTTCTCAAAATGGCTAGCATATACTTAAATATTTTTAAACTCTTCAGTTTTTATTTTTTTCAGCTCTTATAGATGCTCCCATGTAAGTATTAATACTAAAAAAAAATGGGACTACATTTTCCCATTGTGAAATTATCTGACAGAAGCAAGGAGAAAGGCATTTTGTTAGCGTATAATTTCAGAGGTCCTTATTATCCTGGTCAGGAATATGTATGCTTGTAAGGAGCTGATGTCGAGTTTTGCTCACATCTTGGCAGAACTAAAAGCAAAGAAATTGAACCAGAAGGTGATGTCCACAAATTCTACAATCAAAAAAAAATGCTATACAGAAAAAGCTGAAGCATGATCGCTTAAATAAAACACAAGACAAGGATATACAACTCTGTATTTCTTAATAAAGAGCTTGAAGTCTTAGCTAGAGTATCAAGAAAATATAAGGAAATAACAGGGAAACAAATAAGAAAGGAAGAAGCCAACTATCCTTATTTTTATATTATAGTTTACAACACATAAAACACCCCAAAGGTCCCATCAGAAAACACCCACAGATGATAAATATTTTCAACAAAGTAGCAGTATTCAAAATTAATACACAATAGGGAGTAGGTATCTCACACACCAACAAAACATATGTTGAGAAACAAATCATTAAATAATTCCACTTATGTTATCCTACAAAAATAGTTAGGAATACGCTTGGAGTAAGGAAGTGATTTATATAATGAAAATTTTAAAATACTGAAAAAAGAAATAGAGGAAGCTTCTAGGAGATGCAAAGACTGTTCATGCTCATGACATTGCAAAATTAATATGGTAGAAATGGTAATTCTGCCAAAAAAGCAATACCAAAATCCCATAAAATTCCAGTTATAATTGCAACTCTATTACTTACAGAAACAGGAAAAAAGAGTTCTTAATAAATCAATACTGCTCAGTAAGAACATTGCTGGAGATATCACCATACCTGATTTCAACCTATACCACAGAACAGCATAGCATGGGAAAACAAAAACAAAACAAAATAAAAACGAACTCAAGGACCAATGCAATAAAATGGAGGTCACATATATAAGCCAGCTGGTTTTTGACAAAGAGTCCACAAATACTACACACTGGAGAAAAGGCAGACACTTCAAGAAAAAGTACTACAAAACTGTTTATCTACATGTGGAAGAGAGAAAGTAGATTCCTTTTTCTTCTTGCATTAAAAACAAACACACAAGCAAAAACAGATCAAAAATTTTAAACACAACTGTAAACTTGAAATTGATGGAAGAAATAATAGAGAATATACTACATGGTGTGGGCCTAGGTAAGGCCTTTCTAAATTGGAAAGGCTAAAGACAAACATCACGTTTTCTTTCATATGTGATCCTAGCTTGGACTCTTTCATTCTATAAGGTTAAATTGGAGTAACTCTAGAAGCTAGGAAATTAGAAAGGGCCACCAAGAGAAATATCTTGAAGGGAAGTGGCTAGAAGAAGATAAATTATAGGAAAACAATTTAAAAAGGAATATTGGGGGTGGAGAGGTTCAACGAGGGAAGAGCAGGTGCGTTGAGTAGAAGTAGGGCAGGGAAGGAGAGACTAATTATTTGAAAATATTTACACAAAAAGTCTTGTGGAAACCTACTACTGTATGCCTTTTCTATACCAAATATTATTTCTATCCCACTCAGAGGCTTGGCCATTTTAAACATTTAACAGCTAGAGTAATAAGTGATCGAAATATCTGTGTGTTATAATCAGCATGCTGTTGCTAATTTCTCTCTGCCTCCCCCACACTACCACCACCATCAGTCTCAGACTTGAACTTATGATCCATTAAAATGTTAATAATTTTTTCACTTAGATATTTCACTGCTTACTTTTGTGAAATTAAAATCATTTTAACTTTAGGCCTCATTATTCTTCACAAACCAGAACAATTTTCCATTTGTCTTAGGATGTTCTGTTTATGCTAAAGTTTTTTTTTTAAAAATGCAATCCTGTGTATATTTTTCAAATGGCATATTTATAAATTGAATTATATCCAAAAGAAGGTGACCAGAATAGTGAAATTTCTACAAACTCATTATATAAGTAATGTGGCCATCATTTTGTGTTCAAGATGTGGTGCAATTAAAACTAAACAATGCTGTATATCCTGGTGTAGACATGACAGATTTCTTCAGTGATTTGGAGAACTGCCATGCAGATACTGAGTAGCTATAGAGAACAATACTTGGATCAAGGTGTGACAATTTATCCAACAGTCAGAGCTGTTATTCAGTAAACCATCTTGTCAACAACAAAATTCTCATAGTGAGTAGGGGATAGAGTGATGATCTATATTATTTATGACTTGAAGGTTGTGTGATTATCTCTGTCACTAAACAATTACCCAACAGATGGCAATCAAACTTCAATGAGCAATCTTTACTCAGCACATTTGGTTGGAGATTATTTTAGGAAAGACTCTGCTACTAGAACCATTGCCTGTGCCAACACAACTGGTTTAATTCCCAGGCTATAGATAGAACTGGGCCTATTGCCTTGAGGTGGCTACACTTCCTCCCTTAGCAGATTCGAAGCTTTCCTATAGCAGTGGGAAAAGTTTGCTAGGAAGCTTGTTTGCAATGACCTATGTTAAAAAAATAGGATATATTTAAAATGACCCTTTATCCTACAATATTTTCAGGTTAACAGTGTATATTCGAGCAGCTTATGTAATGCAATCATAATTTAATGAGCTACAACTATGAAAGTGCTAGAAAATGAATCAAAGTGTAACTTATACCAGAGATTTTACAATAAAAATAAAGCCATGCTTTGCTGTATTTGAATGTCACAGCAAGGCAACATATATAATATAAATATTCTTTCAATTCTCACTTTGATTAGAGTAGAAAATAGACATTACCTTGGGGTTTTTTTGTGTCATGAATCTGATTCAAGTCACAGTTTGATCTTTTATCTTGTTCTTGCTTTAACTAAAGCAGCAGACAAAGCTCATATTTAGGCTTAATACAGATTTCATTGAACACACAAGTTCCACGATGCAGCTCATTTTATTAGACTCTACACTCGATACAAAGCATCAATTGCAGAGGGTCACACTGCATCTTTCTAGCTGTCACACCAATATCTTCCTAAGTGCCATCTGCAATGTCTCAGGCTTTTTATTTATACTAGACATCATTTAGTTTGATATGAGCTATTTTCAAAGTGCCTGCAGTACACATAAATGCAGTTTATCACTGGACAGTTCATTGCTGTGGAGATAGGACTACCAGCAAGATTTTTCTTGGTCATAGAGATCTAGAATAATGGTGATGATACCTACAAGGAAAAGCAATCTTAATTCTCATAAAATCCATAAAAATGATAGCAAAATTGGGGATGGAAGACAGTTGAATACATCGAACTTAGGCTTTGTTAGAAACAGTTCAGTTACCAAGTTCTTTTATTCCACATCCCTGTAACAGTTTTTGTAATAGGCTAACCAGATTTTAAAATCTAACCTGATACAATTGGTGAAGTCACTAATGTATGAAAAAAAGGTGGTGATAACTGTTGATGAAGATGAATTTCTTAGGAAACTACACCAGGTCCAGAGGCAGGAGCTTCAATGTGTCAGAAATAGACTCAGCAATGTCCTTCCTTCAGGAAAGTCTAGCAGTTGCCTATCAAATTGAACATTACTGGAGGTCATTGAAGCCTGAAAGGAAAGGTTGATACTTAAAGAAAGAAATAAAGTTATGTTTTAAAAATGAGTAAGAAGCAAGAAATCATTTGAAAAAGAAGCTAGATAGAAAAGAAGCTGAACTCTAAGAAGTCAGAAACATGTCAGTTAGTTACTTCTGTAAGATACTATTCCAGGGGCATGAAAGTTCATAGATGTTTCCTCATAGTAAAGGTTCACAGTTTATATTTGAAACACACACACACACACACACACACACACACACACACACATGCACAAACATGCCTATATGCAGTTTATATTTTTCCATTTTTTTTCTAAAGATTTCTCATTTTTTTATTCTTCCATATCCACAAAAATTGTCTGAATGTTTTCATATCTGCTTTTAGAAAGAATAAACTATTCAGGACAATATATATCCTAACTCAACCAAAGCTAAGGTGTTGTGCTTATGGTCAACATGGCTATTTCCTTTCAAAGAAAGAGCTTCAGGTAACATTTGAATTTGCAGGGAATTAAATGAAATGATAGGGTGAGACTCTGTAACAAAAACAAGATGGGTCACATTAGCTTTTTGGTTAGATTGCATCTTTTCTGTATTGTTAAAATTTCTTGATTAAATATTGAATCCAAGTGAAGCCAACTTTAACATACAATGAAGATAATAGAAAATGTTTGTAGATACTAAACTCATGTAATTATGATATTGCATATCCTATTAAGGTAGACAATATAGACAATAGCAATTAATTGATCGATGAAACCCTGCTTATGAAGTAACTCTTAAGTTTTCCCCCAAGTCTAATTATATAAAAACATGTGAATAGCATGATTCAATGTTTAGCATGTGCTTTGGGAATGGTGCAAGAGTGTGCACTGAGAACACTGGTGGTGATGGCTATGACACACTGAGAATCCTGTGCAGGGCCACTAATCTCAGCACTAGGAAGGCACAGGCTGGCTGAGTTCTGAGCTTTAAGTTACTATGGTCTGCCTATCTTCTGGGAGAGTCAGGGCTTTATAGTTAAGACCTTATCTCCAAAAAACATACATTTAATTAAAAAAATAAATGCATGTACATGTTATCTCACACTCGTCTTGCATTTGATGTGTGTCTGACTTATTCTTCTAAATAATAAAAAGCATTATCATATACCTCGATCATAGAGATAAGCAAAAGTCCTTCTTCTGGATAAATATGGCAACATATTGCCTTCAAAATGGAAAATACCAAAGTCATGAGGTGGATCACTCATTATTATTGCTTTAAAAGTTTATAAAACAGTAAAAGTTAAATGAGTTCCAACTGCTGAAGCATCATGCTATTTTCTCCCCTTCCCCTTTTGTGCCATCTGCAGCATAGTGAATTAATCATAATAAGGGATTCTAAGATCAAGAGCGCAGGTGGCCACCAGCATGAGGAACCCAGTTCCTATTGGTAAGTGGACAAATGCTTTTAAAATTCAGACTGTGAATTTTCTGTGATTTGGAAGACATCTATCTCACTGAAATTGTGTTCCCTTTGCTCTGTCTCCCACCTAAGATCCTCCTTACCAATTCCCCTGCCCTGACTAACTTACTGCACATTCTAGTTCTATTAGTTCAATCTTTGTAAATTCTGTAGGTTCATGTAGTATTTTGTTTTCTATTCCTTGATAAATACAGTTCTGTTTTCCCAAGAAAAATAGATTAGTTTCTATATGGGAAAAGGAAAAATCAAAACAAGAAAAAACTGTTAGAAATTGATAGGGATTTAAAGTAGCAATGTGATTACATAAAAATATCTGCATTTGTAGACATTTTGTTTCCTCATTTTATAGCAAAGACTATGCTTGGCTGGTTAGAATTCTTAAGCATCAGTGCGGAGAATGCATGCCCACATTCTAGTAGTTTACTCTTTATGTGACAAGAACTTAAAGACAGTAAGTAGGTTAGTTCATACTACATATTTTCCACATGCCAAATAATACATCCAAGATACTTACTGCATTGCCTTGTTTAACCCTCACTATACACTGAAAGGTTGTAGGTATAATGACCCTTGCCTTAGCAGATAAAGTAAATAACTGTCAGCATGCCAGTGGATTGTCTAGAATCCCAGTATTCCCTGGGAGCATTCTGATCCATTTCTTGCTGGTAGCAGTTTCCACTCTTACACTGATTTATAAAACCAACACTTTGGTGTAGTTAAGATACATTAAGCTTTTAGCTGAGATGCCAAGCTACTTTCCAAAGGATAATTGCTTAGAATATGATGCTTGTGTATTTACATGCAGTCCTATAACTTACAAATGGCTTATAAATATGTAAATTCATTACTACTCACATACTGATAAGAAAATGGGGTAGAATTCATTCTTTCAGTTTTTAGAAATACAGAGGTTCCTATACTGAGAGGTTAGTTGGCTCTTTGGATAGCTTGTTGCTCTGAGCTTTTCAGACTTTCTGTAGTTCAGGGTCAGTCAGTATATATATAAAATCTACTGCAGACTGAATGTTTTTGTAAGATGACTAAAAGGTAATTGCAGAAGATGTGAGATGGTTTGAAAGCAGGAAGTGCAATATCCACTTTCAATTATCATCGCAGCAACGAATATATAATAACTGTATTACATTTTAATAAATACTTTTAACTCTCTCAAAAATCCAACATTCCTCACAATGTGGACAGAAACCTGCAAACAGACAACAGACTGTATATCATAGAGCAAAGCGGTCAGCCCTGAGAAGAATACCAGTCAAGTCTGACTCTGAGCTATACCTTTGAGCTTCTAGTTCATGTCTGCTCCTGTCATACTAGACTAACCTGAACACACAGAAAGAATTCTGGTTTTTGATCTACAGGGGAGAAAGAAGATTGAATTCCAAGCTGTTAAAATGAAGCTGGTATAAGGAAAGTGACAGGGACATGAGTCCTGGAAAGAGAGGCTTCAACCCTCTGACAGGAAGCCAAAAGGCTGTTAGACTTCATGGGAACTATTTCTAAATTTCTATATACAACAAGCTGTGAAATATTGAGATATATTGTTGGATGGTTCAAGGAGTTTTGATTTCATTTTTTTACCTTTTCATATTTTTACCTCTAAAGAAAATTTAGGTTGTATTTAGAAGATTGGACCTTGTCAGTTTTCAAACACTGCAGACTTGGGTATCACTTTAAGAGGTACAAGTGTTCCTTGGACTGCTCTGAAATAAAAAGAAACCATATTTTCCCACTACACTAAAGAACTCTGAAAATAAATGTCACTTGTTCATTTCAAAAACTACCAACGAAAATTGAGCCCTTTGGTGTGCAAGGTGATACACATGTTGAAGCAGAAGTAAGAATTGGCTTTTCTAGATAAGTTTTGTGTCTTTCTTAGCTCTGCTGAAATGGATCCAAGTATTTGCATGTACTATTTTATTAATAACTATTGTAGTACTGTATCAAAGTATTATTGCACATATGTTCATGAATAGCTTTGGTTATAAGTAAATATTAGAAAATTTGACTTTTCCTCTAAACAATGTTGATTTAATGTTTTCTGTCATTGTTTAAGATTTCGGGAAGTTACATTGTCTTTTGTTTTGTGGTTTGTTTTAAAGTTCCACCTCCTTGATATGCTACAAATGACATATATATATATATATATATATATATATATATATATATATATGTATGTATATACATATATATACATATATGTATATACATATATATGTATATATATGCGGGCCGTTTCAGCGGCACACATGCACACACCTACCCAGTCACATACCATGACCACAAATACACACATACATGAAGTACAGGCTGCAAAAGACTTCAGATAAAGATGAAAATTTACAGCCACCATTAAAGCAGATGGAAATAAATACAGAGACCTACAGCCAGACATTACACACACACACACACACACACACACACACACACACACACACACACACACACACAGAGAGAGAGAGAGAGAGAGAGAGAGAGAGAGAGAGAGAGAGACTTTGAAAACACACATTCCTAAGAAAACACACTTGTGTTCCTGAATTGGCCATTCTAATATAGATCTAAGATAGAGTCTTGAAGTAGTTTGATGTTCATTTCCCTAATGACTGATGATGTTAAATGTTTCTCTACATATCTTTTAGTCATCTGAGCTTCTTCTGTTGAAAATACATTGTTTAGATTGGTGTCCAATTTTTAGTTGGGTTATTTAGTTTTTTTGATGTCTACTTTCTTGAGTTCTTTATATATTTTGGATATTAGTACTCTACTGGATATAGAATTCATAAATGTCATTTCCCATCTATTGGCTGTCACTTTATCCAAATGATAGTGTACTTTGCCATACAGAAGCTTTTAGTTTCACCAGGTCCCATTTATTCAATTTATCATCTCAGTGCCTGCAATATTGTGTTCTACTCAGAATATCTTTTTCTGTGCCACTAATGTCAAAGCTGTTTCCTACCTGGATTCAGTGTATCTTGTTTTATGTTTGAGAAGATCATTTTTTGCCAGTTTTTATTTCTGGATTCTTTATCAAAAATCATGTATCCATGATCCAAGGTCTTCGGTTAGTTTCCTGGCTCCCTGGCCTGCCCAGATGATCTGTTCCCAAGAAATACCTGCAGGCTTTGGAGGCAGGGATAAGGGGATGTGCTAGGAGAGGAAGGTTGGAGCAGAAGATCTTTGTGGTGTGTTGGGGAAGGGTCTGTGAGGAAAGAGACTGCAGATGGTATCTGCTACAAAGCTGTAGATGCAACTATGGGATTGAATCTGGAGGAGCAGGAGATGTGAAAATCTTTAGGTAGCCCACCTGATTCCCTGGCAGGAGTCCCTACTTGACTTTGTTAATGTGGGTTCTAGGAATCAAGCTCACATCCTTGTGAGTTCATTTTACTGAGTGAGCTGCCTTCTCAGCTCCAGAATTCCTTACTTCTCTTAACCAATTTTAATAATTTGTGTTATTCTCAATCTGTCAACATAGGACAATTGTCAATATGTGAACACATAGTAAAATGCCAGCATGTGAAGTGGGATAAGAGAATTTTCTTGATGTTTCTATTGTTTAATGGCATATACAATAATTTTATATTATAATTTCCATATATTATATGGAAATAGATGTAAGAATAGTACACAAATCATAAGTATACAATTCAAAGGATTTCTCATTATGTCTATAAAACTGCAATACCACTCAGGATAGGAAACAGATTTTGACCAAAAGCATCGAAATGACACTTGAGGCTTTCCAATATGAATCCCAGTCCTTCTTAAAATCACTGATTTTCTGAGATTAAATTATAATTGTTTAGTCTCATTTTCATTTATACAAATATAATAATAATTGTTTTTTAGGTTGTGTGTGGATTTTTTCTCAATATTATATATGCTATATTCCTGTGTGTATTCAATGTTCAATGTATTACTTCAAAAGTTTACAGATCTTAAATACTTATGTGTATCTTCTGGAATTTTAAGTCAAAATCTTAGTTGGTTGTACAACTTGTTTTGTGACTTGAAATTGTATTTTTATTGTTTAATAATAAACATTTTATTAACTCTTAGAATCTTTCTTATATGTTGATTATATGCACTATATACTTCCTCCCCCAAACTCCTCCTAGACACCATAATCTCTCCTTTATTTTGAAAGAATAGACTATATTGCAGCAAATATCCTGGTCCTGTATTCTTGCAGTCTTTCCATCTCTTCTGTAATGGTGCCTGAGCCTAGCTGTAGGGGTTGTGTTGGAACATTATTCATTGCATGCAGGCTCCCCATTGCCATTTGTTCTCTACATTTAGATCAGTTGTAATTTTCTTGTAATGATCTCTATCTACTGCAAAAAGGAGTTTCTCTGATGAGAGAGTTACACGTATCTTTGGGGACAAGGATAAGTATTAGAATGCAATAAAATCAGTCTGGTTCAAGAGAGTGGCCATAGAAAGTTTATTTTCAGTACATACTGCTACTTCTCCAAACGGAAGAATTTAGAGGAAGGCATTCGAGCCTACTTGATCATGTTTCATATGATCTCGAATTAGGTTTGTGAGTATGATACCGAATATTGTGCAGCAATATTTAAGAGAGAAACTGATTTAAATTCCCTTTCTTTGTTGAGTCTTTGTATAGTTTAGAGAACAGGTGACTGTGGCCTTAAAAAATGAGTTTGGTAATGTTCCTTCTGTTTCTATTTTGTGTAATAATTTGAGGAATTTTAGTATTAGCTCTCTTTTGAATATCTGGTAGAATTCTATGCTAAAATCATTTGGCCCCAAGCTTTTATTTTGTTGGGAGATTTGGGTGACTGCTTCTATTTCTATGGAGGTTATAGGACAATTAAAACTGTTTAGCTGAACTTAGTTTAACTTTGGTAAGTGAAATCTATCAAGAAATCATCCATTTCACTTAGATTTTTCCAATTTTGTGGAATACAGACTTTTGAAGTAAGACCAAAGTTCTTTTTAGATTTCCTCAATGTCTGTTGTTATGTTCCCTTTTTCATTCCTGATTTTAATTTGGGCACTGTCTCATTGCCTTTTACTTACTAAGGGGTTATCTGTCTGGTTGATTTTTTCAAAGAACCAACTCTTGGTTTAATTGATTCTTTGTATCGTTCTCTTTGTTGCTAATTGATTGATTTCAACCCTGAGGTTGATTATTTCCTGCTTGCTGTCTACTCCTTTTGGGTCTGTTTGGTTCATTTTATTCTAGATTTTCTATGAGTGCTTTTAAGTTGGTAGTTTGAGATCTCTCCAATTTTTTATGAAGGCACTTAGTGCTATGAACTTTAATTGTGTTTGAGTGTTTTATACCTTCATTTTCATTGAATTCTAAAAAGTCTTTAATTTTTTTCTTTGTTTCTTTCCTGACCTAGTTGTCATTGAGTAGAGTGTTATTCAGTTTCCATGAGTTTGTAGACTTTCTGCTGTTGTTGAAGTCCAGCTTGAACCATAATGGTCTGATGAGATACAAGGGGTTATTTCTATTTTCTTTTATATGTTGAGTCTTTCTTTTTTTCTTTTCCTTTTTTTTGAGCATTTGTCTAATTTTGGAGAAAGTTTCATGAGAAGAAAGTATAATCTTTTATTCTGGGGTAATGTCTTTGTTGAAGTGTGTTTCTTGTATGCAGCCGAAACATGGATCCTGTTTTGCTTCCATTCTGTGTCCTTTTATTGGGGAATTGAGTCAATTGATGTTGAGAGGTATTAATGACCAAAGATTATTAATTCCTGTTTGTGGTCCTCTGTTCTGCCTTGCCACTGGGGTATGGGAATACAGCTTGGGCAGGCAAACTGGGAAATGCAAGACTATATTTTATCCTATGCCTCCATCAGGTGATGGACTTGTGGGAAGTGCTGATACACTGTTGTTCAAGGACTGGGAAAATGTAGCCTCAGATGTGGGTCCTAGTCATAGTGAAAAATAGGCTGAGACTGAAGCTGGGGTTCCCTGAATCCTGGACATCCAAATGTTGGTAATGAAGGGGGCCTATGGGCCTGTGATGAGGAGCACAGGGCTGGGGTTCTGAAACTCCTAGACATCCAGATGCCACAGGAAGTATCAAGGCAATGGGAACAGAGGGGGTTCTTAGGCTAAGGATGATGATCCTGTTCATGTGGTGCAGCTCTGTAGACAAAGGCTTTCTCCATGCTCTGCATGGTAGTTCTTGATGAGAGAGACAGTCCTTGTTTCCAAACTGTTTGATTATTCCTCATGGAAAATGGGTCCATACCACCTCCTCAGGGTGGACCAGGGATTAAATACCTTTTGCAAGAAGAAATGTCTGTGAAGGGATAGTTATTGACTAAACCCTCAGGGCCCATCTATATATCTTATTGGCATTGGGCTATATTACCATTGGTCATGTCTCTATGTGGGGAGTGTGGTCTCATTTTCCAGGCCAAGAATCTGGTATGGAGCAGGGAGATGCCTACTATCCTCAGATGCATTCTGGGATCTCTGAACCCACTCAACATTACCAAGTTTCCTGGCATGGTCAACTGCCCCCCCACACACACACAGCCTGTTATTTTGATGTTGGTGGTGAGAGGAGGGAAGAGGGAACAAGGGAGGGAGGGAGGGAGAGAGGGAGAGAGAGAGAGAAAGAGAGAGAGAGAGAAAGAGAGAGAGAGAGAGAGAGAGAGAGAGAGAGAGAGAGAGAGAGAGAGAGAGAGAGAGAGGGAGAGGGAGAGGGAGAGGGAGAGGGAGAGGGAGAGAGAGAGATCTGGGCTTCATAATTTTGGTTTTGCTGGTGTGGGGTTATTTATTTTCTGTGTTTTATAGGGCATAGTTAGCCTCTTTGAATTTGAGTTTTCCTTCTAGTATCTTCTTTAGGGGTGGATTTGTGGATAGATATTGTTTAAATTTGGTTGTGTCATAAATTATCTTCTCCATCTATGATTACTAAAACATGCTGAGCATATCTGGACTGACATTTGTGGTCTCTCAGAATTTGCAAAGTATCTTCCCAGCCGCCCCACCCCTGGTTTTTAGAGTGTCTGTTGAGAAGTTGGGTGTGATTCTGATAGGTCTACCTTTTTATGTTACTTGTCCTATTACCCTTACAGATTTTAATATTCGTCCTTTGTTCTGTACATACAGTGGTTTGATTATTACATTCCAGGAGAACTTTCTTTTGTGGTCTGATCTATTTGGTTTTCTCTAAGCTTCCTTATGTTTATAGGCATCTCTTTCTTTAGGTTTGGGAAGTTTTCTTTAATGATTTTGTTGAAAATATTTTCTGGGCCTCAGAGATGAGGTCTTTTCCTTCTTGTATAATTTGTATGTTTGATCTTTTCATAGTGTTGCAGATATCTTGGATATTTTTTGTTAGGAATGTTTTAGATTTAACACTTTTTTCACTGATGTGTCAGTTCTCTCATCCTTCTCCTGTACTCTGTTGCTTGCATCTCTATTTACTGTTCTCTCCTCTAGCTTTTCCAGCTTCAGGATTTCCTCAGTTAGTGCCTTGCTGCTTCCATTTCTATTTTCAGGTTCTAAAGAGTTTCATTCATTTCCTTCACCTTTTTGATTTTATTTTCCTGTATTTCTTTAAGGGATTCATTTATTTCCTCCTTAAAGGCCTCTATCATCATTATAAGATTGGATGTAAGGTTATCTTCTTCTCATTCAGCTGTGTTAGGATATCCAGAGCTTGCTGTGGTAGAATAGCTGGGTTGTGGTTGTATCACGTTGTCCTGGCTCCTGTTGTGTTCTTATGCTGACCCCTAGCCAACTAGTTGTTCCTGGTATTGAATTGATATTCCTGATTCAGAAGTGACTTCTCAGCAAGGCAGACAGAACCTTGGGATTGACAATGAAGCTCGGGGGAACGGGAAGTTGCTCAAGTCTACTGCCTGTGTCCCAGGTGGAACTGAATGTCCCTGGGTTCCCACAGTTCTCCTCTAGAAGGGAGTCAGATCTGTAAGGCAGAGGATGGAGCTTAAAAGACAGAGTGCAGCTCACCTCTGCTGGCTGTGGTAGGCAGGCAAGAGATAACTGGTATAATCTCTAGCCTGGGTGCTTTGTGGGCCCCACAGGACTGGATATTCTTGGGGCCCAGCAGCCTTCCTCAGGATGAAGGTAATGTAGCTATGGAGTGGGAGAGAGTGAATGACAGTGTGCAGCTCACTTCTGCTGGTTCTGTCCCAAGTGGACCCAACAGGGAGATGATAGGCAAGGCACAGTCTATCTATTCTGGGTTTTCCTGGAGACCAGTATCAAGATTTAACATTTTACTTGACAAAAGTTTTGTAGAAATTGAGGTTATTAATTAAATACAAGCCTGACAATTCCTTCAACTTAAAATTCAATGTTTCTCATTTATCCAACTTTTAATTTTTTCCACTAGCTAATTGATGCTTAGCAATCTATCAATATTTTCTTGTCTCACTAGGTCCCAACCAATCTTATGGCTGTGGAATCATAGCTGAGCAGTGATGACTGGAGTTTGTTGAAGGAGAATGATTGCACACTCTATTTCTGTTTGGAAAAATAATTATTTGTCCAGTCATATGAAACTAGGATAGCAAATGTGCAACAGGCATGAAAATGATCCAGAGGTGCATGATTTTAACAGAGGGCTGAGTTCTCAACCATGCAGCAAGTATGATAGCTCCATCACTTTCCCAGACACATCTCCGGTGGCTGCATAGATGCTTCATTTGTTTCCAGTGCCATTAATTTCCACAGTGTTGAAATTTCACTACCCTAATGTTAAGACAATCTTAGAATGCATAATTTGATGTTATGTTGTTGTGCACTGTGCTTTTAATGAAACCGTAATATTTGGAATTATCTTAATGCATACTCTATAGTAGATACAATTTTCTTGATTTTTAAGTGTGTGGTTCTAAAGTATTAAGTATATTGCTATATTTATACAACTATGGGCTCCATTTATCCTCAGAATATTCCCATATATGCATTTATCTCTAATTATGTATGAAAAATTTACTTATTCAACATTCTTCCTAATTTATGGCAATGCTATAAGCATCTTTATATGCTGTAATAATTTCATAAAATATATTTATTTTAACTAGTCTTTTTAATCTTATGAAAAAGTTAGTGAAATTCAAGGCAAATTAAAATAATTCTGTTATTTGTAGTTTTGTACATTTATCTTTGCTTAGTATTTTTATATGACTATGAGTTACTGTCCACAATATCCTTACTTTAGTTTGAAAAGACTCTCATATATATTTCTTGCAGAGATATCAAAGTGGCAATATACTTTCTCAGTTTGTTTGGGTTCATTTTGCTTTTGTTTATACAAAGTTGTGAGGAATACAGACTTCCAGGTGGGCAATTTATGTCTGCCTTTGCTTTTAGTATGTTAAATATACCACTGTGCTACTAAAAGGCAGTGGAATTTCTATTCAGATTTCTAGGTAGAAACTTGCTGATAGTCTCACTGAGAATCCCTTAGCCAGTTGTTCTCTGACTAGTTTTTCCTGGTGTCTCAGTATGTGTCTCTTTGTGTGTTTTATTCAGATTTTGTTGACATTCATAGAATCATAAAAATACCTCAATTTGCAAACTTTGAAATCATTATTTCTTCATGTTATCTTTCTCTCCCATCTTTCTCTTCCTCTAAAATGTCTGTAATGATATGTTTGACCATGTCTCATAAGTCCCACGAAGTCTGATTTGCTTACCTTCCTTTATTTCCTATTTTTGCTCCCCAAAATAGGTCACTTTAAATAGCTTGTACTCCAGTCCAGTGATGTGTTTTCTTAATCTGTACAACTGCTTTTCAACACTTCTAATGAAAGTTGACATATATATATATATATATATATATATATATATATATATATAAAGTATTAAGTATATTGCTATATTTATACAACTATGGGCTCCATTTATCCTCAGAATATTCCAATAATATTTATTTTCCAAATATTTATATTCCAAAAATATTCCAGAATATTTCATAAAATAAATATATTTTATGAAATTATTACAGCATATAAAGATGCTTAAAGCATTGCCATAAATTAGGAAGAATGATGAATAAGTAAATATATATATGTATTCTTTATTTACATTTCAAATGTCATCCCCTTTCCAAGAATGATGAATAAGTAAACATATATATATATTCTTTATTTACATTTGAAATGTCATCCCCTTTTCCACATTTCCCGTCCTCCCAGAAAGTTCCTATACCATTCTCCCTCCCCCTGCTTCTATGAGGGTGTTTCTCCACCCACAGCACACCCTCATTTTACCTACGCTTGAACACCTATTAAGCCTTCAGAGAACCAGGGATCTCTTCTCCCATTGATACCTGATAAGGCAATCCTCTGCCACATATGCAACTGGAGCCATGTGTACCTCTTGGTTGATGGCTTAGTCCCTGGTGACTCTGGGGTTCTGGTTGGTTAATATAGTGGTTCTTCCTATGAGGTTGCAAACCCCTTCAACTCCTTTAGTCCTTTCTCTAACTCCTTCATTGGGGATCCCACACTCAGTCCAATGGTTGGCTACAAGCATCTGCCTCTGTATTTGTAAGGTTCTGGCAAGGCCTCTCAGGAGACAGCCATATCAGGCTCCTTTCAGCAAGCATTTCTTGGCATCCACAATAGTGTTGGGGTTTGGTGATTGTATATGGGATGAATTCCCAGGTAGGACAGTCTCTAGATAGCCTTTCCTTCAGTCTCTGCTCTATACTTTATCTACATAATTTTCCTGTGAGTATTTTGTTCTACTTCTCAGAAGACAGAAGCACCCACACTTTGGCCTTCCTTCTTCTTGAGCTTCATGTGGTCTGTGAATTGTATCTTGGGTATAAAGAGTTTTGGGGATAATATCCACTTATCAGTGAGTGCAAACCATATGTGTTCTTTTGTGATTGGGTTACCTCACTCAGGATGATATTTTCCTGTTCCATCTATTTGCCTAAGTATTTCATGATTCATCATTTTTAATAGCTGAATAGTACTCAATTGAGTAAATATAACACATTTTCTATATCCATTCCTCTATTGAGGGACATCTGGGTTCTTTCTAGCTCCTGGCTATTATAAATAAGGCTGCTATGAACAGTGGAGCATGTGTCCTTATTACATGTTGGAGTGTCTTCTGGGTATATGCTCAGGAGTGGTATAGCTGGGTCTCCAGGTAGTACTATGTCCAATTTTCTGAGGAGCCACCACACTGACTTCCAGAGTGTTTGTACCAGCTTGCAATTCCACCAGCAATGGAGGAGAGTTTCTCTTTCTCCACATCCTTGCCAGGATCTGCTATCTGCTATATGAGTTTTGATTTAGCCATTCTGACTGGTGTGAGGTGAAATCTCAGGGTTGTTTTGATTTGCATTTTCCTAATAACTAAGGATGCTGAACATTTATTTAGGTGATTCTCGGCCATTCCATTTTTCCCAGTTGAAATTGTTTTTTAGATCTTTACCCCATTTTTAATAGGGTTATCGATTCCCTGGAGTCCAACTTCTTGAATTCTTTGTATATATTGTATATTAGCCTTCTATAAGATGTAGGATTGGTAAAGATCTTTGCCCAATTTGTTGGTTGCCATTTGGTCCTATTGATAATGTCTTTTGCATTGCAGAATCTTTGCAATTTTACGAGGTCCCATTTGTCAATTCTTGATCTTACAGCATGAGCCACTAGTGTTCTATTCAGGAAATTCTCACTGTGTCCAAGTATTCAAGGTTCTTCCATACTTTCTCTTCTATAAGTTTCATTGTGTCTGGATTTATGTGAAGGTCCTTGATCCAATTGGGCTTGAACTTTGTACAAGGAGATAAGAATGGGTTGATTTACATTTTTCTACAAGCTGACCTCTAGTTGAACTAGCATTATTTGTTAAAAATGCTGTCTTTTTTCCGCTAGATGATTTTAGCTCCTTTGTCAAATATCAAGTGACCATATGTGTGTGGGTTCATTTCTGGGTCTTCAATTCTATTCCACTGATCTTCCTGCCTGTCTCTGTACCAATATCATACAGTTTTTATCACTATTGTTCTGTAATATAGTTTGAGCTCAGGGATGGTGATTCCCCGCGAATTTCTTTTATGGTTGAAAATAGTTTTTGCTATCCTTGGTTTTTTATTCCAAATGAATTAGCAAATTGCTCTTTCTAACTCTATGAAGAATTGAGTGGGAATTTTGATGGGGATCGCATTGAATCTGTAGATTGCTTTTGGCAAGATGGCCATTTTCACTATATTAATCCTGCCAATCCATGAGCATGAGATATCTTTCCATCTTCTGAAATCTTCTTCAATTTCTTTCTTCAGAGACTTGAAGTTTTTGTCATACAGATCATTCACGTGCTTGCTTAGAGTCACAACAAGGTATGTAATATTATTTGTGAAGGGTATCGTTTCCCTAATTTCTTTCTAAGCCTGCTTATCCTCTTATACTTTGAGTATAGGAAGGCTACTGATTTGTTTGAGTTAATTTTATATCCAGTCACTTTGCTGAAGTTGTTTATTATCTTTAGAAGTTCTCTGGTGAAATTTCTGGGATCACTTAAGTATACGATCATATCATCTGCAAATAATGATATTTTGACTTCTTCCTTTCCAATTAATATCCCATGGCCTACTCTTGTTGTCTAATTGCTCTGGCTAAAACTTCAAGTACTATATTGAATAGATAAGGAGAGTGGGCAACCTTGTCTAGTCCCTGATTTTAGTGGGATTATTCAAGTAAAAATCTGATTTTTCCCCTCCTTTATTGTTATTCAGATTGCTTTTCTGAAGGCTACTTTCTCTTAAGATCTAGGATGGATCATGTCTGTGTGGTTTTCACAAACTTTTATATATTCTTTATTTACATTTCAAATGTTGTCCCCTTTCCTGGTCTCTGCCCCCGAAAATCCCATAAACTATCTCCCCTCCCCCTGTTCTTCAATCAGCCCTCTCCTGCTTCCCTGTCCCGGTATTCCTCTATACTGAGGCATCAAGCCTTTCCAGGATCAAGAGCCTCTCCTCCCTTTGTTGTCTAACAAGGCCATCCTCTGCTGCCTATGCATCTGGAGCCATGAGTACTCCATGTGTACTCATTGGTTGATGGTTTTGTACCTGGGAGCTCTGGGAGTACTGGGTGGCTCATATTGTTGTTCCTCCTATGGTGCTGCAAACCCCTTCAGCTCCTTGGGTTCTTTCTCTAGCTCCTTCATTGGGGACCCTGTGCTCAGTTCAGTGGCTGGCTAAGAGTGTCCCCCTCTGTATTTGTCATGCACTAGCATAGAGTCTCAGGTGACCAGAGCCGGATATAGCTATCACCTGGTTCTTACAATCTTAGTGTTTCATCAGCAGAAATGGAAAGAGCTGGTGGTATACCTAGAATCTTTAAGTAAAACTGGAACATAGGTTAACACTTCTCAAATATTCAATTTTTTTCTCCATGAGTCTTTTATCTCATGATTTATTGTCCTGCACAGTTTCTCTAATATCTGAAGGAAAAAATGTAGTCACATATCAAATTTAAAAGAATTTTATAAAATACTTCACATTAACTTGAAAGTAATTGTTAAGCTCTCCTACATATTGGTGTTTTCTTAATAAATAACATTGCATGTAATGGTTAAGAATTATATTTACTGATGACACAAAGGATAGAAACAATATTTATATAGGCTGTAGAATTTATATTAACATAAATCTATTCATTGTTATATTCATTAAACATTCAATATTAAAATGACATTATTAAAATCATCCTGCTTATAATAGTTCGAAGTAGCAATGTATTTGGATAGCCAGAATGTATCACACACACACACACACACACACACACGCACACACACACACATGCACACACACATACATACACACATACACACACTCACACACACATAGACACACACTAGAGCACAGTGAATTATAGTAACTTAACATGTGAACTCTTCTGCTGCCCATGAAACAAAAATAATGATGTGAGGTTTGGTTATCAGTTCTTTATTCCCAAAGAATTATTTAATTTATTCATTTAAATCATTCAATTTGTTTCCCATAATCTCTATTATTTACACTGAGAGAAAAGTACCACCCTGGGTATTCTATAATGATTGCTGATAATAGTAATAGAAGCTGTATAATTGCTTTGTATTTATGCAAAATCAGTTAGTATTAACTTCTCTGGGATATCATGCTCTCTTTCTGTACTGTGGAATAAGGAGTTAGCATAGACTGAAGCTGCTATTAAGCAAAAGATAGAGATTAGTATTAAGGGTAGGAATAACTTTGGGAAGGAATGAATATAGCTAATGTAAAGATTGTGCATCCAATCATAGCTCTGATGATATTGGTTATATAGGATTAAGTCACTGGTTCTCTGACCCTGTTCAGTTGTCTGAAAAAAGGGGTGTTGACCTTTGACTCACAGACAAAATTCAACATGGAAAAGTGATTAGTACACTCCCAGTGGCTATGGCATAGACTTTCATACTAATTACTTTTCCTTTCTAAAATCATTGACTATACAATCAGGAAATGCTACTCCAACCAGTTTGACCATGGGTCTTGATTTTCTTTGTAGTATTCATTTGTATTATATCTTGTGCCCAATTCTCTTTATATTCTTTTCAAGTCTCTTTTACAATTAAAAATGTGAGTACTGGTGACACTCATTCGTAAACTGGTGAAGCCAAGTTAGCTAGTATAACTGTATGAGGGACTGCATGCTTTGTTTCAGGATTCTGATGCCCCTAATCTGACAGTTAGTTCTTTCAGGGAACCTACAAAGAATGTAGAATATCATACACTTAAAGAAGTTTTCATCTTTTCCTTTAAAAAGATGGTATATGATGAGCCTTTCAGGACAAGTTCTTTTGCCACAAAATGTATTGTTATATTTGTCAGATCATATCAAAAATTAACATACGCAGAAGAAATGGAATACACCAGTGTCCAGAAAACCCCTAAATAAGTGACATGAGGGATGATTTTAGGAAAGACAGCATAGAGCTGTGAAAAGGCAGGTAGTCCAACACTTTAGACTCTTAGTGAGGCAGATCAAGAATTTCCTTACTTCTCAGTGTTGTGTGATATATTTTAAAGTGCCCATCCAGAACATTATTTTGATTTGTGTTCCTTTAGAATCAACCTCAATTTCCAGTGCTATCATCTATCATTTTATATTGTTATAAGTGAATCAAATATTTGTGGCAGCCTGTAGGTTTCTTTTGTCATTAGAGCCAGAATAAGATAAAGAAGAGAAACAGCAGGAGATTTGCCCAGGAATGTGTAGCATCATATGTTGACAAGAGTTCAGGTGTTTTTCTTCTTTGGATATTTAATCTGTTATTGTACTTGGTTTAATAATATTGAAAAAAAGGGAAAATGGTGTTGGACTACAGACTATTTCAATGTTTTTTTAAAGATGTATTTATTATATGGAAGTACACTGTAGTTGTCTTTAGACACACCAGAAGAAGGCATCAGTACTCATTTTGAATGGTTGTGAGCCACCATGTGGTTCCTGAGATTTGAACTCAGGAACTTAGGAAGAGCAGTCAGTGCTATTAACCACTGAGCTCCAGCCCCTATTTTAATGTTTTTAGAGTATAAAGCTGACCTCTCTTCACTTGTCATTTTTAATATCTTCCCTAACATAGCTGCAGTTTTTCACAATTAGACACATTTGCCACTATGGAATATTAGCCATGTTTAACTCTTTATGAAACACATATTGTAAAAACCATAAGATTCAGAGTAAATTTTGAAATTATGTTACAATTAAATATGTATCATATTTTGTTTCTTTTAAATTTTGAGATTGTGATATAATTAATACATTAACCCAGTTTCTTCCTTCCCTCTAAAGCCTCCTATATACCCCTTCTTCCTTTCTTTCAAATTCAAAAATCATGACTTGTTATTTTATACATATATGTATATGCATATATATCCTAAATGTAACATACTCGGTCTGTATAATATTACTTGTAAGAACGGTTTTAGGAATTTTCACTTGAAATAGGATAACCAGTCAATTTTCTCTTCCCTTGGAAAGACTATTTCTGCTGTTCTCAGCATTTCTCAGTTGCCTGTAGGGTAGAAGGTCACTGTCTTTTCCATGTATACTTTGGTATATATTTTCATATCCTTGTTTAGGTCAAGTTTGGACAGTCATGTTGGTGAGAGTTTCTGACCTTAATAGAAGACATGATCTCAAAACAAACTCCTGGATCCTCTGGCTCCTATAATCTTTTTGTCCCTTCTTCTGCAGTGTTTCCTGAGCATTAGGTACTGGAGCATTTTGTCAATGTATCTTTCCATAAGGACTGAGCTCCACAACTCCTCACTTTGATTGAGAATAATCTTCTGTACTGCTCCCACACTGTTGCAAGAAGAACTTTACTGGATGAGGCCTGAATATACTTATCTCTGGGTATAAGAACAAATGTTTAGATTGTTGTTATGGGTTATGCTGATGTAGTAATGTCATATAGAATTTACTCCAATGTCTATCACTTTTACTAGCAATGAGTAGTTAGCTTGTTGTCTGCTATAGGTATTCCTTTTCTGTTTTTGAGCAAGTCTTAAGTTGATTCGTGAGTTGTTTACCACCAAAGTGTAAGTACCTCTACTGTACCCTTAGGATTATGATGCTATGTTTGGTACCATCCAATACCATGTGAGCTAGTATTCAGAAAGGAAGCATTCAAGTCAGTTCTGGCTCAGGGGTCTCTGGACCATGTTTCTAAATTCCATCGTGTCTTCAGAAATGGGGACCTAATTTCAACCTATTGAGGGCAACAAAGGCAATAAGGCTGTATGTCTTGAAGTCTTTTGGATAGTCTAGGAAAACAACTCTAAAGAGGGCTTCTAATATTATATTTTATTTTGTATTTATATTGCATCATTAAAATCTGAATTTCAGGAATAATATTGCATACACTGAAATATTTATATTTATAGTTTTAGGAATATATATATATGAGCATATATAACAAAAATTAAAGAAAAAGTGATGTTGAAATTAAAAGAGATAAAGGAGTAGTACATGGGTGCAGTGGAAAGCAGAAAACAGAAAAATGTAAATGACGCAATTATATTAAAATTTCCCAGAATAAAAATACTATTATAAAAATCAATTAATTTACTTTAGTAACTGATATTTAAAATCACAAAATTTTGTATATTAATAGGGTAATGCAACCATTTCAAAACATATATACATTGTGTAAACTAGTTAGCATATCTGTATCCTAGAATATTCATTGTTTTTTATGGAGGAAATAATTTACAATCCTTTGTCTTTTACATTTTATACAGCAAAATATTGCTCTCTGTAGTCATGCTACTGTGTAATAGAACAGCATCAGTTCTTATCCTGCTTACTTGAGACAATACCTATCGCCCAGCATTTCCCTCATTCAATTTTTTTTTGTCCCATTTTTCATTACCCATCATTCTTTCTATGATACACACTTCTCTAGGTTCTTCATAAGAGTAATACCATGTACTATTTGCTTACTGAGTCATTATCTCATTTATTGTAAAGACCTCCAATTGTATCTATATTAAGGGACAGGATTTCATTTTGTATAGCCTTGTATCCTGTTGTGTGTGTACTATTTCCTTTATCCATCCCTAATCATCAGATATTAGATCACCATTTTTCCTATTGTGACTAGTATTGCAATAAACACTGGGATTTGAATGGTTCTTGGCAAGACTGATATTGTTTTTTTTTCACATTTATCCATTTCGCTAACTTATGTGTATGTGTTTTCCCAGAATGCATATGTGTACTCTGTGTGTGTCTGGTATCTGTAGAGGTCAAATGAGAGCATCAGTTTCTCTGAGCCTGTAGTTACAGTTATGTGGTGTGAAGTTGGATGCAGGGAATTGAACACAAGTCCTCTGGAAAAGCAAGAAGTGGTCTTAAACACTGAGCCACTCTCCGGCCCTAATTTCATTTCATTGATATATGCACAAAGAAGGCCATTTGTGGGACTTTTAGAAATCTCACCTTTACATTTTCCAGGAAACTTAAAATATGGACTACAACTAACTTGAATATAACAAACTTAACAACTATACTGATTTTTATTAAGCAGCCAAAAGCAAGAGTTCCTTTCACAATATCCTAGTCAGCACTTACTCTTATTATTTTATGAGCATGAGATGACATAATTTTATACAATTCTCTATAATGCGAACAGTTTCTAATGTGCCTTTTGGAAGACTGTTAGTTTGAAGTGCATGTAAGTCTTTCACTGATGTTGGAATGCGGAACTTCTGTTTGTTTCTTTAGCTGTCTTCTTTTGGAAGATTCTTATATGCCCTGCCATGTACCAATTGCATACATTGTCTCCCATCCTGTAGGTCGCCCTTTCACTCTTGTGATTATTTCATTTGTTGTGCAAAGCTATAGAGTGTGACATAATCTCATTTTATAAGTTTTATTTCTTTTGTTTTATGTTTGCTTGTTTACTTGTTTAAAAGCATCTATGCCTGTCCACTATCTTGAAATATTTCCCTGATTTCTTCTAGAGTTTATATTGGTTTTGTTTTTACAGTCAAATATTTCATTCACTTTGTGTTGATTGTTCTCCATATGAGTAATAGGAGCATAATACTTTGCCTATAGGACCCTACTTCCCATAGCACCATTTATTAAAATCATTGCCTCTGGCAAATGCATATCCTTAGTACCTTTATGGAACAAAATTGGGCTAGAATTATATGTGAGGCTTTTTTTCCCTGGATGTTGTGTTCCACAGGCTAAAATCTGTTTTTATGTCATTATGGTACTACTCCATTATGATAGCTTTGTAGCATATTATGAAATTACAGTCATATCTATTGTAATGTTATTCATTGTAGTTGGCACTGTTTTGCCAAAATCACAAAACTTTCATTGTGGTTTCATTCACATTTTAGGGTTTTCTTGTCTCCCATTAAAACAAGTCAGTAGTCATGCCATGGGAATTACATTACCTCTGCTGATCATTTTGGGAAGTGTGAACATTTTATTGATGTCATCTACTATTTGAAAGGTGATGACTTGCCACTTGCTTTGTGCCCTCTTCATTGTCTTTCATAAATGTTTTATGGTTTTCATCATTGAGGTTTTTTACTTCTGTGCTTAAATTTATTCCTAGATATTTTATTTATTCTCATATCTATTTTAAATGGGTTTGTTTCTTTGAGTTCTGTGTCAGGTAATTTAGTATTAGCATTTACACAGAGTCTTTTTGTTGAAGGATATTTTTTTTTAATAACACATTCTGGAGATTTTCAGAATCCTAACTTGTAAGCTGTCTGAAGCGCTTTGTTTCCTTTCTGCCCTGTGCTGTGTCCTGTGTGTGCTCTTAGAACTGTTCTTTCTTTGCAGCAGGCAACCTGCAGTTGGCTTCAGAGTGCCTTCACGACAAGGGGTAGTTTTCAGTCTCGAGAAACAAGTTTAACTTATTTATGTTGTAATGTCAAAGGACACACTAGAGTAGTAACACCAATGCTTCAAAGGCCTCTAAATATTCCTAGGACATCTCATTCCATAAGAACCTACATAATTATTTACTTGTTTTCTTAGTATGCTTGCACCATTTCTTCCTCTCTCCCCCCGTTTTTTTTTGTATTCCCATCAATTTATTTATTTATTCACTTACAGAATCAATTAAGCAGTGCTCATAGGGCTTCATACAAACTGAAGTGAGAAGAAGCCCTCATAGATGTGTCCTAGACCCTCTGCAGACATGGTGTAATTGTTTAGCTGGGGAGTTTGTGGGACTCCTAACAGTGGAATGGCATGCCTCTGACTTTTTTATGCTTCCTCTGATACTAGGCTTTGTGCCTAGTCTTTTTGCACTCTGTTATGACATGTTTGATGGATACCATTGGGAGTTCTATTCTTTTCTGAAGGGAAATGGAGTAATAATGAATCTGGGTGAGAGGCAAGAAGGTAAGTGGAAGACTGGGAGGAGGGAGAGATAAGAAGCTGTAATCAGGATGTATTGTATGAGAGAATAATGAATAAAAAAATATATACATAGTCTATATATTTTACTTTCCAAGGCATGAGATTAAGAAAGGAAAACAACATATTAGCAGACTATGTTTTTGTTTGCATTTTGAGGTCTACTTTTATTGTTTTTATAATTTAAACATCATATTTTGTGAATTAATGTAGAATAGTTTTGTAGTTCACCATTAGGAGTATGGGAATCAGATATTTACCTAATAATACCAAAAGTTTAATGATAGTAAATAAATCGTATTTTTGCACTGGAATTCAGGGTCTTAACTCAAATCTTGTCTTTTTAATGCATTCTTGTATCTTTCCAATTACTCAAGGATTGGACAACTTTGTTGTTTTCTTTTGTCTTCCATCCTCTCTGATATATAAAATGTCTAATCTAGCCTGGGAGCACAGTTCCAAATGAGCAATTAGTTTTGTATCAGAAGCTTGAGACACCTTCATGAAGATGCAGTTGATGGAGGAAGACTCAGAAGTAGAATTTCAAAGAAACAGACTTCTTCCAAAACTAGCAGGAGTCTTTTGAAAGGTAACAGGATCTAGGGAGCAAAGAGTACGGACTCCACTCCCATAATGACTATGTTCCAGAGAAGAAATGTCTGACTGTAACAGAACCAGACTGAGACAGAATAACTTTGGACTAAGACTCTTGGCTTATTAGCAATATTTGTATACATGTGAAGACCCACAGATCAATAATGACAGGAAGTGTAACTTAAGTTCACATGTCATGATTGGTGAAATAAGCATTTGTTTAGACAAACAGATGTAAAATCTATCATTTAACAAATAACTGGGCTAATTTGAAAACAATTATAATACTCTTGAGTTCCAAGTAGGTGTTTTTCTTGTACTATATAAAAATAGAGATCACTGAGTGATCAAGAAATGCATACTAAGAGAAAATCCTCCTACATAAAAAAAGCAATTTTTATCTTCCAATAAATATTATAGCAAATTTTACAGGCTGGCATGAGCCACATCATATATAATTCATCCTTTGATTTAAAGCTAATATAATGCGTTTTTCACTGATTAAAAGTATTTCTACCACTTAATAAATTCCTATTATGCCTTTTCTTCCAGATAGTTTTCTCCTCACAAACTATAAACCTAAGTAGCATGGGAGAAAAATTGATAATTACAGACTCCTTTATAATAGGCTTTGTGCAGTATTCTCACTTAGATTCTCTTTTGCTATCCTGCTTAGATTGCTAATTCTTTCCAGTGACATTGCTTTGGCTGAGTTGTGTCATTAATCAAAATTTATGCCTCCTACTAACTTCTTCTATGTGAATAAAAGAAATTAGTGTTGACACAGGAGAAAAAGAAAGCATTAATATTAAATTCATATATCATGTTCCTGCTGCCACCACTAGCCAAGTAAGAAGTTAGTTTTATATTCTTGTAAATAATATCTATATTAAAACTTTGTGGCTTGTTAGAATAGTAAGGATTTCAGATTGTGTCATATTTGTCAGTTTCATTTGCATCCCCAAATGCTCCACTGTATACTCTGCTAGCATTTGTGTCCCTTTTTGACAGTCTCATTTAACCCTGCAATGAGATGTGTAACTGGCTACAGTTCTTATACAATAAGACTGTCATGCACAGAGCTCATGAGCATGTTTTAAACCAATATGAAAAGTCAAGGTGTCTCTCCTTTATCCTTGGATTCACAAATTTCCATGATGTACTACTTGACTGCTTTCCTTCTGGGACTACTCTGTGATGGATCATGTTCACTTATGACTTAAGTGGCTACCTAGCACTTGAGCAACTGCAGTCAATTATCCTATCCTTATAGGTTGTGGAAAGTGTTTCTTCTATTGTTCTAAAGACAACATTTAGAATAGACAAAGCAATATACTACCATTATTTTAAATAAATGCTGATAAGCATTAAATGCATACAATCCATGTACTGTTGCAAGAACTGTGGCTATTCAATATGAAATAAATGTTTTTCCTTCAAAAGAGCATGTGTTCCAAGTCATAGCTTATATTTCATAGGCAGCTGTGGAATTCAAAGTTTCAGAATAAGAAATACTCCTTACATTTTACTTTCAACACACACACACACACACACACACACACACACATACACGCACACGCACACACATCTATATAATTTAACCATTTTGGGACATCCAAAGCATGGCTTATAATGGAGAGATTGCTCTGGTTCTATTCAGTTTATTATGAGGCAGGTAGGTGGTCTGACAAGTAAATAGAATGGAAAAAAATCCTAAATTTAAGGAAAATATCTACAATCCAAAGCTTTGATTTTTACACTCTCATTACATTTTATTTCCTCACTGTCCTTTCAGTCTTTACATACTTGGAAGAAATATATAGGAAAGTCTGCAAGAATGGAGATGTCCAAGAAAGTATATTAAGGCTACAAATGTAGCAATCCCCTTTTTTTTCTGCTTTTATGTAGATTTCCTTTTTTATTAGATATTTGCTTTATTTACATTTCAAATGGTATCTATCCCCTTTCCATGTTATCCCTCCAAAAACCCCCTATCCAATACCACCTCCCCCTGCTCAACCCCCCTCCCCCTGCTCACCCCCCTTCTCAAATTCCTTTCATTCCCCTATGCTGGGGATTTAAGCCTTCACAGGACCAGAGGTCTCTCCTCTCATTGATGTCTGAAATGGTCATCTTCTGCTACATATGATTAACTGGAGTCATGGGTCCCTACATGTGTACTCTTTGGTTGGTGGCTTAGTCCTGGGAGCTCTGGGGGTACTGGTTGGGACATGTTATTGCTCCTCCTGCAGGGCTGCAAACCTCTTCAGCTCCTTGGGTCCTTTCTCTAACTGCTCCATTGGGGACCGTATGCCCAGTCTATTGGTTGGCTGTGATCCACCTTCTAATAAGGATCAAAGTATCCACACTTTGGTCTAGAAGCAATGTATATTGTGTCTGGGAATATGCTAGCAGCATGAGCCAGGTCAACCTCTATGGTTACTAGGTTTAATTTTACACTCAGTGCTGGCGCGTAGGTAATGGGTCTCTTTCATTTTGCTCACCTTTAAAAATCAATAGCAGTGTTGATCCTAATACAGCTGATAAGACATTGATTACTATAATGCTTGTATAGCACTTAGCATGTACCTAGTCTAAAGTCACCAGAACTCATCACGTTAATCCTATGAATAAAACATACTACTTGTAAAAGCAGAGTCAATAGTGAATTACTTCAAAATAAAGGAAGTAAAAGTATTTATTTACCTTGTGGAGTCTTCAAAACACAACATATATGCCTGGCAGATAAGGACAATTTCTAGCACATATAAGGAATAGTGAATATGAGGAAAAAATAGCAAGTCGTGGAATGGAGATATATCTCTGTGAGTTTCGTGCCTAGTGTGTGCAATGTCATGATTGACATCTATATAAAAATAATAACAATAATAAACTGAATAATACAAGTCAGGAACTCAGGAGCTACATAAAGAGTGCATTATTTTATCAGTAGTCTGGATGTACTTCTAGGAAGGGTGTAATGACACTGATGAATTATGTTAAGGGGGCAGCATGTCTTATTCATCCAAGACTGTCACAAGGGCAAAGGTTTAAGTAATGGATGTGTCACTATTAGTGTAGCCTCTTCTCAAAGCCCTACTGTTGAGCTATGCATTTTGTTTTATTACTATTCACTCTGATGCATTCACCCATCCTTTCCAGTCTTGGCTCTTGACTTTAATTGCATCCTGCACTCATGCATTGATTTTGATGGTATGTCTGGAATGTTTGTCATTTAAATACAAACTCAGTTTGGTTGCTGATTAGATAAGTGAAGATTTCCTGTTAGCAGGTTAGAGAGGGGTAGGTTTGTCCTCATGGTCCTCATGTTTCTTGCATGAGCGTTTTCATAGACATTACTTTGTAACTTGAGACTTGCACATAACATGGAATTTATATTAAAATGGTATAACTGGTGTCAACAGTGTTTATTAGTTAGAGTAAAAATAGGTCTACTTCAAGATCTTTTTATAATATATACAGATAGTAATGTATATACTAATACATTCCATTACAGATACATTACAATATATTACAGATAGTAATATATTCTGGGAAAATTGTGAAGTCAGAAACACTACATGTATTCATATCCATTGTTTCTAAATTAACATCTCCCTCCAAGACCCACAACTCATACCTGTGCAACAAGCATAATAATGATGTTCCTACATCCAAGAAGAAGGAAGGGTTAAAGATTTAGAAAATGGAAACAAAATAAGCCTAGTAAAGATGTTTCAAAGAATGCTAGAAATATCAAGGAGAACAAAAAATTATTGGAACAGTCATTAGCCCTGACTCTTAGCACTAACAGCAGCTTTCTGAAATTTAGCTGAAGGATCTGAGAGATGTCAAAGGCAGTTCACATTGTGTCCTGACAGATGGTTAAGTAGTATTTTTTCATTAACCAATTCATCTGAACTTCTTTCATCTATATTAAAATTGTCTCAAAGGAAAGAAAAAGTTCCAGATATGTTTGTGATCCTTTATTTAGGGGCAAATCCATTTTCTATGATTTCTGTCAAGTACAAAAACCCATTTAAAGGAATTAACTGTGATAATTCACTGCTTTGAATTGATTCCTTTTGCAGTATTGCTTCCAGTGCTTTCTCGGGCTGTTTCTTTGAACTCAAACAGTTTTATCTTGCAGTTCCATGCCAAATCTATAAATATGTTATCTGCATATTCCTTGTACCTATATGTACCATGTGTGTGTATGCTACAAAAACTGAAACTGGATTTTAAATGTTACATCCCAGTATCTGCTTTTGTTGTCAGTTTGCCGTTTCTACACCATATTCTCGTGTAATTTTCTATGCATCTTGTCTATGCACTGATTTTTTTATTTTTTAATTAGTTATTTTATTTATTTACATTTCTAATGTTATCTCCTTTCCCAGTTTCCCCTCCACAAAACCCCTATTCCCTCCCCTTCCCATGACTTTATGAGGGTGCTCCCCCACTCCACCCACCCAACCACTCCCACCTTAGTGCCCTATCATTCCCCTACACTAGGATATCAAGCCTCCACAGGACCAAGGACATCTCCTCCCATTGATAAAATACATTCTTCTTCAGGGAGTATTAACTCTTTTATACATTTTGAGTTTACTGTTTAAAGTGTGTGTGTGTGTGTGTGTGTGTGTGTGTGTGTGTGTGTGTTCACTGTCTGATAATGTAATAAAATTTTACAATTCAACAAGCCTATACACCAGAATGCTGCTTCTGATACAACACTTAATCTGTTTTATATGAGTAAAAGTTTCATTGAATTCAATCTATTTTATACACTTAAAAATGTTTCTTTATAGTATGAAATATGAGATCATGACATTATACATAAAATGACACTGGATTTTGTATCTTTGTCTTACTATCATACCTAATAAACTGAACTTCTTGAGAAAAAGGAATCTTTATTATGCATCTGATATTCCTAGTGCTTACATCATAGAAGATACTGAAGAAATTTGAAAAGTATCAGTACATACATGTTGTGAAATTAATTTTATAATGTCATTTGAAATTCTTATTCTGATGACATCTGTTATCTGCTATCTGTAGTCTCTATTAATCCCTTATCTTAAATTCTACTAAGAATGATTCTACTTCTATTTATTTAGCATATCCATGTATATCTTTCAAAACCTTTTGCCATTCATCAGAACCACCCATACCCCTTCTTAAACAGGGCACAGAGACCTATTATTATCTCCTTTATGGCTCCTCTTCTAACTTCAGATTTGCTTCTTCCCAAGTGGTCAGTATGAACCATATCTGGGCTTTTACTCAGGCTCTTACACTTTTCTTCTGCCTCATGTATCTAGTAAATTTCTCCTCATATTTCAAGACTTATCTTAGATATTTCTGTAGTTTTAAAAGCTTTCTTTACTTCTAGATAAATAAAAACCACTCCACAATCACTTCCTCAATTTATACTTCTATTAAGAGGCACCACAGAACATATTCCTGGGACACTGTTTCTGTAAGAATCTAAAGAGTACAACAAAAGTGGTCAGGGAACAGAAAATAGCCAGGTTATTAAATGAATTTGAAATTTTGAGTGTGTGTTTGAGAGAGAGACAGAAACAGAGATAGAGACAGAGATAGAAACAGAGAGACAGAGAAACAGAAAGGGAGAGAGAGACAGTCAGAGACAGAGAAATTAGGATAGAGGGAGGGAAGGAGGGAAGGAAGAAGATAGAGAGACAGAAGGGCAAAAAGAGAGAGTGTTTTAAGATATTGAAATTTTGATAAGAGAAATAATCATATCCTTTTAATGATTCATTGAGACTTTTCTTGAGGAATCTCTAATATGGAATATTTGTCATAAATATTTTTTTCTGGAAACAGATTTCACATAACACTAACAGGCAGGGGTGGACATTTCACAAAATGGACTTTGTAAAAACCCTCATATAATGTTTTACTTAACATTATTTCTTAAAACCTGTAAGTTATATGAATCCTGGACATGTGTAATACCCTCTGTTGCTCTTACATAGTGAGAATATGATTTTCTACACACTTTGTTTCCAAGTGAAAATATTCAAAACTACATCTGCATCTAAAGATGCAACAAATAACTGTTACATCTCCATCCATAATTTTTGTTGTGCTCATGATTGTTTTTCTACATATAACTATTAGATGAAACAGTAAAGTCTATGAATAAGATAAACAATCACTTTTTAGGGTAATTTATATTTTTAAAGAATTAGGACTACTTATCATTACAGAATTATTCAGCTTATAATAATTCAGGTATGTATAAAACATGTAAGTACTTAACATTTGTAGTTACTTCTAAATTGTCATCAATGTCAGCTGAAAACTATAAGCATATATTTAAAACATTTAATACAAAAAAGGTCTCATAATTTTAACTGTATTTGAACCAATATTTAAAATATTTATTATGCACAAAGAAATATCAACATTGGTATTTTGACACAAATTTGTGTTATATAACAAATGTACACAAGGAATAAGGCAAAATACTTATTTATATGTTGCACATTTAAATTGGTAAACATAGACACCTAGATTTGTAGTTGATTCTCATCCACTCTAAATAGACTGCATATAAAGCTTACAGTTTGCTTTCAAAATGTATGTTAGTGAGCACTTGGTTGAAAATATCCTAATATCATTTCAACTCACTCTAACCCAATTGTTGACAAGGCAAAGTAAGTGTGTGTGTGTGTGTGTGTGTGTGTGTGTGTGTGTGTGTTGTGTATGTGTGTGTTTGTGTGTGTATTTGGTGTATGACTGCTGTCCATGTGCAGATATTAATGTGTATACTTCCCACAAGGTCTTACACTGAGTGAACTTGTAGAAAGACTTGTAGCCAGCAAGCTCCAGAATTCCTCCTGTCTCTGCTTCCTATAGTGCTGGGGATAACAGCAGTTCCCCAAGCTTGGCTCTCTATATAAGTGCTGGGATCTGTGCTCTGGGATTCATATTTTTGAACCAAACTCTTACCCACTGATTCATCTCTCCAGCACAAAAACAAATGATTACAAACAAAAATTTTCCTTTGTCTGAAAAAATCTAATTTGCTTAGGTTGCTTTTTTTAACATGTTTAGTTAACTAATTAATTCAATTAAAAAAGTATAATTGGACAAAAGTTTTTGAATATCAATGGTATACCACATTTTAAACAGAATTTTCTGTTAGAAATTAACTAGTATTAGACAATAGCCTGAAATATTATATAAGCATTCCAATTCTGCTTTTCTTCTTCTATTACCATGTATACCACTTTGATATACATTTTATCCCGTTAAAATATAGAAATAAAAAGGTTTTAAAAGTGATGCTCATAGGGAACATTAAGCGCATTTTATAAAACACAAGAGACAAGTTCACTCACAGTGTTAATTAAGTGATTAAAATCATAAGGAAAATGAATGGGGCATTTCAGAGTTACTAGCAGTAACAATGTCTGTGTGCATCAACTTTTTAAAAAGATTGTGTGTGTGTGTGTATGTGTGTATGTGTGTGTATGTGCACGTGTGAATGTGCATGACATGTGAGTGTATGAGTCTAGATTCCCACAGAATTTTCACTGAAGCTAGGATTATAGGAAATTGTAAAGCATGTGACCTGGGTTCTTGGACCTGAACTCAGATTTTCTACAAAAGCAGAACGTACGATTATTTGTTGAGTCATTTCCTCAGCTTTGTGATGTAAAATTTTACAGTTAAAAATTATAAAATATCCAGTCTTTCCAGGACCAGGGGTCTCTCCTTCCATCTTTTTAGAAATCTATTGATATGCTGATTGTGTCTAGGGTATTCTGAGATTCTGGGTCAATATCCCCTTATCAGTGACTTCATACCATGTGTGATCTTTTGTGATTGGGTTACCTCACTAAGGATGATATTTTCAAGTTCTGACCATTTGCCTAGGAATTTCGTGAATTCATTGTTTTTAATTGCAGAGTAGTATTCCATTGTGTAAATATACCACATCTTCTGAATCCATTCCTCCGTTGAGGGACATCTGGGTTCTTTCCAGCTTCTGGCTATTATAAATAAGGCTGCTATGAATATAGTGGAGCATGTGTCCTTATTGCATGCAGGTAAAGTCTCTGGGTATATGCCCAGGAGTGGTATAGCCGGATCCTCCGGAAGTGTCATGCCCAGTTTTCTGAGGAGCCGCCAGACTGCTTTCCAGAGTGGTTGTACCAGCCTGCAATTCCACCAGCAGTGGAGGAGTGTTCCTCTTTCTCCACATCCTCGCCAACAACTGCTGTCTCCTGTGTTTTTGATCTTAGCCATCCTAACTGGTGTGAGATGGAATCTCAGGGTTGTTTTGATTTGCATTTCCCTAATGACTAAGGATGATGAACATCTCTTTAGGTGCTTCTCAGCCATTAGATATTCTTCAGGTGAGAACTCTTTGTGGAGCTCTGTACCCGGATGTAGGGGAACGCCAGGACAGAGTAATGAGAGGGGGTTGAACGGAGAAAAGAGGGAGGGAAGGGGGCTTATGGGACTTTCGGGGAGGGAGGAAACGGGAAAGGGGAAGTGATTTGGAATGTAAATTAAAAAAATAAAATAAAATTAAATTAAAAAAAAAAAAAAAAAATTATAAAATAAAAACACAGATTGTCTTCAAATGGCATTCGTGTGTGCATTTGATTGTTTATGAAAATACACATTTTAATAATAACATTTTAACTCATGTTCATGAAAACATGCTTTGTCTACATGTTTCAAGGATTGGTAGAAAAATGAAATAGTGCTCTGGTGGTAGATCAACATCATATGTACTTGAAATTACCAGAAACATTTATTTAACATGTGACAGATCTGAGTTCAGTATTTTACAGTTTTCACTTTGCAATTTTTTCTGAATCTTATAATAAAAATCACTCCCCAAACTATCTGCTGATGTAGTCTAACTTAAGTTTCAACTTAATGTGACCATTCTCCATATTCAAGTATGAGGATCATGGTCTCTTCACAAAACTTTATAAGTGTTTGGATCTGAACTCAGATACACATTTTCTGTATCTTATAAATCCTCACATATTTTGAGATTATTTAAGGCAAAGGGATAAAGAGCTGACTTCATATAGAGCAGACCCTCAAACTTTAATGAATAGGAGATGCATTTAAAAAGCTTGTTGAAAAGAAAATTTATAGGATTTAATGCCAAAGATTTTGAACAATAGATCTTAGATTTAACTTAAGGATCTCTGATGAAGCATTGTTTAAATTCTTTTCCTGAAGCAGATCAAATTTCAGAAATGCATGAGGAAATGGTGTGTTTAATAAATAAGATATAAAATTACATGAGTTCAGATGGCTTTTCTGGCAATGAGATAGTTCCGAAGACTAAACGAACGTAGAAGGAATACACAGTATGGAAAAGTTTCATGTGGTGATTGATGTCAGTAACACGGAATGGCAGTCACTATGAGTCTAAGTAGCTCAAGAACATGCTTGGTTTCCCTTTTCCCCATAGTCTCAGGGAAAGTGTATAAGTAATAAGATTTGGCCAAACAACTTTTCAGAACAAGTAGAAACTGTGATATGATTTGGTTTAATTTTATGAATTATTCAAGTCCACTTGATGGTGGATCCAAGGATACATTCATATATTTGACTCAGCATGAATTAAGAAACCAGAGTATATTCTTGCCACAGGTTGGGATCATAAAGTGAAATTAAGGAAGTGAGATAATGATAGCATCAACATTATAAATCTGCCTCTTATACAAATTATAGTTGGTGCCACTTTTCTAGGTCCTTTATATTCAAATAGGGAGGCCATGCTGTGCTTGACATAAAAAAAAAATTAAAGCAAAACAAAATCTCTTCCTTTTGGGTATACCAGTAGTTTTCTTGAATACATGATATACAATAACATCTGTTTTCTGATTAAAAAAACATATTAGTTTATTTGTAAAAGCAAAGTTCTGTTATAGTTGTCTTCAAGTGACTTTTTTGCTACTGTTTTTCTTTTACTAGCAGGCATCCTACAGACTTCAAAATCAGCAGTATTTATCTACCACCTTCTTTTAATTAAAGCAAGACTTTGGGATTTTGCATTTGCATAATTTTTAAATGAATGCAACATTTTAATGCTGTTTTTAGCTGTCCTTGTTGCATCCTTTCAGGATATATTTGGATCTTAATGAATTTTGCCAGTAAATAGACTAGGGCTCTGTGTCACTACCCACACCCCTAAATTCCACTGTTCTAAATTCTGTGCTCAGAGAAGCTTAACTTCTCTGTTGTTAACTAAGTCATTGATAAAAATGAGCAAGGCAGAGAAAATAATAAAGAACTCTCTTCTAGTTGGCATTCATTGAAATGAGCACATTACAAAATCTTCCAATATGACTATAACTGTCCATCTCTTTCACAAAGCATCATGAGAATACATTTCACTGCCTTTCTGTAATCAACATATGTTCTTGTTCATTTTTTTCCGTGTACTTAGTGAATGCCCCCAAAAAAGAGAATTTAGTCTCTACATGGATCAAGGATCAAATAACTGAAAGCTATGTGCTATAAGCCTCTTTACATTTTTATAAATTTGTGTAGTTAACTGTGAATTTAGTTTTTTCCTTTGTATTATTATTTTTTGTGCTATTGAAACTAGTTTCTTTTCTCACAGACTACATTTGAAATATGTTTTCCCCTACATCTATTCCTCTCAGGTCTTTCTCAACTCCACTTCCATTCAGGGCCACCCCTTTTCTGTCTTTCACTAGATAAGAATGGGCTTCTAAGATATAATAATAAAATATGACAAAATAAAATATAATAAGATAAAACAAAAAATTATCACACCAAAATTAGGCAAGACAGATAGGATGAAAAGAACAGAGATCTATTGTGCATTTAGGTTTTAATCAATTCTGACATGGAGAGAAGCTGTTACTTCTTTTAAAAGAGGAAAACCTAACAGTTTAGGTTTCATGTGTTATATAAACTATACCATGTACACTGGGATTTTGTTTCATTTATTTTTCTTTGTAGTACCAGAGTGTACCTTGTACCATGTGGATGCTAGGCAAATGCCACACAACTAAAAGACCCAGCTTCCAAACAAATTTTTATTTTTTTATACTTTGGTAAATAATACAACCAACCAACTTCTGTATTATTGAACTAATTGCCTTATCTTTTTTAAAGTGTTAAGTAATGTTCTCTAAAGCAAAATAAATAGAGCCAAATTAATGTACATTAATAACTGCAAGGTTTGGCAAAAGGCTAGCTTTTGTCAAAACAGTGAATAAATAGTAGTGGTGACCATGTAATGTGTGAAAGAAACTGTGACCAATACCATATGCATATTTCATTAATCATTACCATAATTTCATTAATAGGTATATTATTACTACTTTCTTTTATAAAAGTAAACCTGTTTCACTCATGTATCCATTATTCATTTTATAACTGTCCTTCTAAAATATAATTTTTCTATAGAAATTCCATTAAATATGCTTGGATTAGGAGAGGAATTTTTGTCTCATCACTGATGAAATATTAAGTAACTATTTACAGAGCAAATCAGTGGTTTCTTTCTTAGTTCATTTGAGATTCTGTATCAAAATCTAGTAAATGGCATAATATATAAATGACAGGCTGGTAGTCCTAGATGGGAACCTCAGTAGATTCTATGCATGATGGAGGCCAACTCTTCTACCTCATACCTGTTATATTCTATTAGATTGTACCTCCTAATGGAAGGACAAATAAGCTTCCCCAAGCCTCTTTCATAAAGATAGTAGTAGTTCCATGCTTAAATGATTTGTCTTCATGATTAATTATCTCCTAAATGATTCATTTCTTAAGCTGCATATTCAGTCTCAACATGTGATTAGGTGTAGACAGGAAAAGTAGGAAACTGAAATCACAGAAACTGCTTTTGGAAGCTACTCGAGTGGGACATGCTTCTGAGTGATCCAAAGTTTGTTTCATGAGGAAAGGCTTATATTCTGAATGGTAATCACAGTGGTATACCAGAAGGGAGAGAATGACATGGGTATTTGGAGAGTAAAGGCAGATTGGAACCAGGAAGGGACATACACAATAGACATGTGTTGGGAAGGACTCTAACACTTTTATGAAAAGAATAGAAGCTACTGTGATTGTAGTGATGAGTGAAATAGATCTCAGCAAAAATATCCATCCTATATGTCCTTTCTGCAGGCTACCTGTTAATTTTAGATTCTAGCCTAAAGGGATGCAGAATGTTTGTTTATTTTAATTAGTAGTAAAATGCAACCTCATGTGTACTATACAAAGGTCACTGTAGCTCTTCTGTAGGGAGTGGAATAGAATATGACAGCATGGCACACATGGGAGAAAGAATAACACTTTAGGGGAAATTTAAAGATATGAACGACAATAGCAGTTCCTGGGAGCAGGTGATAAGTAAAAGACTTAAAAATGGAGAACAGGAGTCAAAAGAAATTGAGGAACTCTAATTGGCAAAGACTTTGTAATTGACTGAAAACATGGAAAAGAGGAAAAAGTCAAGGCTTGTCCAACAGAGTGGGTGTTTTTTGAATACTTGCCCAAGGACAAACAACTAATAGGTGTGAGGGATTTGGACCTTCTTCAAAATTTTTACAGTTAACATTATACTCTTTGAAACCTGGATTATGATGGTCAAGCACTGTCTGATTTGATTTTCCAGCAGAAAATGATGTACTCATACATGTACAAAGCCCACTGAGGAGATATTTGCAAATATAATGCAAATCATTCACAGAAAAATAAATATAAGTTATGTCATTCCAAATTTGATGTTATTGTTTAGATAAAGTACACAATATGGAGATCTTTCATTTTGTCTCTTTATCTTTTTCATAAGAATAATGCGTAAATATGTTATTCACTACCCTTAAAAAGCAATTGTTTCCTATGATCCCTCAATGCACAATTTCCCAAGCTACAAAACCATATATTTTCTATCTAATGTTTTATATTACTCATTTAACAATAGTATTTATTATTATTAAGTAGTATTATTTAATTCTAAAAATTATGATATGTCTGAGCATAAACTATTTTTAATGAGAATGTTTTTGGAATTTGAGGTGACAAACCATCACCCCTAATTTTGGTCTTATTATATCATTCAGAAGAGCATCTCTAAAGAAATTACAACCACAGTAATTTATTTAACAGATTACCACAAAACAAATATTGTCACCAAAGTAAATATGACTTATATAATTTAATTTTTCCTCCACTATATGTACTTTCAAGTCTCTTTTATGGCTCTAAATATAATTCTACATGCAGTGCAGTTTTGATTTATTTGAACACGGACACTGCTAACATTAATGGGATGGAACAAAAGGAGTAATAAAATATTTGTAATTATTTTAAATGTTTATAGACCACCACAGATGGTGATACAGTCTTGTTCCCTTGCTAAGCCTGCTGCTGTGCATGGAGTTATTTCTCCTGATTGTATTTTTGCAACAGAGGTAGATCAAGACAATGATTCAATCCAATCAAGTGGAGAGAGTCACACATAATAAGTCATTTGCCCCCAACAGAAAAGCTTTCTAATAGTGCAATAATAAACAGACCTAATCCATATAAATGGTTAAAAGTATTCACAGTGAAAACACTGGATTATAGTTAGGGCTGTGTGAAGTAAAGGAAGTCAGAAACAATTCAATTTTGAATATGGTTAATTTGAAACATCCAATTTTTTGCAATCACAGACTGTCCAGGTTATACTCTGGAAGATGAGCCAGTTTTTTTCATTTGCACTGAAGTCCTCAGTGTAGTCTGGATGGGTGCTGTGTGAATCTTCCTGTGCTGAGGGACAAGGAAACAAGCATGGCCACAGTCAGATAAGAAGAAATACATTGTTTCCTCTGGTACAGAACAATTCCATCCATATGGTTAGTGACCCAGAGTTTAAAGTCAAGAACTAACTAGGTAGGTGGAAAGGAATGATTTAAGAACCATTTAAAAAAACATGAAACATTCCTGGTAGTATTATGATGGTGGACGCCTGGGAACACTGGCTCTGGACTCTGCCTTTTTCTATAAGTATTCCCCACTTCTGTGACTCTGATAAGCTTTGTTGGATAAGTAAGTAAACCACAGATCTGGCTAAGGTATAAATGACATAATCCAGGAAACTGTATCATCATTATTGTTATTTTTATGCAGTCTATCAGCTGGACCTTTATTATGCAAAGGGGTAGCCACTGAGGCAGAACAAACACTACGAGAGAATGGCTTCCTTTCCCCACTTCATTTGGCCTCCTTTTCCTCATGTGCACACCATTCTCCTTTGACTAATGAATGTCTTATTATGTTCACTATCAATCCTTCTTGGGTACTTTTTCCTAATATAAAATTATTTCTCTATATTCTTAGTATAAGCCTAATCAAGCCACAAGTATTAGGGATTTTACCTTAAAATTCCAATTTGCATAAACAGCATTGTTCAGGCTAATAATTTAAATACTAACAATATAAAAATATATTATGTGTTCATCTGTTTTCCATTGCTAATCTCATAACGAAAGGGGGTTTATTTAGATCATTGTTCCAGGGCATGGTTCCAATCTCTGACAAGGTATCTCAGAGCAATGTGAGGAGACCATAATAACAGGAACCCAAAAACAAGGAGAGGCCAATCTTGCTGCTTCCAGTAATGTTCTACTTCTTAAATGCTGTACCATGCAGTAACATCCCTCACACTAAGGGATCAAGCAATCAACATCTGAATCTTTCAGCAACTGACTAAAATAAGCCCAACTATACCATATGTTATTTAATGAATTATCATCAAAGAATATTTTCTCCCCTTTAAAATTGAACCAAATTCCCTGCCAAAGTGTTCTTGTAACTCTATAACAACAGTAGTTGATCTCAAGTAATGAAAGCCCACAAATTTATGATAAGAGAATGTCTAACTGACACAAAATTAGTACAGCCCAAGACTAATAGTGCTTAAGACTATAAAGAGAATAAAGGAAGCTGTTGGATGAGCTAAGGGCCTGCCTCTTCTTTTTTTTTTTTAATTTAATTTTATTTTATTTTTTTTAATTTACATTCCAAATCACTTCCCCTTTCCCGTTTCCTCCCTCCCCGAAAGTCCCATAAGCCCCCTTCCCTCCCTCTTTTCTCCGTTCAACCCCCTCTCATTACTCTGTCCTGGCGTTCCCCTACATCCAGTCTTTCCAGGACCAGGGGTCTCTCCTTCCATCTTTTTAGAAATCTATTGATATGCTGATTGTGTCTAGGGTATTCTGAGACTTTACCTGCATGCAATAAGGACACATGCTCCACTATATTCATAGCAGCCTTATTTATAATAGCCAGAAGCTGGAAAGAACCCAGATGTCCCTCAACGGAGGAATGGATTCAGAAGATGTGGTATATTTACACAATGGAATACTACTTTGCAATTAAAAACAATGAATTCACGAAATTCCTAGGCAAATGGTCAGAACTTGAAAATATCATCCTTAGTGAGGTAACCCAATCACAAAAGATCACACATGGTATGAAGTCACTGATAAGGGCCTGCCTCTTCTAACATGCTGTTGTAAGGAAAGCATGTGCATGAAGAAAGGTCTTTCTTATTCCCTGAAACAGGAGATAAACAGAAATGTAACAAAAGATACGTAGATGGCAATTAGCAAAGGTCTATTTATTTTTATAATCTGTAAAATTAGTGTTTTCATTAACTTAAGGAAGTTTAAGAAGGTCTTCAGAGTGCATGGGGAGGCAAGCCAATAAAATTCAACCAAATCAAATGGAGTCTCACATACAAAGACATTGCCCCCAGCAGAAAAACTTTCTAACAAAACAATAAACAGACCTAATCGATATAAATATTTAAAGTATTCACAACAAAATCACTGGATGCAGTTAGGGCTGGTGAATTCATGGATGTCAGAGAAAATTAACACAGTTTTGAGTACGGTAAATTTGAAACATCTAATTTTTGTAATCACAGAGGTATCTAGAGAGTTGTTTATTTTCAATAAGTCTCAAATAAGCAATTGGAGAAATGAATGAAAGCATGATTTACCCTTCACCATTGAAAATGAATCAATAATGCGAAGTGAACTTTTTCCCTGTTGTTACTGGAAGTGAAGAATATGGTGAGGGGTAACTGGAATGATTAAGAAAAGAATAAATGGATGTTTAGGAGTCCAAGATGGCCAGGCTATGCTGCAGGACATGTTTGACAAGCAGTCCTGCCCCCTGATGATGGAAATGACCTGGGTAATGTGACCCTGGCCACAATTGAGGTCTCCTAATGTCAAGTGCACCAGGAATACCTGGGGCAATTCTAATGTTCACTGAAGCTTAATAACAAACAATGTGGTGTGGATTTAAAGTAAGTCAGAATAAGAGAGTAGTAGATTTCATACATCTCCATTAACAAAGAACTTCTGAAATTAACTGAAAGTTCTCATGGACGCTTCCATCATGGAAGAATGAACTTTTGTATCACAATGTGGTTGAAAGGCAGGCTGCTTGAGCTACACCTCTAGATCATTTTTTATTAAAACACTTTTATATATTCTGAACTAATATGTGAGCTGTAAAACCCTTAAAATCTCTTGTCTCATTTGCATAAGAGATAGAAATAAAATGTTCCCATTAATCATTGAGGCATATGTGGTGTGTTTCATTTGATTAGTTTTGTTTGCATGTGATTCCTGATTAACAGCAGTCCTAGATTCAGTATGTAGCATCCCCATTGATATTTGCATTCTGTGGCAACTGTATACAAGGGTAAATAACTTCGATTTTCAGGATATTTTGTTTCTTTACCACTATGGTATATCAAAAGACAAAATTACAATAATTTTAACTTCACAGTCCTCCATGGCTTGACTTCATGAAGGTAGAATCAATACTTCAGCAGACTTAGCTGAGGAAATTGTACTTGTAGTCAGAGAAGAACTGGAGAAACAGAAACAAAGAATGAAAAACAGAGTAATCCTTGCAGAACTGTGAATAGGAAACAAAAAAAGAGTAAATTTTATTTATAATCTTCCAGGTTACTCTTTTAATGAGTATGCATGGATTGAATGGAAGAGAATGAACTTAGTGTCATGTCAAGGTATTTGTAAGCTTATTTACTTACTTACTTACTTACTTACTTACTTACTTACTTACTTACTTACTTTATGTATGTATGTACATATGTATTCATTCATTCATTCATTCATTCATTCATTCATTCTCTCCCATTCTCTGGACTTCTAGTAAGGTCTGGTAAGAATTTTCACTTTGGTGACTGGGACTTCAGCATAATATATACTTGGATGTAGTTAGAAGACCCCGTTCAAAATCCTAGTACAAAGAAATAACTACCAGGGTTGTATTTAGCAAGTATTTAACACCACTTAAAAGACCTTTAGTAGTGGTCAGTCACAAAGAAGTGGAAAAATAGAAAAGAGTTGTAAGATCAATTGTATGGAATTACTAAAGGTAAAGATTCTCAGAACTGATAGGTTTAATTTTGAAAGAAAAGACTGTTAAAAATTCTACCAAAGAATTAAGAGATATTTTCCCAGAAATGTATGTATCAAAAGTATATGTACTTTTAGTGTGTTCCAATAAAGTACATTTGTTGCTTTGTGAATGTATACTCTTTATCTTCTTTTATGATTTTTTTATTTAATAAATATAAAATAATCACTTATACATACATGTTTGATACCCTAGAAATCTCTTCAACATTCTAAATTACAAATATACAATCCACAAAATTCACATTCTGCCTACTGCTTTTATGCTCTTTAAGAACAAACTAAGAAAGATTTCGCAGATAAAAAGGCTTGCTGCCAAGTGTGACTGAGTATCTGAGTTTGATCCACAGAAGTCATATAAAGTTGGAGAGGGAGAATTCTTATTCTATAAGTTTGAATTTTGGAATTTTGACTTCATCATACATGCCCTTGCATCACACACACACACACACACACACACACACACACACACACACACACACACACACACACAGAGAGAGAGAGAGAGAGAGAGAGAGAGAGAGAGAGAGAGAGAGAGAGAGAGAGAGAGAGAGAGAATCACAAAAGGAAGAGGATTGAAGGAAAGCCATCAATCTCCATTTGATGGACAGCATTAATCACTGCTAAGACCTGACTTACTGAGCATTTCATGATGTTCTCCTTTATTCTTTCCCAGACTATCCTCTACCTCTGGGTCTCTGTCACATAAGCCAAAGATGGTCAGGCTTAGTGATCTTCAGTGAAAATGTCAGGATTTGTCATCTTAAAGCATTATCAGTACTTGTCAATAACTGGTGGGTTAGCATGGTTTTCAGAGCAATGATGAATGTAGAATGATAGATAATGATAGATGATAGATAGATGATAGTAGAAATAGTAACAGAGCAATAGATACATATAGGTGATAAATTACAAGAATGAGTTCACATAATGACAGAAGCCAATGTCATGACCTGCAATCTCCAAACTGCAGATTTAAATCTTGTAGAACAATCTATTCGAAGGTAAAACCTGAGAATCATGGGAATTCTGAGTTAAATTCTAGTACTGATGTAAATTCTAGATTCCAAACAGAGAAAGCTTAGACATTTAAAATCCAAGAGGAGAAGTTTGCCCTGTACAAAAAGAGAGCATGAGAACAAGATCAGAGAAAGAAACAGTGACAGAGGAGGGAGAAAGGGAAGAAAAAAGTAAACCAGAAGAGATGAGGGGAGGAGGGAGCAATGGAGGGGAGGAGGAGGCAATGGGGACAGAGTGGAAGGGAGAAATAGGAGAAAGAAGGTAGGAGGGAGACGGGGGAGAGGAGAGGATAGGAGAGAAAAGTGAAGGAAAAAGGAGGGGAGGAGAGAATGAGAAGGAACAGGAGAGAAAATGGGAAGGGTAGGAAGTGGAGAAAAACGAGTCGAAGGGAGAGAAGAGATAGTGTTTTCTATGGCATCTTCCACTCCTTTCCAGGGACTTTTCAGGTATACATGATAATCCTAGGTTCTCTGCAGGCTTCTGCTTCCCCTCTCTGCCTACCGATTCTTCAGGACAGTGCTATTCACTATCCTGTACATATCAGATTATCTGCATCTCTATGATGTTTTCTTGCCAAATACCCATAGTAATTTTTTTTTAATTTCAACAAGCAATAACTAGATATGATACTTTCCAGTATAGATATTGATGACAGATATTTCAGGATCTCCACATTTTCCATAATAAATAGTGATGATAGATACTTCAGGTTCAAGCACACAAAACCAGGCACCATATTGGGGGATTTTATATACATTTCACTGTTAGATCTTTATAAATTGTTTTTTGTGTCTTATTATAGGCTGTACATCCTAGGGCTAGAGAGACAGCCCAGCCTTTCGGAGCTTGTACAGTTCTTTAAGAGGACCCAAGAATAGGACCTGATGTAGGTTCTCAGCATTTGTGCTGGACACCTTACAATTTCCCATACCTCCAGTGATGGAGGATATGATGACTTCTCTTTGTTTTCTTAAAAACATTCTCCTTTATCTCTGTCAAACACACTATCCTAGGTTTCCTGATGGAATCTCTATGATACAGTCAATATCTCTAGTTTTTATGAGATATGCTACTGTTTCCTAACAGCAACAGCTTCTATACAACTGATTAAGATTTCAGATTCTCATCTCTATTCCCCATTCTTATATAAAATGATTTTAATTCATAACTTTACCGAGTGGAAAGCAAAACAAATATTTGAAGTCCATGTAATTGCATGTTTTTACTATGGTTAATGTTTCCAAAACCATTTAGGAAACTTTATAGTGGGCTATTTATTATGTTAAGAATAGGAAAGAAGACTATATATTAATAAATGTTCATGGTCGGAACCTTGGTAACAGCTTTCTACTGTGGATTTCTTCTGGGAGACAGAGAGATAAACCATAAGAATAAAGTAAGTAGTCAGAATGCTAAACCAATCTGTCAATCAGTCAGCAAGTATTTACATTTCTAAAACTCCACATGTTCCTAGTCCACACTTTCAATTGATTTATGCAAGAATTTTCCAAGTTTTGTTTATTCTATTTGCTTTTATATTGATTTTTACTACTCTCTATCATACACATTGCACATAAACCATCCCAAAGTGTTTGGTCTTTTGTGGTATCACTTTCCTTGTAAATCTGATGCTTCATCCTCTTAGAAGGTAACTATTTAATGTACGGAAAAGTATTCTCATTATAATTATATATATCAGGACATTTTTAAATGTTTTTATGAGATATTTTTTTTTAATTTTTAAATCATTTTTATTTTTTTTTGTTTGTGTGTTTGTTTGTTTTAAACTCCAAATTTTATTCCCCTCCCGGTCCACCCTCCAACTGTTCCACATCCCATACCTCCTCCCTGCTCCACTATCTCCAAAAGGATGTCCCTACTGCCCACTTTACCTCCTACCCTCACTCTCCACTACACCAGACCTCTAAACTCCCTAGGGCCTCCAGTCAATTGAGGGTTAGGTGCATCTTCTCTGACTAATGTGTTGTGGCCCTCATATCAGCTGGTATATGCTGCCTGGTTGGTGTTCCAATGTTTGAGAAATCTAAAGGGTTCATGTTAATTGAGACTGCTGGTCCTCCTACAGGGTTGCCCTCCTCCTCAGCTTTCAGCTTTCCTCTAATTCATCCACAGGGGTCAGCAGCTGCTGTCTACTGGTTGGGTAAAAATATCTACATCTGACTCTTTCAGCTGCTTGTTGGGACTTTCAGAGGACAGTCATGATAGGTCCCTTTTTGTGAGTGTACCACAGCCTCAGTAATAATGTCAGGTCATTGGGCCTTCCCTTGAGCTGGACTCTACTTTGGGCCGGTCATTGGATCTTCTTGTCCTCAGGCTCTTCTCCATTTCCATCCTTGTAGTTGTTTCAGACAGGGAAAATTATGGGTTAGAGTTTTGACTGTGGGATGGCAACTCTCTCCCTCACTTGATTCCCTGTCTTTCTGCTGGATGTGGGGATCTATAAATTCCCTCTCCCTACTTTTGTGCATTTCACCTAAGGTCCTTCCCTTTGAGTTCTGTGAGGTTCTCACCTCTCAGGTCTCTGGTGCATTCTGGAGCATCCCCAAAACTTCCAACCTTCCAAGGTAGCCTGTTTCCATTCTTTCTGGTGGCCCTTGGGGCTTCAGTCCTTTTCCCCATCCAATACTAGATCATGTTCCCCCCTCCCACCATCCCCTTTCCCTCCCAGGTTTCTTCCTCCCTCCCCCCCTTGTGATTGCTTTCTTCTCCCTACCAAGTGGGACTGAGGCATCCTCACTTGGGCCCTTTAGCTTGTTGACCTTTTTGAGTTCTGTGGACTGTATCTTGGGTATTCTGTACTTTCTTTTGGCTAATATCCACTTATTAGTGAGTACATACCATACATCTCCTTTTGGGTCTGAGTTACCTCACTCAGGATGATATTTTCTAGTTCCATCCATTTGCCTACAAAACTCAGGATGTTGTCATTTTTAATAGGTGAGTAATATTCCATTATGTAAATGAAGCACATTTTCTGTATCCATTCTTCTATCGTGAGACATCTGGGTTGTTTCAAGCTTCTGGCTATCTCAAACAAGGCTGCTATGAGCATAGTGGAACATGTGCCCCTGTTGCATGGTGGAGCATCTTTTGGGTATATTCCCAAGAGTAGTATTGCTGAGTCTTTACATAGATCTATTTCCAATTTTCTGTGGATCTTCCAGAATGATTTCCAAAGTGGTAGTATCAGTTTGCAATCCCACCAGCAATGGAGGAGTGTTCCACTTTCTCCTGGGCAACATGTGCTGTTGCCTGAGGTTTTGATCTTAGCCATTTTGATTGGTATAAGATGGAATTTCAGGGTTGTTTGATTTGCATTTCTCTGATCACTAAGGCCTTTGAACATTTCTATAGGTGTTTCTCAACCATTTGAGATAACTCCATTTTGAATTTTCGGTTTAGTTCTATACCCCACTTTTTTGACTGGGTTGTTTGGTTTTTTGGTAGTTAGTTTCTTGAGTTCCTTATATATTTTGGATATTAGCCCTCTATCAGATGTGGGGTTAATGAAGATTTTTTTCCCAATATGTAGATTGTAGATTTGCCTTAATGTCTATGTATTTTGCCTTACAGAAGCTTTCCAGTTTCATGATGTCCCATTTGTCAATTCTTGATATTCCCCACTTTCTTTTCCATTAATTTCAATGTATCTGGTTTTACATGGAGGTCCTTGATCCACTTGCACTTGAGCTTTGTACAAGGAGATAAGAATGAATCAATTTGCATTTTTCTACATGCTGACCTCCAGTTGAACCAGCAACATTTGTTGAAAATGCTACCTTTTTGCCACTGGATGGTTTTAGCTCCTTTGTCAAAGAACAAGTGACTATAAGCATGTGGGTTCATTTCTGGGTCTTCAATTCTATTCCATTGATCTACCTACCTGTATCTGGACTAACAACATGCAGTTTTTACCACTATTGCTCTGTAATACAGCTTGAGGTCAGGGATGGTGATTTCCCCAGATATTCTTTTGATGTTGAGAATAGTTTTTGATATTCTGGGTTTTTGTTATTCCAGATGAATTTGCAAATTGCTATTTCTAAATCTATGAAGAAATGAGTTAGAATTTTGTTGGGGTTGCACAGAATCTGTAGACTACTTTCAGCAAAATGACCATTTTTACTATATTAATCCTGCTAATCCATTGCATTGAAAATCTTTTCATCTCCTGAGATCTTCTTTGATTTCTTTCTTCAGAGACTTGAAGTTCTTATCATAGAGATATTTCACTTGTTTGGGTAGAGTCACAGCAAGGTCTTTTATATCATTTGTGACTATTGTGAATTGTGTCATTTCCCCAATTACTTTCTCAGAATGTTTATCCTTTGAGTAAAGGAAGGCTAGCCTACACTCAGCAAAACTGGAACATCTGGATGAAATGGACAATTTTCTAGACAGATACCAGGTACCAAAGTTAAATCAATATCAGAAAACCATCTAAACAGTCCTATTACCCCTCAACCAAGACCAGATGGGTTTAGTGCTGAATTCTGTCAGACCTGCAAAGAATACCTAATACCAATACTCTTCAAACTATTCCACAAAATATAAACAAAAGAAACACTACCCAATTCATGCTATGAAGCCACAATTACACTTATACCCAAACCACACGGAGACCCAACAAAGAAAAAGAACTTCAGACCAATTTCCCTTATGGATATCCATGCAAAAATACTCAATGAAATTCTTGCAAATTGAATCCAAGAATACATCAAAACAATTATCCATCATGATCAAGTAGGCTTCATCCCAGGAAGGCAGGGATGGTTCAATATGCAGAAATCCATCAATGTAATCCACTATATAAACAAAATCCAAGAAAAAAGCTACATAATCATCTCATTAGATGCTGGGAAAGCATTTGACAAAATCTAACACTCCTTCATAATCAAAGTCTTGGAAAGATCAGGAATTCAAGGCCCCTACCTAAACATAGTGAAAGCAATTTACAGCAAACCAATAGCCAACATCAAACTAAATGGAGAGAAACTTGAAGCAATCCCACAGAAATCAGGGACTATACAAGGCTGTCCACTCACTCCCTACCTATTCAATATAGTATTCAAAGTCCTAGCCAGAGAAAGAAGACAACAGAAGGAGGTCAAGGGACACAAATTAGAAAGGAAGAAGTCAAAATATGACTATCTGCAGATGATATGATTGTATACTTAAGTGACCCCAAAAATTCCACCAGAGAACTCCTAAACCTGATGAACAACTTCAGCAAGGTGGCTGGATATCAAATTAAATCAAACAAATCAGTAACTTTCTCTACTTAAATCAGGACTTAAAGTCATGGAACTAATGTGTACTCCTATGCTCCAGTATCCAGCCCATATTGGAAGGTTATTTTACTTTTTTTTATTACATTTTTTTCTTTTGATTTGGTAAAAGTATTCAAGTTCATTTTATGAAATGTAGACATCCAATTCTTTTATTCATCATTAGTTAGATGTTTTGTTGACAATATCTATTTGAAGTACCATCTTTGCATTTCTTTATTTGGCAAAATTGAGACATTATAGCATATGAGTTTGCTTGACAAAAAAGTACAACAACAATAAACCTTCCTATGTATAGTAATACTTCTAAATTAAACTTGATATAACTCCTTAACAAAACTTGAACATACTAATTTTATCAGGAACTAATGAATGGTATTTCTTTGAGTACCTTATGGTAAACAGAATGAGTTGCTATATTCCTGTGGTGGTTTGAATATGCTTGACCCAGGGAATGGCACTAGCAGGAGGTATAGCTTTGTTGGAGTAGATGTGACCTTGTTGGAGGAAGTGTGTCACTCTGTGGCGTGGGCTTTGAGACCTTCCTTCTAGCTTATTGGAAGACAGTTTTTTCATGGATCCCATCTGAACAAGATGTAGAATTCTCAGTTCCTTTTCCAGCTACCATGCTTCTGACCTTGATGCTGATGAACTGAACCTCTGAACCTGTAAGCCCGCCCCAATTAAATATTGTCTTTTATAAGAGTTGCCTTGGTTGTAATATCTCTTCACAGTAATAGAAACCTTAACTAAGAAAATAGATAAATTAGAAAAGGTTTTATTTTATTTGAAAAAATTAATAGGTATTACATGTTGAATTGTCTCTGGTGCTTAGGTCTTTCTTTCAATTTTCTTATTTTACAATTTGTACTTAAATTTTTCCTCTGATTACTTTATTCTAAAAGGTCTACAAGTCATACCCACACCGTAGAAAACAATTTTTCTAAAGTCTAAAAGTAGGTCTTCGAAGAAGAAAATGAATTCTTAGGAGTGATTCAGGTATGAGAAAATGAGAATGTAAAGATAGTATTGAATCAAGAGATTGTATAGTTTACTCTAAGCTTATGAATTGACTGGGAAAATACATTCTTCATTAGGATAAACTAATGAGCTCTTCCTAATTTATTTTGTACTGATATTCTATGAGTGATTACTGGTTTGAATTCAGTAACGAGAATGACCTCCATAGGCTCATGTGCTTGAATGCATTGTCCCCATTTAGTGGACCTGTTTGAGAAGGATTAAGAGGTGCACCCTTATTGGAAGAGGTACACTAAAGTTAGGCTTTGAGGTTTCAAAAGTCCTTGTCAGGCCAAATGCCTTTCTGTATCTGCATATTGCCACTGATGTAGGTGTAAAGTTCTTAGTAACTTCTATAAAACTATACATGCCTGCAGGCCATCACATTCCCTACTATAATAATGGACTAAACCTCTAAAATTGTAAGCAAGAACCTAATTAAAAGCTTTCTTTTCTAAGGGTTCCTTACTTATCAGGTCTCCACAGAGCAATAGAACAATAACTAAGATGCATGTTGTTTATTGTATGTTTTTTAATTTTTCGATATTTTGCCTAAATGCTTACCTGCATTTCTGCATCAGTTGCATACTTTGTGCCTGTGTAGGCCAGAAAAGGGCATAGAACCTCCTAAGAATGGAGTTATAGATGATTGTAAGCCACCATGAGAAAACTAATAGTCAAAGCAACTTTTTATGGAAAAGCAGTAGTCCTCCTAATCTCTCTAGGCCCAGAAATAATTTTTATATGATAGATAAAAACCATAGATGAGTATATTATGAATGATCCTAGAGAATAACACAAAACTGATTCCAAATGATAAAGCAAAAGAGAAAGGTGTGAAGAGAGGTTTCAGCAGGTGAAGTATCACCAAGATTGGCACCTAAGCTTGATTTCTGGAACCCAAAGGATGGAGAAAAAAGCGTGTTCCCCAAATTGTCCTACGACCCTTCCATTCATGTGCCATGCCAAATGTAAATGAGTATGTACACACACAGTAAAAATATAAATAAGCAAATACATAAAATAAAGGAAGTCAGTCTTGTAGTAGGATTGTTTTAACCTTGCTACCTGAAAAATAGACACAAAAAAGAAAAAATCATGCTGAAGAAATTGGCTTCAGGAACAAAAGAGATGTTTGACATTTATAGAAAATATATAGAAGCATGATGATCTCACTCTGGGATTCCTGTAGCCTCCCAGAATTTATCATTTCTGTAGAAAGAATTGGAAAGATATATACAAAGTGTAATGCAAGGTAGGTCAAACTTATCATAAAGCAGATTAAGGAACACTTTTTAAGGGTAAGAAATTACAATGGCCAAAGATGCCCCTGTAATGAATTACACTGTAGGTAGACTTTATACCATTTTCAAAACGTTTAGAATAAACAGCCTTCTTGGGACACATTTTGTTTTTCCAAGAACAGATAATTGACATAACTGTTAATTTAACCTTTGTAGGAAAGCACAATGATATGTATAACTTCCTACTACATAGTAATTATAAGATTTAGGGCTTCTGAAATCAAGTTTAGAGGTAACCCAATCACAAAAGAACACACATGGTATGCAGTCACTGATAAGGGGATATTAACCCAGAATCTCAGAATACCCAAGACAAAATTCACATATCAATAGATTTCCAAGAAGATGGAAGGAGAAACCCCTGGTCCTGGAAAGACTGGAGGTAGGGGAATACCAGGACAGAGAAGTGAAAGGGAGTTGAATGGGGAACAGGGGGACAGAAGAGGGCTTATGGGACTTTTGGGGAGGGAGGAAACGGGAAAGGGGAAGTCATTCAGAATGTAAATGAAAAAAATATAGAAAATTAAAAAAAAAAAAGAAAATTACCCAATGGGGTAACCTTCAGAGGGATCACCTTCCTGGTCCAGACATAAGACTCAGATTCTGTTCTTATGACAATTAATTACTCCTTGAGTTTAAAAATCTATGATCTAGGGGGAGGACTCTAAAGTTGTCTAATACTGCCAACGACTATTTAGTTTCTTTACAATTGCATATCCAGTTTCTAATAAAAACACTCCTTTTCTTAATTAGAAATATACCTCGTATTTCTTCCTTGCATTCTTTTTAAAAAAGGGTTGAGGTTATAAAACCCTAAGCAGAGATGATACTTTCTACTTCATTTGCTTTTCTGAAATAGCATTGATTTCTGACATGTAGAATGTTTATAAATTGTTTGTTGAATAAATACAAAGTGAGAGGGTTTGAGATTCTAGTCCTTGTACCTCCATTTAAAACCTTATCCCTATATGATATCTTAGAGTTTCTCTTGATGTGATTAAGCACCATGACCAAAAATCAGGTTAGAGTGAAAAGATTTATTTGGCTTATACTTCCATGTTTCCGTTCATCATCACAAGAAGTCAATTCAACACTGACAGCAATTCAAACAGGGCAGGAACTTGGAGGGAGTAGCAAATGCAGAAGCTGTAGAGGGGTTCTGCTTACTGTCTTACTCATCATGGCTTACTCAGTCTGCTTTCTTATAGAAATCAGTACCACAATCCACACTGGACTGGATTTTCCCATTAATCAGTCTTTAATAAAATGTTTGACCGGCTTGCCTACAGCCTGACCTTATTTCTTAATTGTGGTTCCCTCCCCTAAGATAACTTTATGTTGTGTCAAACTGACACAAATATCTTCAGCACATATGAATGTGGAAGATAATCATGATATAGGACAGACATAGCTTCATTATATTTTTAATTTGTAAAATATATTTGCTAGGATCACATCTAATAAATGTTCAACCCCTAATTGCATGCAGGGATGCTTTTACATTAAATGTCTCCCATCATTTCTTCTGTATCTATTTATGATTCAGAGCTTTTCAGAGATACTTGTAATTTTGAATGCTAACAGGGGACAGTTAACTTACTATTTCTAGTCTTTCTGAGTCCATACTTTTTTCAAGAAACTCTTAAGATTGGGCCAAAAATGCATATTTGTGTTGGCCTTGTAGGATTTTTTTTTTATCTGCCTCAACTCTCCTAAAAAGAAGACTTTTCCATAAAATTTGCTTTCTAGCAGTAGAGTTATTAATCTTTGGTATCTTTGACTGATAATAAATTGCAAATTGTAGTCAAACTGGGGATAGCATCTCTTTTATCTACAGTGTTCTATTACAGAAATGAATCAAAATCAAATACAAGCATAGGTATCTTGCAGCCTAAAAGGATAGCCAGAATGCTGAACATGGATGTTACAATGTTTATCTATTTTTAATTCATGATTAATATCATCATAATACAAAGAAAATTGAGGCAGAATTCAGCCTGAAATCTGCTCTCAGTTTGAAAATATTCACTGTCCTTTGCTCATTCTGAAGCTACACTAAAATTGTCAGCCAAATCAGTTCCAATTACCTTAAACCAGAGAAACCAGAGATGATTGTAGTTGCCTCTTTGAGTAATAAACAAAAAGGTTTGGCTGTAAGAGTTGTCTAAAATATGTTCTTTCTTTTGTTTAAAAACTCCAGTGAAATGTTCTTAATTTCTTGTGAGTGGTAAATATTTTTTCTTTTATTAATCTTTTATTTATTTATTTATTCATTTATTTATTTACTTATTTATTTACATTCATATTTTATTCCCCTCCCGGTCCAGCCTCCAATTGTTCCACATTCCATACCTCCTCCCCTCCCCCTGTCTCCATGAGGATGTCCCCACATCCCACCCCCACCCCACAAGACTTCTAAACTCCCTGGACCTCCAGTCTCTTGAGGTTTAGGTCCATCTTTTCTGACTGAACACAGACCTTGCAGTTCTCTGCTATATAAGTGTTAGGGGCCTCATATGTGCTGGAGTATGCTGTCTGGTTGGTGATCCAGTTTCTGAGAGATCTTGGGAGTCCAGATTAATTGAGACTGCTGGTCCTCCTACAGGGTCACCCTCCTCCTCAGCTTCTTCCAGCTTTTCACTAATTCAACCACAGGGGTCAGCAGCTTCTGTCCATTGTTTGGGTGCAAATATCTGCATCTGATTTTTTCAGGTGTTTGTTAGGTCTTTCAGAGGGCAGTCATAATAGGTCCCTTTTTGTGACCACTCCAAATATTTTTCATTTAACAAATTAAATCAGCACTGGTCTGAACAGAATTATATGTTGAAATATAATACAACTTCAGTTCAAATGTATCTTTTAATGTCAAAATGAGCTTTTAGTTAGAGTCAATGAACTTTGAGAAATTGTGTTCATAATTTATCTTCCTAAGATTCCTCCTATCTTTGGAAAACAATGCCAAATCATGGCATAAAATCATTTCCAAATTAAAGGTCTATATCAGGTATTAGTTCTGTGATATTTTGTCTCCAGGAAGAGTTATTCATCCTGTTTCTCTATTACTTGTTACCATGTACAGAAGGTAATAAAGCACATGGATAGTACATTCTGCTATAGCTGGTAATTTATAATAAATTCAAATTTATTGGTTTGCCATTCTAAATAAACGAATGTCCAATATCATGTGTTCACACCACACCATGATTTTGGAGTAGAGAGAAGAAGGGAGGAGAAAAAGGAGGTAAAGTGAAAGAGGTGAATGTTATACCCAAGCTTCTTTTTTTGTTTTTTTTTTTTGTTTTTTCGAGACAGGGTTTCTCTGTGTATCCCTGGCTGTCCTGGAACTCACTTTGTAGAACAGGCTGGCCTCGAACTCAGAAATCCTCCTGCCTCAGCATCCCAAGTGCTGGGATTAAAGGCATGCGCCACCACCGCCTGGACCCAAGCTTCTTTTTTTTTCTTCTAAGTTTTTATTTTTATTTACATTCAAAATCATTTCCCCTTTCCTGTTTCCTCCCTCCCCGAAAGTCCCATAAGCCCCCTTCCCTCCCTCTTTTCCCCATTCAACTTCCTCTCACTTCTCTGTCCTGGCATTCCCCTATATCCAGTCTTTCCAGGACCAGGGGGTCTCTCCTTCCATCTTCTTAGAAATCTATTGATATGCGAATTGTGTCTAGGGTATTCCGAGATTCTGGGTTAATATCCCCTTATCAGTGACTGCATACCATGTGTGTTCTTTTGTGATTGGGTTACCTCACTAAGGATGATATTTTCAAGTTCTGACCATTTGCCTAGGAATTTCGTGAATTCATTGTTTTTAATTGCAGGATAGTATTCCATTGTGTAGATATACCACATCTTCTGAATCCATTCCTCCGTTGAGGGACATCTGGGTTCTTTCCAGCTTCTGGCTATTATAAATAAGGCTGCTACGAACATAGTGGAGCATGTGTCCTTATTGCATGCAGGTAAAGCCTCTGGTTATACGCCCAGGAGTGGTATAGCCGGATCCTCAGAGAGTGTCATGCCCAGTTTTCTGAGGAACCGCCAGACAGCTTTCCAGAGTGGTTGTAGCAGCTTGCAATCCCACCAGCAGTGGAGGAGTGTTCCCCTTTCTCCACATCCTTGCCAACAACTGCTGTCTGCTGTGTTTTTGATCTTAGTCATTCTGACTGGTGTGATATGGAATCTCAGGGTTGTTTTGATTTGCATTTCCCTAATGACTAAGGATGATGAACATCTCTTTAGGTGCTTCTCAGCCATTAGATATTCTTCAGGTGAGAACTCTCTGTTTAGCTCTGTATCCCATTTTTTAATAGGGTTACTTGCCTCTCTGGAGTTTAACTTCTTGAGTTCTTTGTATATATTGGATATTAGCCCTCTGTCGGATGTAGGGTTGGTAAAGATCACTTCCCAGTTAGTTGGTTGCCGCTTTGTCTTTATAATCAAAGTCAATCCACTGATGAGGATGGAACCCTCATGAGAAAACCACATCCCATTTAGCACTGTTGCCTAATGCTGATTGGTTGGGAATCAAGTTTCCAATATGTGTTTTTAAAGAAAACTTTCACATCGAGTGTTATTGGAGCAAGAGGCTGAATACCTTTTCATTTGCTTTTGAGAGGAAATCAGCCTAAATTTGTATTCACTGTGGACAAAACATTTAAGATAACTGAACTTCTGTTTATTACACAGCACTGCATCCATAAATATCAGTGTTTCACCCACAGGGTCCTTTGGGGGAGTTATAAACTGGCCTGTGAGGAGCAGCCCAGGGACATGATGATTGTGTTGATATTGCTTTTAACTTCAGTGATTCTGTTTCAGACCTGTTTAAGAAAAGATTCTGTAAATGCTTTTCCTGTTAGATAATATAGTAATGGCTTTAATGCTAGAAATCTCATCTGATTGTGACATACTTTCTAAATGCACTCATTACTAAAACATCAAAATTCAATTCCTACCTTTCAAACAGTATTTCTATAGATTGGTCATTTTCAGTAGTTTGAGGGAGGTAGTAGTAATTAGAACTTGGATTCCCCTACTTACCCTCTCTCCTTTTTCCATTGATATTTTCTGCACATTGGCACTAAGCAATGTGAACAAAAAGTATATCTCATCACCAAGGTAATTAAAGACAATTTATTCTGAAACAAAGATGAGTGATCATGACCAGAGAATACAGATTCAGGTTAGTCAAATTTCCATTGTTCATTGTTCCAACATGGAAATGATAACTTTTATAATCACAACAACACAAAGTCATAAATGAAGACATTTAACAAATATGTGAGTCGGACATCGTGTATGTGTATTACAGCAAATCAGGACGTCTGCTAAGTGTCTTGGAGGGTATCTGATGAGTCTGGACTTGTAGGTTATTGGAATCTATAGCTAATTTTTCCAAATTTTTACCTGTTCTTCAAAATGATATTATGTCAGGCACAGAAGTGGAGAATGAATAACAACTAATAACCCAAGACAATTTTGGTTCCAAATCTAGAATATTCAAAATCTTCATAATCACAAAATCCTAATCAGCCAATCAGACTGCCAGAATCCTCAACATGATTGTGGCTTTTGTTTCAGAAACTTAGTTTTGGTGCAGAGCTCCTTCTTGAAGGCAGCTTTACGCGGGACGCTTTAGTGTTTGAATGCCTAGGAAAAACGAGTGCCAGAGCCTACAGGTGTTTTGGCCCGTTTAAACTAGGGAAATAGATGCGTAAACACATTTCAAGTAACAAAATACAGTCACAGAAATTCCGAGGCACCGTTAGCCAACAATGAACAAAACTTATATTTTGAGGAATGCCTGTATGATTGACGCAGGAAGTTACTTTTAAAGTTACGAAGGATAAGGCGTTCCTCCGGAAGTCCATGAGATAAGTTTTCCAGGCAATGGGAACAACAACAATGTGGCACCTTCTGGAAGTTTCTTGAAGTTCATTCTTGTTAGAAGTTTAAGAGTTCACTTTCTGAGACAAAGAAAATGTGAAGGCGTGGTAGCTCACACCTTGTAGTCCTCAGGCTATCAGAGGCTGATGCTGGAGGATCACTTGACCTCTGGAATGTAAAGCTGGAATGACAACTTAGTGAGATCCCATTTCAGAGTACAGTCTATCAGGGGGTTGGGGGGGTGGGGGAGGGATGGAAGAGCCCTTTTGACCCTGAGACCATCGCCGTCAAGGCTGGGATCATGCTAGAGAGAAAGCGAGATCTTCATAGGTCTTGTAAATTTTGGAATAATAAGCATAGAATTTGTTTTATGGCCATTGAATTACTGAAGGGTTTTAAACCACTTGCCCCCAAGCACTTCTAAGAGTAAAGCAAAATGCTGGCAATCTAGGAAATAAAAACTATTTCAAAGAAATAGCCTCTTTCTAAGAAATAAAAGAAGTCTGAGAAATATCTTTTGAATCTAATAACAGGGAATTGGTGATAGTTCACAAAAATGTGAAGGTGTGGCTGCTCACACCTTGTAGTCCTCAGGCTGTCAGAGGCTGATACTGGAGAATCACTTGACAAAAGTAAAAAAAAGAAGAAAAAAAAAAAAAGAAAGAAACTTAGTTTTACAAAATTAAGATTCACAGAGAGAAATCAAGTTTGACTCATTCCTTCAGAGCTTTTCTAGTTCAGAAGCTACTATACGGAATATAATGTAATATATTATATAATTTGTCGCCTCTGCCATCATTCAAACTTCTGATATTCATTTCCCTTTGCTTTCCATATAACCTAGAAGAATTGTCCTGCTTTTAATGACTGTACTGTTACAGATGTAAGGTATGGTTACATCTGAGAAATCTCACAAAAAAGTGCAAGCTTTACTTTAATCTCTCTCTCTCTCTCTGTCTCTCTCTCTCTGTCTCTCTCTCTCTGTCTCTCTCTCTGTCTCTCTCTCTCTGTCTCTCTCTCTCTCTGTCTCTCTCTCTGTCTCTCTCTCTCTCTCTCTCTCTCTCTCTCTCTCTCTCTCTCTCTCTCTCTCTCTCTCTCTCTCTCTCTCCCTCTTGCTGTTGGAGTAAACTATTTGCTATTCTGTAAAATCGTCTCCAGATACGCTCAATTGTGTACCAAGAAACTGAAAACCTTAAGACAAACAACCCTAAAAAAATGAGGTGATCATTTTACCCCAGCTGAAATGACTACATCCCTAATTAGTACCCTGTTCATATCCAGGTGAGAACTGGAGCCACTGGATAAAAATGTTCTGTGTTCTTGATATACTCTAAGAAGATAAACAATTGTCTTGACTTTTCCTGGGATACATTGAGATGCGTCTTCACCTCTCATAATGGACTTAAAGACTGGAAATAAGATTCCATCCAAATCTACCAAATGGTCTAGTTGCTAGATAAAGGAGAGCAGAATGGCAGGTTCAATAGAAAGAAGCTACATTCTTCATGAGGAGATGGGTCCCTGAAACAGCAGGATGGGTCTTCACATACAAAGACCAACTATTTTAAATGTGTGAGAGAGGTTCCATATACACCATTCATGGTGAGGGGACCTTCAAATCCCTGAACAAAGAAAATTTCCAACATTTGCGAATTTTCAGGATGATAGGGAGAAGTTGCACATGACTTGATTTGATAAGATAACCATTCAATAGTCCCAAACCACAGTCAACATTTTGTCTTCTATAGACTATAGTAACTACTGTGTTCCATTCCTTCCTGTGCTAGAGTACTGCCACAGGGGCTAGGAGGAAGTTGGGTAGAACTTCAGGGATCAGGTGAGCCTTTCCTTCTTTCCACAGGGACTATAAACAACCTCACTAACATTATCTTCACCTAGCTATCACTGTATTGATTTGTTTGTTCCCATGACTGCAGGCTAAGATATTCTGTAGGTCAACACAGCAATCAGCCTTCTGGATAATAGATGGAGATGTCACACAAGGAAAACAATTCCACTATAATATAAGTGGCTATTTATTACTCATTAATAAATGGTTAAGGTGCTAGTATAAGCAAATTCATTCATTAAGTCTAGTTCTGGAAAGGGCTCAGTAGACAGGAAAAGCAGAAGGTTTGGTTCTCTTTAAAGTAGAGCAAACATAAAACCTCTTTGAAGTTGAACTTGGAATACAAGATTTTCTCTAGGTGAAAGGCATTGGAATGAAAGAAAATTATCTCAGAAAATGGGCCTGTGAAGAAGAGCTCAGATGGTAAACAATGTGCTCTGCCTAGTACACTGGAAAGTCTTTGTCTGGTTTCTGATCTGCAGCAGAGGATAGGATTGAATTCATTTAAGCATCCTTTATTCTATGCCAGGAAGAGTGAATTTCAGCCTATGGGTCCTGAAATGGTAAAGTGAAACCATATAGATACCTTCTACATATATGCTTGACATAGCTGACTTCATCAGGGATCTATTTGCCAAACCTATAAGAAACCTCTACTATATTGTCCTTCAGGCAGATGCATATAAACTTTGAGAATTGCAAATATCCCCCCTCCTAACTCCCATTTTCATCTTCCTTTCTTTCTCTCTCCTCCATCCTCTCCTCTACCTTGCATTTGTTTCTCTTTTCTAGGAAATGAGCTGCTCTCCATAACCTTGCCTTAAGGGTTACTTATTTACTAAAGGTCCTTTTGTCTAGTCTGTCTAAATCATTGTTATTGATTGGCAGATCTCCTCTGTGCAAAGGCATCAGTTGTGCAGCACTCCACAGAATAGGTAAGAGGACATGGACCATATCTATCAAAGGAAGTTACTTCCTTGACACACATTTTCCATCTGACTCATATCACAAGAGATATCTTAATGGCTGAAACACTGACCTTACACCACAAGTGGAAGGAGGAAGGATACTATTGGTACTTTCCAATTATATGTGTGATAACCATTTTTGAACATAATTTGTTTTGATACTTTGAGTATTTCATATCATGTATTCTGATCACACTAATTTCCCAGCCCTTCCAGGTCTGCCCTCAACCCTTCCAAATAAATAAATAAATAAATAAATATTAAAATTAAATTTAAAGAAATGAAAAAGAGCAAAGTCCAATTTGAGTTATCTATATACTCACTGGAGCATGGTCAAATTCTCATGGCCTGTCTCTTAAATAGAACTGAGTTGTTCCCCTCCCATAGACCTACCAGAAGACATCAATTGTGGAGAGCTAATTTCAGCATTCAAATCTCCAGTTAGGGCCCAGATATGAGAAGTCTAGGATATATAGGCAATTTTGAGCATGTGAAGAGCCTCTGCAGCATGTGAGTTTGCAGCACAGGATTCTTTGTGCCTTTTTTACTTTTCTTTAAACATAAATGTGTTGCATCAACATTAAAGTTCTACTAAGCTTGTAGGGTGATTTGTTATAGCAGTGCCCTCTCTGTTGCCACTGCTATGATATGATTGGCAAAAAAAAATTATTAAGTAAACAGCTTGCTTTGTTTTCAGCCCAAGTTATTTAATGATATGGACATTATCAAAGTTAAAGCAAGATAACAACTTGCGCCTCCTAGAGCTACCAATTTAGACTGGTAGGTCTGACTTTGATTAGGAGATCTGAAGAGGCCTTGTACAGACTAATATGTTGCTATTTAATGATTATTGATATCCCATCTATAAACAGACATTAATTTCATTATTCAACTTATGAAATATACTCTGACAAAAAACTCAAACAGAACCAAGAGTCATTCATAAATAGCAGAAGTATTTCAGTCTTAGGCCTCATGATTGCAAAGTCTGTGTTTTCTCCCAAACTATTAGCAACTATGCATGACTCCACAAGTTCCAAATGAAAGCAGAATCAGTCCTCAAAGGAGTACCACCTCTCTGTTAAAAGCTGAAGAAATCACCCATTTTTCAGTCAGTTGATATTGTCCAAGAAAAACACTGTATTACAAAGTCACTAATAGGGTCTGGTTGTTCAATCAGATGACTTTCTCAGCCTGTAGCCATGCTCACAAACCAGAGAGCTTATTAGATATGAAAATAGTTCACCTCAGGAAAATAGAAGCACCTCTCTAAGCAAACTCACTGCTTCTTTATGTGAAACAGGGGCTCTGCTCTGTCAGACAGAGGAAGAAAGCAGGCGAGATCACCTTTTCTTCTTGCTTATTATTCACATGGTGACTTTCTTAAACACTTTTCCTTCAGATTGCCCCAAGAATCCTCCCAAATATCACAAACCCTTGTTCCTGATCCTGAGATGGAATATAAAAATAAATAGATGGCTGTTTTGTTTATTGTTCTGTGAAATTACATTATTAAGAGAGGCATCATTTTAAATTAGGAAGTGATGCATGGCTATAACCGGCTTCAACCCACTACCTTTTTATGATTAGAGAATATTTTGCCATGTTAGAAAATTCTGAGGAAATGATTGGAGATATTTCATGCTGTTTCTCTCTTGAATGTATCTGACTCTATTATATACAGAGCTGCTACAATGAATACACAGGTGCGATGGCAGATAGGGAAGTAAAGAATAATGTCCAAAATGTAGTGTTACGATATTTATCTTAAACTGATTAGAGTCAGGACTCAATGACATAAAGTCATATTCTTTAGTATGAGACAAATCTGTACACAATTCATCTCTGTCACTTTTTAGTTGCCTGAATTGTAATGAATAACTTAACATTTAGAAACAGCTTGTTGTCCTCATATATTATACCACAGAACAATGGAAAAGACGAAAAGAGATCATTTACATCCAATACTAAGTATATGATGATGTTTCATATGATACATATGATATAGCTATTTGTTTGAGTTCAGAAGTGTTGACATTCTCACATACTGGCTTGTGTGTCTCCTCAGGCAAAGCATATATGGTAATATGGGCTGGATTTCTTGCTGGAAGCCCCTCAAGAATCCACCTATGTGAGAGAACATAGGCTAGAAGGTAGCTTTTAGTGGTTCTTCACCTAGTTTTCATCATGACTGTTTTAATTTTTATACCCCATGCAATATCTAATGGAATACCTGATGTCAAAGAGGTACTCATATTGCTTTTAAGCAATAAAGAAATAACTGTGAAAGAAAATTTCTTCTGAGCTGAAAAATAAGGAAACAGATCAGAGACCCTCTTCCTTGCCTCTTACGTACTGAGTGCTGTCTTCATTTATGAAATGTATTAGCTGAAAATAGTACTCAAAGATCAGCCCACTTTTAGACCACACCACAGCTTGCAGAAAACATACTTCAATAAATCACTAGACTACCTGAAAGCCAGCAGCAGACTTTAAATGCCCTTTGGTGCTTTGTCCCTAAATTGAGGGTTTGATCAAATGCTTGCTGCTTTTCCTTGCTTTGTCAGCTATTCAGCCATGTTTCCAGAGTTTTACTCAATCTTTCCATAGCCTTTGTTGTAGTTATTGCATATGACAGACCCAGCATTAAACCAGGCAATTTTTCCATAATTTGGCCATACTGAATTTCTTTCATATTATCCAGAGAAAGTCCACCTCACTGTTAAGATGTCACATATGTTTTGTCCTGTTCCCTGAGCCTCTAAGACTTATGGCAAATGACCTCTATGCCAAGAAGCCTTTGCTGAAATTCTAATTCCATATTATAACCTTCCCTTTGTGATTTCTTACATGTTTTTCAAAGAAATATATGTGACAATGCTATTTACTGTTTCTCAGTCTCAGTATATGTAATGGCTCTTCAAACATATTTACATTTTCTTTGTAATTTGGAATTGTCTCCAGTTTATAATAATTTGTCTGTAAATTCTGGTAGGGTCAATGAATGGAAGATGGAAACTTCCAAAGATGGAAGTTTAAGGTTTTTGGTCTGCCCTTTGCATAACAAGAGTGATAAAAATTTTAGAAAAATATTATAGTTAAATACAAACATTCCAAGAATGTCTCACTTTTTCTCTTTTTAATTAATTTAATTTTTTATTCTCCATATTTTATTCCCCCACCTGTGCCCACCCTCTGAATGTTCCATATCCCATACCTTTTCCCCACCCTCCTAACCTCTAAATTCCCTGGGGCCTCCAGTCTCTTGAGGTTAGGTGCATCATCTCTGAATGAACACAGACCCAGAAGTCCTCTACTCTATGTGTGTTGGGGGCCTCATATCAGTTTGTATATGCTGCCTGTATGGTAGTCCAGTGTTTGAGAGAGCTCAGGCATCCAGATTAATTGAGACTGTTGGTCCTCCTACAGGATTACCCTTCTCCTCATCTACTTTCAGCCTTCACTAATTCACATTTTTAATCACAGAGAAAAAAGACAAGAAAGTAAGGTCTACATTTAATCATGTTATTCAAGAACTTTAGGAATGTGGAACTTTAGGAACTATGTTTTCCTTTGTTAAAAGAAAACAAGAAAATAAACAAAGACAAACTTCCCATGAGTAAACAGAGAGAATAGATGCCTGGTGTCTTAGTTTTTCATTGTGTGATAAAACCCTATAAAAGCAGTTTGGGGAGAACAGGGTTTATTTCAGTTTATATATCCCAATCACAGGACATCATAGAAGGAAGAAATTTTATTTGGACATGAAACACTTTATATAGAATTACTGATATTAGGGTGAATGGCTGTCATACTGTACCAAGTGTGTATCATCTACTAATCTGTCATTTGATCTTCATATTGGCCAAAGAAGAATTTCATTTTAAGTACTTGATTTCAGTGATAAAGATCAAAGTATCTTAAATGTGTTCAACTTCAAAACAAATGGCTCTATCTTCTCTGAAGCAAAGCAAATTATAGTTACAGATGGATTTAATCTTCAATCGAAACAGCAAAAGTAGATCTCAAAAGGAATTGAACTGAACAGATATTTCTTTAAAAAAAAAAGCAATTGGTCTACATTTAGCAATAACAAAACAAAGCCAGTTGGATTCGAAAGAAATTGCTCTTTGAAGAAGTTTCAATCTTGACTCCTCTGTGTGCCCATGTTGTGGAGAAGTATTTTCTGACAACAGGTCATAAACAGCTATATCACTGAGTATTAAGATATTATTTCTTGGAAAAGACACTTCAGTAGAATAGCTCTGAAATTCTATCTTTCAGCATAGCTTTCCTTTTAATTTTTAATAGACAAATGTGGTGAGAATGTTTCATGTGCAGATAAAAACAAAGGACCTGTAATGCAGTACATAGTGCATTGAACTCAGCACAGCCTGCCTCAAAGACAACCTTAGCATTCTCACAGCAAGTAAATTATTCCCTAAGATGTCTCTCTTTACTCTCTCATTTCTAAAATGTATATTATAATAGTATATTGCTTTGGACGTAATATGCACATCAAATGATCCAATAGTTGAATATATTAAAGACACATGTATGTGTTCAAAATGTCTTACTACCTTTTTCTTTTCATCGAGCTATTTTCTTTATCCTCTTTAAAAATAAATTCATTCATGTATATGTATTCGTGTATATGTTAATGTGTCTGAGTGCAAGCAGGCATGTGCCAAGATGAGCATGCCTACCCCTAATGTGCCAAGCTAGAGGGCCTGAAAGCTTCCTGAGATTCTTAGAGCTCTGCCTTCTTTCTCAGTAGAGTTTTAGAATTGCAATAACAGGCTATAACTTCTGGATTTATGTGGGTTCTAGGGGGCACCTCAGCTCCTCATAGCTTTTCAGCAAGGACTTTACACCACCAAGCCACCTCCCTGGCATTTTCTTTTTGTTTTTAAGATGCAGAACATAACAACATTTTAAACTGTGGGAATTATGAGAGCTGAAAAATTATGATTTCTCTATTATTAATCAGTACTATCGTAACAGGGTAAAATGCTTGAAATAAAAAATACAATGATCTATTACAATGAGAAATTGTCACATGTTTTATCCTAGTAATAAGGTAGATATCAATGTGAACATTTAAATGTGATATAATTAATTTCTTCATCCAAAAACCATCACCCTCCAGTTGTTACTATCTCACTTTCCCTCTCGTGCCACCGAGGGTGAGCAGGGTGGGAACAACAGTCCATGTATTCATAATCCTTATGTGAAACTCACTAAGTATAGTAAGCAGAATGCCTGGCTTTATGGAGAATTCCCAGGAAAAGTCGAGTCTATATACTTGAAAAAAAATATCACATTTTTTAAGTGGATATGCTCAGATGGTGTGGACTTCATGTGTATTATCAATCTATTGCTTCTTAAAATGCTACCTCCAAATATGGTGACTTAAAATGAGCTACCATTTGCTGCTTGCTATTCTACTGGTCCACTGTTGTGATTATGGATGAACTCTGCCAACATTGGTGCGCTTCATCATATGAGCAGGTAACGGCATTGATTCAATGCTGATGGAGACCTCACAGTGATATCAACACAATTTGCAATTGAGCAGCTGTTGGCTAAGGCACCTCGATTCTCTCATACATGCTCTATCTCCCAATAGGCTAGTGTGGTCCTACTTCTGTGGTGGTAACAGTCCAAGAATTTAAGCTGATAAGTCTTCTGACACCTAGATTTGCACGTTACTTTTTTTTTCAACTTTTTCAGACTAATAAAATCACCTAAGTAGATGCTTGGTCTGCACTGGACCAGCTTAAAAGTGACTTGTGAGAGTGCAACCTGGAAGCACAGTCTGGTATCCTGCAGAGTTATGGTCTTATTTTTTGAAATCCTCATTTATTTTAAATTATTTTGTGCCTAATACATATGAATAGATTAGGTCTTGGGATGGACCATGCTATTTGATGATTGATTCAAATGTAAATACATTACTTGGAATCTTGCTGGAGGACTTTGCCCAAACTATTCTTATTTATCTTTCCATTTCATTATATGCATTTTTCTTTAAGTATTATTGATTTACATCTTTCCTTCATATCTGATTTCCTGTTCAACATGTCTTTTTGATGGCTGGAGTCATTTATTAGAAACAGCAATTATCTGTTTGATGGTGAAAATGGTCCTCTAGCACTTTTCCTGTTTCTTTCTCTGTCAGGATAAAGGTTTGAAGGCTGCTCACTATCTATACCTTGTTGGTGTAGAAAGATGTATCTGTTTCTTTCTTACTTTTGTTGTTGTTGTTGTTGCTATCATGAAAAATAAACACCTGAATATCCAATCTCCAATATTGTTTCTCACATCTCTTTGTACCAATTCATTCTCATTTAATTTGGTTTGGGAATAGCAGGTGAACTGCCTTATATTTTTTTTTTTTTACATCTCCTATAGACTCTTGTCCAGGATGGCTGAGTCAAATATTGGATCACTGGCATTTGCCAAACAACCTCCAAATAGGAAAGTGTCATCATTAATTAACATCATTAATTAAGTGACCTCCATAAGACCCATAATGGTAATAGCTAGGAACAGATAAAAATGGCTTTTTGCATTTTAAATTTTTCTGATAAGGAACTTCAAAGTAGTAAGTTATGGAAGAATTGTGTCAGAGAATTTGTTATTTTATCTTAAGTTCTCAGAGTCATGGTAATAGAATATCATGTGTTATTAGAGGCTGTCACTCTTTCTGATTCTTTCTTCTTAAGGAAAACTTGGGAGAAAGAAGATGCATTTATTTCCTGTACAACATTAAGTGGACACTTCTTCAATGACTACCTTTTGTCCCTTAAGAATTTCATAGAAATATTTCTACCCACAGCAATCTTAGAATAACATCTCTATCCTGTTTTTGTTGTCGATAAGCTACTTTTCAGTTCTTTGTTTACACCCATGTCTAACTCATCTTTCCTTTCCAGTCCAGGTTCCAGCTCCTTATACTCATGTGGAATATTCCAATACAATTATTTTTCATACCTAAGTATCGAAATAAGACTAAAAACGTCTAAAGAACATTTTAGAGTTATAATTTCCATCTACTTAATCAACTCCTTAGGACCATCTTGACTCTCATACTTTGTCTTTACATGAACTATGATGGGGTTAAGCCACACCTAGTTCTCTTTTGTCTTAATGGAGGTTCATATAACCCATCACATTCTATGAATATCTCCCTTCTGTCAGTCAACAGACAATTGGACATTGGCTGTATTTCATGTAAACTAGCTATTTTTCTGGTTGCATTATTTACAAATTTCACAGCAGTATGTAATAGAAACGGACTTTTTATTTGGACTCGTTAATGTCTTGAAGTAAACAGTTTCTCTCAGTAGTGATCTCTTCTTACCAACTCCATTCAAGTTACAATCCACACATGCATTTGCACCCAAATTGCAGTAAAGGCATACTTATATTGTGAAATGGAGGCATATAAAAGAATATAATATGTCCCTGAATACCTTTTATAAGTACAAAGAATTGGGTATATATGTATGGTTCTTCATATCTTTTAGTATAACGGAAAAATGTGTATAGTAGATGTTTTCAAAGCACAAAAAAACTTTAAAATATTTTAAGCACTTTGTTCTTAACAACTGCAGTTTAAATATAATTTGATAAAAACAGATTCTTGTCCTGTCCAGATCTTGGAATGAAATCCCTTCACCTTCCATTGTTTTCCAGAAAAGTTTTGATCTTTTCTAAGACACAGAGAAGGGATAACATGTCAATTCTTACTCTTGATAGACATTTTGAGGGTCTACAGTATGGGATTTGATGCTGAGTGTTCTGGGATAGAATCCATCTCATTGTAATTCATGGGACTATTTTGTAATCTTGAACTTCCCTATCTTTCTCTAAAATAATTAATTTTCCATAAAAGGTAATATCTCCTTAAGCAAATTTAATTTAAAAATCTATCTTGAGTGATAATGGAGTCATGGTGGCAGACACTCAGGATACTGTGAGAAACAAGTTTACTGTGTGTGTGTGTGTGTGTGTGTGTGTGTGTGCGCGCGCGCGCGCACGCGCGCACGTGCGCACATATACGTGCGCACATGCACTTGTTTGTATGTGAAAACATCCTTATATGAGTGTTTTATATTGAATAACAATCACAAAACAGAGAAAGCATAGAGATTTTGTTCTTTTCAGGAATGTTGATTATAATTATAACTAATGCCCAAGCTTCATAATACAACATCATTAATTAAAGTGGAAAGATGATGAAGTATATTTGTTTATCAGAAAATATTTAGGTTTTTAGTATTTACATTTTGACTTTACTTGTGTAGAAGAATCCAGGTTGTTTTGTGATTTGTTTTACCTGCTCCTGGCATAACCACATGCAGGTAGTAAAAGGAGCATTTTCCTAAGTAAGCATGGGGAGCAACATACATTTCTTTCATCTCTAGCATAATAAAATTAAAGGTCTATACTTAATAAGAAAAAAAGTGTTGTTAAAACAGTTAAAGGGTGATAGGTTCTGTGAATTAAAACCTTAATACTATTATAAATTTCTTCTGATCTGCCTGATTATAACAGAAGCCAAAACTATAAATCATGTTACTACACCAAAGAGACAAGTGCTACTTTCTTACACTAATATAGTAATTGCTCTTATTTCTTCTAGGTTCTAGTTGCTGAATAGAAATGGTTTATAAAGCAGAAATTCTTGTAACGCTCACAGACGCTATAGTCTAATACTCCCGTCTAGATAAGTCCCAAAATAAACAAAGTAATTTAGAGGTTAATACGTTTTGCCACAAAAAAAAAAATAAGAACAGATAACATATTTGAGATGATAATTGTGGTGGTTTGAATATAACTGTCCCAGGAAGTTGGCATGATTAGAAGGTGTGGCACTGTTGGAGGAAGTGTATCACTGTACAGTTGTGCTTTGAAACCCTCCTCCTAGCTGCCTGGAAGCCACTATTCTCCTGTTTGCACAACAAGATGCAGAACTCTCAGCTTCTCTAGCCTCATGCATGCCTGGATGCTGACATGCTACCAACCATGATGATAATGGACTGAACCTCAGAATCAGTAAGCAATCCTTAGTTAAATGTCCTTTATAAGAGTTGCGTTGGTCATGGTGTCTCTTTATAGTAATAGAAACCCTAAGACAATAATTAATCTTTTTTTTTAAATTTTTTTAATTTACATTCCAAATCACTTCCCCTTTCCCGTTTCCTCCCTCCCCGATCCGGCTATACCACTCCTGGGCATATACCCAGAGACTTTACCTGAATGCAATAAGGACACATGCTCCACTATATTCATAGCAGCCTTATTTATAATAGCCAGAAGCTGGAAAGAACCCAGATGTCCCTCAACGGAGGAATGGATTCAGAAGATGTGGTATATTTACACAATGGAATACTACTCTGCAATTAAAAACAATGAATTCACGAAATTCCTAGGCAAATGGTCAGAACTTGAAAATATCATCCTTAGTGAGGTAACCCAATCACAAAAGATCACACATGGTATGCAGTCACTGATAAGGGGATATTGACCCAGAATCTCAGAATACCCTAGACACAATCAGCATATCAATAGATTTCTAAAAAGATGGAAGGAGAGACCCCTGGTCCTAATCTTTATCCTTAAAAGATGAGTGCCTGAAATAATATTTTAGGGAAACAAAGCGTATACCCAGAGACTGGGTTAGGGGCAGATTATAAAGTCTTTGGCCACTGGAGCCATACACACTTCAATTCTGGTGTAAGAAAATGAGATGGCCATGGAGTCAGGGCTACAGCAGTGCTGTACAGGCCCTATTGAAGATTTGAGAATGCTATTGAAGGTGTTATAATGTCAACATCAAAATTTCATTCTAAAAGGATTCCAGTGTGTCATATCTTCAGCAGAACTTACAGATTGTCATAAAGGAAACAAGACATGCTGGGGAGGCAAAAAAAAATAGCTCCTGTGGTTAGGATGTACTAAAATGGGAATTTGATAGTTTTCTTAACCACATCGCTCTCCAAGATGAGTAACTCTCCCCCAACTAAAGACAATAGAAATGACAGGGACAAGAATTCAAGATCTAAATATATTTCAAAGAATTTGATGTTATGCAGGAGTTCTCTGAAACTCCCTCAAGGGCAGTGGTTCTCAACTTTCCTGATGCTGTGAGTTTTTAATACAATCCTTCATGTTTTGGTGACCCCAAACCATAAAACTATTTTCTTTGTTACTTCATCACCGCATGTTTGCTGCTGTGGTAAATCATAATGTAGATATTTGTTATGAAGGATGTGTTTTTATTGTTACAAACTAACCCAAAGTGGTCAGTACTCACAGATGGAGAACTGCTACTCTAGAGTGTCATGCCTACCACGTGCATATTGTAGTATAAGTATCAGGTATTATTCCAGCATCTTTCCTGATCCTACCTCAGACTGTCTCAATACTATTTCCTCAAAAGATTTGAATCGAGAAGTACTTCAAAACAATTAACTCCAATCATCCAGCATCAGAAGCTGTTCCAGTCAGGTGAAACCATCACTTTTTCAGAAAGAGTAGTCATCACTGCCATGTTTACATGTATAGAATAGTGAAATCCAGTGCAAGGATGAATGCTGAGAATTGTTCCCTCATTTATTCAGGACTTAGGACATGTGGTCAGAGCCCCAACCCTCACTTTTTCTTCCAAACTCATTGGGACTCAACATTGTAGTTATCAAATGTGAGGATTGTAAATTTTAAATACATATTTAATAAAAGATTTTCTTTCTTCAGTCTCCTAATGAAGTTCATAATTTGAAAAAAGATTAGCAAATATCAGTTTGTCCATTGTTATACTCCATCCGCATCAAGTTTTAAAGTTGAACAGGTGTATGCCAGCAAAGATATTGAGAATATGTGCTCTGTCTATCATCCATCCATCTTTTATTGACCTATAAATCTATTGTATACCTTCTCAGCATAAAAACAATATTTCAACATCTTAGCAGCTATATGTTTTTCCTCCTGTTATAAAATAACGTAGACTTTATTTTTTTTATTTCAAGGCAAAATTTCTAGGACACAAAATACTGAACTACAATTAGTTACTAATGAATTAAAAATCAAAGTTTCTGTCAGCAAGCACTTGTTGGCATCCAAAATAGTGTCCGGGTTTGGTAACTATATATGGGATGGATTCCCAGGTGGGGCAGTCTCTGCATGGTCTTTCTTTCAGTCTCTACTCCACACTTTATCTCTGTATCTCCTCCTATGGGTATTTTGTTCCCCTTTTTAAGGACAGAAGTATCCATACTTTGGTTTTCCTTCTTCTTGAGCTTCATGTGGTTTGTGAATTATATCTTGGGTATTCCAAGCTTCTGAGCTAATATCCACTTATCAGTGAGCTCCTGAGAGGCTCTGCCAGTGCCTGCAAATACAGGGGGGATGCTCTCAGCCAACCCCTCATCTGGGGCCCCCAATGGAGGAGTTGGAGAAAGGTTCCAAGGAGCTGAAGAATAGCAATATCAACCAACCAAACCCCCGAGAGTTCCCAGGGACTAAACTACCAACCAAAGAGCTTGTAAGGAGGGACCAGTGTCTCCAGCTGCATATGTAGCAAAGGATGGCCTTGTTGGACATCAATGAGAGGAGAAGCTCTGGGTGCTGTGAAGGCTAGTTGTCCCAGTGTAGGGGAATGCCAGGACAGGGAAGCAGGAGTGGGTGGGTTGGTGAGCAGGGGGAGGGGGCAGAAGGGTAGGGGGTTTTCAGAGGGGAAACAAGGAAAGGGGAAAACATCTGAAATGTAAATAAAGAAAATATCTAACAAAAATAAGTATAATAAAAAATAAAAGTTTCAAAAAAATAAAAAGCTTTTTGTTACTTCTTTTACAGGTTGGATGAGAATAAATAGAGATGTGGTAGACAGATGAATGAATATTGGAAAGAAATATAATTCTAAAAAGAAAGAAAAAAGTCTCCCCGACTACCACAACAATGACAAGGCTAGTGGTTAAAGTTCTAGTATTTTCAATTTAATAGCTAGAAGCCCTGCACAGAAACCCTGGGGCAGAAAGCTTATAAAATCTGTCTTACTCATTTGTCAAAAATATAAAAAAGACAAGCTGATATTTTGTTTATGTGCAACTATAATTTGATACAAAATGCTCTTCTGGGGAAAAAGTTTTGTAATTCATCTGATTAATATGCATAATGTAAAAAAATAGTAATTAATTAATACTATGTAATAATACCTCTTTCTTTTTAAAGTCTATTTTCAAAGCTCCAGTCTTTTTTATAGCCATAATTAAAAATGTAAGTGGCAGAATCCTGACTTTAAATCAATCTTATAATCAAGAATCAATCTGTTATACAGGTAGGAGCTCAGCGTCTATGAAGTGTGTGTGTGTGGCAGGGGCTGCCTTCTACCTATATAGTCACCTGTTTCCTCCCACATTCCAGACCACAGCCTTCATCCTGCAGGACCTGCCATAAGCTGTAGCACCTAAGGCCTCTGGAGTGTAGCAGATAAACCACCACGGCCACCTGCAGGGAGCAGATGGCAGGAGCAGAGAGTCTTTCCCAATTTTCTTTTTGCCAGGTGAGGAAAGGCAAGCTCAGGAAGAATAATTGTTTGCTTATTACTATGAAACTACTGAAGAAGCGCGAAGGACAGAGGATGGAGAGTGTTTTCTGCTGAAGGACTTTGCATTACACTTGCATATGTATGAGGCCCTATAGATGAAAAGGGCAAATAGCCCAGAATATGAATAATACGTAGCTCAGAATCTATTTTTTAGTCTATAAAATGAAAGCTCAATTTGTACATAAAACCATAAGAGATTCAAAATTGAGCTAGTTATTTCTGATTTAAAGGAAATGACAAAAGGAAATTAAAATTTGACTTTCAATTTCATAACTCTAATCAACTAATGCACATTTCACCTGTCATTGCTATTGCATGTTTCTTCCAAGAATATTTTGATAAAAGTTCTTAAAAGGACAGGACCTGACATCCTAATATCATTTTTTATGTTGATATATGTGTATCTGTAGGAATGCAGCTGGTTTTTATTTTTTATTTATCTTATGCATTGATTGACTGACTGACTGATTGATTGATTGATTGATTGATTGATTGATTGATTGATTTCCATATCCTTCTCCAGTGTTTACTGTGGTCACTACTTCTAAAATCTCGTCTTTGGAAAGGTTTATTTTTTATATATATAAGATAATATCATCTGAATAAAAACATATGTTAGTTCTTTTCAATTTGAAACTATAAAATGTTTTTTCTTGTTTAGTAGTTCTGGCTGAGATGTCTAGACTATAGTCTACTTATAAATAAGCAAAGCCTTTGAACATTTTCCCAAAAGATATAAATGATAAGATATCTCACATTAGTGACCACTCATGTTAAATAAACTGAAATCTAATAAGCAAGTATACCATGTAAGGCAGGGAATGGGAAATATTGGTAAGAAATTAATAAGTATTGTCAGGGATGCAGAAAAATTTCAAGTCTTGCACACCACTGATAAGATGTAAGATGCACCTGCTATTATTTTAAAACAAAATTTAGATTTCCCAGTTGAATCACCAACGCCATTTAAAGACACCAGAAGGGACTGAAAGTGAGACCTTAAATGAACATTCATTTCTAATGTTCCTGGCAGTGTTATTTACAATGATGATTATGTTAAAGAAACCTCTGTGTCCATTAACAGAACAATGGAAAAGCACACATGGAAGGCCATTATTTCTCAGCCTTCAAAAACAAAGGGATTCTGACATAGCTTACCATTTCAATAAGTCTTGAGGACATCATGTTATATAAAATGAGCCACCCACACAAGGACAGGCATTGTATAATTTCATTGTTGCGAAGTACACAATGTATACAAAAATCATACAGTCAAGGTTCAGTGATGGTTGCTAAGAGCTGTGGCTGGGGTGGGGGATGGTGCTATTTAATAAGTATGAAATTTCAGCTTAATAAGAGCAAGTATTCTGGAGATAAATGGTGGTGATTAAGTCACAATATAAATGTATCTTAATAGTGCTGATCTGTATTAAATCCCCTATCATTAGATGAAGAGATACAGGCAACCAATAGCGGCTTGTTCTCATCAAGCACAAACATCCTGATTGGTTACTCAACCCTATTTAAACAGGCTTAAACACATAAACAAATCAGCAACACTTAATGCACTCAGCATAGTGTATGTGGGCTGACATGCACATGTAAACGTCTGTAATAATCTAAAAATAAGGTCGCGAGAACAGAATAGGAAGATTTGTACAGGGAGAGAGAGAATAGGGTGGAAATGATAAGAATATATTATTCATCTATCAAACTATTTTACAAATTATATAACCAAAATATAAGTAACCTGAAAATAATAATACAAAGAACTTTTTCCCTTCTTCCCAGACAGATTCTATACTAACTACTAAAAAGAGGCACATTATTCACTAAGTATCTTGCTGCTGATTTGCCTAGTCTTTCCATAACTAATCTTAGCAAACTTGCCTATTCCTGTTAGAATTGCAATAAATTTGTTTTCTTGAATACTCACTTAATACCTGCTTTATAATAAGAAGGTGTTGTATTTAAGGGAGAGGGAAAAGAGGATTCTCCAGGATGGGAGGTTACACTGAGGACTGAGTCTTGTACCAGCATTCTCAGAGGTGGCATCTGTGAACTCTCAGCAGTGTCTTGAATCTCAGCCAGCATGCCTTGTTGTACTTGCTACAGTGGGAGGAAAGCAATTTGTGAGAGAGCTAGGCTGATTCCCTCAGCAACAAGCTACAGTGAAAGCATGCACTTTTGTTTCATTGACAGAAGTATTGAAGGAAAAAAAATGTTTAAGTTGGTGCCCAACAATTGACTTTTCATGTTTTTATACAAAATGTGGAGAAAACCAGTCGGAATTTCAAATTAGCACAGTAAATTCCCAAAGCTTGTTTGCCATAGAGAGCAGATGGGGCACAGTCCTAAGTCACCTCCTCATTGTGCTGGCTGTCCTGCATGTCACATGAGGTTCTGATGGAGAATAGTCTGTTCCCGCTCTACTGTCTAATCTTCATCTTGGTGGTAACCAGCCACTGGCAGTCACACACCAGCGGGTTAGGCTGTCCTTAATCACGGGGATCTCATGGGACTCTTGGCTCGGGCAGTTTTGTTGACTTCTATGATTGTTTTTTCACAGGGGAGTAAAACATCCAAATAGGACTTTCATGGTGTAGGCAATAACAATTTTTTTCTATGTTTATGTCTCTGCAGTTCAATTAAGGACTATCAGAATTTTCAGGATGAGAGTCTTGTCATCTTCATAGCAAAAGACCCCAGATAACAAAGAGCTGTCCAACTCTGGGTGCTTATTAATTTATTTGTGGGCAAACTATAAATTCAAACAAGTTTTAAAGTTTTTAATTATGTTTTTATCTTTGTGTGCACACACATTTGGAGACTAGAAGAGGGGGTGTTCTGCTCCCAGCATTGTGGGTTTTGGGATCAAACTGAGGGAGGCAGGTTTGCCAGGTCATCCAGCTCAGAAGGAAGAGTTTCTACCCGCTGTCCCATCTCACCAATCCAATACTGAATCACTTGAAGACATCTGAATCAAATCCTTCTTTCTTTCCCTTCTCTGCCTCACCTTTCTTCTTTCTTGCCCTTCTTCATCTTCATTATTTTATTAAATATCAGAGCATCTGATTTTCTCATTAGTTAATACACATTACTAGGTTGGTTGATGTCTACAGTTCACCTAGGCCGGGAGAAACTGTGATTCTTGTGGCCAGTTCACAAGGATGTTAATATCTCTCTAGCATGTGAGCACTGCTACTGTGTGATCTAGAATCCCTGTTTTGTTTTGTTATGATTTTAAGAACCACAAACACACATGCAAATATATGCATTTATTAAGGCAGCTTTGTAATAGGAACACAGATTTTAAATATACCTGTCAATTGGTAAAATAATCATACGTGTGTGTGTGTGTGTGTGTATGTGTGTGTGTGTGTGTGTTATTTCAGTACATGGACATAAAATTTCATGATAAGATTGAAATAAAAGACATATCCATTGTCATAAATATTCTTTAATTTCATGGCACTGATTGCATTCAAAATCCTCTCTAATATCAATATGTTCTTTGCTGTGTTCTGAAATGCAAGAAATTATTCTTCATATTCTGCTGGAAACTTGTTCTTCCTCCTCATCTCCCAGTGTCACTCTCCTCACACCTTTCTGAGGTACTGATGACAATATTCTACTCTTCCATAAGATCAACATTTTTAGCTTCACAGATGAATTCTTGTATATCTGTTTCTTATTATTGTGCACTTAGCATACATACATAATGCTGCAAAAGAGAAAATTTCATACAAATAATAAGCAATGAACCTGGATCAGCACTAAGTATTTCAATGAAGAAATGCACAGAAATTGATTACTTTACTGCCATATTCTGCCAAACTTTTGAAGAAATAATTAAATCTCTAACTATTCTAAGAAATTGAATTTTAACTAATTTTGAAATCAGAGGCACAGATGGGAAAGAGAGTTAAACTTTTAACACCTGAAAATTCCACATGAGATTTAGTCACAGTGGCTCATTTTTAACACTAATGACTATACATTTCAATATAAATTATTAAAATTTTATACATGTGTATGCTATCATAAGGTATGGATAGGGATTTGATTTTCTTTAAGTGAGAAAGACTTAGATAGCTATTAAAATTATATTGGCTTGTCTTTCTGAAAGATGAGGTACAGAACTATTTAAAGATATTAATCACTTGAATGAAAATGGAGACAAGGGATAGAGGGTCAGGATAAATACATCAGCATCTGTGCTCATGACAAATATTTACTTGTTCTCAGAAAGTTTTAGTACTTTAAAACAAAACTTGTATGTTCATTTTTAATGCCACATAAAATAATTTTGTATGGAAATAACTTTTTACAGTGCCCACTGAAAGAAGGTGATATGAAAAAGAAGGAAATCATTGATAATTTTCTCTGTCTTCGGAAGACCATTCATTAGTAGACTAGATATGACATCAATGCAGATGAAACTCACTTCTCAACTTTATCGAAGATTTTAGAGTCAATGGATGATATCGTTCATCATTGTACAGATATTATTGAGAAATCTGTACAGTGTCCTTTGATTGAGATCCCTTATCTTCTGAAGGCTTTCCCCAAATCCACTCTCTCAATCCCAGCTACCCCCAAGTGATAATTCAAATACTTCCTTTTTACTCTGTCTTGAATTAAGTGTTCAGCCAAGTGACCTCAGCCAAGTAAACATAGAAGGATAAATATTGAGTTGATAATGTTTTTCTTAAATTTTATATATAATTAAGTTGAAATGAAAATGAGACAACTAGTCTACCATGGTGGCTTTGTAACTTACTGCCTTCAACTGAGGCAGAATGTGTGTTAATGGGGCATGTGGTCACCTTACCCTACATCACCTGGCACAGCTTTCCTTTCCATAAAGAAGATGAAACAATAGGTTGTTTCTTGTCCCCCATCTTTATCTGTCCTTCCTCATCTTGTCCCCCTGTGTCCCTCATTTTGCCATAATTTATTAAGACTAGGTTCCCGTTATATTATTTCAAATCCACTCCATTTTACCATTTTTTCATTAGAATTCTATGGCCAACAAAAATTTCCTTGGAATGAATCTTATCTGCTTGCTTTCACAGTGGTTTATGAGCAAAACTCAGACAAAAGCTTATTTAGAAAATTACAGTCATTCAGTGTGCCATAATGAAAGGAAAGGGCTGCGGTTGACTATAACAAATTAAGCACCCTCTTAAAATAGAACAATTCTTTGCTTCCTCCCTCTGTTCATTTCTTCCCTCTAGCATGTGCCATTTCACACTTTCACACTTGTTTTGCTATGTGCTGCAAATTAGCAGAAACCCTTGAGAAAATTTGCAAGTGTTGGCACCATATCCAAGTTTCCTTTCTGGAGTTGTTTGCTCTGCTGGGGCCTCGGAAACCTCTCTCATTTGTTGAGCAGAATCTTGGCTCAGGGAACTAGGTGAACTGTGAAACTAGAAGCTTTACCTTTAACTCTGTGTAATCATTGCCCCCACAAAGGATCACTCATTAAAGAGCATTAATAACCTTAGAATATTGCCCTTATGCACAGGCAACTCCCCTTTCAGCCTCATCTTGCTGAACTATACAGAAGTTAATTTTCCATATCATAAGTGATTTGTTCTGCAGCCACACTCTGGCTCTGGCTCCAGTGTGCTAATATTTTCACCGCTTTTCTCTCTTTGCCTCAATGGTTCCTTCATCTGTCTTTCCCACTTATCTTTTTAAAAATTTCCTTTTTTATCTATTCTTTTTTTCCTTCATTCCCCCTAGTCTTACATTACCTTTATATATGTATGTGTATGTATATGATATATATGTATGTGTATGTATATATATGTATATATAAATAAATTGTAAGCCATCATAATGATACTTTAGAATGTTCATATTATAAAAATATTATAGCAATTTCATATCACTTCACTCATAATATTTAGTTCCTCAATATCAGAGTTATTGAGCAAACCAAGCCCAGTGATAGTTGGAAACTGAGACTTTAGAGGTGGTTATTCTTTTTGTTGTCGTTGTTGTTTGTTTGTTATTTTTTATTGGTTATTTTATTTATTTACATTTCAAATGTTATACCCTTTCCTGGTTCCCATCCACAAACCCCATATCCCATCCCCTCTTCCCCCTGCTTCTATGAGGGAGCTCCCTCACCCATCTACCCACTCCCACCTCGCTTCCCTAGCATTCCCCTACATTGATGCATCTAGTCTCCACAAGACCAAGGACCTACCCTCCCATTGATGTCAGGTAAGGCAATCCTCTGCTACATATGCAGCTGGAGCCATGGGTACTCTTTTGTTGGTAGTTTTAGTCCCTGGGAGTTCTGGTTGGTTAAAGTAGTTCTTGAAATGGGGTTGTAAACCCCTTCGGCTCCTTCAGTCCTTCCCCTAACTCCTCCATTGGGTTCCCTGTGCTCAGTCTGATGGTTGGCTGTGAGAGCAGCCACATCTGCATTGACCAGGCTCTGGCAGAGCCTCTCAGGGGACAGCCTTACCAGTCTCCTGTCAGCAAGTACTTCTGGGCATCAGTATTAGTGTCTGGGTTTCATGTCAGCAGATGAGATGAATCCCTAGGTGGAGCAGTCTCTGTATGGCTTTTCCTTCAGTCTCTGTTCCACTCTTTGTCCCTGCATTTTCTTTAAACAGGAACAATTCTTAAAGGTCAAAAATATAGAACCATTATGAACTCCAGGAGCCCAGTTTCAATAGAAGAATACTGTGGAAATTCAACACTTCACCGAATGCTAGTTTTGTGGTATGTTTCACCCCCTAGAAAAGCCTGTTGAGAAGAAAAGACAAATGTCTTTTTACTGTGGAGCATACCCACCTAACCAAGATCAGGTAATGGGTAACTAAAAGGATAGTTTTTGGAGGACGATCAGAAGGCCTCTCATTTCTGGCAAGATTTGTCCAAGTGTGTATCTTATTATCAGAATCTCAAGAAAGGTGTTATAAATCTAGTTGTCTTTATTTGATTTTAATTTTTCTGAAAATATGGTTTCAGAAACAATCAAGTGGAAAATGTATTACTATGGAACTTTTGGAAAGAAGAAAATGAGAACAATTATTGAAGTAGTTTGAACATAAATGGTCACCCAGAGGCGCATGTTTGTCTTTGATGCCTAGCTGGCCACACTATTTTGGGAAGTTGTAGATCCCAGAGTACTTAGCCCTTCATTGCAAAAGTGGTTCCCTGAGGCTGGTTCCAACTTGACTGCTCTGCTTTTTGATCCACCAAGATTTCAACACGCTACTGAAAGTCTCACTGTCATAAGCATGTCCAAGGTATCTACTGTATCTTCCTTGCCAGGAAAGACTGTCTTCCTAGGAACTAGGAATCAAAATAAACCTCTTTTTCCTAAGGTTGTCTGTCAGATACTATGCTAATTTCTTTACTTGTTTCTGAGGCAAAATCCCAGATAAAAAGCAATCTGAGGGAGGAAGAATTTATTTCTCCTTGAACCTTATGGTTCAAGGAAGGGATGCAGCCCATGGTGGTATGTAATCATGATAACATGTTGTCACATTGTCTTTGCAGAGGCAATGAATACTGGTACTTGGCTGCCTTTCTACTTTTTATTCAGTCCAAGAACTTCTCCTGTGGCAGAGTGGCTCCCTATTGAAAGTGGTTCTTCCAACACCACTTAACCTAGTCTTGAAACTCCTTCACAAGCAAACCCACAGTTTTAACTCCTAGTTGATAATAGAACCTATCAAATTCTAGTTCAGTATTGATGGTATCAGAATTTTTTCTTGCTATGATGAGACATGTAACCAATACAAACATTAAAGTATCACTAGCTCACAAAGGAACTAGAACCAGGAAGACAAATGGAAAATTGGGGATTTCGTTCAGTGTTAGATCACTTGCTTAGCAAGCTTTAGCATAATCAGGGATTAAAATAAACCAAACTCTTACCAATGGCATAGTACATTAATATATCAAAATTTCTATATTATATTTGGACAGATGAACAAATGTGATACCTTTTAATTTTCATACATTTGAAAGTATAGAAAAGTACAGCATCAAAAGAGAGGCAGCCTAAATAGTGATGGGATGTAGGAAATAAGGAAGTGTTAAAATGCCCTAAAACAAATAATCATGAATTTGTTAGCAAGAGAAAGATCTTTTGCTGTTTTCTTAAAACAATCATAACAAAGCAATGTCCAATAGAGAGTTCAAAAACATGCAATAATATGGTAACTAGACTTTATTTCCATCTTTTTATTCTTCAAAGTGTGTGTGTGTGTGTGTGTGTGTGTGTGTGTGTGTGTGGTATGTACATGCATATATACATGTATTTCTATTATATGCTTGAATTCAACAGTACTAGAAATAGGTAGAAATCTAATGCATTCTTAAGAAGAAAAGAGTTAAGCTAGATTAAAAGTTGGTGAGCTATTAGAAGTAATGAGTTAAATTTAATTATAACAATAATGTGACTTCCAGGTGGAGGTGATGGCCTGTGTCCCCTGAGAGGATAAGTATGAAGACACAGCTTTGGATTATAACAAAGGTTAAAAACAAAGCAGAAAATAGCCCACCTATATTTGAAAGTCTTGATTCTTTTTCAATTAAGGGAAATCATATTAATGTAACAATGTTGAATAATATTGCAATATTCTAATCCCCTACAGAGAAGAAAAATAAATGACTTAAATCAAATATGCAAGTTATTTTAATGCACAATGGTGTTTATAGAATGTTTTCAACTTGTGGAAAATTAAAATATCAGCAAGAATATTCAAGAGATTCTATGTAAGGATCCTAATCATAAATTTGTTATCCAATGTGCCCTTCCATGCCTCCTTAAGGAAAAAGAGCACCCGCTTCATTGGTCTACAGATATTTTAATCTAATTAAGAATTAAATCTCTGATATGCTCCAAATAAAATCCTTTGTGTGTGTCTCTCTTTGTTACTGTGTCTCTATCTCTCTCTGTCTGAAGATAAGGAAATAAAATCTAGTAACCATATTGATGCATTTTTTTAAGCTCAATGTATAGTTCAAAAGTATAGTCCTTCTGGAAATATGTCATGAATGAAAAAGTAAATTTAAAAAAGTGGCTGAACTACCAAATCTTGGAGGGTTTCAGAAGTATGTTCTTTCAGACATTCAGCACCTATTACTTTCCACTGTGAAGGTCATTGCTGCTCACCGTGGGTGAAGTGACTCTGCCTTGCTGTGTTTACTGTGGCAAATGTCATTACATAAAGGCAGATTATAATAAAATGCTGACTTTCCAAATGCAAGCTGAATGCAGATGCTCAAATGATGCAAATGCCCTTTCTAATTGTACATTTTAAATGGGGGCATGTTTGGACTCTCAGTGGCAACATCTGAAATAATCAACCACACTAGTGATAATATTCATTACTGCTATGTATGGTTATATTGAGTAAATTGTGACAAATAAACATGAAATAATTCTGATACCTGAAACAAAATTAAAATTAGAATTTACTAGTTTTAGAATATATAAAATAGATTACCTAGTAGAATTAGTACTTTCCTTAAAAATAAAATAACATATTAATATAATCTAAAAGTAAGCTGACTTTATTCTCCTTAAACATTTTTCCAAAATGATTGGAGAATGTGTATATTCATTTGTTGTTAAAAATAGCAGCATATTGGTTCTCAATACCAAAAAAAAAAGTTGTAATGAGCAATGAAAGAAAAATCAATTACTGAAAGAGCTGAGTGAGAAGGACCAAATAAAAGTACCATGAATTATGCTATACTGAAATTTACAACACACTTTATGAGATGAGTTGAATGAAAATTATGGATGTCTATCATCATCCAGAAAATCTTATTTCTGTGGGAGTGTTGCCACATCCACTTGGCCTTTGATTGAAGGAGATTTTGGCTGGCTACATTAGCTGCTCTTTCATAAAACAAAATCTAGGTAGTGAGATAATCAGAGATAATTAAAGCAAACAAAGAAATTACATTCACTTCAATGATGGAGAGGTTTGAGGAAAAAAATAAGCCTGCTAGGAAAAATATTTAATTGAGAAAAATTACTTTCACACTTGGTAAAAAAAAAAAATAACAGTGCCAAGTGCTGCAAGTGTGAAATTGAGTACAACCCAGTCCCTGACCTCTAGAAGGCTCATCATTTCTACAAGCAGAAACCGGATTCTACTACATAGTCTTTACTCTTTGTCAAAACATATTAAAATTCTCTGCCTCTGTTTTGGGAGTTTAGTAAAAGACTCAAATTGTCGCTGCCATTTTTTTAAGGATGGGGAACTCTTGAAATTCCTCTTCGAACAGTTGTACCTTGTAGACAAGTTAGTCCACCTAAATAAGAATAAAAGGTCATTAAATAAAGCCATTTTACGCAAAGATAGCAAGCGCTGTTATTTCACCAGTCAGAATTCTAGGAAGGCAGATGACACTGAAATTACAAGACAGAAGGAGCCCGCAGAAGAAGCTGTCAAGCTGAAAAATAGATGTAGCCATGAGAAAGGGTCCACCTGATGATTGTTATGGGGTTTTTATGGAGTAAGGCAACTCACACTACCTTGCCAGGCAGCAAAGAAGAGGGCTTGTTAGGAATAATGCCCCAATTTCCTTCTCCCTGTCTTCCATCTTTAACAAGTAAGACTTTTTGTCCTGATCCTATCAGAATCCAGAAGGAGAAGTGCCAATTTATTAAGTTTGTTAAATTTATCCAACCTCTCTAGGAGAAGAGTAAATGGAGAAAAGAAAGGAAAGATTTGGCAGAGCAAAGACAGATTAGCTAGCACAATCGTCTTTATCACAGGAAGTCAACAAAATCCCCAAGTACCAGAATGAACAGTTTGCATCATTATCTCCCTCATCTCTCCGAATTATCCTCTCTCACACTGAAAAGACTTAGAAGTGTTGAAAAGCTGACTAACTTGCCCTTAAAGCTATAATGACTAAGTGGTAGAAACCAGATATGAAATTCCGCCAAATCTCTGCTTCCTTAGCTATACATTCTGTCTTCTTTTCCAGTAAAGGCATAAAAGCTGGGAGTCTCTGAGACTTGGAAACGTCTTAGCTGTATGTCACTGAGCCTTGGTTTTCACAGAAATACACAAAAAAGAAATGCCCTATCCCTTACCCTGCATAAGATAAGATGTGCTGTCTTACAAAAACCCTGCATCAAGGTGATTCAAAAATAAACAGAGTCAATATGTTGGAGGGTAGAGTGAATCAAACAAGAGAGGTGAAGGAAGGGCATAGAAAAGCAGAAGGAAAGAGAGAAAGATAAAGAGTCAGCTAATTGAAAAGAACCAAAGAGGGAGGCAGAGAAGGCAGAAAGAACGGGCAGAGAGAGTCTCCTGCTATAGTAAAGGAAGCTAAAACAAAACTGAACCCACAACCAAGCAAACTCCACCGATGCCCTAAGCTCTGGTAGGGAGTTTTGCTGTTCTGCTTATGCCTGCTGGCACCAGGAGATAATTCTAGCCTGTCCAATCTGTCTTTTTCTTCTTCAGTGTTTTAACTTCTGTACTGCATAGGATTTATATGTGATAGGAGAATACTAGGTAAGTCTTTGTATTCACTATTTTGTACTTAAATAAGTGATAAAGGTTGAAATGTGTGAGGGTTTACACATAAAAAGTAGGATCTGCCTGTCTTATAGTGCTTTTATTTCTACCTTTAAGTATCTGGTGTGCAGAAAATGGAAGATGAAGAGACTGAAAAGATGAGGGTTCCAGGTAGACTAGTTCCTCCCCTCAGTGGTGAGGCTTTACGAAGTTTTGTATGACCCTAATGAGACCTTAGTTACCTAAGTGCCAAGAGGTGTCTGCTGCTTTTAATCTAAATACCATTTGGAGTTTTCATTGTCTTATTATTTGGTCACTTTATCTCCTTTCCTTACAAACTTATTTATAAAAATTCTATTCTTGGGTTTTGCTTTCAACTTTCTAGGCAATTTGAAAAATACAGACACCTTTTGTAAAAATTCATTATTTTATTTATTTACATCCAAAATGCTGCCTCCTCCCAGTCTCCCCTTCTAGATTTACCCACCCCATTCGCTTCACCACTGAGAGGGTGCCCCCCCTCAACATCCCACTTCTCTGGGTCATCAAGTCTCTACAGGAACAGGCACATCCTCTCCCAATGGGGCCAGACAAGACAGACAAGGGCTTTGGAGCCCTCGGACCAGCGTGTGTATGCTCTTTGGTTGGTGGCTTAGTATTTGGGAGCACCCTGCAGTCCAAACACTCTTGGTCTTCCTGTGTAGTTACCATCCCCTTCAGTTCCTTCAATCTTTCTACTAATTCTTCCATAGAGGTCTACAACTTCAGTCCAATGGTTGGATATAAGTATGTATGTCTGTCTCAGTCAGCTGCTATTAGGGCCCAGTAGAGAACATCCATACAAGGCTTTTGTCTGTAAGCACATCATATCATCAATAATAGTATCAGGGTTTAGTGCCCGCCCATAGACTCCGAAACAGGCCTATCAGTAATCAGCCATTCCTTCAATTTTTGCTCCATTTTTGTCCCTGTATTTTCTTTAGACAGGAAAAATTCTGGGTTGAAAATGTTGGAGGTGGGTTGTTGTCCCTATCTCTCCACTAGGGGCCCTGTGTACTAAGCTTCCATCTCTCCTCTGTGGGTATTTCAGCTAATGTGATGGTTTGTATACACTTGGCCCAGGGAATGGCACTATTAGGAGGTGAGGCATTGTTGGAAGAGGTGTGTCACTATTGGCATGGGCTTAATAACCTTACCCTAGCTACCTGGTAGTCAGACTTCCAATAGCAGGATTCAGATAAATATGTTGAACTCACAGCTCCAACTGTACCATACCTGCCTGGATCCTGCCATGCTCTTGCCTTGATAATAATGGAATGAACCGCTTAACCAATTAAATGTCAGCCCCAATTAAATGTTCTTGTAAGAGTTGCCTTGGTCATAGTGTCTTTTCACAGCAGGAAAACGCTAACTAAGATAGCTAAGGTCTCCCACACTGAATCACGGGTGCCTCTCACATCCCAGGTGTTTGGGACTTTCTTTTTTTTTTTTTCTTTTTTATTTTCTTTTCTTTTTTTTTTTTATTTTCTAAGATTTTTTTTTATTTACATTCCAAATCATTTCCCCTTTCCCATTTCCTCCCTCCCCGAAAGTCCCATAAGCCCCCTTCCCTCCCTCTTTTCTCCATTCAACCCCCTCTCGTTTCTCTGTCCTGGTGTTCCCCTACATCCAGTCTTTCCAGGACCAGGGGTCTCTCCTTCTATCTTCTTAGAAATCTATTGATATGCGAATTGTGTCTAGGGTATTCTGAGATTCTGGGTTAATATCCCCTTATCAGTGACTGCATACCATGTGTGTTCTTTTGTGATTGGGTTACCTCACTAAGGATGATATTTTCAAGTTCTGACCATTTCCCAAGAATTTCGTGAATTCATTGTTTTTAATTGCAGAGTAGTATTCCATTTTGTAGATATACCACATCTTCTGAATCCATTCCTCCGTTGAGGGACATCTGGGTTCTTTCCAGCTCCTGGCTATTATAAATAAGGCTGCTATGAACATAGTGGAGCATGTGTCCTTATTGCATGCAGGTAAAGCCTCTGGGTATATGCCCAGGAGTAGTATAGCTGGATCCTCCGGGAGTGTCATGCCCAGTTTTCTGAGGAACCTCCAGACTGCTTTCCAGAGTGGTTGTACCAGCTTGCAATTCCACCAGCAGTGGAGGAGTGTTCCTCTTTCTTCACATCCTCGCCAACAACTGCTGTCTCCTGTGTTTTTGATCTTAGCCATTCTGACTGGTGTGAGATGGAATCTCAGGGTTGTTTTGATTTGCATTTCCCTAATGACTAAGGATGATGAACATCTCTTTAGGTGCTTCTCAGCCATTAGATATTCTTCAGGTGAGAACTCTTTGTTTAGCTCTGTACCCCATTTTTTAATAGGGTTACTTGCCTTTCTGGAGTTTAACTTCTTGAGTTCTTTGTATATATTGGATATTAGCCCTCTGTCGGATGTAAGGTTGGTAAAGATCAATTCCCAGTTAGTTGGTTGCCGCTTTGTCTTTTTGACAGTGTCTTTTGCCTTGCAAAAACTTTGTAATTTAATGAGGTCCCATTTGTCTATTCTTGATCTTAGAGCATAAGCTATTGGAGTTCTGTTCAGGAAATTCTCCCCTGTGCCCATATGTTCAAGGTTCTTCCCTAGTTTCCTTTCTATTAGTTTCAGTTTGTCTGGTTTTATGTGGAGATCCTTGATCCACTTGGAATTGAGCTTAGTGCAAGGAGATAAGGATGGGTCAATTTGCATTCTTCTGCATGCTGACCTCCAGCTGAGCCAGCACCATTTGTTGAAAAGGCTATCTTTTTTCCACTGGATGGTTTTAGCTCCTTTGTCAAAGATCAAGTGACCATAGGTGTGTGGATTCATTTCTGGGTCTTCAATTCTGTTCCATTGATCTACATGCCTGTCACTGTACCAATACCATGTGGTTTTTAACACTATTGCTCTGTAGTACAGCTTGAGGTCCGGGATACTGATTCCCCCAGAGGTTCTTTTACTCTTGAGAATAGTTTTAGCTATTCTGGGTTTTCTGTTATTCCAGATGAATTTGTGAATTGCTCTTTCTTTCTTTTTTTTTTTTTGAGACAGGGTTTCTCTGTGTAGCCCTGGCTGTCCTGGAACTTGCTCTGTAGACCAGGCTGGCCTGCAACTCAGAAATCCGCCTGCCTCCGTCTCCCAAGTGCTGGGATTAAAGGCGTGCGCCACCACTGCCCGGCTTGAATTGCTCTTTCTAACTCTATGAAGAATTGAGTTGGGATTTTGATGGGTATTGCATTGAATCTGTATATTACTTTTGGTAAGATGGTCATTTTTACCATATTAATCCTGCCAATCCATGAGCATGGCAGATTTTTCCATCTTCTGAGGTCTTCTTCAATTTCTTTCTTCAGAGACTTGAAGTTCTTGTCATACAGATCTTTCATTTGTTTGGTTAGAGTCACGCCAAGATACTTTATATGGTTTGTGGCTATCGTGAAGGGTATCATTTCTCTTACTTCTTTCTCAGCCTGCTTATCCTTTGAGTATAGGAAGGCTACTGACTTGCTTGAGTTGATTTTATATCCGGCCACTTTGCTGAAGTCGTTCATCAGCTGTAGGAGTTCTCTGATGGAGTTCTTTGGGTCGCTTAAGTATACTATCATATCGTCTGCAAATATGCTCCCTGACTCCAACCCCCAACTCTGAGCAGTGGCATATTTCTATTCATTCTCTTGGCCCTCTGGGCTTCTCTCCTGTCTCCACCCCCACATAAGATCCTGCTCCCTTCCCCTCCCCCTCTCTTCTTCCACTTAGCTCCCTCCCTCCCTCTGTCTCCCATGATTATTTTATTCCCCTTCTAGATATTGAAGCACCCTCACTTTGGCCTTCCTTTGTGTTTAACTTCTTATGGTCTATGGGATGCATCATGGGTATTCTGTACTTTTGCCTAATATTCACTTATCAATGAGTACATTACATGTATGTCCTTTTGGATCTGAATCAAAATGATATTTTCTAGTTCCTTACATTTGCCTGCAAAATTCATGATGTCCTCATTTTAATAGCTGAATAGTACTGCGTTATATAAATGATACTCATTTTCTGTATCCATTCTTCAACTGAGGAACATCTTAATTGTTTCCAATCTCTGTCTATTATGAACTATGTACATAGTGGAGCATGTGTACTTGTGTGGTGGAACATCTTTTGGGTAAATGCCCAGCAGTGGCATAACTGGGTCTTCATGTATAACTATTTCTAATTTTCTGAGGAACAGTCAAATGATTTCCTTAGTTGTTGTACCAGTTTGCAATTCTCCAAGCAAAGGAGGAGTGTTCCTTTATGAATTGTATGTTTTCTTTTGACACTTAAGTCTTCTTGTTCTTTCGCCTTATTTATTTTTAGGACTTCTTACATAATACCTTCAGATTATCCACATGGTTCTCACAATTTCTGTCTTTCACTAATATTTTTCTTCAGTCAGATTAATTTTAAACTCTAGAATGTCAACCATAGCACTTAATTAAACTGTCCTCCTAACTCTTTCAGTTCATTAAAAGGATGAATGCCTTTGATAATTATTTGTTGAAGAATTGAATAATCGAAACATCGTGCATAAAATAATACCATTAACAGAACTTTATAAGGCATGTTATGCTTTACAAGGTACTTTTAAACCTCCTATTTACATTGTTCTTAATTTAAGAAGTACTTTTTTGAATCAGTGGCAGTGATTTCTCTACTGCTAACTGTTAGGAGGGGAGCATTAGTATGTAGTGTTTTCTGGTTTCCAGGATATAAATATATCCCCCATGTCTGGTTTCAAACACAAATATATATGGAACAAAACACTGGAAAGGGTGTTCTGAATTGGCTTTTACAACCTGGTATGAGCCAGATCTTGCACACAGCTAGAAATAAAATTGGAGAAAATTCATGAGTTGTATAAGCTCCCTAAAAGACAAAAGACAAAACTGCCTCTTGGATCCAGGTCTCCCATTTCCAGACAAATTCTCTTCAGATATAGGCTGTGGTTCAAAGATATGATTGTATCTTGCACAGGTCTCTCTGGTGCCAAAGGATTACAATAGAGCTGCTGGGTTTCAGCCCCTACCATCCCACTCTACCGTACAGCTGTACTGTATTCATGGGAGGACCTACATTCTACTTTCATCCAACAAACTCATGCGTTAAAATTGGATGGGCTTATTTTGTTGGGACATAGATTTTTTATATTCCAATTTTATCACCTAAATTTTAATTCAAGTGTTAGATCAGCTATTGCTCATACTCATTTTTCAGGAGATACCTTCCATGTGTTCAGAACAGTTTTACTTTAAAGTTTTTCCACTGCAAAACTAAATGAATTAGGATCTCAGGATATTGAAAACAGAATGACCCTTAAGCACCCTTAAGTCAAGCCCCAAATTTAATATAATAATTAAGGTGATTCCCTACTCTAATTCCTGGGGACTCTTTGCTATACTCTGCCAGTTACAATATAAAACTTTCACTGGGCATCATAGAAAACATTAACCCAACAGGATATGATAATCTTCACTGATATAACTTCACTGCTTAAATTAATATTATTTTCAATACTCTGAATATTTCATTGATATTTTCTGATTTTTTATTTCTTCTCTAGTAATACAAGCATGCCTTTTCTATGTTTCCCTAGGTTGTTCCTAATATTTTGTTATTGGATATTTTAAAATATGTCTATACTTTAGTACAATCATATTTTACTTAACCAGTCCATTACTAGTTATATATGTGTGTATGTGTGTGTTGTTTATTCTTAAGGCTGATAATATGTGACAAAAATCTGTTCATATTTATTAATATATTTCTAGAATAAGTTTCTAGAATTTCACTTAAGGTACAAGATATGAATATCTTGGCAGATAGGGTAACCCATAGTCGTGTGCTCTCTAGGCTACTTTGGTTTGCAGAAGAGTATATGTTTAGTTAGTATTTGGTACACAGTATTAGAAACTTTATAGTGGTAGAGATTCTCCATTGCTGAGATATTTGAATATTTTAATCTTGTTTACCATCAAGGAGGTAATTTATTTATTAATTTTTCTTTCTTTGTCTTCCACTTTCTTTAAGTGATGAGCAATGAAAGAATTAAGTAAATTTAGAATGTCTGTAAATTTTGTCTCATAAGAAATTGAATTGTGAGGAATGAGGATTATTCTAAGCAATATCACTATGGCCTCATCGTCAGAACATTGGAATAGTCCCATTTGGGAGGGAGAAGAAAGATCTTAAACTCTTTTTAATAATTATCTTTCCTGAGATCCCAAGGCACTAGTAGTTAGGCTATGGAACGCTCACAAAAAGGGACATAGCATGGCCACACTCCAGAAGACCCATCAGGCAGCTGAAAGAGTCAGATGCAGATGTTTGTGCCCAACCAATGAGTAGAAGTGGCTGACCCCTGTTGTTAAATTAGAGAAGGCTGGAAGAGGATGAGAAGGGTGATCCTGTAGGAGGACCAGCAGTCTCAATTAAACTGGACCCCCGAGATCTCTCAAACACTGGACCAACAAACAGGCAGCATACACCAGCTGACATGAGGACCCCCCAACACACATACAGTAGAGGACTGCCAGGTCTGTGTTCATTCAGAGATGAGGCACCTAACCCTCAAGAGACTGAAGGCCCCAGAGAGTTTAGAGGTCAGGTGGGGTGGTGGGTGTGGACATCCACTTGGAGACAGGGGAGTGGGGAGGAGGTATGGAATGTGGGACAGCTGGAGGGTGGATGTGGGGGGATAAAATATGGTGTGCAAAAAAAATTAATCAATAAAAAAGAAGCTGAACCATCTCCTAGATAATACTTGTATGCTATCTTTAAAAGTTGAAATTTTGGTGGCTGGAGAGTAGCCTTGAGTTCAGAGTACTTGCTGCACTTGCAGAAGACCCAAGTTCAGATTTGAGCTCTTACATTGGGTACCTTTAACCTCACAGCTGCCTTTACCTCCAGCTTCAGGAAATCTGATTTTCTGTTATAGTCTGTGGGTGCCTATACACATGTACACGTACACACACACACACACACACACACACACACACACACACACACACAGAGAGAGAGAGAGAGAGAGAGAGAGAGAGAGAGAGAGAGAGAGAGAGAGAGAGAGGGAGAGAGAGAGAAACACACACAGAGAAACACACACGAAGAGAAAAAGAAAGAGAGAGAGAGAGAGATGGAGAGACAGAGACAGAGAGACAGAGAAACAGAGAAAAAGAAAGACAGAGAATATCTAAGTTGTCAATGCAAAGAAATAGAGCTGACCTCTCTCAACTTGGAGGTACTTTTTATTTATTCTAAGAGTTTCTGTTCATTAAACATGAACTTCTGTCTCTTCTAAGCACATTTCAGGTTTTCTCTAAATGGTTAGTTGATTTTAGCTCTATATGTACATTTCTTTTTCATTTTTCTTTTATTGACTCTTTCCAAAAGATATTAAACTCATTTTAATAATTATCTTTGCTGAGATTTTAGCCAAACTGTCTCTAAACCAGCTCTTGGTCAAATCCAAATGATATAAACAATATTTATGGTAGCAAGGCAAGGAAAATTATCAGAATTAGACATGTTCACTCATAACAAGGTTAAGGAAAGAAATGAATATTGCTGATATGGTTTGTGCCTTGAAGGTGATCTTTGGGATGATTAGTGTTAACTATCAGGTTGGCAGAATCTAGAGTTATCTGTGAGACTGGATGTATGTAGTAAATTTGGACATGTATGTAGTAAATCATAGGAAAATGGAGATTAATGCCAAGACACATTTTAGTTACAAGCAGGCACATTGCCAAGGCAAGAATAGGTAGAGAAGACATGCTTAGCAACAGCATGGGATACATTCTTCGCTTCTTGAACACAAATGCATGTAACCAGGTCTATGAAACAACTTCACCCCTGACTTCCCTATCTTGGTAGTCTGTACCTTGAAATGTGAACTGAAATAAACCCTCAGTTCCTTAAGTTGTTTTTGTCAGAGTATTTTATCATAGCAATAGAAAAAGGATCTGAGACATCCCCACAGGCCCATGAGTTTAAAGTTTGATTCCCAGCCTTTCTCAGTGTTGGAAGGTGATAGAAGCTTCAGACAATAGGACACAGCAGGAGAAATTAAATCATTGTGGATTTGCCCTTAAAGAGGATAGTGCACCAAAACTCCTTCTCTCCCTCTTTCCTTCCTCACCACGATTTGGTAAATTGGATTCTTCTACTACATACCCACTGCTGGACATACTGTGTAGCCACATGCCTAAAGCAAAAGGCTAACGGAACACAACCTGAAACTGATATAAACAAGAGCTCGCTAATCCTCCTTAGATGGAAAACTAAGTGATACATTCATATTAGAAATTTTAGTTCTAATCGAGTTGAATATTAGTCTAAAGGTAACATTGTAACAAACAAAATAAACTCAGTATAAGAATGGCTTTTTTATCTATATACAGAATGAATTGACACAGTTTCTATCTGCATCATTAACTGTGCATTAGGCCACAGATTAAATACTCTGGTCTTCCAGAACATGAGCTATGTGAAGTAGTCCCCACCTGGCCCCTCATTGGCATTCATTTGCAGATAACCACACCACTGATTGCTCTGTCTTTCTTATTCCCAAACTAGAATTTATGGCCATAGTCTTTTAATAAGCAAACTTCACTCCAATATTAATTTTCATTCATTTGACACTGATGACATTGTCACTCAATTTAAATGGTGCTTATTAATGACTATTGAAGTACACATTTAATAGCACTACATACTACAGAGGGATACAACGGTCATGGGGCTTGAGGAAAGGACAGCCCTCATGAGAACTCTGAGGGAAATCGACTTGGAGGACAGAGGAAAAAATAATAACAGTAATCAGCTAGCAAGGTCTGCTGGACGTCAGACAACAGTCAAGTGGATTTGCAAGTATTGTCTATATATTTACAATAACCAAATAAGGGAAACACTCTAATTTTCATTTTATAAAATGGGAATGGAAGGTCAGAGAAGTTAAGTGATGTCTCCAAGTTCAAGCAGCTAGAAAGTATTAAAGCAACATAGTACTGCTTTGGGACTTAGTAATATTTGCACACTTTCCTTTTCTCAAGAACTCATCTTCACTACACCATTCATATTAAAACATATCCATCTCCCAAATTATATTCCATCTTTAGGCAAAACACTTACAAACATAAAAATAAAAAAATAATTTTAAATATCTTTTAAGATGCAATTTTCTCCTTTAAAAATATAAAGCTTTTACAAATTTGCTCTTGAAAATGATTGAGTATGACTTCTCTGAGATTTTTGTACATATAATGGAACTACTGTCAAATTCATTTTAACAATATTTCTCTAAGTGTAAATTCTAACCATTGCATAAATCAGTATAAAGCATTCTGTAGATATTGCATTAAGCATTTATTACTATATTCTTGGGCATATTTATAATTGTTAAAGCTAACATAAGTAATGAAAATATATTATGTTACAATTGCTCACTTTTCATAATGACTCTACACTGCATTTGCATTCTGAATTACTCAGATTTTAATTGTATATACTTTATACTTTCAACCAGATCTTGAAAGATATGGATGCTGTTTTATTGTTAGCATTCTTCTATACATGTTAATATGATCTGTACATGCTACAAAACTCCCGACATGCCAACTGATAGAATTTGGGAGAAAAAAAAAAGATCTGAATGGCATATTACATCTGAATGATAACTTACTGTTACTTTGGAGTTTGAGGTAGGAAGATACCCAAATGAGGGAGATCCCTGTGTTAGCTTCATCCCATCTTGGGCTACATAATGAAACCCCACCTTTGAATTAGACCATAAAACATGAGTTTGTGATTTCTCTCAATGGTAGAGCATTTGCTCAGCATGACAGGGCCAGTGGTGACTCCACAGTACTAAGGGGAAAAGAAAAGAAAAAGAATGTTAAGTTAAATCTAGCTTTGTGAAAAAGAAAGTATTGGTAAATTATTTCATAATGATTCCTGAGTTTAGCATATAAACAAGAATAATGTGTAGAATACATTGTTAAAAGCATATATTCTACACATGCATACACACACACACACACACACACACACACACACACACACACACACGCAGGGGAGGCCTAGACTACAATTGCTTATAAACTCCCCTTGAAATATCTCCATTTGTCTTGTCATCAAATGTAGAGCATTCCAGTTCCTACTCTTTATTTCTGTGTTAGCATCATGGCAAATTTTCTGGTTATTAATACCCCAAGCATGTTTCCATCTCAAAACACTTGCTCATATGTTTTGCCTCAAAATTCTCCCAGATAGTTGAACTGTAACTCATATAATAGAAAACAATGTACCTGATCAGAAATGTAAACAATTCCCTCTATCTCTGTTTTACAGTGAGATTTACTTTGCATAGTAGTCCTAATACTCATAATTCAACCAAGTACTATTATGTTATGTTAAATTAATGTTCTGTTCTGTTATGCCGAGCTATGTTAAAATACCTGAAGCCAGATAGTTTTAAACAAATGAGGTTTTATTTGGCTTATCATTCCAAAGGCTAAAGTCTAAATAGCATGATGCTGGCTGTGGAAAGGGCCACATTCAGTTCCTCCTGGCTGATGGCATCATGGTGAGAACACATTTATAAGTAAGATATCTCACTAGAGATCAAATAGGAAACTAGCAGGCAGAAAAACAGAATGTGGGATTATAGCATTCCCTTCTCCACCGACTCTCTATTTGAGAACAGAATTAGTTCCTTGAATCGTTTTGAAAGAAGAAACTCTAATGACATAAATACTGCCTAATACTCCCTGACAAATGACAATAACCCCAATATCCCCTCACCTCTAACAATACTTTCCAATATCACTCTCAACCTCTGACAATAGTCCTAATATTCCCCAACCTTTGACCATAGGTCTATACTATGTTCTATCATTTTCTCAATGTCACATTTAAGGATAAATTCACATAAGAATTGCAACCATAGTAACTGATGGCCTTCCTGATTTCCCTTGCAGAGTGGCCTCTCAAGTTTCTAATATCTTTAAACAGCAAGAGATGGTTAGAAATCTCTTCGACAGTACATTTCTGGCTGCCCTAACTGAATCCCAAGAAATGAAAAGGGTCCAATTTAAAGTTTAATATTATCAATGTCTAGAATTTTTCAGAAAGCAAGTAAAATGAAGAAAACTATGTTTTAAAAAAAGTTTACATGAGATTTCAATAACCACTAATAACAAAGCTCAGTACTTAACTCTTTAAAAAATTATCACTATTGCCAGAGAGGTGTTCCAGCTAAAGAGAGAAAATACAGTTACAAAACTCATGTGAATATTAATGTTTTATCTCAAGAAGTTATACAAAACTTGGACTCAACGTTATAATGTATATGTGTTAGTCTTATATTTATAAATAATGCTTTAAACTACTTCTTATGGAAAAGAATTAACATTCCATGGAAATGTCACTTTGTGTATTACCTTGCTTTATCTCCTGCCATACTGATGTATACCTGTGGGACCTTAATAAGACTTGTGGCCACGCCACAGGTTCTAGCCTGACTTGGCCTAGGCAGTCACCTGCCTGCAGCCACACTGTCCCCGCCTCCTGCTTACCTCTCTCTCTCCCACTTCTTCTCCCCTGGCCCTCTTCTTTGTCTATCTCTGTCTCTCCATTTTCTCCCCTTTCCACGTGGTCATGGCTTTTCTTATCTATTTTCTCCTCTTTCTTTATCTTTTTATCTCTTCTCTTTTTATTTTCTTGGAGGTGATCTGTGCACAGGCAGCCTGGTTCTCAGGCAGAGCAAGGACTTTGAACCCCGGAACCCAGTAGGGGGTGGCTTCTACCTACAATCTTGTGGGCGGAGCTTCCACCTGGATGGGATGGGAGGAGTTCAGTCACCGCCCCCTGGAACCTAGCTCCTGGCGCAGTTGCAGCCCCCCCCCCAGGAGAGATGTGTGGCTACCAGTCATGTAGTTGCAGCCACACTGTCCTCGCCTCCTGGTTACCTGACCACCCAACTCACTATAAATAACACCCCTCAGTGCATGCGCTCTCTCTCTCTCTCTCTCTCTCTCTCTCTCTCTCTCTCTCTCTCTCTCTCTCTCTCTCTCCCCCCCACCCCCCCCCGCTTGTTCTCCCCCGGCCCTCTTCTTTGTCTATCTCTCTGTCTCTCCATTTTCTCCCCTTTCCACGTGGTCATGGCTTTTCTTATCTATTTTCTCCTCTTTCTTTATCCTTTTTATCGTTTTTCTGTTTTTATTTTCTTAATAATAAAACGTCAAAGCTATGGGCCGCCTCTTATTAAACTCGCCACACGGAGCTAGCTGGTACGCGCCTTCTGAGACTCTGGGGTTCAGCCACGCGGACAGTCTGGGCACAAGTAATGCGCAGAGAGATCCACGCCTTCTGTGTAGCATTTCTCTGAGCTCCCGTGCGCCATGAGCTGGACCGGCCAGTGGTGTGACCGCCCACTCCCCTTACGCTGAGGCATCTGGCCTAAGTCCTCTGCATATGTACGCTAACTTGGCCCGAGAGCGAGGCCCACTTGCTGCTGGCCAGGCCTGGCGCATGCCGCCTTTCCCCTGCGTGCAAGAGTGCCAGGCCCCACGCTTTTCTTTTCTTTCTTTCCCACATATACCTAGGGAACAAGGGACCTTATTTTGAGCACCATGAATTTTTCTTCTGATTCTATTATTTCAGTGGTTTTTCTCCATAATTTTTTAAATAACCCTTTATTCTGTATGAATTTCACATCATGAACTTCAATCCTACTCATCACCCTGTCCCTCTATATCCACCCTCTACTTGCCACTCCTCCACCCCGGAAAGAAAATAAACATTAAAAAAGAAAAATCTCACCATGGAAGTTTCAGTGTGTCGGTATGTCAGTTTGTCACACAGTATACCACTTTGCTGTTATACTCTTAAAATACAGTTTACACAACAAAGCCATCCTCTTGGCAATCAGTTGGTGTTCTTCCTTGTAATCCTCTAATATGCTGGCATAGAGAAGGAAGTGAGTAAAAAATAAAGCAGCATATTCCAGCTCATCTCTAATTGATGACTGTTTTCATATCATTTCCAAACCAATATTTACACAGTTGACTTTGTTATCTCCTTTGCTTCCTATAAGCACATAATTGACCTGTCTTATTTTATGATCCTAGAGCACACCTTAAGGAATAGAACAAATAGGCTTTTATCAGTTTGTCTAAGGAGTGGGCAGTAACCAGGTCTGATGACAAGCTGTAACTTATGTTTTATCAGCCCTTAGAAAGCTTATGTTCAAAACATACCCTATGCCAATAATTCTGATTTAATAAAGTAGGAATGTCTGGGAACTGTTCTACAGTGCCAAAATCAGAAGCCGTTTGAGCTCTGGTAATCTAATGAATGAGACAGCAGTGGTTGTGTGCCAAATGGGAGTTCAGTACAAAAGGATGGGATGAGTTGAGTTCTTCTGCCCTGTAATAAAATTAATGTATTCTCCCTGCATGTTCATTTCACTAAATAAGAAAATGACAAAGGTTTTCACCTGGGAATTCTACTATCAAGTCTCTTCTTACTGTTAGCTACATTGCTCTTATTTGGAAAATGAAAGGGATTATTTCCTTCACTAAGGAGTTTCTTTTTTAATAAGAATGTATGTGTGTAACACTGAGTAATAAAAAGGAGATCTAGATAGAGCCCAATGCTAATAATTCCTTACTTCCTTGGCACTTCTGTCTACCCCCATGAATCCTTTGAGAGATTTAAAAAACAAAAGACATTGAAGTATGAAAGATTAATCAGCGATCTTGTATCACCCTTGTATTATAACCAAGAAAATACTGTCTTTTAAAAAAAATGCTCTAATTGGAGTGTGGTTATTTTTATGTAAAAAGAAAGGAAATTAGTAAGAAAATGAGAGAAGAAAGTATAGGGTGTCACCAAGAGTACATTGTCCACCTCACTGAGGGGTCTCCAGGGTTCTAATGCAAGCTACTATTTCTGGTTTTGCCTAGGGTCTGGAGGTTCAAACGCAGGTCCTCATACTCATGTGATAATCATTTTGCCCATTGAACTGTTTCCCCTAGCTTTTTTTGAAGTTAGCTATATGTTAATTATATAATACAGGCTCACTCTATGACGTGTGTGTGTGTGTGTGTGTGTGTGTGTGTGTGTGTGTGTGCGCGCGTGCGATCAACTCAATTGGTTTTAAAAAGTTGCCTATAGGAGTGTGGGTGAGAGTTTGTTAAAAAAACAATGCAACCTCAGTTATAATTTATGAAGCGGGAGTAATGCAACCTTCCTCACTGATATCTGGGCAAACTATAGGATCTCAGAAGCGTAAAGATTATCAGTCATTTTGTGATAGACTCCCCAGTCAAACATTCTTTTTCTGACAAATGTTTACATGGAATTAACATTGTTCTTAAATGTATATTTTTTCTCCAACACCACTCACAAGTGTTCCTTTGGGAATATTGCATTTTCTACAAGTAGTATGGAAAAATATTTTGAAAAAAGGATCAAATTAAATAAATTATTATAGATCTTTGTCCTAGTTCTTGACACACAGCTCCTCAATCCTTTGTGGTTTCTTCAGGGGAAAAGGATTCTTGCAGTAACTCATACTAAGCCCCTGAAGAGCACACTACTAATTCCAGAAGGTAAAGCTCTGCAGTCTAAATATAGGTCACCAAAAGTGACCAACTGACAGAGATTTGGAACCTTGATCCCCACCCACTGACCTTCATACAGTGGAAAGAAGCCTTTATCTCTATATAGGCTGGGAACATATGGGAGTATGGTTCACCTGCAGAGAGCCCAGGTTCTCTGTAACTGTCTCTCCCTCATGTCTTGACCAACACTTCTGTTCCTTTTCACCTATCATGATCAGTATGAAATTGAAATCATTATTTCCGAACTGCTAAGATGTAGCTAGTAGCTCAGGGACACTGCTCGACTTACAGAGCAACAATTAGCAAATACAGGGCCAAAGAGTAGGACTCCAAAGTCAGTGCTAAAGTGTTGAATGTGAAGCATGACTTTTCAGAAGTAAGTAATCCTGGCTGTCTTTCACCTACACATTATCAACTGTAACCCAATTAAGGAAAACTAACTAACCAGCTAAAGATGATAATAGCAAGAAAGTTTTGTTCACAATAGCTGCAGAGTTAGCATAAAATAAAGTATCTTTAGTAAGAATTCTTTTCCATCCTTACATTCTTCAATACAGCTCACCTACCTTGAGTAGATACTTGATAATGCTGTAAAAATGAATAAGGTATTATGACAGTTAATCTTAGTTGTTAACTTCATGGTGTCTTGAGGTAACTAAGACTGAAGCAATTGGTTACACATGTGAGGATATTTTTTCTTGGTTGGATTATTTGAGGTGGAACACCCACTCAAAATGTCAATCATTTGAGGTCATAGGACTCATCCTAAATATGGGCCACACCTTTTTTTGTGGCAACCTACATAAAATGACAAAGAAGAAGGATGCTTTTGATTTCACCTACTTGCCCTCACACTCATTGGACAGTTTATCTATCCTGAGAAATTTCTTGGCTGATGTTAGAACCTATGTCTTTAGAATCCCAATGTGGACTGAAAACTGGTAGAGCTCTAGGACCTCCCTAGGAATCTAGCAACAGACTGGGACTCCTGAGACTAGTTTGATGGACTAAACAGCCACTAGATCCTTGACCTTTCTACCAGGACACCGCATTATTGGACTATTCAGACAACAGCATGTCAGCCATTCTAAAAAGGCCCTTACTAAATATAGATATGTATTAGTTCATTCTATCAGTTCTGTTCTTTAAGAGAAACCTGATTAATAAAGGTATTTATTATCACTATACTGGAAATAATTATAAAGTCCAATTGATACAGTTATCAGTGTACCAAGAAAGTGTCTTGCATTACTGAAGAATATACAGACAAAAATAAATAAAGTAGAAAAACATCATTATTCTTAATTCTGCAGGGTCTCAAGTCCAGTGAATGCGACAGATCTTAAATGAACATCCATATATACACAGACAATTACAGGCTGTGATAAGAAACATGCAGACGAAAATTGGATTGGAACAAGAATGGCTCATAAGGACTTTAAAAATGTGTTTATTTGTATCCATTCCATCAATAAATGTTAATAGTAAGAAAAGAAGTAATGGAATAACTGATGACTTGTTGACCGAGCTCCCATTTCTCCACTCAGGAATCCACACAGGGGAATTTTGAATTCAAGGTAATAGCACTTATTTAAATATAAGACCTAATTTCTAGTGAGTTCTGGTTCTATGCAATGAAGCATGAGGAATGCTACTGATGAGCTGAAAATATTCTACATCTTGATGAGTCTAGGGGTTATTATTTGGATTTATGCATTTGTCTCAGTTCATTGAACTTTATAGCTAACCTGTGTGTCTTGTATTATACACAATTTATATCAAAATGAAGTAGGTTTAAAGGCTTTAACTTATAAGAAAACAAACTAAAGGCAAATTAGAATGATTTTTATAATCATTTACATCTATAGTATCATGATTTTACACATCCAGGAAGCATGTATTATTGGATCCTTACCTGCATACAGATTTCTTTTACATCTCTAACAATAGTGCTTTCTGATTTGTCAAGTATATAAGCTATTTTTTGAAACTAATGCTTCTATCTAAGATAGAAGAGTAACGATGATAAAAGCTTTTCCGATGCTGTGCTAGGTTGACTTCCCCCCTTTGGCTGCGTTTGTGAGGTTTTATAGCACTGCTGAACGATAACAGGAGCACCCGGATAATGTCTTTTGTTTGTAAAATTGTCAGCTCCGAGGAACCAAATTGCTTTGCATCCTCGCCTTCATTGAATAGTTTCTACTTGAGAGAAGTCAAATGCATATTATTACATTTTACAAGGAAGAGGTAGGCACAGGAAGGTGTATAAGGAAATGTAAGGTTTATGTATACATCAAGGTCTACCCAGGCTGTGAACATTTTTTCCATTTATTTATTTATTTTCTTACTTCTTATTTATTTATTTATTTATTTTCGTTTTCCATTTAGGTAGCATTAAAAGTAGACCAATTTCTATTCTGTGTGCATATATCAACATTTCAAAAGGAAGGATCAACAGAAGATATTCATAATCTCCAAAGTTAAAAGTTTTGGTCAGGCCATTTCCTTATTTCAGACTTAATAAATTGATCCATAAAGTGATTTAAGGAGATAATTATTAAATAATATCGGGTTCCAGAGTAAATACTTATTATGCATGGATGTAAATTAAGAATTCATAGAAAAGGTTCTTCCTTTGTTATTTGCCATACAATTCTAAACATATTTGTGCTGAAAGAAATAGTTTAATTTCACAGTTACCTGCTGGAGCAGGCAATGGGGAGGCGATTCGCTCACTGCATGTGGCTGCATTCTAAAGTGGCAAGAAGTGTGGATGCAGTGACCTGAGGTAGAACACAGCTCAGACATTTCCTGATGAACAATGTGGACCATCACAGGAAGCTGGAAGATCAGGGGGAAAGGTGTCAAAACACTCAGATGTTGTCTGACAGATAGGAGAGACTGGGGAGAAATGGAAACTCTTATTACTACAAAGATTCTTGAGAGTCTGAAAACTGAATTTGAAGCTCAGTCAGTTCAAACCACTCATGTTTCTCCATGTCAAAGGAAAAGGTTTGTTTGGTGTGACTTAAATTAACTCAGGGAAATTTAGCTGTTCTCTAAGCCTTAACACGAGGAGATTGGAATGGGAGGTGTAGAAAGTGGAACACAGCACAAGGACTCTATTAACGTTTCTATCTACTCTGTAACCAGCCCTTCATTGTACCCTTCATATATAATTTAAAATAAAAACAGTATTCGGCTGCCCAATAAAATTCTCAATGTTTGTAGAATTTAAATAGTTTCTAGATTTTATGCTGTAATGTCGTGTGTGTATTTGTGAACCATGAGGTTGCCTTTCTTTAGATGTGGAAAGCTGAGTTGGTTAACTTGTTGGTATTCCAGGAAACTGAATGTGCTCTGTGCCTCATGAGGGGCACAACACTGAGCGACTTTGACTATAGGATCCTCTGGAAGACGGGGCAGAAAGTTGTGGACCTGGTGTCCCTGGGCCTGTGAAAGTACTGTGTCTATGCTATGACTGTTGTGATTTTATGGGTTGGAATATAGTGCAAAATTACTGTATTTATTTCAATGGATGAATAGAAATATCTCAAAATGTAAATGTATATTTGGAAGATTAATTATGATTGAATTGTTCTCATAATATACCATCCTTAGACATGGTGCTGAACGACATATGCAATGCATACTTTCATAAGTACAAAGACTGGCTGAGATCTTTTTATTTAATCATTCTTGGTATTGTAATAATGTAACTGCTCTAGATAAAGATCATCCAGGACTTTCCTAAGATGAGAATTTAAAAGAGCTATACCAGAGAATCTAAGGATGCTTGTAAGATAAATTACAAATGTATTGTCTATACTCCAGAGAAGAACAAAAATTGTTGCCTTCTTTAACCTTGACATTTGGTATATTAAAAAAATAAAACACCTTGTGTGTTTTAGTAACTGCAAGTAAGTCCCTATGTATGACTTGTGGCCTAAATTTATTCTCCTTGAGTGCTTTGAACAAATCCTTAAATCAAATCTCTAAGGTGGTCAGTGTATTGTATTATACATGATTACAAATGAAAAACCAAGTGTCAACAATCTTATTAACCAGGAAGATATACAGTAAATCAATAGTAAGATGAAGGGTGGGCAAACAAACAAACGAACAAACAAATTAACAAACAAAACCAAACCTTGAAAGTCTCTAAATCTCAAGTTTTACCAAAGATTCAAAAAAAGTTTTAAATTTCTGTTTCTCAGAAAACTAACTTCCCATTGCCAGAGTGACTTAGATACATATTTACCCTGTGGTTCCATAGTTTTACCTTAATTTGTCAACTTCAACTCCAGCACAGTTTACATGTTCCAGGATTCCTGAATCATGAAGAACATCATATAGTGTGAAGTGTACGCACACCAGAAAGAACATTCCATCACTGTGCAAAATGCTGCAGTTCCATCTTAGAACATGACACTGGGGGGGGGGTGAGAAAGAGAAGGGAAGTGATGTAATAGATTTTAATTAAAATATATTTGTGAAATTACCAAAGGATAAAACTTTTTAGACATATATTTAAAGATATTAATCAGAGTGTGAAAATTATAGGAAGCAATGAGGTGGTAATAAATCTCTAAATTTGTATTTTAGTGTTCAGGGAGAGAAGGCGCAACTGTCAGAGATGCAACCATAGGGCATTAGTGGGCGTAGGAACAGTCTAGTGCTTAAATGGGATATGAGACAGAGAGTGATCATTATCTTATAATTCTTTATCCTTTACACAATGTTTATAGATGTTATTACTACTCATGCAAAAACAAATTTGAGGGATTTATGTATTCTGCAGATTTAAAACTTGTGTGATAGCCTTCTTTTCATATATGAATCAAAGCAAGTATTTTGTTAATGATTTTTTACAGTTATGCCCACGATTTATTCTAAGAAGTCCATACTATTTTAGAGTTGTTTTTTGTTGTTGTGTTTATTCTTGTTTGAGAATTTTATTTTGTTTTGTTCTAGTGACTCCTTGTTTGGTCAAGCTGTCTTGTAATTGGTCTCCTGCTTTAGTCCAGGCTGTCTTATAACTAGTAATCCCTCTTCTTCAGCCTACAGAGTATTTATATCACAGGTGTGCACTAACACATATAGCAAGTATAGTTTATTGTAACAATTAAGACATTCAAATTGTAAAAGAAACACAAAAACAATTCTCAAACACAGAAAGTGCCATGATTGGTTATGTAACCAGTATGATTTTTTTTTCTCAAGGCCTATTAAAAATGTTTGCTTTTCCTTAGTTGAAGACTTTATGACACTTTTCTTTTTAATATGTAGCCATTTCTTATTGAAATAGAAACTTCCAATAATATATCCTTTGCCTTTAGAATGAGTCATGGGTTTGTTCTTCCCATTTTCAATACCTATAAGTAGTTAAATATCTTGTGACACTTTAGGGAAAAATCAAACACATCCAGAGGGTGGCAGAGAGGGAGGAAGTCCAGGGATGGGGAGAGGTGCAGATACATATATATATTTGTGTGTGTGTGTGTGTGTGTGTGTGTGTGTGTGTGTGTGTGTGTGTGACTGAGCAAAAACTCGTACCTCATATGTGTAGTCACAGCACTTGGAGACTGAAGCAGGATGATAATCTGCTAGTTCTTGGCCAGCTCAAACTACCGATTAACACTCTTTCTCAAAAACTAAATCAATAACAAACTTAAAAAAAAATACTTGAGGGTGGGGCAGTGCTACACTTCATCAAATCTTTGCCAAAGGTTATTCTGAGGATTTTAAGTCGGTGATGTGCATGTTTCAAGTTTTCCAATATTAAAGTCTAACATTTGGAAAGAAGAGAAGGAAGAGAAGAAGGAAGGAAGGAAGGAAGGAAGGAAGGAAGGAAGGAAGGAAGGAAGGGAGGGAGGGAGGGAGGGAGGGAGGGAGGGAGGGAGGGAGGGAGGGAGGGAGGGAGGGAGGGAGGGGAAAAGAAAAGAAAGAAAGAATAGAAAAGAAGAAAATAAAGACAGATATTTCTGCTTGTTGATATTTCTTATAAAGACAATTATCTGTTGCTGTCGTGTTAGAGATCCCAAATGGTCCAGAACTATAGTATTTTATTGATGATATTATGTAAAAAGATATACATTGAATTGTGTTATTTCATTGAAAATAAAAGTCTGTACAGTTTCCAGGGATATGTACTTCTCCCCAAACAAATCTAAACTGCCATCTCTTTTTTCTCTCTGGGTCCATTTTCTTTCCCCCTGTGATGCTGTGGCTTAAGTTTTGCTACCCTTAACAAGGAGGGTACACTAGGGAAGCCTGTGCAGAGATACTTGCCCATGATTATATCTAGTATTTCATGAAAAGAAGCACAATTCATAAAGGATTTAGCACATCCGAGACTTCCCGGGCGTGAGTATATTTTGAATATTTATCTTTTGTTCTCTCCATTTCCTTCTGCTTCATAATTTTCCCTAAGCTACACCTTGCTTCTCCCTGGCACAAAGTCTAATTTTGTTTGCCTAGAAGAAAAAAAGAGCATTAGGAAAAATAACAGTATTTTGCCTTCTCTACACTTCTTAATTCAGACTAGAGGCATGTTGTTGCTCAAAGCACTCTGCCCCCACCTCCTCAGACTGAGTTCCACTGTGCGAACCTCACCTGAATGTGAATTCACATTTCAGCGATGGAAAAGACTAAATCTAGTCTGGGCAAGCCAAGTAAATTTTAAGTCATTTCAGATCAAGTATCAAGACACAGAATAGTAGTGACATGGAAAGCACTGGATCTTCAGGAAAATGAAAATAAATAAGCCTTCCTTTAACATCAACCTTTGAACCCTTCCTTTCTTCCTTCCTTCCTTCCTTCCTTCCTTCCTTTCTTCTTTCCTTCCTTCCTTCCTTCTTTCTTTCTCCCCTTCCCTCCTTTCTTTCTTTCATCCTTTCTCCCCTTCCCTCCCTCTTTCTTTCCTCCCTCCCTTCCCTCTTTATTTCATTTTCTTTATTTCATTTTCTTTCTTTCTTTCTTTCTTTCTTTCTTTCTTTCTTTCTTTCTTTCTTTCTTTCTTTCTTTCTTTCTTTCTCTCTTTCTTTCTTTCTCTCTTTCTTTCTACATATTTCACTAGGGAATTTTGTCCGTCCTGAGGGCCTGTAGCACTGCAGACAGTGCAGGAATATTAATTGAAGAACAGGAGCACAAACAGAGAGAAATTCATCATAAAAAGAAACAAGAATCAGTCCAACAACAGCCAGTAAAACAGCAGTGTGAGGTTCAAGAAGGGAGTGAACTGCTGTTTGGAGAGAATCAAAAGACTTAAGACCTAGAATTTGAAGTGAAGATAGTTGTATGAACATGAGGCCATGATATTTATCTCAATCATGAAAACCCTCAAAACTACCCAATGTCCACTCAAGGACCAGCTAATAAAGTATTTAAATGATGAGAGGTAAATCTTAGTAGATATTGTGCAAGTAATAAACATATTGTGCTTTAAAAGCAAAATTATATCTTGTTAAAGCCTGTTTTTAAAAATGCTGAGAGCAAAGAAAAAATATAAATATAACTGAAATTCTAGAATGTTAAGATCATCATGATAAGAGATATACTTGTGAAGAATTTAAAGAATGTAATGTGTAGTAAAATATTATTTTAAAGACAATGAGACAATAAGAAAGAATGTAATTACCTAAAATAATGACAATAAAATTGAAATACAATGAAATATAGCTGCAAGTCAAAACATACCATTGTCTATAATAAAGTGTTAACTGAAAAATGATCCAAATAGTTATATATAATATGGCTATATTTGAAAACAATATAATCATCATTCATATTTTTTGAGTCATTTTAAGTAATTTAAACAAAATGTAAGCCATCGATATAGTAATTTTTTACGATAATATTTAGGAATATATCTGTTGTTTACATACTATTTTATTTTAATGACTATGAAAATATGGACAAGGGTCTTTTTTATGGTTGTAATACTGGCTTCACATTTTACAACTTTAGTTTTCCTAATTTGCACAAGGTTCCATACTGCTCCTCCCCAAGTTCTCTTTAAATGTTAGAGTGTTAGACAAACCTGAACACTGCAGTGAGAAGGAATGTGCATGCAAAACTGATATACTTTCCAGAACACAGCTTCCTTACAGTAAAGTGTCTGTTTAATTAATTTCACACAGTGCTATGTGCTTGACTTTCTGCCTGTCTCCAAGCACCCCTGGGATTATCTGAAATATTGTACAGATGTTCTTACAGAGAATTACATTGCCAAATGTCATTAACACAAGCTAACATTCAACATTAATTTTATAGTTGAGGCATGGACGTGACAAGTACCTTCACATTCCTGTTTATATTTATAGTTTCATCAGCTGGGAATATCTGTGTGTGGAATGCTTCCTTCCCACATCCCATAATCAGTGACTTTCTATTCTGAAATCAACTGGGTTTCTTAGCCTCTTCTTCTTTAAATGAGCATGTTGGCTTTAAGATCTTTTTTTTTTGATCCCACTGATTCCTTTTCCTAAGTTATTTTTGTGCAGTATAATAAAGAAAAGAAAACAGTCCAGGTGGAAGACTTGTGTAAAACATAAGATGCAGAAATCTTGTATCTTATGCACAAATGAGGTGTATAATGTTTCACGAGACCTGAAGTATTAATGCTGGCTAGAATTCCAGCAGAAGCCACAAGTGAAGTGCTGTGAGCAGAGGCTAAGGTGAGCAAGCACTGGGCTAAGCAGGGAACAAATGAAGATATCTGATGTATGGATTTGGAACTAGGGCACTTGACTATGAACTAGGATTGAAAAGTACCAGGCTCATTCCAGAATTGAGAGACAATTCTAGTACTAATGTCTTTTTGCTACAAGTTGCTAGGTGTATATTACTTGTTATAATTTCCTGCAAAGTATGTGTGAAAAGCAATGACAGTATCGATTTAGTGATGCCAGACTATTAGAAGCTTGCTACAGCCTGGCGGACTTAGCTCATCTGTTGTTTTGCCTATTTTACAGATTAGCAAAGTAAAGCATAGAAGTCACATAGTTTGACAAACATTTTATAGCAACTTAAAGAGCAATGTTGAGGCTATCAAAAAGCAAAGCAAGTATTATTAACTACTATATTTTGATGTACCACATGACTTGCAGGACAGAATTATATTATTTTTTAAATGGAATTAAGTATTAAAAGCTATAGATTGTATGTGAACAAATGCCCATGAGATTCAAGTCCTTTCTGTAAATATTGCTTATATTCAAATGGGAAGTATGAGTATGTTTAATTAGTGTTAGCTCCTTCTGTCTGTGTGTATTATTTCTGTCCTTAATATAAATGAAGACTTTTTAATCGTCCATAATATGTTGAAGTTGTTTAACTAATCTCATTTAATGATGATAATTATCAATGTAATTCTTTCACAAAAGACATATTTAATAAATGTTTTACGTGAATGCTTCCATGTGAAAATATCCACAAACTAAAATTTAGATGTCTGGGATAGTCTAATATTGCTTCTATAATGTGAGTATAACTGTTGGTGAATTTAGTGAATTGAGATAGCGAAATAATCAGACTATGAACTATGAAACTGAACTGATTTTTTTTAATGCCAGGCACATGTTAACTGCTATCTATATATAATCTAGCTCATTCTCAAAATAAATTTAAGGTAGGTAATCACTTGAGTGTCAGCTCCCTTATCTATGCAATGAGAGTCACTCAAATGATTTGAGAAACTTGCCAATGTTTTCTTTATTAGAGGATGGCCTTGTTGGACATCAAAGGGAGGAGAGGCCCTTGGTCCTGAGAAGGCTTGATGCCCCAGTGTAGGGGAATGCCAGGACAAGGAAGTGAAGCTGGAGGGTGTAGGTTGTTGAGCAGGGGCGAGGGGGAATGGGATATGAAACTTTCAAAGGGGAAACCATGAAAGGGGATAACATTTGAAATGTAAAAAAAGAAAGTATCTAATAAAAAATAAAAATTGGAAAAAGAAAGAAAGGATGCTGTATACTATCCAAGTCTCACTGAGTCCAGAGACCTCATTCACTATACTGAAATTCTCCCAGTGTGATGTGCACATGTAAAGTGTAGCTGTATTAACAGAAAAACATGATGTTAACAACACAATGATTTCTGAAGGACAATAGTTACACTCCAGGAATTTGGTAAAAACCAACATGTGGCTTTTGCAGTATGAGCTGTGATTTATATGTTCATATAGCCTCCCTATATGACCATATTGCCATCACTGGGAGCTTCCAACTGACTGCAAAATAACCTGGAATATATTATAATAAGGACTCCATGGAATGTTGTCCAGCATATGTCCTTTCTCATCTTTCCAGACATATATCTTCTTCCTTCATAGACTCATCGCCACAAACTCTTCTTATGCAACGTGCCTGTTCATTGTCTATCCACTTATATTGACTCTTATCCAAGCCTTTCATATTTTAGCATCAGTTTCTAAATTTTCTCCTACTTGTTTTTCCAAGACACTAAGGAAGCTTCCCTCCTTAAAGCATTTTACACATCAAAGAAAACTCTGAAGCCAATGAATTCAATAACTTAACACATGATCTTTTTCTCTCAAACTTACCCCATTAGGTACCACTCAACTTATTAGCCTACTGATAGAGAACCAGACACCAAAACAAAGACAAAGACTATGCTTTATCTCTATACTGTCATTCTCCACCACCTACTAGTCACTATATATTTTTGTTATAAATATGCCTGGTGAAAGATGAAAGATTGAATAAATGAGTGTAGATGGGTGAATGAATTAACTTAAACAAGAGTCAGTGAACGTTTATCATAGTCAGATTGTAAATCTCTCTGTGTAGGATCTAGAGACTGGCTCAACTCTGCTGTTATAGCAAGAGACCAGAGAAAAAAGTGTGAACAGAGTGTGTGGTAGGACTTGGCCTGATGTTTTCCAAACCCTGTCTTAAGGGAGGGGTAATTCTGGAAAGTTTCGGCCATCCTGAAGCAGATTTTAAACCTCCTCTGATCACTCTGATTCTCTCTATGTAAGACTTTATTTCATTTATTTATATGTTGCAAGACAACTTGCATACCTCTTTTAGTCTTATTCAACTCCTTATGTAGTCTCTGGTATTATTGTACACTTCTTTGTTAAATAGGAAATAGCTTAACCAGATCAATAGCCTATTTTTCTTCTACCCTTCCACCTCTCCTACCTCATGTTGTGGAGTTAAAAGGGATAGGGGTGAAGTAGGGAGGTCAAGGAGCTCAATAGAGTAGCCAAAAGTATGGCTTAAAGTAATTAGCTTTACAGATGAGTCATAAGCCAGTTGTTTGTAGATATGAGAAAGTCTAGTATCATATACAAAATATGATGCTTTGTTTTCCTGTGACAACCAAAGATATCGCAGGGTTATTTCCTGTCTTCTCCAGTAGCTTCCTATAGGTAGACTAATAAAGTAAAAAGTAAAATCTCACCTGTAGAAAGCACATCACATTCTCTTTTGAGGCTACATCATTATTCAGTTGTATACACTTGCCTGTGAACTCTGTACTGTGTATTGTTGTTTGGGAATACAGAGTCAGCACTCCCAAGATTTCAGTTCTAACTGAGGTCAAGGAAAACTATTTTATAGAAACAGTTAATCAGGCCCTTCACTCTTCATTAACTGCATTGCTCTGTTTCTCTAATATGCTAGACAAAAAATGATTTATTGGTTAATTGAGGCAACGTTTGCAAGTTTTGTCATTCAGTGCCCATCAAACAACATTAAACAAACATTAAACTTTGTTCTGGTTGCTAACATTACAACCTAAAACAAATGCCTTTTCATGTCCATATCATTTCTCCAAATTCTTTAAGAATACTTATTTCTTCAGAAATTACCATATAAATGTTTGTGATATTCTAACTATTCGATGCTACATATTTAAACATTTATTAACTTGTAATATCTTTGAAAAGATAATGTTTTTACATAATTTTCATGGTGATGTCTGTTTTATATAACCATTTATGTTATAAAATTATCCCAGGTGAATATGTGTATATGTATATGTATGCATATTTTGGTGTTTTCATGTGAGTGTGTGTGCATTTGTGAGTGTTGTCTTTGTATATGTTTATAGGTGTATAGGTAGGGTGCATGTATGTGTTTATGTATTTGCATATGTGTGGGGATATATTGTGTGTATATGTATGTCTGTCTGCTTTGAGGGCATCTAATTTTGTGGCATTAAATGTAACATGTTACTATATGCTGTTCTGAGAGTTTGTGGAAAAATGCAATTATCATCCTTGCATCGAAGATATAGTTCACTAGAAGCTGCAAACCATCTTGGTGAATTACGGTGTACCAGATTACCCCTCAAAATAACCTTCTTGAGAGTAAGTCATGACATCATTGTATTCCCCCCCCCAATTTAATAAAATGAATGGGTGTTATCTGTTCCTATTATTTGGAGGTTTATAGGCTTAAATGACAATAAATCTATTTATTAACAAATATTGCCAGAATAAAATCAATGCCTATATATATTTCTGTAGTCTTATCAATTATAGACAAAAGATAGCTTAAAAATGTGCATGGAGGTCAGAAAATATGTTCAGTTCAAAACTCACCCAGTCAAGTATGATAAGCAAACCTACTACTTCTTCATGGGAAGTTCTTCATTACCTCTATACTTCTTTTGAAGAAGTTTATGTGATACAGCCTGGACTTGTTAAGGAGCTTCCACAGAATGGCACAGTTGCAAACTTCAAGTTCCTCTAATGTTTGAGGAAATCCTCAAAGACTTACCATTAAAATGATACAAACATAATTTTGTCTATTAGCTTGAAAGTGATGTCTAATTAAGAGGCAGATGAAGTAAAGAGTCAGAGAAAGATTTTACAGAACAGGATATGGCCGATTCTCATGAGAAGAGAGAGAAAAGGAAAGCCACCTGAGGGGCAGTGCAGAGAGAGGAGAAAGCAATTTTACTGGGAGAGTTTTACAAAAACAAGTTAAAAAGAGAACAAGCTAGACACAGATGAAGACAGAACAAGCTAGACACAAGTGAAGACAGAACAAGCTAGAGAAGGAGAAGGAGCCAGAAGATTAGAACAGATTGTTAGAGTTAGTCTGAGGTTAAGTATAGCAATTTAGTCAGACGCTGAGAGTGAAGGAAGATTGAGTCCGTCAGATTGGTGAGGAATTTGAGCCAAAACAGCTAACTTGAACCACCCAGCCAGGGTTCAGAAAGGGTGATCTTATTCAGCAGTAAGGCTCAGAGGTTGAAAACATTCTAGGCCTAGGTTAGATTGTACAGAGTCTAGAAACTTCCAGGTCTACACCTAGGTTAGTGACCTTTGGAGAATAAAGTTATTATCAGGGAATGAAGGCTATGGTTACAAGCAAGCACTTCTGTGTACAACTATAACCCATCTCAGACATCCACTTCCCATACATCTCTTAGGATTTTCTTGTTTTCTTGGAGGAATTTAATGGAATGTTTTGCATATGTTTTTATGTTTAAGCTCTCTTGAGTCCATGGTAATGGTGAACTCACATGAATAAACCTTTGATGCCACATATACTTCAGCAGGAAAATTATAATTCTATCTGGAATTAGAGTTGATGGATAAAATAAAGAAATGGAGAATTTAAAGAACTGAGTGAAGCATTGTTTAGTGGTTATAAAATCCTAACCATACTTTCTGAAAACTACATTAGAATTAGGTAACCTCTGTGTTCTGATTTTAAAGGCTGCCTCCAGTAATGTTTTACTGAGCCATAAACTGTTCTGACTAAATTTCATGCCTGATAAAATTCTTGCATTTATAGCATAAAATGTAAGCCCTTGTCCCATAACTAATCTGTTAAGTTTCTGAAATAGAGAAGTCTTGAATCTTTTTGCATCAGAAAATTAAGTGAGTAAAAGTCATCATATTTTATAAAAGAGACTAGCATAAATAGGAAATTTGGTCATAATAATCTTGCCACTAGACTTGAAATATATTTAATAATATATATTTACATATATATGGCCATATATATTTTATTTTAACAAGTCATTATAAATTAGTGAAGTTACAGATTTATATATTTATTAATTTTTCAGGAAATGTTTATTGTTTAACAGTTATATATAAATTAGATTGATTTTCCAATAGCACCATACTTGCCAATATTAAACAGCATTAAATAATGCCTTTTTACTATCATTATCTGTACTTAATGCTTAGATAAAATGATCTGCAAATTGATTTATGCTTTGCTATAGCTTAATGAGAAACTTACTGTCTTTTGAGCCATGTTTCTTTCAGATCTGTCTTCTGACTTCTTTAATCTTGATGTAGATAAGTCTATCTCACAATCTCTGAAGTTCTATTTACTTAGGGTCTTTGTACTTGTAGTTGTCCCTCAAATCAAATCAAAGGTGTAGTTAGAAGTGGGCTGTCAATCCTTGGAGAAAATCCTAGGTCAGTATTCAGTCTCTCATGCGAGGTCAAAGCAAGCTGAGAGAAGAAATCAGCTATGAGAATCTGTCAGCCAGTCCTTCAGGCAGTTGAGAACATGAGTTCCTTTCTCAAAGAGGAGAAAAATGGCATCCTGCATCATCTGCATGCTTTTTGTCTGTCTGTAGTGTCTGCAAACAACTTATCCAATCCTAGAAAGTCATATTTCCTGAGGACACTGCAATGAGAAACAGTTTCCTTTGCTTTTCTTCTGATTTTTATAAAATCTCTATTTCTCTTTTATTAAAAATAGATTGTTTTCATATGATATATTCTGATTTCAGTTTCTTTCTCCTTGGCTCCTCCAATATCCTACCGATGCCTCATGTCCTGCACATCCACTCCATTCTTGTGTCTCCTTAGAAAACAGACATCTAAAAAATAATATTAAAGGCTGGAGAGATAGCGCAGCGGTTAACAGCCCTGACTGCTCTTACAGAGGTCCCGAGTTCAAATCTCAGCAACCACATGGTGGCTCACAACCATTTGTAATGGGATCCGATGCTCTTGTCTGGTGTGTCTGAAGACAGCTGCAGCGTACTCATGTAAAAAAATAAATAAATCTTTTTTTTAAAAAAAGTAATTAAACAGAGTAAAACAAAACCATCTCTGAATAGAACAATACAAACAGAAGAAAAGAAGTCAAAGAAAAAGCACAAGAAAGACATACGGAAGCAAAGATACACACATTTACCCACACAGGAATCTCATTAACATACAAAACCGGAAGCAATCATCTATACACAAAGAGCTTCTAAAAGATGCTGTTGAGTTAGTGTTGTGCTGGAAATCTCTTGCTGTGCTATGAGATTCCCTAGGAGAAAATTTTTTCTTTTCATTTTCAAATTTGTCAGTTGGAGAAAATTTCTGAGTTAGAGACAGGGGTGGGGGCATGTGTTCACTTCTTCTCTCAGTGCTGGGAACCCATCTGGTGCAGACTCCTGAGAAGATAAGATGAAGCAGTCTCTATCTCTGAGATGATCAGCTTATTCCTGTCGTCCCTAATCATCTTTCTTCTACTGTCCATGTTAGTATTCCATTGTTTGGCCAGCACATCCATTAACTAATGCCATCAACTTTGTGACATGACACCAGCTAAAATGTCTGAAACCCTTCTCACCATTGCTTGCATAGGGTACCCTGTTTTGCTATAGCCTATTAACATAAGCAGGGAAGATTAAGAAGTGCAGGTGACATACCTTGATGCCAGTCATCCCTGTCTTCTTTGTGAATATAGCCTCGTTCTTCCCTGATGTCTTAGCAGCTTCACCTTCTTCTGCCAGAGTATCCAAATAGTTGTGTTTATTTGTTTGTTTGTTTTTAATCAGGCATATCTTAATGATTAATGAGCCTCCTTTTATGTCCCCAGATGAAAGTATTTCCCCTTTGCAAACATGGGTAGCTAGGGGCACAGAACCTAATTTGTAGGAATGGGAAACAAATTCCTCGCTTATCCCACAGGAACAATGCTTTGTTGACTTTGTTCTGACTTCCCCACCTTTGTTCCCAGATCCACATAGTCTATCCTTTGAAGAATCAGGGGAACAAAAAGAGTCACTGATTTTGAGTTTATAATTACATCCTTAGGATAATATCTCCCCATTTTGAGTGTAAGACACTTCACTGGCATCATTGTTTGCGAGGGGTAGGGATTGAACCTAGAATCTCCCTCACAAACAGGCAAGTGTTTCAACAGTTAGCCATACCTCCACCTGAAATAATACCTGTGGAAGGCTGTCCTGTTGCATGATCTGACTAGCATCATTGGTTTGTCACATCGGTACTGAGATGAGTACATGACGTGATTATGTAGCCACTGTTGTACCTCATTTTAAAAGTTCTATTGACTTTCAGTGACATTTTTCACATTTGTGTATTGATGTCATCAACCTGTAGACTACAGTAGTGGGCAAAGCTGAAGGCTAGCCAGATATAGTTGCACATATCAGTCATCACCATGTTCTAAAGGCCAGAGATGGCTAAGACTAGGACTAGGGAGATCAAGACCATCTAAAGTAGGCTCACCAACTATCTTAAGGAATTCATTTGGACTCTAGATAAATTACTTCTCTTTCTCAGCTGAATGATATTGACTTCACCATAAAACAAATGGCTGGTTGTTGGCTCCGAAAGATTGTGCCAAAATTGAGGTTTGGTATTGCTCCCTATGGCTGTCAGATGGGATCGCTCATCAACCTTCCTGTGTCAGAAATCAGGAGCAAATTATTATATGGTCCACATGGAGCAAATGAGAACTACTGAGGAATGGAGTCGTTGTTGTAAAGGGTAAAAATAAATGATGGGGGAGACAGATGAGACTTGATGAAAAGATACTTGAAATATAACAAAGCTGAGAAAAGGAATAAGTTCTAAAGCTGTACATGATACGAAGTGAGGTAGTAGCAAGGATGAACTCTAAAAAAGACTAATTCATATATTTCATTCTTGTATATTTTATTTCTGATGTTGTGTTTTCTTTCTTTTAATTTACTTTTCTCCTCCATTACCACCATATCCTTCTCTCCTCATCCTCCTTGTCCTCATCCTCATCCTCCTCGTCCTCCTTCTCCTCCTCCTCCTCTTTCTTCTTTTCTTCTTCTTCCTCCTCCTCCTCCTCTTCTTCTTCTTCTTCTTCTTCTTCTTCTTCTTCTTCTTCTTCTTCTTCTTCTTCTTCTTCTTCTTCTTCTTCTTCTTCTTCATCATCAGTCAAATCTGGCCAGTATGCACCAAGTTATAAAAGAACACATGACAATTTTAAAAATTTGAACAAATAAATTTGGTGAACCTAAATTATTGACTTAAAATCAAATGACATATATTGTGGTTGTGAGGTTTAGACTGCCTATAAAGGATTTGTGCATAGCAAGTTTAAACTGTGTTTATTAATAAAAAGTGCTGTGAATTGAATCCTTCTTGCAGCTGCGACTAACAATACCCTATGCTACCTATCCTACTGAGAGGGGCTCCTCCTAACTGGCTTTGGACCTATACTTCATTTCTTCATTCTGAAAAGATATAATTTGAATACTTAGTGGCATGTTTATAATATGTACACTTAAAAATCTGTTTCTTATTCTGAAAATGTGAATTCTAGTTAGCATTTCATGTGTAAATATTATTATGAGAATGATATCTACTTCTGTATCTATTAGTATAAGCTTAAGTATTGAGATCTATTCCACAAAATTGTTTCTATTCAAAACAAATTATTTCTTTTTTTAAAACAAATTTTGAACATTAGTAAAGTGATGTCATATGTATTAACATCTTATGTATTAATGTAAATCTTCAGATCATGATGCTGAACAAAACATTCAAGTTTTTCATTTAGAAAGTTAGGATACTATTTACTTCATGATGTAGTTGTGTGAGTTAAATGGAAACCTATGTAATTTAGATATATCCCCATGCAATGTATGTGCACTGCATGTGTGACACATGTAAACCTCATAGTGACACATTGTAAATAGCAGCATTTGTTTGCCTGAAGACAGGCCTGGGATCCAAAAGGCTGATTTATTTCAGTGTTTTCCTCTCACCTCCCATTCGTCAAAGAGAACAATGACTTGAACACATTGTTTGGGTAAATACTACATTATCATAATTACAATTTCCCTGAGAAAAGTGGCTTGCAGCTTGAATATTTAGCATCATGATCACAATTTCCATAAAAAAATAAAACAGTTATTATAAACAACACAGTGACCATTTGGTTCACAAGGGAGAACAGGTTACTGGGGGCAGGGGATTGTGAGTAGGGAAAGATATGAAAGCCTGAGTTCTGATCAGAGTTCAGGGGGAGAGTAATTTGCAATGTCCTCTAAAAATAGTCTTGCCCATATTTGTGGAAAAACTGTGTCATGATAGCATGTCACCCATACATGAGTTGATTTAAGTACTGCTTACACATTTTTTTTTTAGGTAGTCTTGCTGGTCTGGAACTCTCTAGATAGGCTAAACTGGCTGGTCAGAGTTCCAGAAATCCCACTCATCTCTGCCTTGTAAAATTTCCACTTATTTTCTTAGGTTTATCACTTCTTATTAAACACTTCCATAATTGCTATGCCGCCAAAAATTTCACAGAAGCAAAAAATGGCACAAACTATTTTTAAATTATTAAAGCTGAAAATTTTATCAGGTGCTTTTTTCTACAGTTAAGTGTTGTCCTATGTCAAAGATAAAATGGGGAAACCTTATTAATTCTTTCAAAAGATGCCTCTCTCAGTATCTCCATTGCGTTAATTGGCCCTAACCATTTTTTTTCTTTCCTGTTTTATTTTCTAGATGAAGTGAAAGAAGCAAAATGCAGTATTCAAGGTTGGTACTTTTTATAATGTCTGAACACACAATAATAAAAAACAACACACAAAAGTAGCAAAGCCGAAATAACCTCAACTTTTCATACATATCAGAGAAAATTATGTTTTTCCTTTCTTCACTATTGTATATAAGGTACAACATAGATTTTAGCATAGAACAGCATAACAATAAAAAACTGGCAATACTGTATTGACAGAAATATTCAGTATTTTCTACTCCATTCTTCCAGTTGTCTTCTATGTGTTCATCTTTTATATGTATTTATCATATTGCATACAAAACCATGCTACTCTATTTACTGCTAACCAAACTTTATCTGACCTTCAACAAATTAACAATATCCTCCACTCTCTAATGTAGCCTGATACCTCTAAAAATACAGATCCTTGATTTAACTTAATATACCAGACAAGTGAGTGTCTTACTAGTGTCAGGTTTTCAACACTATACAGCTATGTTCAGATGACTACTCTCAAATCATTTTTACCCCTTGCTATGATGATAAGGAAATTAATTTGTGCATGCTTAGCATCCATCAAGTGTGTTATTCTTGACTATTGTGTACATGTGTTTACATAACAGGATAATTTAGTAATTAGCAATATCAAATATACTTCTACATTCCAGCAGTTTACAGGTGGGGTAGAGGTTGGAGCAGGCCAACTCGACATCCTGCATTTTGGCCTGGTTGGTAGCTGAGCTTGTCAGGCCATCAGCTCTCCAGTACCCTCACGACCAAGGTGAGGCTCTCCATCACTGCCCTGACTAGCTCACTCAATGCTGCAGCCAGAATCTGGGTGGGGCCAGCCCTCCTGCTCTCAAGTTCTCATAACCTCAACCTGGATCACCTACACTCACACCACCAGAGCCAATTCTCCTGTGCTACCCAGGTGAGGTGCAGGGCCCACTCACCTAAATGCCTGAAATTTATCTATTAATCAAGATAAATAGAGATTAACATCAGAGTAGTTGTTGAGCAAATCTTAAATGGAGAGAGACAGTGTTATTTTAATTAAGAGATTTTACTATTACTTTATTTGAATAAACATTAAAGCATTTGCAGATTTCATTACTATATTTGATTCCCTTTACTCCTTTACCCGTAACATCTTTGAGTACACAACAGGAATCCTGCCATCTGAGGTGTTTTCTCTAACCACTGTCAGACTTGAGAAGGGTCTCCCATATTAGACCTAAGAAAAGAATCATCCCAGTCACCTGAGCCATGAGTACAACTGACTGCCCCAATGAAAGAGGGTGAACGGTGGTTGAGAATCGAGGCTCTGGACATGGGCTGCTTGGATTCAAACTCTGCTAATTTGCTGTGTATGCGTCTCTGACCAGTTTAGCATCTAAGCATCCCTAATTTCCTCGATTGAGAAATGATAAGAATAATGTTTTATGAATCAAAGGAGACAGTACATTTACAAGGGATTTCATCTTGCTATAAGAACTCAGCAAGGGACAGTCACCACTCATTACTTTGCCGTAATACATTTGCAGTTCACATTGTACCGGGGACAAGCAGTAACTTCATTCTGTAAAGGAAATTTCTCTTATGAACCTGATTTATCATGTTTTACCTACACAGATAGAGTCCTTATGTGACAAATATATTTGTTCCATGTGAAAATGTAAATAACTTGGGAAATGTCAATCAAATTGTGATACCTTGTTATGGACATTACTTGAGGTTTGCTTTCTTTCTTTTTTTTTTATTTTCTAAGTTTTTTTTTATTTGCATTCCAAATCATTTCCCCTTTCCCGTTTCCTCCCTCCCCGAAAGTCCCATAAGCTCCCTTCCCTCCCTCTTTTCCCCATTCAACCCCCTCTCGCTTCTCTGTCCTGGCATTCCCCTACATCCAGTCTTTCCAGGACCAACTGTCATTAAGATAAAGGAAATAACTTGATTTTTCTGAAGAACGAAAATATAGTACCAATGTATAATAAAACAGAAAGAAAAAACTTGTTTCCAACTTTCGATCTCCCTTCAAAACAGCATAGCTATTGCTGTGTGTGGAGTCACCCTCTTTCTAGGTGATGTGAGAACTAAGAAGTATCAAGGGGGTTTAATACTGGTAGAATATAGATTAGTAGTAGATGTCGAGAATCATTCTTTAGCTAACAAAGAGTAAAGTAATAATGAGTCTGAAGATGCAGTGGGAGAGTAAATATTAAAGAAAAAAATAAGTACTTATTCTTCTTTGGGAGGTATGTGGGAATCTGTGTATATCTTATCTTCATGTAACAGCATAGGCTAGGAGAGTGATGCTCACTTGGTTGAGACTGGAGAGATGTCAAACTACTCAAAAGCCTCTGGACCAGCATCTTTTGGTAAGGGATGTCATACTGAGGACAAAACCAATAACTTAAGTGAAGAGTTTCCACTTATATTCAGTCTGCCTTAGTTGTCATTTTTCTCTATTTGTACCACATTTGAAAGTTTTGGGTACATTTTGGATCATTTCATTGTGACTTTAAATCTAATCAAGAACACTGACCATCTTCTAGCCTACTGGATTTTATGAATTCACTGTGGATATTCAATGGCAGCAGGGGTGGAAGAGATATCTCTGAATGCAATCAGAACGCAAGCAAAGAAAACTAGATTTGAATTTCTGTGTCACACATATATGCTTTAGGATTTATGGGAGGAAGAGTTAGTCCAATGATTTGCATAAAATGTTCATTTGCAGCTTCTGTGTAGCTCAGCAGCACTGTATTTGCTTAGCATACACAAAATCGTGATTTGACACACAGCATCAATTACTTGGCAACTAAGCTGTTGGGCATGTGATGAGAAAAGAAAATGTCCATTGAAACCATGTGGGTTTGGGAGATTGCCATAAAGCTCAAAGGCTGAACACAAAATAAATGGGCATTTTTTAAAAATTAAAAATATGTAAAATAATAAAACAACACTAGAAAACTAATTTCCTTTTATTACAAATTCTAAGTCTCATTTCCTTTGGTCCTTACTACAAATATTTGAAAGACAATTTGGTTAGTATTTCTATGCTAGAGATGTTTAAATATTTTCATGCTGACAGCATTGTGTTGAGATTTGAACATCATAAATTAGAACATTATAAACAACCAGTATGCTCTAAAAAGTATGCAGCATGTCATTCAAGGAAGCACCAATTATAAGTGGCTATAAATTAAAGAAAACTTTAAAATTAACTTGAAGACTTTGAAAATCATTGAATGGATGATCAGTTTGATAACTCAGAGAGTCCTTCATAAATTTCTTTAATAACCTTCCAAAATTATTCCACCTGAAAATGTTTTGAATCTTCATCAAAACACAATCATTCTTTCAATACTTGTTGTCATCATTAATCTTCTCTTTCTTCTTTTTAAAATTTATTATGTAGCTAAACTTAGTTTCTCTGGCTAAACCTTTCCTTCTTTCCTTACATCCTCTCTGATTTTATCTTGCAACATCATTGGGTTTTCCTGTGAGAAAAGGAGAGATAAAAAAGATTGTAGATAAAAAAAAAAGATTGTAGAAATGTTAAATGTATGCAAATGTAAAATACTCTCTTGATTATGCAGTTATATATAGATTTTATAATAAAAGTAAGGTAATGGTCTCAAGACCATGCTATTGGTGGAAGTGCTAGGTAGTAACCACATGAATAAAGGATGGGACAGTGAATTCACTTATAGTTAACATAGCTTTTGTCTTCACTTCCGCAAAAACCATAAGTAAAATAATAATGAGAAACAGAACCCTTACCCACCCAGAGTAATCAGAAGCAGGGTGTTTTCTTGGATGGAGAGGCACGGACTATGCAACAACCTAGAACCATAACATATTCGTACACAGACTAGAGGAAAGATTGGCCAATTTCCTGTCATGACCTGATAAAGGCTGTGTGAGTTCCTGTGGGTCTGAGAGATTGGTCCCTTGTAATAATACACATCCAAACAGGACTCAGTTTATATTTACACACTAACTCAAGGCTTCTTTGACTCTGTTAAACCTGAGAATCTGGAGAAAAAGACAATTTCCACGTTTTGAGCCAAAATTTATGCAAGCTTAAATCAAATATTAACCAGGATGATGGACTCTGCTCACGACTATTCTAAATGGTGAATGCATAGATGATAGACAGACAGACAGACAGACAGACAGACAGACAGACAGACAGACAGACAGAGAGAGTATGCTTTTTGAAAAATAAGATCTTAACTTATCTCTATAACTTAACTCTTAGAATTGTAAAAACCAATCTCATGTATGCAGTAGTTCAGGAAATCAAGAGACTTTCTAGAGACTCTGAACCAAAGGAAAAATAACTGCAGGCACAGTCATACTTGTTTCTTTCAGTAAATCGACATTTGGGTGTGGTTGTTTTGGTTTGGTTTGTTTTGTTTGTGGGTTAAACTTGGGCCTATTAGTTTGTAGATCTCACTAATGTGGCTGTAGCATTGGGAGTCCTCTAAGCAGGAAGAAGGAATTATTTCCATGAAAGAGGAATAGCAGAATAAACAGAAAAGAGCCGACTTGGGAGAAAGAATTAGAAAACTATAATGTCCTCAATTTAGGACATCACATTCTACAAAATAAATTAAATTAAAGTAATTAAAATAAAATAAAATACTATAATAAAAAAAGAAAAATAATAATACTTAAAGAATAAGAAGTCGGTGAAAGTATATTCTGGAAGCATGGTTGGGCAGACCATCCAGAAGGTAGAGAAGAATGAGACAAAAATTAGGAAAAGGAAAACTTTCGGCAGGACAATGGATTTGCAGAACCCAACAGGTCAGCAGGCAATCAGAAGTGAATGATCACTAATAATAACTGAAAGCTGATTTCCTGAACCTAGATACAATTTCCAGACATCAAGGGCTCAGTGTTCTCCCACCAACAAATGAGAAAAATATGTCATCATAAAACTTCAGAACAGATTATTATCTGCTATGCCGCCTGAGAAAGAAGAAAGCAAAAGAAGGTGCCAGACACATGACCCACTGTGACTACTCAGTATAACTGTGCAGGTGAAAATTTAATGCTCTGAATCCTCAACATGAGAGACAATGGAAATGGTACCAATGAAAATGGTACCCAGATAATCTCTCTCTCTCTCTCTCTCTCTCTCTCTCTCTCTCTCTCTCTCTCTCTCTCTCTCTCTCTCTCTCTCTCGGAGATGGAGATGGAGAGAGAGAGAGGGGGAGGGAGATCTACTGGCATATTAGTGGGATCTACAAATTAATAAACCAAGAATAACCCACAAACAAAACATATATATACAAAACAAACACACCACACACACACACCCCACACCCACACATCCACACCCACCTCTCTCTCTCTCTCTCTCTCTCTCTCTCTCTCTCTTTCTCTCTCTCTCTCTCTCACACACACACACACACACACATCTTTAGGTTGCTAAAGGAATATGTTTTAAGCTTCCAGTGTGCTTCCAGAGAAGCCCCTACAAATTGCTTAGCTAGAGGCTTTAAAAGGTCAGCCTCACAAATAAACAGCAGCAGTAGACTGAAGGATATGAGCTATGTGTTCCTATGGGCTAAGAGGAAGTTCTTTAGGGCCTGAAGCTTGATTTAGTCACAGATATCATACAGGTTATGAAATGGGGAAACTATTGATGCCAAGGAAGATTAAGAATGAAAATATATTTATGAACCATCACACCAGTTAGCTCTAAATATTCCTTGAGTCATGGTATATGACGACAATTGAATTAATGTTATGATAACCTTTCTTTTTATGTGGTTGCATACTTGGAGTAGATGATATTCATTCTCCATTTTATAAATTGATGATAATGATGATTTACCCACGTTATTTTAAGAGCTTATTATTTTAATAAACAACTGCATGAAAGTGAATGTGGAATGAGGTTAAATTTAAGAGACATGAGAACAGACCAAATCCATGATTGTCTAATTAAAACATGCAGCATTTGGGGTACCCCCCCAAACTGTCTAGCTGACTGCCTCAAACTAAGTCTAGAATTGAGAGAACAGCCCCTGCTGGCCTCTTGAAGTCTCTTTTTGTAGAAGAATAAGGTGTTCACAGAGGTGGGGGAGTTGGTGGTACATTGTTAGAAAGATATAATAAAAGGGGAAGGAACAAAGGCCAGGATATATATCATGTGAGTGGGTTGCAAGCAGTTTACAACAGACTTAAGGAACAGAAGCTTATTCTTAATTACAAATACAAACTGTAGTCTGCAAGGACTTAACACAGGACAGACAAGAAGTTACTCTTTAACTAGGATTTAACACAGGACAAGCAAGAACTTCTTTTTAACATCTTAACGGCAGAGACTTAAATTTTAAGTAATTACTTAAATTTTACTTTAAATTTTACTTTTAAATTTTTATTTTAAATTACTTAAATTTTAAATTACTTAAATTTTTCTACTTTCTCTCCTTCTAAAAAATCTTCCAAACTAGCATGAAACTGGATCCATTTTTGCATAGACAAAACACAAAGGACAAAGGAAAGAGAGCCCTGGGGAAAAATCCTTTGAACACTACATCTATATTCCTTATTCTTTAACTCAGAAAAGAAGGGATAGCTTTCCATCCCCCCAACAAAGTTACAGAAACCTACCCCACAGCCCCCTCCACTCCCTGTGCCATGACTTCTACCTGTCTTTTGCTTTGCTTACTCCCAGGCCTCATCTACTGACCTCTTTCTCCTCACCTGCTACCTCTGTACACTACCCCCCCACACACACACTCATGCATGCACGCACGCACGCACGCACGCACACAAACACGTGCACACGTGTGCGCATGCACACCAGAAAGTCTGTTTAACAAAACAGGAATGTGCCTTCAAGACTTTCATCAGGGGATGCTGCAGTCGTTTTAGCAGTGCACAAACAATTCTCCCATTCTCGCTCATGTGACAACTCTAACCCTCTGCTCTAAAGTCTCTTTGTTTTAACCACCCTCAGATCCACATTCGCTCTTACTAAGAATTTCTTTCCTATTGTCTGCTTTCTGACACACACTAACACAGGCTAAGAACGTTTCTCTTCCTGGTCTGGAAAGCCTACTAACACTCCCATTCACATCGGACTAGAATGCTCTACACTACAACACTTTTCTCACACTCCCAGCAAAACACTTAACATGCTGTTATATTATTGTATCATTGTGAGCTTACCTTTTTCTACTTATTTCTTAAGTAAAACTATCCTTTCGCTATTCATGATACCTAAACACGTTGTAGTTTAAAGAAGACATCCAATAGATGCTATCTGAATGAAGTAAATAAGTGAAGGAGAATATACATTATATTGTGTATCTTTTCAAACATCAATCTCATGGATTAATCTGTATATATCTTGAACATCTGGACAATTAAAACACATAATATTTTAATAGGAGGGAAAGAAATAGTTTCCTTTCTTCTTGAAATAAAAAGAAATTTTATTTCAAGGAAAATCATTGGGAAAAAAGTCTATCTGACCTAAAAGAGACTAAATTTATATCTTCAGGGATAGTCTCTTGTCTTTTTGTATTAGGAGAGTGAACAAGATTTAAACTGAGAAGTCAGTGGGATGATGTTGCCAGACAGCTAATAAAGAGGAAGATAATAATGCCGTATCAAATGGCAGGTACCTCAGCAGACTCCATATCGTAGACATTAAACACAGAACAAAGCCATACTGTTCCCGGTGACCACCAAAAGTGCTTGATGTCAGTTTTAGCAGTATGATGCCACTTTGACTGTGGCATTCATCATCCCTTGCATCACAGCTGAAAAACAACATAGAGAAAAAATAAAACAAATATCACTAGGTAGGATTCAGACCAGAGAAAACATCTGAAACAAAATAGACATTTATAAAACCGAATGAAAAATCATTTTCTGTCAATCCCTTGAAATACATCCTCCTCGTTCCTAGAACAGCCTGTTATGTCTGCCCAAATAAAACACCTCCAAAAGTTATCTGTAGCTATTCTGCATTCTCAACTAGCTTAATATGACAGTCTCCTGCAGAGCTTAGATTTGTGACCATTTTAAGACATAAGGGAGATAAATCAGGGTGATGTTTCTCTTGATAATCTCTATGACTGCAGGAGCCACAGCCAATGTTCCCAGAGAGCAAATAGAAAAGTACCTCACATTTTGTGCATAATAACTATAATTACAATACACATTTCCATGTGTAAGCTTTGATTACTGAAAATGTAACTTTAAAGCCATCTCCCATTTGGTTCCAAGGCAATGCAGAGGACAAGTTAGCATGATTTAGAAACCAAAACAAAAAGAGGTTACAGAGTAGAAAAGGATCTGAGTTGAGGAGAGACGAGAAATGTTTCTTGAGCATTTACTATGTGCCAGCCATCATGCTAAATTACTTAAAAAGAATAGCTCATTTCTGCATAAGCATATGTATAAACAATATATATATATATATATATATATATATATATTGTTTTTGCACATAATATGAAATTAGAAAATATAACAGTTTATGTAAAATAAAGAAATATTGTGGCTAAATGAATCTTCTATCTAAGGAGAACTGATTAAGGCATTCATTAACGTCCATACAAGTTAATAGCAAAGAATTTCAACTGCATACCAAATAACATTGAGCATACTTTCAGGCTTTGAAGATATCCTAGAGATGTAAATGATTTCTAGGTGTGGAATTTGAGCTCACAAACATTGTGTAAATTGTTGCCTTAATGGGTATAAAATACTGTCTCAAATATTTCAGCTGCATGTTAATTATTATCTATTAAAATACTTAAGTATGTTCACTTGATTTAAAACAAAGCAAAAATCCTTGACAACTTAAAGAACACCTACTGAACACAAAATAGAAACCCAAGAAAGTGGCACTAGGTATAATGGTATGAGCGATCTTTACTCAATACGGAATTTTTTTTCAAATGAGCATCTCTACATAATTTGTTTGGTCTAACTAGCTCATGCTTCTGGTGACACCTACTGATGATGTGGATGTCTTGTTTATAGAAGGACAAATAATAATTAAGTATTCTGAGAGTTTCTTATATGCAAGGAAGTCTAGTATTCTGGTAGATAATGGAGCTGTAATTTGCACGGCTGTTACTGGTGGCCAAGATAACCAACAACTACCGAACCAACGCAATTGGAATCACATGCCAGCAAGGGGTTGTCTGCCACTCCTCCATTGCAGCAATGGCTGCTTCCATGGCGTTCTGAAGTTGCCTCATGCTTTTGCTCCACCCTGCTTTGTTGCTGTTGTTGCTGTTTTGAACCAAGCTTTTGCAACAAGAGCCCTTCTTCCATGGTATATGATTCTTTTCCTCACTCCTGATCTGAGAACCAGTGTAGCATAAGCTGTGGGAGTGAACTATCTGGCTGTGATTCCTGGTTCTTCTATCTTTGTGTGTGCCTTTGGACAAGTTATTTAAAATTACTGAACTTAACTTTCCTCATGCATAAAATGAGGGGTGCATCCTTAGGGTTTCATGAATATTAAGGAGGCTAATCTGTTTACTATGCTTGACCTGTCATGGAGACTCAATTGGGGTTATTACCGTAACTACATAATTATGCTGGGTTAGAACAAGAATTGTGAAGGGAGATGCTAAACTCAACACTCTGACCATGGTCATAGGCAGTTCCCTGGAGCTCTTATTCAGAAAATAAAAATGCTGCAGATGCCTCTTCTCTTGCTCCAATGCTAGGCATATTAGAACCAAATTAATGTTGTCAGAATAAAACCTTTTCCAAAGACTTATTTTTACCTTAATTACAGCATGCAAATCCTGTTTAAAGTCAAGTCACTTTTCCAACAGCCTCATTTCTGTTATCCTGCTTCTTGGCCTTTTTCTTGCTTTACCTGGAATTGTATCATTTTTACTTGTATTTAATGTCTAGAGTTATTCAAATCTCATTGATGCCAAATAATGAAATTATTACTTAAGCCTCCAGAAATCTTAGGGTGTCTTTCGTACAGTGTCTCTCTTACACTTTCTCACAATCATAAGTCAAGGCAAGTGATGTTACAAATCTGACTTTCTGGTTCTCCAGAGATGATGCTTCTGTGGAATTTGGTTGTTGTTGTTGTTATTATTGTTGTTGTTAGCAGGCACTATTTACCTACTGTATCCAGACTCAACTCCTTCCATCTTGGAAATTACTGGTCTGGGGGGTGAAGCTTGGAAGAAACAGAAATGAGTATGATTTCTAAAGCAGAAGCAATATGTAGCCATAGAGCATTGCTCAAACTCTCTGAAATTGAGTTTCTTCATCTTTGAAAGTTGGAAAGAAAAAAAAAACCAAGTGCATGATCTAATCTACCTAGCTCATAAAGTTTTCTATAAAAATTAAATGTAATAAAATCTGAATCAAAAAGTATTAATTTAATTGTTTTCTAGTTTCATAATCTGGGAAAAGAAACAATATGAATCCTCAGTGATGTTGTTACTTGTATATTGATCTTAATTAATCACAGTTTCACCAAAGCTTATGCTATCTACCCTAATTAAATGCAGTGGGACACACGCATGCACACACACACACACACATACACACACACACACACACACACACACAGCTGCAAGCACAGGAGGAAGAGGATGCAAGAAGAGGGATTTGGTAGCAGGAGAAAAATATAATAGGCAGTAATGAGGAAAGGGGTTTTTAACAAAAAGTAGAAGACATATATAAAATTATAAAAACATGTTTAAAATAATTTTTTAAAGCAGGACTACATAACTGTAACTTTTAATTGTTCCAGATGAAGTAAGCGTGTCAAATGTCAAGTCATTCTTCATTGAGGGATTCACCATTCAAAAGTACAGGCTAATAGGATGACAGGAAAAGTTAGAGCTATCAGAGAAGCTCCTCTCCAGGAAGAAGTTGGAAACAGTTGCTTCAGCACTGTCCTTTGTCCTACCTTGACTTGTACCTATATCTCAAGAAGGGAAGCCTTTTGTTTGTATGTTCAAGTTTTGTAAACTGTAAAGCACATTACATATGATATATTTTGCAGAGATACAATTAATGGTTACTTAGTCCTAAGCACATCAACTATTGATTTATTTCCCAAATACGACCACAAAATCCCAAACCCAGGATAACAGTGCACTAGAGCTCTTTCTCAGCCTACCAGGCTCAAGGAATAGGACTATAAAGTTGGAAAATAACATTTGGTGTCATTTTTACTCCCATTTTGAGAAATCACTTGTCATTCCTAGCAAGTAGATGGAGTTAATAGACTACATTGTAGGTGGTATTTGATGGTTTCATCAATGACCAACTTGTTGTGAACAATCAATTATTCAGCATTTTGCTACGTAGTAGTTTACAACCACAGTTGTAAACTTCTCCCATAGAGCCCCAGGGAGAGAATGTTATGCATATGCATTGTTGATGGTTTTATTAATGCCCAAAAGAGTAAGTAATTAAGTTTAATCCCCATTACTGTGAAGGGATAGAATCATAATCCATACCAAGTTTTCTGTAGTCACTTATGTAACTCACTGCCTCTGTTCTCTGAGCCAACTAATGTGGGCACACTTATTTGTGATTATTGTCACCATTCATAAAATTGTGTATTTTTCTTTTTTAAATTTATTTTTATGTATGTATGGGTCTTTTGCCTGGATGAATGTATGTACCCACAGAGGTGAGAAGATGGCATTGGATCAGCTGAACTTAAGTTACAGACTGTTGTGAGCCACCCGTGGGTGCTGGGGATCAAATCCCAGTCCCCTGCATAAGCATTCCGTGCTCTTAACCAATGTCTCAAAGGGAGAAGCATCAAGTCAAGCAACCATGGTAAACTGCTTTGCCTTTAATTTGCCCAGCCAGCCCCTGCTGTAAATTCTAAGAGAATCAACATTGTTTCAGAGCCATACACTTCATGCATGCGTATGCCTTATTTCTGTGTAGATTCCAAAGTTCATGGAAACTCCCTTTTGCCTTGTAAATGTTAATTCTGAAGCATGTTCCATAAATAAACCTGAATTCAATAACGAAATGATCATATATAAAACTATACTTCTGGTCTATTCTGTTAAGAAATAAATTGTCTCATGCATTCTTATAATTTAATCCTGCTAATACATGATCAGGGGAGATCTTTCCATCTTCTGAGGTCTTCTTTGATTTCTTTTTTCAGGAACTTGAAGTTCTTGTCATACAGATCTTTCATTTACTTGGCAAGAGTTACTGCAAGATATTTTATATTATTTGTGGCTGTTCGGAAGTGTGTTGTTTCCCTTATTTCTTTCTCAGCTTGTTTATCATTTATATAAAGGAAAGCTACTGATTTGTTTGAGTTAATTTTATATCCTGCCTCTTTGTTGAAGTTGTTTTACCAGGTGTAGTAGTTCTCTGGTAGAATTTTAGAGGTCGCTTATATATATTATCATATTATCTACAAATATTGATAACTTGACTTTTCTTTACCAATTATCCCCTTAATATCCTTTTGTTTTCTATTGCTCTAGCTAGAACTTCAAGTACTATATGGAAGATAGGGAGAGAGTCTTGTCCCACATTTTGCTGGGATTGCTCCAAGTTTCTTTCCATTTAAATTGATGTTGGCCATTGGTTAGCTATATATTGCTTTTATTATATTTAGGTATGTGCCATGAATTCCTGATCACTCTAGTACTTTTTGCATGAAGGGGTGTTGTATTTTGTCGAAGGCTTTTTCAAAATCTATTGAGATGATCAGGTGGTTTTTTCCTTGAGTTTGTTTATATAGTGTATTACATTGATGGATTTTCATATATTGATCCATCCCTGTATCCCTGGGATGAAAATTTTGGGCAATGTTAGTGCAGGTTCATGTTTATGGAGCAGGTACTGTTCCTCTGGGACCAGCAATCTTAGGTTGGTATTTGGAAATTAACAAAATGCATAGTTATTTGTTGTAGAAATGATGCTGTCTATAATGAAGTCTTTGGAGTCTGGCGTCCTCTGGATGGTTATCATCAGGACCCTTTGAAGATTGACATGACTGAAAGAACTTTGAAAAGGTCTTAAAATCCCAGGATTCTGTATATTACTGGAGACTTTCCCAGTCCCTCCCTCTCATGCAGCTCAGAGAAGCTTGTGAGCACCTTGTTCAACCATGCAGAGACTGTCTGAAAAGTCCTTTAATGGTTCTTTTATTAGTAGTTTTAGGTTAGGCAGAGGCCAGGAAACAAAAGTGCTGATTATCAAGGGCATCTAGCACAAGACAATTTGCATTCTGTGAATCTTCTCAGTGTCCCTGGTGTCTCAAAACAATCTGGAATTAGCTAGCCTTGACATGGGCTAATGAGAACAAACAAACTCACACAGATTCCCCTGAACAGCAATTGGATTCAACCTTTACAAAACAAGTAGACCAACCCAAATAGTGTCTTTCTGAATGAATAAAAAGATTTCCTCTACTCAAACAGTAGTTCACTGAGGAGTTAGGTAAAGCAGCTGAACTGTGACAGTAATAAAACCTAGAGAGTATTTTCTGTAATACACTGATAGACAGATCTCTATGAGCCACACACATGGTGTTTTCATCAACTCTGCAGTGTGGGTACTGCTGTTGCCCCAACCATTGTCTTCATTTTATAAAAAAAAAAAAAAAGAAAGAAAAAAGAAAGCAGGAAGAGAGGTACAATTTCTGTCTGTGGTCCACAAGTCTTCATTCAGAGGTTGACCCAACAGTCCCCTTGTATTGTCAGTAAAGACTAGAAGGTGTATCTTTGGACCCTGACCTGTTTTACTGAAGTCCTCTCTCATTTTGAGAATTGTGGGAAGCTAGGTTACAGATCAGTATATCTTGAGCTTGGTACACAAAGAAACATTCTTTAGCTGTTTTATGAAGAATGAAAAAATGATGAGACTCTGCTGTTAGTTAGCACTGGTGTTTAAAAAATAGAGGACATTGATGAATAATGGAAGTGAGCCAGGAACCAGGATCCCTGCATTTAGAATCCATTCGGTAGTAATGTGACCCTGGAGAAGGACAGGAACTTCATGTGTTCCAGTTTTCCCACTGATGTTGTAGATAATGACAGTAAATTCATGAAGATACTATGGAGACTAAATTATTAATACGAGTCAGTTAAAAATGTGGCCATCACCCTGACAGAACATGATATATTTTACTGCTATTTTTAATAACCATCTGTTTTTGAGGCTAAAAATTGTTGATTGGTTTGATGTAGTTCTGTCAGTCTACATGGAGAGGAAATAATTTAGTCTGAATTAATCCCCTTTATAAAATTACTTCAGATTTTTAAAACATTATCGAAAGTACACATGCTTTGTAACCTTTAATTAAAATACACACATGTGTGTGTATGTGTACCTTTATTTTAGTTTGTATTATATGCAGTATACATGATTATTATTGTTTATGATTAAAGAGATATCTTACTTTTAATACGACAAATTTTGGGCACTATTTTCTTTTATTTTTGGTATAGAAAAAAGCACATCTATGCCAGAATTACATAGAGGATCTCTGGTATTTTTTAAATTATTTTGTGTCATTCAGTCTGCTTCTAAAAATGTTGCCTATAAGGAAAAGTGTCTGCAAAGACTGTCACTCAATTATGCTCATTTGCTTTTATTTACTTTTGATGCTTTTGGGTGAAAAATTTCTAGACTCTTAATTACGAAAAGACTGTATTTTACAACTGTTTCCAATTGCACATAGCTAGTTTAATATCTATAAAATAAATATACTTAACTCACTTTGAAATCTTGAAAGTGCAACAAGTTAGAACATATGATACAATTAATCTCTTTTAACTGCTTATATATTTATCTTGCTGGCCAACAAGATCTCTACCTCTCGGTTAAATGACATCTGTTATAGTGATTTTTATTTCCCAGCTGTAATTGCCATCCCAGAGGCCTACAGACGAATAAACCTTACCTGCCTGCTCTAGTTCTTTCTGAACTATAACTGGCAGTTTCAACTCAGGCATTCTGATTCAAAACTCTACAAGCTGAATAATTCAAAATGGTTTCAAACTGCATTGAACTGAATTCAACTGAACTCCACTGCACTGCTTAAATTCAACTGACCTTCACTCACTGCATTCTCTCTCTCTCTTTCTCTCTCTCTCTCTCTCTCTCTCTCCCTCTCTATCTTTGTGTGTGTGTGTGTGTGTGTGTGTGTGTGTGTGTGCTGCTCTCTTACATTGCCTCTCTTTGCTCTGTTCTTCTCATGAGAGTTGGGCAGATCCTATCTCTGACTGATTCTGTTAAATCTTTCTCTGATTCTTCACTTTGTCTGCCCCTCAATTAAATCACTTCCATACATGGTGCTTTCTTCAACAAACTAACTTTACCTACATTATTAAAGATGTGTGTTAAGAATGTGTCTGTATTCCAAACAGAGGGATTAAAGCTGTGTCATTTTAGCCAGATAATACAGATTGCCTAGAAGGTCTGTGGATGTGATAGCTTGACAGAGCAGCTGTGTTTCTGATTAGAATTCTTCTACAGACAAGAGGTGGATATATGTAATACATTGGTATCATAAGTATATTAGAACACAGATTATATAGGAGTCCAACTGTATGCATCTAAATAGTATATAATTTACTTTAAAGTTAGTGATAGCATTTTTTAAATGACTTGAATTATATTTACTCTAATCATATGTTCTAAGGAATAATGTTCAACTTTGTTGAAGAAATACCAAAGTTATCATATATTTCCCCAGATGGTAGAAGTAGAATAAAATAGTACAAGTTTCTTGGAGAAAAATCAATGCTGGTATGGGGTTTATTCAAACAGAAACAGGGTCATGATTACATAGAAATGTGGTAGAAGAAATAAATCTCACTACAGGGCCTTGATTAAATGTATTCTAATTTGCTTATAAACCAAGTATTTTTCTTTGGATTATGTCTCTTGTCTAACCTTATTTTTTTTCCTGGAGCAATAGATGCATAATAGAGTCATTAATATACCAGTTTTAAATAAGTCAGGTGGTCTAAAATAAATAGTTTTCACTATCATTGTCCAGCTGTGTTGTTGTTCACAGTAAGCCAGTTTCCTCAGAGATTATCTACAGCTATAAAAAATGAACGCACCTGATGAAGGAGTGATGGAACTGAGTACATATCTCTTGAAAATTGAATCTGTATCCACAGACCTACAAGGCAACATGCTTGAAAGAGCATAGTGAGATGTGATTGAGACATAGGCTTTGGTTAGAACTAGTTAAGTGTTGATTAATGTTTTTAAGCTATAGTTCCATAATTTCATTTGACTCTTTCAATACATAACAAGATTCTAGTAGCAAGAAGTAGATATTTTTTGAAAGATTTATAACAGACACTTTAGCAACTGCACAGATGAAGAATAGATGATCAATTTCCCATTTCAGAAGATGTAGTCTATTCTTCAATTAATAATCTCTTCAGAGATGTCAGAAATGATTAAATACTTAAGCAAATGTCACGTAGTTAATTGTAATAGCCTCAGAATCCAAAAACCATATCACCTCTACATTGATATTTATCACTCTCGGCTATACCAGCTTCACATAATCATCAGTCTTACCATTCGTAGCACATTTCTATAGCGTGATGTTTCTCATTAAACGATGAATTAGAGTCATTGTGGTAGATATTTCATCTGCATACAAATGTCTACTGCAAACACATTTTTGAAAGAGCACAATGTGACCATTGCATACAGAAAATTTGCAAACAATGTTTCACAGTGTAGGGATTCTATCCTTCTCTGTGACCACTCCTAGGGCCAGCAGATCAGCATGCAAAGCTGTTCCAGAAAAAGACACAGAGGCCTCCCAGGACCACTGCTCATCTGCAGGGAAAGAACAGCTCCATATTTAATTCTCCAATCTTATTCTCATGAGTTCTACTAAGAAACTTCTATCGTTATTCCTAAGATTGAAATATTTGCATTTTCCAGATGATATGTAACATACTCAGGAAAAAATAAAAATGTTCAATTGCTTACTTTATCAAAAGTTTTCAAATATTCATTTAAAAATGAAAATGTCTTCAAAAGCATGAACTTATGTATGTGCATACACATGAGTTATGTGTGATACCAGATACTTAGTAACTAAATCAAATGGAAAAAAATAAGTTGACTGTTCTGGACAAAAGCTATGAGTTCCATTCTTATAGAGATGGATTAATATTATTGCCAGCTACATACCTTTTTGTTTCTTATTTTAGTTTTTTTTGGGGGGAGGGACTTGTATTGGTGCTAAGATTAGGCTCAGATTCCAGAAGATGCTAAGAATATGCCTTATCATGGAGTGCTATCTTCAGCCTTGTCAATTGTTTTCTTCTAGAAATTATGGCAAGAGCTGCCTGAATCCGGCCTGATTCTAGTACAGAATAAGTTCATTAAAAACTATGAAATTTTTTGGGTTTGTGGTTTTTACATACTATCACTACTTCCTATTTAGATGTTTTTAATCATTGACAATAATAGTATAGCCTATGCTGAATTTATTCTGAATTAGGGGATGGCAGCTATAAAATACTATTTTCTTTTTTATTGAAAATAAAATTTCATACAATATATTCTGATTATGGTTCTCTCTCTCTAAATCATCCTGGATTCTCTCCACTTCTTCAAAACCCAGACATAAACTGTCTTTCTCTCTTTTTAGAAAAACAACAAATAGGCAAGCAATTGAAGCAACAAACATAAACCATTTTAAATGTAAAACAAATAAAAACACAAGAAACATACACACAAAAGAAAACAAAAGTCATAAAAATACAAAATTAGAAACCATAGTATAGAAACAAAAGTTCAATAAATGGAAAATGTCTCCAAAAACAGAACATGAAAAAATGCTACAAATATATGAATATATGTTTTCGTTCGTTTTGAGTTGGCTCTCTACTGAAGGGCGTGTGCACTGCCCTTAATGTGGTTAATATTTTAAGTAAGATTCCATTTGGAAAAAGTGACTTTTTATCTTCAAGGAGATGTCAGTTGAATATACCTTTTTGATCAGTAATGGAGGCTTGAGTCCAGTTCCTCCTCTTGCTACTGGAATCCCATCTGTGTGGTCAGGCCCTGTTCATGTTTATCAGTCCTGTTGTATCTGGAAGAAAGTTTCCCTGGTCCTATCCATCCCCTATGGCTTTTGAATTTTTTCTGCTTCCTGAGGCCTGAGGACAGGAGTTTGATGAACTTATACCGTTAGGACTGAGAGTTCCACATTCTCTGCATTATCCTTCTGTATATTTCAGTGTTAGTTCCCATCTACTATACAAACGATTTTCTAAGATGGTGTTGAATAAAACACTGATCTATATGTATAGCAGCATATCCTTAGGAGTCTTTTTATTGCTATGTTTCTTTAGCAGAACAAGAATATTAAATTTGTCCTACTCACAGTTTTTTGCTCATACAGATAGTGTCAGGCATGGGTTCCATCTTGTGGAGTAGGTCTTAAACCAATCAGAGGGTAGTTGGTTACTGCCACATGTTCATGCTACCATTGTACCAGCATATCATACAGTCTGGTAATCACTGTAGATCAAATGGTTTGTAGATGGATTGGTGGTTATCTTTCTCCTCTGGGAGCATGAAAAATACCTTCTAGTACATGAAATCACTAAGATTCCCCATGAACATTAGTCAACAGGGGTGATAGGACCAGCTTGACTTTTTCATGTTCACTGTGTTGCACAGATGTTGTTCAGCAATAGGGTCTTACCATCAGTTTGTGAAAAGCAAACAATAGTCTTGGTAATAGTCTGGGTTGTTTAGGAATTTCCATAGAACTTCTTTAGCTAACAACTCAAGTAGAAGTAACACATGCCTGACTCTGGATTTTTTCTTTGGTGACAAAAATATGTAGTTGAGACATTGTCTTCCCATTAGTTGGTGACTTCATTTAGATTCCTTTTACATGCATATATTTTGAAAAGTTTCTATAGTAGTAGGATTCCATTTGCCCTCTTAAATAGCCCTTAGTGCTAGATTTCCCTCTCTAACTCTTACCATGATTCCTCTCTTCCATACCCTCTTATTTTAAGCTTGTCTCTCCAGTCTCCTCTGTGCCTCTCTATAACTATACATTTTATTTACTTCCATGGGAGACACTTTCCTCTCTTCTAGTGCTCTACAATGTACATACCATCTTTGGTTATAAGGATTGTAGCATACCTATCAAAGGGTTAAATGTTATCATCCACACAAAAGAGAATATATACAATATTTTTCTTTTGGGGTCTAGGATACAAGGTAGAACAAACTTAAAACCCTAAAATATTTCATAAAATGCATAACATACATGATAATTAGTAATACAAAAATATGAAATTATATGGGGTTGCTTTATTATGTTTATTAAAGTAGGTACAAGTAAAGTAATGAGATAGTTTTCAAATATTATTTTAAAATTTCAAGTTAGGCATGTGGTTCATGATTGTAATCTCTACACTTGAGATGATGATGCAGGAGGTTTGCCAGAAGTTTTAATATAAACTGGGCTATGTCTGAAGTCTAAGTCACCATGGGACATAAATCAGTACCCTGTCTCAAAACGCTAAGAAAGAAATATTAAAAATGTAAAACAATTAAATATTTCATAATTTTGCTTTATATCACAATTTTGAAATTCAAACGTTATTGTTTAAAATTGTGCACTTACGATTAAAATCAACAGAGCAGTTAAATTGCTTTAAAGCATTTGATTACATGATGCTACTATCCACAATTATTTTGTAATTTTTAAGAGAGAGTGTTCTGTAAAATGCTTGTGAGCTTATATCATCATGCTTTATATTTATGAAGCAATAGATTACATGATTTTCATATTGTCAATAAAATGAAAGCAATGTTAACAATAAGGAACATCCACATGCAGCACTTTTGCATCACCTAAACCTACTGATAAAATCACATACTTTCTGAAAGTGAAAGCCTACATTTTGGCACAAAGAGAGTTTCCTGTGAGGATTTCAAGTAGAATTCACAGGAATGAATAGTCTTTGTTTTTTTGTGAGAAATTTGTCTCTCAGATTACAATCTCTTCTTTAATTTACTATTCCTGAAATACTGTTATTTGCCTACCTAAAGTCTTAAAAACTACTTTTATTTTTTTTAAAAGTTACTTATTTCAGTCTGTTAAGGATTATTGCCATGGCTTAAAGCCTAACCATTTCTATAGGTTATTTCTATACATAATGACCAATTCTGTCTCAAAAGAAGCAACAATTTATGCTTGACATGTCTCTAAGCTAGTCAGCAGATGGGACTCTTCTCAGTAGTGCTCAACACCCAGGTTACATGGAATTGATAGTCTGTTTTCTCATGTGCATGAGTCTCAGACTTATATACATGTGTTGTTGCTACACACGCTTAATAAGACAATATCAGTACCTCATCATCATCCTACACATTATTTTTTTTAATTAATCTACTAGAGTAGAATCTAGTGGTCAAAATAATAAAAAACTAATAACAGAGCTTATTCTAACTTGTAACAACATCTCCCACAAAAGTATTTTATTGGTAATTCGACATAACAGAATTTCTCTTCTATATATAATATAATGCATGTCAAAGGATGTAAAACTAATATTAGTGTATGTATGTAAGTATGTATGTATGTATGTATGCATGTATGTAAGTATGGATGCATGGATGGATGCATGCACACATGCATGCATATATGTATGTGTACAAAGATGAATAATTAGAACAAATCATCTCACTTTACAGCTCTTACTTTTTGTTTTGCTGCTCAGAAGGACTACATGTTCTCTTCCTTTTTTTTAAAGGACTTTTCTGAGACACCAGTAATGTAACTCTCAAGTTGTTGTATCCTTAATGGACTTTTAATGGCAGGAATTATAAACATTTTTGATTAGAATAGTGTGCATACTGATTTTAACCACTTTGCTGGATTTTAAATATATGTATTTTAAAATGTCCATTACAGGAATTTTTGTTTTTAATTCTTTTAAATGTTAATTTTGATTAACATGGTATACTCTGAAAGATGTTTGTTACCAGGAGCACATAAGGAGATTGCAGTTTGTGTCTATACAAGTAGTTCTTTTAGTTTTTGTTAAATTAGAAATTTATATACTATGTTTTTGGTTATACAAATTATATACTGATAATTTTATGTAACATATTTGTTTTCTCTCAGTCTTTTTTCTTAAGAAATGAGTATAAAATTTAATTATAATTGCTGTCATGTGACACTGAGAGTGAAAAGTTCACTTTGGGAAAAGAGTATTAGATAGAAATATACTGAATGTTACCTAGATCTTCACTCAACATTTGTTTTTTCTGATACTCATCCTTCCAATATCTTTTGTGCAATGGAATTAAACTGGAAGTGTTCAGCAGATAAGTTTTCAATTACAACTACAAATCAAGGTAAACTTGACAAATTGATAAAAGCTTGTTGAGGGCAACCTTTTGTTTATAAATACCCTTTCTCCATGGTGGAATTTTGATGTATGGTTGTTAATGAAGTTAATTAGAGGTATCTACAATTTTATAATTCATACTGCCCCTCCTTTCTGAATAATCCTAGCCCAATAAAAGATACATTTAAAACTTTTGATCATTGAATTGTTAGTCTCAGGCTACTTTATGTGCTATCATTTCTATAGATATTTTAAAAAGCACACTATGTAAGAGGAAACAATACTTTTTAAAATACCCACAGTAATACACCAGATGGTCAGTCCTGTCTCCATGTCTATCACACCTTGTGTAGCTTCTCGATTATTGGACTCAAATGGCATGGTGTTTTGAATAAGAATGTCCCCATAGTTCACAGATTTGAATGCTTAGTCATCAGGGAGTGGCACTATTAGGAGCTGTGACCAAGTTGGAAGTAGTGTGTTAGGCATGGCTGTCAGGTTTCCATGGCCTAAACTAGGCCTAGTGTCTCTGTCTTCTTGCCTGAATGCTACCATGCTCCCTGTCATGAAGACAACAGACTAAACCCCTGAAACTGTTATGCAATCTGCCAATTAAATATTTTCATTTATAAGAGTTGCCATGGTCATGGTGTTTCTTCACAGCAATAGAACATTGATAGAGATGGAAGTTAGTACTAAGGAGCAAAGTATTGACTGTGATAGGCCTCACCAAGCTATTTGTTGGTGGTATGTGGACTTTGGGACTTTGGCTTAGGAAAGAAGTTGGAAGCTTTAAGTGGAGCTTAATGGGTCATATTTGCTGCTGAGATTGATGGGAACTGCGAGGGCCTGGCTAACTCAAGGAGTTACAGAGGAGAAGACTATTAGTATGTGGCGTAGAGACAATTCCTGTTATGTTTTGGCAATGAGTTTGGCTGTTTTATGCCCTTGTCTGAAAAATCCACCTGAATTTGAAGAGTTTTCAGTTAATGTCATTGGCAGTAGATATTTAAGGAAAGCCTAGTATTAACTCTGTCATGTGACTGTTAGTGGTGACTCTTATGTAGATTTATAACAAGAAGAAAAAACTGAGCAAGAGAAATACAAATGTACAGTTTGAGGAGAAAAGGAGCACCAGAAATTGTAATAGAGCTAAACCCAGGGCGGTGGTGGTGCATGCCTTTAATCCCAGCACTTGGGAGGCAGAGGCAGGAGGATTTCTGAGTTCGAGGCCAGCCTGGTCTACAAAGTGAGTTCCAGGACAGCCAAGTCTACACAGAGAAACCCTGTCTCGAAAAAACCAAAAAAAAATAAAAATAAAAATAAAAAAAAATAGAGCTAAACCCAGTGTTCAAGGGGATAAAAGATTTCAAGAAAAGTCTATGCTAAAGCAGAGGGATGGTTACCTTAAAGACCCCACCCAGCTAAGCTTGCAACTTGCGAAAAGGAATTAAAGAAAAGTTTAGAGCCATGGTGATGCTGATTGTCTTTAATTCCAACACTCAGAAGATAGAGACAGGTGGATCTCAGAGTTTTAGCCTCTTCTATAGATGAAATTCCAACACATCCAACCTTAGACAGTGAAGGAATTCATCAAAAACAGAAAGCTGGTAAAAATATATTTGGATGCAAGGGTCATGTTCCAAATCCACAACCAGAAGAACTTGTTAGTTTTGGTGATGTGGTTCTGGCTTTAGAGTCAAAGATACAAGAAAAAGGATAGGGCAATCTCTCTCTGAGGCTAGGAAAAGTTGCTGAGGCCAGGCACGTGTCAGGTCCAGAGAAGTCTTTGTCTAAAGTTGTGAAGGTGAAACCTGGATTGCCTTGAAGACCTCAAGATGTTGGACATGCATGAGTTGTTGGATGTCTGTCAAGAGAGCTGGTACCACCTAACCTCTAAACCATCCCAAGGAAGAGAAGTGTTACAGTGAACAAAATTGAAATTAGGTAGAGATCTTAAGAATATATTAACATCAGGCATGGACATGCAGTGTGGAGTCTGGTCTTGATTTGGCCCAGTACTTCCTCATTATGTTCCATTCCTCCCTACTGGAATGGTAATATATATCCTGTGCACTGTATGTTAGAAGTGTGTGATCTGCTTTTTGACCTTGATTTTGTAAGAGGTTACAGTTAATAGATTGCCAAGAGTCTCAAACCAGACTTTGGACTTTTAAATAGCGGTGACTTTTGAAATTATACTGAATGCATTTTGCATTATAATATGAACAGATTATGAGGCTATGGAAGGGAATGTTGTTTAAATAAGAATAGTCTCTATAGGCTCATAGATTTGAATAGTATTCAACTTATTCATCAGGAAGTGATACTATTAGGAGGTGGTCTTGTTGGGGTAGGTTTGGCCTTGTTGGAGGAGGTGCATCACTGGTGGTTAGTGTTGAGCTTTCAAATGTCTAAGCCAGACCCAGTCCCTGTCCCTGTCCCTCTCCCTCTCCCTCTCGCTCTCCCTCTCCCTCTCTCCCTCTTCTCGCTCTCTCTCTCTCTCTCTCTCTCTCTCTCTCTCTCTCTCTCTCCCTCTCCCTCTCTCCCTCTCTCCCTCCTCTCCCTCTTCCCTCTCCTTTTCCCTCTCCTTCTCCCTCTCCCTCTCTCCCTCTTCCCTCTCCCTCTTCCCTCTCCTTCTCTCACTTCCCTCTCCCTCTTCCATCTCCCTTTTCCCCCTTCCATCTCCCTCTCCCTCTTCTCCCCTCTCCTTTTCTCCTCTCCTTCCTCACTCTCCTCCCCACGCCCCCCCATCTGTTTCCCTACTACCTTTGGATCTGAATGTTGAGCCATAAGCTACCATATCATCCTATATGCTGACATGAACTCTTTCATTAGAATAATGGATTAAACTTCTGAAACTGGATGGGACACAAATGAAATGTTATTCTTTTTTTTTTTCAATTTACATTCTAAATCATTTCCCCTTTCCCGTTTCCTCCCTCCCCGAAAGTCCCATAAGCCCCCTTCCCTCCCTCTTTTCTCCATTCAACCCCCTCTCATTTCATAAGAGTGATGTAGTCATGGTGTCACTTCATAGTAATAGAGCATTAATTTAGACAGAGGGCAGGCAACAACCTCATTTCTGATTTCAATTATTTCTCAAGTGCTGCATACTTCTTAATCCACTGGTCACTAAAAACTAAATCAGGTTTACAAAACTAAATGTCATTAAAAGCTATATCTAATGATAAGACTGTGAACTACCACTGCCAATTGAATTGTGTATTATTCACCAGAAGTTCAGTCTAATTGACCTTAGTTAGCTGTTTTGGAAACAACTGTGGTATACTGGGACTTTACTGCAACATCCTGAGATGCTTTGGTGCACAGTTTGAGAACTACAAAGGTGAAGTATGTGTTAAATTAGTCATAATGAATTCAAGAATAAACTAGGGCATATGTTGAGCAATGAGACCTAGGGAAAACTGGGTTTCAAAGTTAAATTGCTAAATATTTAATGAGATGAAACTGGGTATTTTTTTAAAGTAGATTTTGCTGTCATATATACATTGATGCATTTATGTATATTTGTGCATGCACACATACACACAAATATACACACATATGCATATATATGTATATATACATATACATGTATATATATATACATATACATATATATATGTATATGTATATATACATATACATATATATATATATATATACACACACACATTTATACAGCTGCTTATAAGCCTGTGTGTGTAAAACTTTATGTTCATTTTTTTCTGAGAATAAAATTTAATGTCAACAAATATATAAACAAAAATTGATACAGTATCTAACTTCACGTTTCAGGATAAATACTATGAATATTTATGTGTTTGTCCATACATCCAGATCTTTTTAGCCTAATCATGCATGAGTAAACATACTTGATTTTCAATATTTTTATAAAAGTATTTGCATAACATTTTAACAATGACTTTATTCATCTAATCACATATCTCTATTTAGATATCTGTCCATATACATGTACATAAGTATCTATGTATATGCATGTAGACAGAAACACACATATACACACATTACAATTTTAATTGTTATATAGAATCCTACTTTAATTGTATCAGTTTTTACTAAAGCAATTAAAATTGTGAATTATTGGAATTATTTTGAATTTTTCTTCCTGCTGTACACTAGTGTGTTAAAATATTATAATGAATCAACTTTGTAGTGAAGCACAATTTTAAAAAATAAGTTTAAGGTACTATTTCCACTAGAAACTCTTTACTTAATATTATCTTTTATCCAGAAACATTACATCAATTTTTTATTATATGTCTCAATGTATGTTTAATATATATTTTGTAATATATATGTACATATATTATATGTACATATCTACCATATAAACTGTATTGTGTATTAGCTACTTTTCTGTTGCTGTGATCAAATACTTGAGAAAAAACTTCAGGTTTATCTTAATTTTTTTTCTTTTTTTTTTATTATTTATTTTATTTTATTTTTTTTTTAATTTACATTCCAAATCACTTCCCCTTTCCCGTTTCCTCCCTCCCCGAAAGTCCCATAAGCCCCCTTCCCTCCCTCTTTTCTCCATTCAACCCCCTCTCGTTACTCTGTCCTGGCGTTCCCCTACATCCAGTCTTTCCAGGACCAGGGGTCTCTCCTTCCATCTTCTTAGAAATCTATTGATATGTGGATTGTGTCTAGGGTATTCCGAGATTCTGGGTCAATATCCCCTTATCAGTGACTGCATACCATGTGTGTTCTTTTGTGATTGGGTTACCTCACTAAGGATGATATTTTCAAGATCTGACCATTTACCTAGGAATTTCGTGAATTCATTGTTTTTAATTGCAGAGTAGTATTCCATTGTGTAGATATACCACATCTTCTGAATCCATTCCTCCATTGAGGGACATCTGGGTTCTTTCCAGCTTCTGGCTATTATAAATAAGGCTGCTATGAACATAGTGGAGCATGTGTCCTTATTGCATGCAGGTAAAGCCTCTGGGTATATGCCCAGGAGTGGTATAGCCGGATCCTCCGGGAGTGTCATGCCCAGTTTTCTGAGGAACCGCCAGACTGCTTTCAAAAATATCCCCTGATTATAGCAGCTCATGGAAGAAAGGACTTATTCTGCCTCACAGTTCAGGGTAAGAAAAGGTTGAATGGACTTGAAATATTTGTTATACTGCATCCACAGTCAATAAACAGAGGCCAATGAATGAATGCAAGTCACTGTTCAACTCACTTTATAACACAGACTTTAGGCTCCTCTAGCCATAGTTACAATGAGTATATAATTTAATAAAACCAAGAGAATAATATTTCACAGGCATGCCTGCCCAAGAGATCATATCCCAGGGAATTATAGAATCTTTCAAGTTGACAATGAAGTCTCACCATCATTACAAATGAGGTAGATTTATATGGACTAAGTTTTCAGAGGGTTTTACATCATGATACTGAGGAAAGTATGATAGACTAGCTCATCCCGTAGTGGTGGGAATATGTTGATGAGGCTGTGGTGTACACAGCCATGGATCTGGAGGCAGAAAGTGAGTAAGAGTGACAAACCCCCAAGGGTCTAGATACCTCTTTGACAATAGCTTCAATAACTTCTGAGTGTCTGAGTCACTGAACACAGAAGACCTTCACTAACCTACTCCATCCCCCAATTTCTACCTTCCAATGTTTCCAGACTCTCCAAAAGTTAATGCTACTATCAAAAACCAAATAAATATTCACAACTCAAGCCTAGGGGAGACATTTCAGATTCAACACATCTTCTGCCAAAAATAAAAAAAAATGATTTAGTGCCTTTCCAAGAGTCCTCAAATCCTTAACAATTCCCAAAGTCTACAGAGATTCAAGTCAATCTCCTAAATGCACACACAAACAAAAATGATCCCTGTCACCACCCTGAAACCTACATTTTTCTTATATGCAGGGACCACTTACTCTGCTTGTAATATTCTGCTAACAGTAAAGATGACATTTTTAAATGGACTTGTGTGTGTGTATTATTATTAAAAACTGTGTTTAGAACTGTTAGAATTAACCCTAATTAAAACAAATCTTATAGCATATTAAAACGATTGGATCTAGCAGGATTTATTCCATTGATGTAGGTTCTATATAAGCAAGTCAGTCAACATCATACACCACATCAACAAAATGAATGCAAAAGTCCTTATGAGCATCTCAATTGATCCCAAGGAGACAAATGATAAAACTTAGCATTACCTCATGACAAAAAGAAAAAAATAAACATACTAGGACTAGAAATAACATACTTCATCATAATAAAGTCCTTAAATAACAAGCTAGAAGATAATAACAGTGAAAACAGAAGGGCAGAAATCTTTCTTCCTACCATCTAAAACTGAGCTTGGATGCTCAGTTTTACTACTTTTATAGCACAGGACTGGGAATCTTACAGCAATCAAACGAAAGAAACTGTTTTAAAAAATTAAAAAAGAAGAAACTTAATTTCTAATGTTTGCTGATAAGAACACAAAATTACCCAAACTACACACACACACACACACACACACACACACACACACACACACACACAGAGAGAGAGAGAGAGAGAGAGAGAGAGAAAGAGAGAGAGAGAGAGATATTAGAACTAAGGAACAATTCCATTAAGTTATAAAATTCAGTCAATATACAAAAATCAATGGTGCTCAAAAACCAAACAAATAACAAAAAACAAAAGCACCCAACCTCCCTAGAAAATAGAATTTATTTAACCAAAAGGGTAAAAGGGCATAATAATTAACATTATAAAATATTAATGAAAGAAAGAAATACAAAGGCTTCTGCTGTTGCTGGACAGAAGAGTAACCACTGTGAAGATGTTTACATCACCTAATGTGATCTTCAGAATCACTAAGAACTGTATCAACACACTGAGCACATTCTACACAGAACTAGTTAAAAACAATTCCAAAACATATATTGATCCATCTAAATAACCAAATAGTCAAAACAATTTTGATAGTGACAACAAAAGCCAAGGGTGGTGGCTCACACATGTAACACAAGTTCCTGGTGAATGCCTGCCCTACACCCCCCAGCTTGTTTGTTTTGTTTTGTTTTGTTTTGTTTTTCTTGCAGTTGGGTTAAGAAAAGCAAAATAGAAGATGTGATTTTGATTACCACAATAATTACATTTTGAAGTTATTATTTTTTAATTATTGGATATTCTTTTCAATGGCCCATATTTTAAAAGTCATATATTTTCTGAATATTTTTCAAGCCATAACCATTTTGGTTTTATGTACTCTGATTATTTTTAGCTGCATTCTGAGGAGAATTGTGTCCTTTGCACCACAGAATGACTTCTCTTGGTTTGTGTGTTGTCTGTCATTGTTCACAGAAGGCACCATCATGAAGTTGTGTTTCACAGAATCATATTATCTTGCCAATAAAGAGTTGATTTAAGTGAGATAAATAAAATAGACCCATAATACATGACAGAAAAGATGGGAAGTATGCTAGCTAGAAATAAATCTATATCTGCTGTCTCTTATTAGATTGCAGAAATATTTACATTAGTTCTTGGTTGTCAGCATATTTTAAAATCAAAGTTACAGGTTTCAGCTTTTTTGATGTATGTGATCAAATGTGGGTTTTAAAATGACCCATTCATGTCTGTGGCAGTGACTTAAGATTTATCTAGGCGAATGCATGCTTGTTCTAGTTAAGGAACGTCTGTTCATTACACAGTCTAGTTAACAGAATGCAAGAAGAAATTGCTTCTTGTTTGTCTGCACAGAGAATTTTTCTTCGGGGACTCATCAGTTTGTTTTATTGCCTTGCATTCTATGTACCCTTTAAAGAGAGTGAGAGGTGGCTTCGTTCTATTCTTGAATGTGTTGCTAACTTTTTCTTTCTTTTTTTTAAGAAGATAAGGCCATGAAAGAATGAGCTTGTTACTAAAATACCAGTAGGATTATTGCATCTATCGTAGTACTGAGTGACCTAGTAAAAAATGTCTCTATTAAAATATTCATTACTTTTACATGTTTTCTATAATGAGCATCAGAAATCCAGGATGGTTGCTCACCCTCTGAAGTCAAGATTCAATCCCACAGAGTATTGCTTTCCTTCAGTTTCTGTATTTCTAAGAAATTAGCTAAATTCTTCCTACTCATGCCCTGCTTAGCTTCAGAGAACTATTTGTGCTTTAAATAAACCCAGAAAGAGGGATTATTGATCAGAAAATTTGTTTTAAATCCACTGAAATGATACATTTTATAAATTCTACTCTCAAGAAAAATTAAAAATAACCAGTTTAATTCTTTTCAAGTGATGTATTTAAAGATAATACTATTTTTACTTCAAATTAAACTGCATATTTATAAATACTTTATACTCTGTTTAGACACTAAAATGTATCCTTCAATACTATTCATTTTGTAGAGAGTATTACTATGAAGTTTCCTATTTTAATAAACATATAACCAACTACCACTTTGGGAGGCTTACATACCAATTTATTTAAGAGCCTTATATGTCTTATATATGATTCTCACACTAATGCTACTATTAGAAATGTTCAAAAGGAAATAGGACCCTGTAAATTACTTATCCTCTATATGGTCACAGAATGCATTTTAGTATTCAACCTTAGATCTACTTGACAATGAAATTTTCTTCTTCTCTTCCATTTGTTCCGACTGATGTTTCAATAGTGTCCCAGAAGAGTTTTTTCTGTCTCTCTAAGCTTCAACTAGTCTTTCTAGAGACCAAATACAACTATGAAGAAAGCTGACCAAAGACAAAGAGTGTGGGGGGAATTGTGGAGGACCATGGACTACAAAGAAGAACATGCAGTCATCTGAAATTAAACATGCTTCAGACCTTCAGGGGAGGGGACCCTTTCCACAGTACCCACACATCAACAGTTTCCTAGTACCTTCCAATGACAAGAACAAAGATTTCTCTGATCCATTCATGGAATAGGTCTTGCAGTAATGATTCATATCATGTTTAGGGGAAAAAATTAATGAATACTCACTGTCATTCTCACGTAGTGAATGATAATTGCAGATTTTAGCTTAATATTTAAATTCAGATTAAATATAAGTATTATTGAACTCAGAGCTTGTCCAAATATTTCATCAGTTGAGAGGGTCTAAGGTTGTTATTTAATGGACCTAGAGTTTCAGAAAATGAGTTGATACTGAAAACTGTTCTCACACCACAAATCCTGAGGTCCAAATGTTCAGTAACCTGGAGCGCACCCTGAGAGCTCTGACAGGCATCAAAAGAATTCTTGGAACTCATCTCACTGAGTCTTCATGGAACATTCTTTCATTGTCCTGTCTCAAATGTAGAAACTGTGCCCAAGTTTTTATTTCTATACACTATGAATGATTTTTTTGGAGACTAAAATAAATAATAAGTATAAAATACCATAGCTAAGGTCTAAAGCAGTAACTCTTTACTGTTTACTGTAGAAGGGGTAAAGATTACTTCTATTTAAAAGATAATCTAATTTTGCTTGTAGAATTATATATACAAATGGATTAACTCCCTTTGAAATCGCATAACTATTTCAAATGGAATTAATAACTTAGCAAGAGACCACATAGGGATACCTCGTTATGTATGAAATGTAAACAAAATCTAATCTTATAGTAGATATCTAAGGTAAACGTAAATGTCTCAAACCTCGAGATTAATAAGCTCACCAAATATGCAATTTATCAACCAAAATAGGAGGCATTGCTTAGTGTTTTTGCACTATTTGAATGATTTCTTTGTTGTATTAGCTTGTATAGTAGAAGTGTAGGGAGAGTATAAAAATTAAAGCCATGTGAACTGTGATATAAAATTAAAATGTACTACTGGAAGATGTTGATTAGATAAGTAAGCAATTAAAACATATTAACCCAATGAATGTGTTTTACTGTATCATGGAAGGTAGATATTACAGTCACTAACTAATGGGGATATTCAAATGCCTAAGAGTTATTATGAATAGAGGCTGAACAGAAAATAATACAGTTGTTAAATTTTGGAATTTTAAAATGATGCTTTAATAACTACATTCACCCACTAATAACTGCATACAGAAGATTATCTCCACTTGCCCCATCAGTGAATTCCCTCCACGATAGTTTAAATAATTGTCTTCTAGAAAAAAAAAGTTTTAACTAAAATTATTCTGAATTAAAAAATACTTCAATTTTCATCTTCTCAGAAATACCAGACTTTTGTACTCCCTGCCACACATAGAGACGAAAATGTTACTTTGATTAGGTCTTTGTTTCATAAATTTTAAAGTCTCTCTCTCTCTCTTTCTCTCTCTCTCTCTCCCTCCCTCTCTCTCTCTCTCTCTCTCTCTCTCTCTCTCTCTCTCTCTCTCTCTCTCTCTCTTACACACACACACACACACACAGGCACAAATAAATACACACACACGCAAACACACTCACAGAGGTTGGGGTAGGGGAGAGAAGGAATATAAATCAGGTCTCTGCCATACTAATTGTGTAATTACAAAGTAATTTATTATAATTTTGTAGTTGGAGTTTTCAATTTTATTTGGAGAATCTTTTTCTCACCCATATCTTACCATTTTATTTAAAACATTAATTTCTTTCAAATGACAGCCATAATAGGTGAGCACTGTACAAAGTTTATAAAATGAAGAAAAGCACAAAAAGAAATAATGTTTTATTCCAATTTTACTCTTTGTAAAATGCAGCACTGTGCTTTTTAGAATTTTATATATGTGAATAAATATAATGTACAGTATGTTATTTATATACTATTGCTGTATTAATCTGCACTGTACTTTAGATCATTAAAATAAGCAAAGGGTACCTATAAATTTTTAAATAAATTTGGTGAAATTTTACTATATCAAACCAGAGGCTACTTAAAGAATTATTGATTAAATACTTTCCAATGGTAAAAATTGGCTTTGTAATTTTTAGAAAATATAACATTATTATTTAAGTGTATTCTAGTGAATAACTTAACACACTTTTGGTTGCTAAATGAGATTTTTCTACATATAAATTGAACTGCTCATGACTGAGCAGCTTATAACAACTGTATTTCTGAACCAAGATGTATGTGAATAAACAACAGAGCAGACACTTTCCAAACACTTGAGAAGGGAAAGAAACTAGAGTGAAAGGAATTTGGGGATGGGGTTGGGGTAGAGGTTGCAGTCAGAGTTCAGGCTGGCTTTACTGCTCTGTGTCCCTAAGTGGTAAGTGAGAATCAGTACCCACCTCAAGGCTAAGTGGAAACAAGGTCTTCAGTGACAGACGAGCTTACACAAGGCCCCTCCTGCAGAGGTCTGCTGTACCTTCCCATAGCATTACCTCTCTTAACATCAACACAGGGACTAAGTCTTTAACACATGGTCCTTTAGAAATAGTCAGGACAAATCGCAGCCAACAAATTGGGAAAAAAATCTTTACCAACCCTACATCTAACAGAGGGCTAATATCCAATGCATACAAAGAACTCAAGAAGTTAGACTCCAGAGAGCCAAATAACCCTATTAAAAAATGGGGTACAGAGCTAAACAAAGAATTTTCACCTGAAGAATATCGAATGGCTGAGAAGCACCTAAAGAAATGTTCAATATCCTTAGTCATTAGGGAAATGCAAATCAAAACAACCCTGAGATTTCACCTCACACCAGTCAGAATGGCTAAGATTAAAAACTCAGGAGACAGCAGGTGCTGGCAAGGATGTGGAGAAAGACGAACACTCCTCCACTGCTGGTGGGATTGCAAGCTGGTACAACCACTCTGGAAAGCAGTCTGGCAGTTCCTCAGAAAACTGGGCTTGACACTCCCAGAGGACCCTGTTATACCACTCCTGGATAGATACCCAGAGGCCTCCCTGGCATGCAATAAGGACACATGCTCCACTATGTTCATAGCAGCCTTATTTATAATAGCCAGAAGCTGGAAAGAAACCAGATGTCCCTCAACGGAGAAATGAATACAGAAAATGTGGTATATTTACATAATGGAATTCTACTCTGCAATTAAAAACACCGAATTTATGAAATTCTTAGGCAAATGGTCAGATCTGGAAAATATTCTTAGTGAGGTAACCCAATCACAAAAGAACACACATGGTATGCAGTCACTGATAAGGGGATATTAATCCAGAAGCTCAGAATACCCAGACACAATTCACATATTAATTGATTTTCAAGAAGAAGGAAGGAGAGACCCTTGGTCCTCGAAAGACTGGATGTAGCAGTGTAGGGGAATACCAGGACAGAGAAGTGGGAGGGGGTTGACTGAGGAACATATGGAGGGAAGAGGGCTTATGGGACTTTTGGGGAGGGGGGAACTGGGAAAGGGGAAATCATTGGGAATGTAAATAAAAAATATAGAAAATAAAAAAAAATTAAAAAATAAAGAAATAGTATCCCACGTAGCACTGTAGAACATCTATATCTATCTCATTCAGCCAATTAAATAGCACAAGTCATTGATATATACAACTTACTCAGCCTTAAAGGCATTGTGCTGAGAGAAAAGTCAGAGCCTTGCATACAGTGTGTGGACCTGAACTGACATTTAGCAGGAGCGAAAATGAGATAAAAGCTGCCACGGTGTGAGGAAAAGAAAGAAAGCAACACCCGTAAAAGATGCTGTGGCAGAGCTGCTTATGGTGAACAGCTTAATATGTTGGTTCTGTGATGGTGATTATAGGAATCTGAACATGGAAAACAAATCTCTAATATTATCCACAAATATGTTTATTTTATTAATAAGTTTTTTTATACTTCATAATTGTGTCTATTGTTTTTTATACTTTCACACTATTTATTTTTGGTCCCTTTTACCATGCCATTTCCAGTCCCCTTCTTCTGTACCATAGTCACTTCTTTCCAATAAATATGGTTTGTGTGTGTGTGTGTGTGTGTGTGTGTCTGTGTCTGTGTATGTATGTGTGTACATGTATGTGTGCACATGTGTATATGTATGTGTATGTGTGTCTGCATGTTTGTGTGATGAAGTTATTCAAGGCTATCTATGTGATCCTGAATTTGTTTCCATAATATAGAGAAAAGTCTTAAAAGTTTTAAGGAAGAAAACACATTTTTCAAGTTGACGAATAATTTCTATTAAGAAAATCCCACAGAGATATATCAAATTCATAGGATAAATAAACCTGCCGGTGATACATTTGCTTTATTTGAACATTAGGGTGGTAATTATTTGGTAGAAGCATGGATGTCTTCTCTAGTATAATGTAAAATTCATGAATAATTTTGATGTATCATGAATAATTGCAATAATCTTCTTGTTTGAAGTTGAGTGCTTCAGGGCTATACCTGCAGAGTCCCAGAGAAGCATGCACCTCATCTCTGTTCATTCTTCCCTTAGATGATAAATTGTGTGAAGCTCTCTTGTGTACAACATGCATGGAACTGTTCTTCAAATTCAGAGCCTGATGAACTGGCAGTGGGTGCACAAATTGATATCAGGGTTTCCGTTTTCCAAGAATCTGTGTCCAGCAGAGGAACAATATATGTATATGTTAGGTCCCTGAGGGTCCTTCTCTCCCACAGCTGACTGTTGGGAGGGCATAACTTCTGTAGATGCAATGTCAACAAGCACCACTGCTATGAGTCTCTGTTTCCCAGGTCCATGTCTTACTTCACAAGATACAATGTTGCAGCCTCTCACTGCTTCTACTGCTACTCCATTGTTTCTATTCTATGCCTTTTTTGCAATGTCCCTGAACTTAACTTGATTGGTATAAAAGTCTTATCTAGGACCATCAACCATCCTTTATTCTCAACATCATGTACATCCATGGGTCTTTGCCTTTATCTAGGAGCACTATAAAGGGAAGCTTTTCTGTTTAAGGCTTAGAACAGCCTCTGTCTAGCTATAACCAAAGATATTTAGAAGTAGTTTGGTATTTAGTAGTGCTATGTTAATTCATGTAAGCAGCCTTCTTAGGTTTCCCCCATAAAACTATTGGATTAATATTATACCAATGGGTGTATCTTGCTTGTCAGGTTATGTAACTCATAGAGTTCAGTGCTGGGTTACAATGATGCATTTGGCCCACAGCAGCTTGCCTAACAGTATTTATTACTGTGAGGAAAACCATTAAGGGACTATCTTCTAGCTGCGTTCCAGTTTCATTTCTCTTCATATCAGACCTATTGTACTAGAGCAGTAGTGTTATATCTCATTCTGGTGAGTAACCAACAGAAATGACAAAAGGCTGCATTATTTTGGGAGACCTTGTGGTTTTTCTAAACCCTGTGGATATAACCCACACTTGGCAATTGGGCTTTAGTTTTAATGATCCATTGCTTCTAGAACCTGCATTGTCTACTCTTGCTTTCAAACCTTATACTTTTTAGGGAGATTACCAGTTAGTTACTAAGCAGTGTTCTTATACCCTTCCTGTTGTTTATACCCACCCTGTCCCTTCCTCATCCTCTGTATTCCCTGTTTGAGCTTTTCTACCACAATATAACTCCTCTCCAACCTTATTTAATATATGTGGGGCTGTGTGTTCTGTTTTAAGTCTCCATGCCTCCCATTTTCTAGGTTTTCAATTGCTGAAGTACTCCAAAGAAAGCATACAAAAAGCATAGGTGCTAGGATCTGCACATGAGAGAAAACTATAAGAGTTTGCACAAGGACATTTTTTAATGTGTGCTTGCAAAATATCATCAACAATGTCTCTTGGATTTTGACTGACTTTTTAATGTTGGCTTTCTTTTGATTTTCATTTTTCTGATGCTTGATATATAGTTTCAGTTTGTAACTATTTGCTGGAATTGTTTCCATAATCTAGAGAAAAGTACTAAAAATTTTAAGGAAGATAACATATTCTTCAAATTGGCATGTAATTTCTTTTTTTTTATTCTCTAAGTTTTTTTTATTTACATTCCAAATCATTTCCCCTTTCCCGTTTCCTCCCTCCCCGAAAGTCCCATAAGCCCCCTTCCCTCTGATACCAAATACCAAAATTAAATATGGATCAAATAGACCATCTAAACCATCCTATAAGCCCTGAAGAAATAGAAGTTGTCATTGGAAGTCTTCCAACCAAAAGAAGCACAGGTCCATATGGTTTTCGTGCAGAATTCTATCAGACCTTCAAAGAAGACCTAACACCAATACTCTTCAAACTGTTCCACAAAATAGAAACAGAAGGAACAGTACCCAACTCGTTCTATGAAGCCACAATTACACTAATACCAAAAGCACACAAAGATCCGACAAAGAAAGAGAATCTCAGGCCAGTCTCTCTTATGAATATCGATGCAAAAATATTCAATAAAATTCTTGCCAACCGAATCCAAGAACACATCAAAATGATCATTCACTACGATCAAGTAGGCTTCATCCCAGGGATGCAGGGATGGTTCAATATAAGGAAATCCATCAATGTAATCTACTATATAAACAATCTCAAAGAAAAAAACCACATGGTCATCTCATTAGATGCTGAGAAAGCATTTGACAAAATTCAGCATCCTTTCATGCTAAAGGTCTTGGAAAGATCAGGAATTCAAGGCCCATATCTAAACATAGCAAAAGCAATTTACAGCAAACCGGTAGCCAGCATCAATCTAAATGGAGAGAAACTTGAAGCAATCCCACTAAAATCAGGGACTAGACAAGGCTGCCCTCTCTCTCCATATCTTTTCAATATAGTACTTGAAGTTCTAGCTAGAGCAATTAGACAACAAAAAGAGGTCAAAGGGATACAAATTGGAAAGGAAGAAGTCAAATTATCACTATTTGCAGACGATATGATAGTATATTTAAGCGACCCAAAGAACTCCACCAGAGAACTCCTACAGCTGATAAACGACTTCAGCAAAGTGGCCAGATATAAAATCAACTCAAGCAAGCCAGTAGCCTTCCTATACTCAAAGGATAAGCAGACTGAGAAAGAAGTAAGAGAAATGATACCCTTCACGATAGCCACAAACCATATAAAGTATCTTGACGTGACACTAACCAAACAAGTGAAAGATTTGTATGATAAGAACTTCAAGTCTCTGAAGAAAGAAATTGAAGAAGACCTCAGAAGATGGAAAAATCTGCCATGCTCATGGATTGGCAGGATTAATATAGTAAAAATGAGCATCTTACCAAAAGTAATATACAGATTCAATGCAATCCCCATCAAAATCCCAACTCAATCCTTCATAGAGTTAGAAAGAGCAATTCAAAAATTCACCTGGAATAACAGAAAACCCAGAATAGCTAAAACTATTCTCAAGAGTAAAAGAACCTCTGGGGGAATCAGTATCCCGGACCTCAAGCTGTACTACAGAGCAATAGTGTTAAAAACCGCATGGTATTGGTACAGTGACAAGCATGTAGATCAATGGAACAGAATTGAAGACCCAGAAATGAATCCACACTCCTATGGTCATTTGATCTTTGCCAAAGGAGCTAAAACCATCCAGTGGAAAAAAGATAGCCTTTTCAACAAATGGTGCTGGCTCAACTGGTGGTCAGCATGCAGAAGAATGCAAATTGATCCATTCTTATCTCCTTACACTAAGCTCAATCCTGCTCCTGTTTCTATTTGACTGACTTAGTGGAGGACTAGGTTTCAGTCATATTTCCTTTCAGCATCATGGCAAACCTGTTTGCCCCTTATGCCTGAATTGTGGTTTAAAACAGTACTAAAGCATCTAGAAGGTCCCCATCCTCAGGCACTAGGATGATGTCTTCTGTCATACCGCTCAGGAACCTTAATATTCTCTGTGTTGCTTATGCCCAACTTGGTCATGTGAAAGGCAAAGACAGCTCCTTAGGCATGTCAACCTCATTACCTGTGATGTCAACCATGAGTGTATGCTCATAGGACACCAAGCAAGTATTTCACAGTGAATTCTTACTTGTGACTAAACCCTAAAAGCCTATTCTTTAAGATAAAAAAAGTTTGAGACTGAAGTGATGGATCAGCAGTTAGCAGTACTGACTTCACTTCGAGAGGTCCTGAGTTCAATTCTCAGCAACCATAAGTGGCTCACAACCATCTGTAATGTGATCTGATGCCCTTTTCTGGTATGCAGGGGTACATGCAGATAGAGCACTCACATACAAAGAATAAATATATAAATATTTTAAAAATTAAATACAAAAAAAGTGTTTATTTCATATGTGTTATATCCCTTGCATTGTTCTAAATATTTAACACCATTGCCCATTCCCTCGCATTTCAAGTACTAAATAAAGACCATTATCACATATTTTACTGCCTGGGAAATTGATAGACAAATGTATAATTCAAATGTCAACGTTTAGGTAGATAGATGTTTACTCTTCTATTGAGATGTATCGTGTGATTTTTTTTCAGTAATATTCACCATCCATAAGTTGAAAAACATTTCATTTGCTAAAATACATTGTATATAGTTTATAACTGAGTTTCTCAACTCAGAAGAAATAGAAATACAATTTGTAGAAATGACATTTGTTCACTGATACCACCTTTAATGCTCATTTTTCTTTATGAGGTTTAAAATTTCTAGTTTCTCTCCTTATATACCATTCCATTTTCGATGGTGCTTATGTATATGTTTTCAAATTGTTAGGACAGGTTAACAACTTCCTTTTCTCCCCAAAAGAAAAATATTGCCCTGCAACATGAGTGAGGCCTGTAATCACAGGTCTGGATCTGAAGCATAATCATTAAATAAATTTTTTTGTAATTTTGCTGATTTGCACTATACCCTAGTGCTATGTTTCACCTTCTTTTATGTAACAGTTGCAGAAAGAAATTGCAAAATCAGGTCATTTGTAAGCAATGTGGTCATTTCCTTTCCCCTTTTCAAACAACTCCAATTCTAGGATGAATGTACAGAGATGCTTTTTCCTGTGAACTTTTAAAATCGTTTGGAATGAACATTATATCCTTTCAGGATGCTTTATATGGCATTAGTGTGGGGTTCTTAAAAAATACGTATGCATACATGAAAGGCTATGCAAGGCCTTGACATATTTCCATTCTGAAAGTTCATTAACAATATCCTTTGAGAACATCACAGCCCTAATAGGCACACTTGAGAATTGGCTGATTTTTAATTTAGCTTAATTTCCTAAATATTAATGTACATTTTTATTTGATGTGTTTTGAAATTTAAGAGTGAATTAGAAGGAGATGAACGCAGTATCTTTTCCTATCATTACTACCTAGAGATTGCTGTGGCTTCATCTGGCCATGCAGCTGCCTTAAATGCCTATGTATTTTACCTCTGAACATGCCTTTGTCTCCTACCTATATTAAATTTGAACAAAGGATGTAGCATATCTTATAGAAATGCTGAATGGTTGAAATTATTTCCCATATATAGTAAGGTTGACTTTAAAGCGGGTTTATAGCAACTGTAGTTACTTTATAGGAAATCGAGGGCTTTTCCTGTTAAATCAACCAGTGTTCAAAATGAATTTACTTTCAGCTGTAAAAACACAAAGACATGGGCCATGACATTTTTTTTAATATAATAATCTTCTTTTTATGTGACTCATGACATGTTAGGAGCCTTTATTGCAATCTCTCTTTTGGATATGCATCCACTTCCCTCGAATGTGTTTTGAAGAGAGCAGCTGGACTACCCAAATTAAAGATAAATGTCTCTAAATCATAGGATTTCCATTTTCCTGTTAAGATAGCAAGCTTTAAACTTCCAGGGTGAGGACAACTACCCAATCCCCATTTTCTCTTTCTGATTACACTGGAGCATCAGATCATAGATATCAAGCACTACTTGAGGTCACTTAGCTGCCATTCCCAGGCAATATGAGCTATAAAACCATCTGTTTCTATGGACATTTTTGGGCTTGAGCTTTACAGATTTACCTTAGAAACATACTTAGGAAATTGCATACTTTTTCATGCATAAGCCACTATCCTATGACTAAACAAGGTTTGTACTTTAATCAAATCACTTCATTTCCTTTTATTTTGTTTTGGATGTGAGAGAAAAGATTTTGATACAAACATATGTGCTTTTATGATATTTTTACTATGTTTTTCCCCACCCCTTTTTTTAATAGTGCTTAGTTTTTTTTTAAAAAAATCCCATTTAGCAATATACATAATGCCATGAAAGAATGATTTACGAATGTCCAATAAAATATGTGTCAAAGATAAAAACCATGTATCATGACAGAGTTCTTTATGATATTAATGGGTTGGTGCTTGTGTTCTTGCTTATATAAGAAAAAATTGCCTGTGATATATTTATCAAACAAAATGAGGCATCATTAGATCTCTCAAATCAAAACTGTAATACCAGGACTATTTGCTATTTTCCACCTGATTTATGTGCAGCTTGTTAAGGATATGTTTCTAATTCCTAATTGTCAAAATAATGACATTGTATCTGATTCATTATTTTTTAAGGAGGATATCTGAAATTACTTTGAAAAGTGGAAAACCTCAATTCAGATGGGAAATATTATGTTTGTTAAAGAAACAGAAGGAGGTCAAGGACTAGATTGAGAAGCCTCCTGAATACTAATGGGCAAACTAAACTAGTGGCTGAAAATAACACTAATACCCTCTTAAATAACCATATGTAAATGGAATCATCATGTAATGATGGTGAGAAAGCCTCAGCTTACCATCTTCTGCCACCAAATAAACCAGCCAGTGACAGGAATAGGTTATATTTTGTTGAGTCATTGACCATACAGTTATCATGGAACCCACAAACATCACTGGATACTATAAAAGTTATTTTTCATCCTCTATAACTTAATGATAAGGCCCTATTAACTTAGAATAAAACTTGTGTATACCATTGAACATAGAGAAATTGTTCTAATGTATGGCAAGAAACTCCACCCATATTGGCTGCTACTTATGTAAGGTGTACTGTTTCAATAGTGGAAAAAAATGTAGAAGAGTAACCAACTACTTTTTAAAACTGGATTTAAGTCACACAGGATGAGATGAAACCCACTCAGACGTGTTGTTGCTCAAGTAGCCAAGAATCAAGAAAATATGAATAGAATAGGTCATGGGCCTAGGAGAAATACTAATATTATTATTCAATTAATATTGAATAAAGAAGTATAACAATAAAAATACTCTTAATGACATAGTGCTATATCCATAGATCAGTTTATTAGCATTAAGCCCTCATCAGAGTAACTGTTTCTTGCAGTAGATGGGAATTAACACAGAGACTGAACACTGGAAAATATGCAAAGTCAGTGAGAGTTTGGAGTACTTACTTTTCATTATACCCCTTATTTAGATACTCAGGGATCGATTTAAAGAGGAAGTAGAAAGATTTTAAGAGCCAGACCCCCATGAAATTGTGTCTTCAAGATATAATAGGATTTATGCACAAAGCCTGTGACAACATGCAAAAGACTTGATCCAAGCCTGGAAAATCCTAGCACCAATGATAGGAAGTAAGTTGAAAATACACAGACACATACACACAGACAGGCACACCACACACACACAGACACACACACACACACACACACACAGACACACACACACACACACACACACACACACATGATTGTTGGTCAGTATTAAGGTTTTAAGTCACAGAGAATTTCAATATCGAATAATAGGATTGCTTTATGATGTAAATCACAGAGTAACTGCTTACTCACTACTTCAAAAATGAGTATTAAGGAAGCAGGACCAGTGAGAAAGAAATTGTCAACCCTGAGAAAATGGGAGGATTATCATCCCTGAGACAAAGTCTATCCTCAAGTTCACAGGTACTTAAAGTGAGTTTTGCAGGTAGAAAGGGGAATAAGGTTAGAATTGCTATATGCTAAGGAGAGGCAGTTATTCAGGGTGTGTTTTCCTTGCTATATGTTAAGCAGTGGCCATCAGTCAGAGCTGTGTTTTCCTCTCCTTACATCATTATATCCTTGAGATAACTATTTTTGTATTCCAGGTCAGTTTCTGGAACTCTTTAAAGAAATACATTATTTTCTTAAAAGTTATTTTGTCTTTAGTTTAACAGAATTAAAAAAATATTTAGGCCATATTTCTATCTTACCTCTATACTATCAAAAGTCCTGGGCTCAGTAAGATTAATTATAGATTAGAGAGTCTTGTGACACATGTTTATATGATTTTTGGCCATGTTATGGCTGACTCTGGCAGTTTCTCACTTATTCAATGGTGGTTATCTTTAGAATCCACAGTTCCAAGAACAGAAAAGAAATGAATAATACACGAAGACAATTTGCAAAGTAGAGCTAATCTAAATTAGGGTGGCATAAGACAATATAATTGTATTAGAATTATTTTAAGATTTATGTTACAAGGTCCTGTGCAAGTCTATTAAAATGTCAATATTTGCATCATAATTTTATGAGTCTGTGAAGTCATTAAATTAAATGTACCCTGTATTTTAGGAAATGTTTCATTTGTAGAAAATACACTATTATTTAAATTACCCACATTGAAGATGACTTTGTATGTTGCTTCTTTCCAACGAAGAAGTCCCTTCATACCACCATGATAACTCTTGGATTATATTCAGTGACCCTACCTGAAAGGAGCCTACAAACACTAACTTGTAGTGTGAACAATTTAAGCTTATCCCCATCTAGCTTACAGATAAACAAGACTCACAGTGTGGTTATTTTATTTGGCCTTGACAATTACTAGGGGTCACCCTAATCAATTCTTCTGACTGAAGCAATACATTATAGATACTTGTTCTTTCTCCTGGCCATGTGCTCATGGTTCCTTTCCCTTCCCCTCCTGGCAGCTTCCTCCTCCTTATCCTTCTCTTCCTCTTCCTCTAGGTCTCCCCTCCTCCATTCAGGTCACTCCTAACTCACCTACCTCTAATCCCTCCAGTAATTGACTGTAGCCAATATTTTTTAACCAATCACAAAAGATCACACATGGTATGCAGTCACTGATAAGGGGATATTGACCCAGAATCTCAGAATACCCTAGACACAATCAGCATATCAATAGATTTCTAAAAAGATGGAAGGAGAGACCCCTGGTCCTGGAAAGACTGGATGTAGGGGAACGCCAGGACAGAGTAATGAGAGGGGGTTGAATGGAGAAAAGAGGGAGGGAAGGGGGCTTATGGGACTTTCGGGGAGGGAGGAAACGGGAAAGGGGAAGTGATTTGGAATGTAAATTAAAAAAAAATAAAAAAAAAACCAATAGGTTTAAATGGAGGAACAAAATTTGCATAACAAAAGCTTGTGAACAGGAGAAGTCACTCTTAGGCTTAGACCTCCTCAGGGTATAGAATTTAGTATTTTAATAGATAGCAATAGGCCAAACTGAAATGCTAATCTAGCAATTTTTTTGTTGTCAGTTCCAAGTTTTTAACATTTGGTAGAATTTAAATAAAAATATCATTTTAGTTTTGAAAGTAAGGTGATGTTAACAGAAAATATTTTAGAATTATTATTAGTTGTACACAGTAGTCTGTAATATTCACTATAAAAATTATTTTTAATTTTTAAAATTCTCTCTCTCTCTTTCCTTTTTTATTTTTATTTATTTTTTTTTAATTTTATTTTGAGACAGGGTTTCTTTGTGTAGCCCTGGCTGTCCTGGAACTCACTCTGTAGACCAGGCTGGCCTCGAACTCAGAAATCTGTTGGCCTCTGCCTCCCAAGTGCTGGGATTAAAGGCATGTGCCACCACTGCCTGGCTAAAATTCTCTTCTTGATGGACCAAATTTCATTTATAATGATATTTCTATATAATCTGCATATGTAATGCCTAAATTATTCTGATAACTTATTGCATTTCCTTATGTCTTTATTATTTTTGTAACATGTAAATTTCTTTTAGAATATGTCAATAATGTATTGCATTTACTCCGCCCATCACATTATCTATAAATCTATCATCCCTGCCTAACAAATTTGTATCTTCTGACAAAAATCTTCTGAACAACTCCTACACTTTTATTGCCCCAGCCTGTGATGACATACTTTCAATGCAAAAACCCTCTCTGTGGAAATCCCAAAGGACTAGGTAGGATCGACATCATTCCTATTTAGCAATTAAAGAGTAGTGATAAAAAGCAAAGAAAGAAGGTTTTAAAAGTGAGTATATAAATAAATGAAAAAAGTAATATGTACCCCAATTTTAGTCATGACTACACAGTTCTGGTGTTGGAGAACATACCACTCTCCCCGTGCATAGCATAAAAGGTGTTATAATCTTCAACAGCTGACTATTCAAGAGTGGACAGAACCTGGCCTGTTGACACTCCCTTACCTCATATATGTAATTCTGTCCCAGTTGCACATCATCTCATCTCGAAAGGTGCTGAAAGAAATAGAGGGTAGAAAGTTAACTGAAAGGGGAATCCTATCTTGGTTGCTGCGATAACATTTTCATTCATGTTACAGTAATACTTTTCATTGATGAAGCTGATTTGAGGTCACTCATACCTTTTTGTATATAGACTATTAAATTCATTGATTTACTAAAGTAGACTTGATGAAATTTGTTACTTTGGTACAACACTTGAGCAAGGTGCAATCTGGTTACTCATCGTGTCAGTTCCCAATTTGCAATGTGGTTGAAAGGCATCTTTATTGATTTATGAGATAGGCTGGTTTTCAGAAAATGAATACTTATGCTCCAGATTTCATTATCACCCTCATGGATAGTTAGCTGTGAATGGTCTGTCCTGAGACCTCTACTCTTCCTGGACTCTATGGTGATCACAAGGTTAGAGTCTTTGCACAATTTTTGGAGGTCTGGAAAAGAACATTGTAAAAGCTATACAATATAAATTACTGTTAGCTTCAAATCCTCATCTTTAATGGGAAATGAGATAGGTTTCTAGTCCTAGTTCAGTGTTTTCAAGAGTGTTTAACATGCCCATATACAGAGATATCCCAAAGAAGTGTAGACATGAAAAGTGAAGCAGAGATGACTAGTGTCCATCCTAATTTTAGTACACTTATGGACCCAGGAGAAAGTAAGTATTTCTTAGAAAGCAGTTGTTAAGCACCTACCATTGTAACCACCATTCTACCCTTGATTTATTGATACACATTCTCTTCTATTTGAAAATCAGTCAGGATTTGCCAAGGTGACAAGAATGTTTCCCCTCTTTCCCCTGCTTTGTCAGACAACATTCTGAAGGGCACTGGGTAGGAAAAGGTAACTGAAAACAGAAACTTAATTTAATACTCATACACAAACTAGTAAGAGGGGCAGTGAATCAAAAAGATTGAAAGGCACCTTAGTGGCTCTAAAATAATTTATTACAAATTAATCTAAAATTGTCCTGGAAATTTACTTAAGAGGCAGATAAGTATGTGCTTTAATCAATTGGCTATCATCTTAAGAGAATACACTGTTAGGAGCAGGATTATCTTGCAATTGGGTATATAGTATTTTAATGAGAGATCAGTATAGAAATTTGATTATCCACAAATATTTATAGGAATGAGCTTTTAAAAATCACAGAACATAAAAAAGAAACCACACTTTTTCTTACTTACACTTTGATGTATGTGACATTTGAAAATATACCATTATTAGTTACATAGGGGATTTTATACTTAGACTAGGAAATTTTTCCTGTTTTGGGAAGTCTAGTTTGTGTAGTTTAGAATCACTACAAGTCATTAGAACAGGTCGTTGCAAAGGAACAAATGGTGTGCTGGAGTATCATATAGAAGTACTTGGTTCAGTACATGACTAGGTTGTTTACTTTGTTTGCCTGTATGAGTTGTTTGCTTATATATTCTCAGCCATAAATAATAAATAGTTAAACTAAATATTTTTTTAATTTATATTGGATAAGGTTTAATGTAAGGAAAACTATTTTCTTTGTTTGAGTTAAGTGCTTTTAATATTTGTGTGAAATTGCCAGCCTTGGATTAAATTGTGAATAAATATTTTGTATAACCTTTAGAATGTAAAGAAAACTCAGAGCACTCAAATTTGTCACAACCATGGAAAAGTTTTGAGGTAGTAACAGAGCAGCCCAGAAACAGATGCTTGCAGACTGTCTTGCGTCCTGAGTGCCACAAACACGTGGAGCATTGCCTTTGCCTTTTATGATCTTCTGGTTTCTTTCTGAAGGTGAGGGGCAGCCTCACTCAGCCTTTCCTCATTGTACTTGCTTGTACTTGTGGGAGGCATGCTGGCCACTCTAAGACCTCTTCCTGTAGTGATTTCCTGTGGCTATACACATGAGTTTCACCTTTCCTTCCAAGCCCTCCCTTCTCCCCTTCTAGCCTTTTCTACCCTCCTTTGCATTTGAATCATGTATATTCACATTTCTTAGTAGTGGTCATTTACTGAAAAATGATTATGACATTGTGCTTTCAACAGACAAGTGACTTCTGTCTCCTCCTATTATCTCAGCACAATTTGCAAATACAACTTAGTCAATGAAGCTAAAATTATATAATTGTTCCATATCTTTGCTATAGGAAGCTCCTATCTGAAAACAGTGTAGACGTACATAGCCCAAAGCTATCACAAAGGAGACAAGAGTATATGCACTCATTTCTGATACTTTTATAAACTAACAGCATTCTGGAAGAAAAGGATGCCAGCTCTCTGTAGAAAGATTGGTGTCGTGTATTAAACTCTGGCAAAAATAGTCCTCTGTACTCTAAGGAGAATTACTGCTGGACTAAGCTTGGAAGCTTGTATGGGACAGTTTTACTCCTTTACCCTCAAGGAGCTTTCAAAAGCATTGCTGCGTTTGGGTGTGGAGTTTGGGGAAGGGCCTGGTCTTGATCCAAAACTTATGCTCTCTCCTCACCACTTCCATATGCTCCCCCTTTCTCCCTGCTCCCCCTCTGTTTTACTCCACTTTTTAATAAAATTCTCCTGCCTACTAACTTTTCCCAGACAGCGCTAAGCTGTAGACAGGAATTGTATCTACAGATTTGTCCTACCCTAACTGGGCTACCATAACCAGATGGGGGTAGTTTAGAATCACTATCAGTTCACAATACATAAACAATTTTGACATCACTGAAGGTCAAAATACATCTCCAGCAGGCTGTCTGTTAAGAGACTCTTTCTCATAGTTGGTGCTTCCTTACACCATTTTCTTCTTCTTCTTCTTCTTCTTCTTCTTCTTCTTCTTCTTCTTCTTCTTCTTCTTCTTCTTCTTCTTCTTCTTCTTCTTCTTCTCCTTCTTCTTCTTCTTCTTCTTCTTGATTTTTTATTGAATTTTAGTTATTTGCATTTCAACTGTTACCCCCTTTCCCAGTTTCCCCTCTGCACACCCCCTTTCCCATCCCCCTCCCCCTATTTCTATGAGGGTGTTGCCCATGCACCCATGCACTCCTACTTCACCACCCTAGCATTCCCCTACACTGGGATATTGAACCTTCACATGACCAATGGCCTCCCCTCCCATTGATGTCAGATAAGGCAATCTTCTGCTACATATGCAGCTGGAGACATGGGCCCTCTTTTGTTGGTGGTTTAGTCCCTGGGAACTCTAAGGGGTCTGGTTGGTTGATATTGTTCTTCCTATGGGGTTGCAAACCCCTTCAGTTCCTCCAGTCATTGCCATACCTCCTTCATTGGGGTCCCTGTGCTCAGTCCCATGGTTGGCTGCAAGCATCTGCATCTGTATTTGCCAGGCTCTGGCAGAGTCTCTTGGGAAGCAGTTATATCAGGCTCCTGTCAGCAAGCACTTCTTGGCATCAACAATAGTGCCTGGGTTTGATGTCTGTATATGGGATAGATCTCCAGGTGGGGCAGTGTCCATATGGCCTCTGCTTAAGTCTCTGCTACAGTCTTTGTCTCAGTATTTCCTTCAGACAGGAGCAGTTCTGCATTAAAATTTTGGAGATGAGTGGGTGACCCCACCACTCATCTAGGGGCCCTGCCTAACTTCTTGATATGGTCTTTACCAGTTCTCCCTCCCTCTTATTGGGTATTTCAGCTAATGTTATCCCTGTTGGGTCCTGGGAACCTCTTGCTTTCCTGGATTACTTCATTTTCACACTGTGGATGCAAGGTACAGATAGGATTCCTGGGACCACTTTTATAGAAGCATTAAATCCATTCATAAATTGAAAGTCTTGATGATGTTCCAAAAGCACCTCTTAGAACTACTTCCACATTATCAAAAGTTTCAAAGTGTGCATCTGGGACAAGGGAGCCCTCAATCACAGTAAGGCTATTGTCTACAAGAGTTAAATGAGGGAATTAGTCCTGTTCCAGTTTATCACAGTTATGATATCTCCATACCTGGGACTGATCAGAGATCATCATGCCACAATTGCTGGTCAAGCTGCTGATCATATCAATTGTCTTATGCCTATAGGCTCCTTGAAACAAAATACTTCCTAATATCTATGATTGAAGAGACTATTACTGGGATTGAAATTACTGATGCACTTGAATCAGCAGTTTTTTGTAAGAATTATGGTGTGCCTACTATGTATTACAGCACTGTAGTCAATGTCAAAGATTTAAAATTAAGTATAGCAAGGATCAATTCAAATATTGTCTCTGAATTTATTGAACACACAGTCTAATAAAGGGTCCAGACAACAAAAGGACTAAGGATGAATAGAAGAATTATTGATTATAGTTAAAACAGAAAGAAAGGAAGAAAGAAAGAAAGAAAGAAAGAAAGAAAGAAAGAAAGAAAGAAAGAAAGAAAGAAAGAAAGAAAGAAAGAGAAAGAAGAAAGGAAGGAGAGAGAGAGAGAGGAAGGAAAGAAGGAAGGAAGGTAGGAAGGAAGGAAGGAAACAACACAGTGTGGAAATATAATTGTTTTGTTAGGGATGTCAGATAAAGTCTGATTTAAGGGAGTACAATAAGAGAATGTGAAGTTGAGATGAGATAAAGAATTAAGACTAACAATTCTGTGGAAAGAAAGTCATGCTCATATATTCAATGTGATGTTTCTCTTGTAAGAATTTCTGCATTGTCAAGAATAATGGTTCAAGGCAGGCCTAAGTAGACAAGGATGACTTTATCCCAGATTGTCACTTGAGGGGAGAGGGACTGCACTGAGCTCAGATGAAGCAAAGATGAGAGATGTTTTACATATTTGGGTTACATATTTGGGTTAGTATACCAAGGAGGAAAAGACTGGCAGAAGTTAGGTAGGAGCCTTGTCCATGTCCTCTAGGCCCTTTCTGCTTACCAATGAGAACTTATGGAAGTTTGTCTTCAACTCTTCCACGGATACCAGACAAATTCCCATTGTTCTTGGCTAAGTTTTCATAACAGTATCAAGATTATTGAGAAAGATACTGATGAACTGTTTATTAACAAGCCAGGGTTAAGTCGAAAACTGGCAGAAAGAATTGACAATGGGAATAGTCTACCTTAGATGTTTTAAAGAAAGGGCTACAGTTAGGGGCAAAACAAGCTTACAAAAGGAAGGAGAGAAGGAAAAATGGAGACAAATATAATATGTAAGAGATGACTAAAGTGGAATTTTCTGGATATGTCAGGTGATTCAGACTCACATAGTGTTTTAGTATGGAAAGACCTGAAGGAGGACACATGATATTTGGAGAGAGTATAAATAGACATAAATGGACAGTGACAGGAACTTGCATAGCTAGCTTTGCAATACTTCTTCGGTCTAGCATCTTTATCTTCACTGATCTTTACTTCCTTGAGAGAGGCACGGTCAAGGACTTCTCCTGGCTCCTTGGCTGGTTGTGGCTGCTCCCACTGATTCATGCCTATTTAGCAGAGGTTTCTGCTGATTCATGCCACTGATGATGATTTGCGTTTGGTATCCTGTCACAACTGAATTGGACTGCTAGTATCCTGAAAATCAGAGATTGGAAATGCGCCCAAACTTCTAAACAGGTCCACAACCCCTTGTCCTATTTACCATCTTTTCTACCTTACCTTTGGACAATGGGTTAGAAGGGGGGTCTAAGCATTTGAGGACCATTATTAAAAGCAGGTTTTTTTTTAAAAAAAAAACTAACACTACAGATAATAGGACATTGAAAGACAGCCATGTGTGAGATCAACAAGAATGTCCTGAGGAAGAGAACAGAGAACATGGGCTAGGACTATTATGATGTCAAAAAATAGGAACTAACATTAACATACTGCATGGTTGTATGGTAAAAATTTTATTTATAGCTGGACTAAACTTACAGTCATGGTAGGAGAATGAAGTGGTCCAGACCAGAAACACAAAGGCCTTTTTATGGCAAATGAGCAAGTGTTTAAAAATTGGAATTTCTTATTTATTTTTGTGATCATGGGAAAGGTATATGTAAAGAATTTACAGTCAGACATGTTAACTATTTATGGTCAGAGAGTTAACATATCATAAAACATTTTATGGTCAGTCAATTCTTGGAAGAATGGGAATAATTTATAATATGTCTCACAAGATTATTAAAGAAGAACAAATAAAATAAATCAAATGACCTCTAGCTGAGGACATGATCAAAGTCTAACATTGTTTAGCTAAAAATAAAATGGAGTCAGCTGTCCCTTACATGGTAACATACTTCTTAAACATACCTTATCATGCTATCCCTGGTGCTGATGTCTGGTACTGGGCCCTTCTCTGTTAAAAAAGAGAGAACTGAAATGAAAGGGAAATGCTGGTTTGAGTGGCCTGGAGCAGTTTGGTGGAAGTTCATGGGTATTTTAAAAGAAAGAAATAAGTAATTCTTTTTTTTTTATTTTCTATATTTTTTATTAACATTCTCAATGATTTCCCCTTTCCCGGTTCCCCCCTCCCCGAAAGTCCCATAAGTCCTCTTCCCTCCCCCTGTTCCCCAGTCAACCCCCTTCCACTTCTCTGTCCTGGTATTCCCCTACACTACTGCATCCAGTCTTTCCAGGACCAGTGGTCTCTCCTTCCTTCTTTTTTTTTTTTTATTTTCTAAGTTTTTTTTTTATTTACATTCAAAATCATTTCCCCTTTCTCATTTCCTCCCTCCCCGAAAGTCCCATAAGCCCCCTTCCCTCCCTCTGATCCCCATTCAACCCCCTCTCGCTTCTCTGTCCTAGCATTCCCCTACATCCAGTCTTTCCAGGACCAGGGGTCTCTCCTTCCATCTTCTTGGAAATCTATTGATATGTGAATTGTGTCTAGGGTATTCCGAGATTCTGGGTTAATATCCCCTTATCAGTGACTGCATACCATGTGTGTTCTTTTGTGATTAGGTTACCTCACTAAGGATGATATTTTCCAGATCTGACCATTTGCCTAAGAATTTCGTGAATTCATTGTTTTTAATTGCAGAGTAGTATTCCATTGTGTAAATATACAACATCTTCTGTATCCATTCCTCCGTTGAGGGACATCTGGGTTCTTTCCAGCTTCTGGCTATTATAAATAAGGCTGCTATGAACATAGTGGAGCATGTGTCCTTATTGCATGCCGGGGAAGCCTCTGGGTATATGCCCAGTAGTAGTATAACAAAATCCTCCGGGAGTGTCATGCCCAGTTTTCTGAGGAACTGCCAGACTGCTTTCCAGAGTGGTTGTACCAGCTTGTAATCCCAACAGCAGTGGAGGAGTGTTCCTCTTTCTCCACATCCTAGCCAATACCTGCTGTCTCCTGTGTTTTTGATCTTAGCCATTTTGACTGGTGTGAAGTAATTCTTAATGCAAAGCTATGAATGGGACCTTGGCAGCATCTATGAAGGCAAAGGGCATTGAACTCGAAATCAATTTTTTCATCATTAATCTTCTCTAATTCCTGGTCTTACTAATCTGACTTTTTGATGATAGGCAAGTATTTTCACCAATTTAAGAAACTCATTCTATGGGCAGTGGTGGCGCAAGCCTTTAATCCCAGCACTTGGGAGGCAGAGGCAGGCGGATTTCTGAGTTCGATGCCAACCTGGTCTACAGAGTGAGTTCCAGGTCAGCCAGAGCTATACAGAGAAACCCTGTCTCGAAAAAAAAAAAAACAACCTCATTCTATTGTTTGCAAAACTGCCAGCAGCTTTCTATGAAATCTGGAGAAACAAAGGAAGATGGAAGAAAAAAATGTGTAAATAGAATTTTAGGCTTGTTTTGTCAATTTATCCATATACTTATCACCTATTTGTACTTTAATGAGAGATATTAATGTTTTTATAATTAAGGCATTGTTTTGTCTGTCCCCAGCCCATCTTTCCATTTGATTGTTACTTCTATCTGTTATCACGCACTGCCAACCTCTGCAAAGCATACGGAGGTGATTAATTGTCATTGGTCTCTGTCTTGTGAGTGTTATCTATAGCATTGTCCTCTGAAAGAGTATTTGCTTTGATGCTCTGCTCTTGAGTTATTTATGACTATTTTAAGACTCCTTCAGATCCTTTTGGCTTGCTTCTTATGTTCTTTTATCAAAGAGAATATAGTTACAGGAAAAGAATATGAGAACTTTACATAATCCTGAGTAATATTATGCCCACAGATTTAAAATGTGAATTCCTTGGGGATATTTTAGGAAATTTCACATTTGTTTCTTCACATTAAAAATTATGTTTTAGAAGGAATACTAATAAGCTGACCTCTCTGGGATACATTCAACTTAATACATTTGAAACCATCAATGCAAAAGAAGGGTCAGTTTTCTTAGGGATATAGCCTTCTTGTGGGAAATATACTCCTGAGTAGGCCCTATGACTAAGAGTATTGGACAACACGAATTGGGCTAGATGAGTTTTAAATAGACACACACAGAGAACAGGAAGCTGTGTGGTTATAGGTGGGAGTTGGATCTGGAAAGAAATGGATGGGAAAATGATGGTATGAAATCCTCAAAGAGTTAAGCGATTAGCTCAGTTTATTGAGTAACCAGGAGTTTAAGACTCAAACAAAGAAACAAAACTCAATCATCTTCAAGAGTTTGGATTTCCTGCTCCCTATGAGTCTTAATTAGGATAGTCTGTCAGTCACTACACCTGTAATAACTTTTATAATCAGTGAGAAAGATATTTCAAGCTTCATCAAATGTTCTTCTGTGTGTGTTTTTTTGAGGTGGATGCTACCTTGCTACATGCCATCTTCCCCGCCTGCAGCACATGAAACTGTCAGTCTGAACCATCTTGACAGCATTCCATGTCATCCTGTATTTGCCAGGGCACTTTAAACAGATCTCTGGCTTCTCGATTCTTAAATTTTGAAATAATAATTTGTTTGTGTACTTTCTGTGGTGCCATCATAAACAAACAAATGGGGTGATCTGTATGCAACCCTTTGTTCAGCATTTCTTTTGTCAACTTGAGTATTTCAGTTTGATTGAGAGAAGGGAATGAATGAATGCAAATGTGTGAGCATGTTAATATTAAAAACACTTAAAGTAGCAAAAATTAAAGCAACTTATCCTTATTCATCCTAAGAAATGTGATTAAATGAGCTATCATTATTTGTCATGGATTGGCAGCTGCAAGACAAAGTGCATTCAATTATTGCTGCTGTCAATCAGAATATAATTCTGAACTGCAAGAATCTCTTTGGTACTTGAAGCCAGCTAAAAGGACTTGCAGAGTTTCAGTGTCCTACCATGATCAAACAGGGATTTTTCACATCAAGAAAGAAACAGAAGGGAAACAGATGTGTGAGGGAATTGGCGAAGAAGCAAATCCCCTGTCTCAGTCTGGATTGAGAATCCTCAATTGAATTGCATCTTTGAGAAGAGATCTTTTGAAGGTAATGAAGCTGCCATTCATGAAGAGAGGGATCTGGCTTCTCTCATTAGCCTTGCAATGCATTACTGCCTCAGCCTTTCCTTTTTCTGAGTCCTAAGCCTAAAGTTATCACCCCTATTTTATCCCTAGAACTGAGGGAACCGCAATGGTAAACAATCCCATTGTCTCAACAAGTTCACAGGTAATTCTAATTTTGTTTAACTTCACTCCTTAAGGTTTAAGAGCAGAACACACATCTGGAAAAATAAATGCAATGACTAGAACTGTCCCCTGTTAAGTGTGCTATCTACAGCACCGTTCATAATGCCTGTGGCTTCACAGGTGTTTCATTAATGCTTAAATACAGAGATTGACAGCAATAATTGTAAGCTCCCTTAGAATTTTAAGAATTTTCAGTTCTGTGATAGAGTATCAGGCTGGTGTTAAGCGACCTCAATTCTACTGTCTCTCCAACTAATCATATATGTGACCTCAAGCAAATTACTTTTTTTTCCCTTTGGTTTCCTCTTTAAATGACTAGGAAAGACTACATTTCTTTTCATAGTATTATGAATGTTTCCAAGGCAGAACTGGCATCTGATGGCAATTTCCAGGTATGGAGTCTTCTTGCTCATTAAACAACTGATCAAATGAGTGTCATTGATTAGCATAGCTCTAAAAATGGAGAGAAGGGTAACAAGTCAGACAGTGTGGGTGACTAATCCTCTAGCAGAGAAGCTACTATTTGCCATTGCACCTTGTGGTCTGATCTGATAACTTTTTGAGATTTTTCTGTCTTCCTTGGAATTTCTGCTTTAGATACTTCGTATGTTTCTATCAAGTACCTAACATTTTATAATAATTTTTAGTAAGTACAAGAGGTAAATTATTACAAAAAAATGAATTTAAACAGATGAATGAAAAGAACAGGCTTTGAATTCAGCCCTAGATTCTAAGGCACTTTCTGCCTCTCAGTGACTATGAAAATTAGGCAAGTAGGTCAATTTTTCTAAGGTTTCAATTTTTAACTTGGAAAGGTGGGAAATAATAACAGCTATTCTTATGAGAACTAAATGAAATGTTTTGTCAAGTAGTTACATGATCCCATGTCTGGACTGTGGAAAGCACTCAAATATTGGTATTTTTATTATTATAATCATTAGTAACAAACATTTTCAGTTGTTGCTTTTTATTGCCTCAATTTTTCAAATATCAGGATTCCTTCTCCTGAACACTCCTACTTGTTAAACACCCACATGGTCAGTGATGCCAGGAAGAATTTATGTTACTAGCCAACAAAAAAGTTTATTTTCCATTTGGAATCTCTTATCTAAGTGGGCACATTTGATTGTAATTCTGGGAAAGCTTTCACTTTAGGTTAGCCAGATGAATATTATATTTTGTCCCTGACAGAAGTCCTGGACTTAGGCAAGGCATTTATCCTCTTGAGTCTCCTAAAAGTAAATGTAAATTCCTAAAATCCTTGCGAGAATTGTAAGATGAACAAAGCACACGTTTTGCAAATATTCATTCCCTCCTAAGAATATAAATTTGGAGATTAAACAACAGAATAATGCACGCTTGTGACTATATCAAACAGAAGAAATAAGGGAATAATTTAATGTTTATGGCCTACACCTATTTCAAGTGACAATTTAAATGCAGAATTATCATTCAATTATTGGTATCCTAGAGACATATTGAAATTAAAGGAATTCTCTCCTTTGCATCTCTTATGTATTTATGAAGGTAGAAGTGCTTCAAGTCATTGTTGTTCCAATTGTAAAGCAAATTAGTCCAACAGTGGCTAGATATTAATTCAGCCAACCATGAAAGAACATGGGAATCCTGGTGGGATAAAGGGGCCAGGTACCTGTTTCAACTCAGTTGCTTCTTGGATGGCTACAGCATGAGTGTATTACTTGCTGATGGCCTTTTGATGTGAATCACTGCACAGATGCCTGCGAGAGGGGCCATTCAAGCTACCTCTTCATCTCTTCTTGTTTTGATATGCTTAGTTCCAACAAAGCCTGAAACTGGGTTTGCCAGGACTGCATTACTGAAGCTTTAAAAGTTGGCCCACACTCTGTGACAGACAAAGTCTGACTTAAATTAGTAGAGAGAAGCCTTTGAAAGTCAGTAAAGGCTAGCACCTCTAGCCCTCCTTGTACTGTGCATGAATTAATGCAGTATTTCATCCCTACCATCATGCCACCTTTATGTGAACCAAGACAACAGATGGAGAAAATCAGAACAGAATTATTGTCCATTGAAAGCATCTTATTTAAAGTCTCTATTTTTGTGACAATAAAATGGCAACCTGATTATTAAAATCCAGCCTCATTATACTCAGATTTGAATTATATCCTCAGAATTTTCATAGCTTATCATTCCTTTATTTCCTTTTGCTCTCTTCCATGTTATCTTGCTAACAACAGTCCAAAGGACTTCACAAAACAAAATGAAGATACAAAACAGCTTATTTAATCTATGGGAAAAGATTATGCCACTTTGATAAGATTTGTGACTTTTTTGAGAGTCTTATTTTTCATATATAAATGTACTTAACATGGCTTAGAGCTAAGAGCTAAAATATGTCTGTTAGCTTTTAAATTACATTCTCAAGAATTTTGTCACATAAAAAGAAAAGTTGACTGATGCAAGCATTTCTTTCAGTTCTCCAAAGTGAGATAAATAAGGTTAATTTAGAGTTTTCAGCCTGTCCAGATAATTATACATCCCTCTTCTTGAAAACATATATTGAAGCCCACGTTGACATTGCCACACATGGTATAATGTAACTTAATAATATTAAAAAAAAAGGTAGGATCTTTCATATGCCTTCTATGCTAAGATGAGTGGTTAGAAGCACTTTCTGCTCGTCTAGAGAACCGTGTCAAGAAGCTCTCAACTACTGGTTATTTCAGCTTCAGGAGATCTGACACTGTCTTCTAGTTTCCACCATTACTACTTGCTTTTAAACGGTATATATACATATGCAGACACACTGACAAAATCAATCAATAACCAATCAATCAAATCTAAAGTCAAGGATAGATGTTGTCAAGATTGAGAAATATCTTGCCAAGCAGAGTGCTATACACATAGTACCTTACACACTATGTATGTCCAACTGATGGGAAGATGTTTGGGAGATTAAAAGAAGCAAATAAATTAGAAGTCTTATGTCTGCTCTATGTCCACAAGACTAGAATAGTTACAGAACCTCATGCTATTACCATTCAAGTATCAGACTTTTTGTCATTTGGAATGCCTTTCAGAATTGTCAATGTACTACATTAAGTATTTTTCCTCTACGTTTTTTATTGGTTATTTTATTTATTTACATATCAAATATTGCCCCTCTTCCTGGTCTACTCTCCACAAACCCTCCATCCAAACCCCCTCCCCTTTGCCTCTATGAGGGTGCACTTCCACCCACCTAACCACTCCTGCCTCACCACTTTAGCATCCCCCTACACTGGGGCATCAAAATTCCACAGGACCAAGGGGCTCCCCTACCACTGATGTTAGATAAGGCAATCCTCTGCTACATATGTAGCTGGAGCCATGGATCCATAGTTGTATATACACTTTGGTTGGTGGTTTAGTCCCTGGGAGCTCTGGGGATTCATTCCAGTTAGTTGACATTGTTGTTGTTCCTATGGGGTTGTAATCCCATTCGGGTCTTTAAGTCCTTCACCTAACTCTTCCAAAGTAGCTGAGTATAAAATTAACACAAACAATTCAGTAACCTTCCTCTACACAAAGGACAAATGGGCTATGAAAGAAATTAGGGAAACAAGACCCTTCACAATTGTCACGAATAATATAAAATATCTTTGTGTGACTCTAATCAAGCAATTGAAAGATCTGTATGACAAGAACTTCAAGTTACTGAAAAAAGAAATTGAAGACCTCAGAAGATAGAAAGATCTCCCATCCTCATGGATCAGCAGAATTAGCATAGTTAAAATAACCATCTTACCAAAAACAATCTACAGATTCAATGTCATCCCCATCATCACTTCTTCTCTCAGAAATAGAAAGAGTAATTTTCAAATTCATGTGGAATAAAACAACAACAACAAAAACAAACAAACAAAAAAACAAAACCAGGAGAGTGAAAACTATTCTCAACAACAAAAGAACTTCTCTATACTTTTAAATATCTAGTCTTAATAACTGCATGCTTAAATACTTTATGTCATTGAACTCTTCTGTTGGGGTGTTATTGTACTTATCACACAGAAGAGTGCTTTGCTGACATCAGTGAGAGGAGAGGTTCTTGGTTCTCTGAAGGCTCGATGCCCCAGTGTAGGGGAATGCCAGGAAAGGGAAGTGGAAGAGGGTGGGATGGAGATCAGGGGGAGGGGGGATGGGATAGGAGATTTTCAGAGGGGAAAGGAGGAAAGGGGGTGATATTTAAAATGTAAATAAAGAAAATATCTTATAAAAAATAAAATCCCCCCCCAAAAAAAGAGTGCTTTGCTGAGCATTGGACTCTATGTTACTGGCTTTACAAATGTAGTTTCTCCTTTAGTCTGCCTTCTTCATAGCATTTTCCTTACATCATAATATCCTACAGTGTTACAGTCTCCATCTCCTTTGTACACTATTTATTTTTTATCAATACTTACCAAATACTTAATGAAATTTTTCTACTTAAATTTTCTGGAATCCTGCAAAATGAGGCTTATTTACTGCCATCTGTATTTATATGTGAGAAATTTGAGGCAAAGAAAAGCTTTGAAATCAGGGTGATAGTCACAAGGAAAAATGACAAATAGGAGAGTCATTTTAAACTTAGTAATCTCAGACTGTCTGACCCAGAAACACACCCTAAAGCCACTAAGGATTATACATCATTAAAAATCACATATCTTTATTATAACAAAAGTTGAGAGCTACACAATTATAATGGACATTAATCAAATTCAATAAATAGAGATAAACTGGAAATTGGGATATATACATATATATATCTTCTTTTTATTAGTACATGAGTAGTATAATACAATTTTAGGTAATATAAATTACTTACACTTCTTCAGACAGAAAGAGATCATCACTTCAAAACCTTCTAGAAACACAGGGAAGGTTCAGAAATGAAAGCTTATTCTATGAAGAGTAGCAGCACATTGTTTAGAAGACATATTTTTCTCTTCATTCATATTTAATAATGTTGCCATTTATTGGGAGCTAATACCATATCAGAGTACTCTAACTTCTTGATATCTTCAACATATTAAAATTTGGCATGTTTTTTACTGAAATTTACAGATTTTTATTTTAATATAACAATAAAAGTCTTGTCATTTTATCCCTAGCCTATCTCCCTAACACTAGTTGGAGATATTAAACTTGTAAGATTATATTTTATATGCATAATTCATATATACCATTTTATACATATCATAAATATTATATATGATATATACTTTAAATGCATATACATATATGATATATATGCATGTGTATATAGTATATACATTATGTATCATATATGTATATTTGTGCACAAAGTGCCTAAAGAAAGCTATCTTATCTTTCTGGTTTTATATCTAAAATAAATGCAGGATCTTGAATAAGGAAGCTGAACAATGGTGTCCTGCAAAGGAGTTAAGACATGAAATGAAGAATTAGCTAATGGAGTTTCTTGCTCTAAACTTCAGTATCTCCATGATTTCTAAACTTTGTTTTGAGTTTCAGATTAGATCTGAGCATTAAGTGATAGATATTTGTTCTCTTGAGCCATGGAGGCAGCTGTATCTAAGTGTGCTATTTTATGCTCTAATTATGTTTCAGAATTTTGCAAGACCAAAATCACTTCAACTGGTCACTTTGTTTGAAGCTCTCCTGCTGTTCAACAGCAGCCAACACAAATTTAAGGTCCTCTTAAACAAGTGCTATTCTCCTGCCCATGCAGAATCCTGTCAACTGACTCGCTATAATGTGGACAAGACCTTGGCTTACTATTCATTGGAACTGCTTACATTCATCCAACTTCAATTTGCATTAAGAAAAACCTATTATTTGACATTGACTCCATTTAAAAGCTTGCACATAACAAGGACCTTCTTGCCAAATAGAATTTCAGAAAGAGATGTTTGAAGGTTCTGAAAGCATCCATCACCTCAACTCAACAGAGTAACAGAGGGCAATGTTAAAGAGAGTGGCAAATGATTATTTTTCTGCTCTTTCTGCATGATGTCAGGAATTGTAATCATTCTAGAATAAAAAGAGAAAAGAATGTGTATCATCAACTATTTCCAAAATTTAATGATGCCTGTATAATTGAATCTTATCAAACATTTATTTTACAGAATTTCATGTTATACTATTGAGTTAATTCTTTTGCAAAAAAAAACAAAAACAAAAAAAAACCCAACGAACAACAACAATTACAACAACAACAACAAAAAAAAAAAAACAAAACAAAACAAAAAAACACCTGTTGGACCTTTTGGATCTTGCTCGAAATTCTGTTAAAATTTTCAATGTGTAACAAATAAACCCAGGGCACCCCCTTCATTAAATATTTCCCAAGCTTGCATTTGCAAAGTGTCTTCCTGAAATTATTCAGTTTCCCAGTTTAGTAGCTATGCTTCCAGATATAATTATGTATTAGCCAGGGATCTGAATTCTCTCACTTGTAATTATGTGGTCTCATTAGGAAACTGACTGCGCAAAAGGAAATCAGTGATTAAACTTTCATCCGATGTACTTTCTTCATCAGTCCTTGGAACAGGTGTCAGCATTATTCTCTGCTGGTATTTTGCTCAGAACCTAGACTATTAGTCAGTTTGCATGAAAAATTGTGATGATTTATTATGTCTGCCTCAGATATTTTATATTTTGTGGGTTTTCACGGCATTTAATGCAATAAATAACTCCCTTTGAGTCACTGAAAACAAGAAGGTCAGGTTTTTTGTTTTTCCCTGATACAGCAAAACCCTGATTAAGTATAAAGTCACAAGGTGATTTTGTCTGTTATGAAATCTCCTATGGGATAAGAGTAATGTAAGTGATTATTTCAAATGGGAGCTACAACTGGGGCACCACATTAGTAAGTCTACCTTGTCCTGGAGAGTACTAATGAAATCACATTGGGATTCTTAGAAGTACAGTAATTGCACTATAATCTTAGGCAAAACCCAAATAATTTCTGATAGGAATTAACTGAAAGTTAACATAATGATTTTCTAAGTGTCACAGCTCCTTATTCTATGTCAAACATTACAATATTATACTGTATGTTCTGTTGTCAATGCAAACCCCAATTTTATTCATCTACTATTCAGCTTAAACATCAATTCAGCATTTTCATTCATATTAATCTACTTTTGCCTTTAAATTTTTTCATGATTTTTCCCAATCTCACTTTAGTTTCAATCATCTGACCGGAAACCATCTTCCCATTTACTTGATTATCTGTACTATTACAATTGATTGAATGTATTCTCACTTATAAATAAAATTTAGATGCATGCATTTTAAGGTTATCAATGTTTAATTTAAAATTTAACAATAAAAAGAACTCAGGTGGCCAGTAAATGTATTCACTTTGGTAAGACTACTTTCAAAGCAGAATTCATCAGGTATTCATTAGTATCAAATACAATAAAACTAAGTATCTGGGTGAAGAAGACAGAAATTTGACTGATAATCAAGAATTTACCTAACTTTAGTAAAGACCTTATTGCTGCTGTAAAAACCATTTGAACTTTTCAGCAGCTCTAGGAATTCAATTCTAGAAGAGAGAGATATTTCTGTGTCACTCAGAAGATATCCTGGGCATATACCCAGAGGCTTTACCTGCATGCAATAAGGACACATGCTCCGCTATGTTCATAGCAGCCTTATTTATAATAGTCAGAAGCTGGAAAGAACCCAGATGTCCCTCAACGGAGGAACGGATTCAGAAGATGTGGTATATTTATACAATGGAATACTACTCTGCAATTAAAAACAATGAATTCACGAAATTCCTAGGCAAATGGTCAGATCTTGAAAATATCATCCTTAGTGAGGTAACCCAATCACAAAAGAACACACATGGTATGCAGTCACTGATAAGGGGATATTGACCCAGAATCTCGGAATACCCTAGACACAATCCGCATATCAATAGATTTCTAAGAAGATGGAAGGAGAGACCCCTGGTCCTGGAAAGACTGGATGTAGGGGAACGCCAGGACAGAGAAACGAGAGGGGTTTGAATGGAGAAAAGAGGGAGGGAAGGGGGCTTATGGGACTTTCGGGGAGGGAGGAAACGGGAAAGGGGAAATGATTTGGAATGTAAATTAAAAAAAAAAAGAAGATATCCTTGCTTTCTGCCTTATTATTTTTACCTAGTTTCCTATAATGTTCTTCGAGTGTTTGGTATAGGGGCTGTGTCATATATATAAGGTACTTAAATGAAATTCAAAGTTATGTTTAATCTGTCTCATCACGTTGATTATTCAAATGTAGCTGATATATAATAAACTGTACATTTTTTTGTATTTTTTTTTGTGTTTAGATACACAGATACGCACTTCTAGAACCATAGTCAAGATAATGAACAAAGCCACAGCAAACAAGTATTTTCTTGAAATTCTTTAAATTCTTCCATTCTGTTTCATGTGCATGTTCTCAGGTAAACACAGAGATGCTTGCTGTTACAACACAGGACTGCATTGACAAAGATTAAATTGAAGCAGGTATCTTCCTTGGGGAAGGGGACTTTTGGAGATCCTGGCTTCTCTCCTTTGGCATATTTAGTTTCTGGGTTACCAGGGTGCTGTGCATGTAAGAGATGAGTTCTTATGACAGTGTAAAATGCTGCTGTGTAGACGGAACATTGATTTGCCCACACACGTTAAGGACTTTATATGCTTCTTGGCAATTACAAAGCAAGGTGCTTGACCTCTCCCTTTGTTATGAGCAAAATACCTAAATGTTGAGTGGCAAAAAATATAGCAGCTATAAGTATGTTTAAGAAATCTCAAACTGTATTCTGAGTGATTTTATTACTGTATGGTTGCATCATATTTTATAACAATTAAAGATTCTTCACACCCTTGCTAAATTCTAGTATTGTAAGCTTTATATTCTTTCCATGATCAGAGTTTAATTTAGATCTTGAATTTGTTAGGAAAATTCTCTAACAACTGAACCACATCCCAAGCTTTGGTTAGCCTTTTGATTTTCATCCAATATAATATTTGCAGGATCACATCTTATGCTACTTTGGGATGATATTTGTTTATTTGTTTGGTGTCTCATATATATATATATGTGTGTGTGTGTGTGTGTGTGTGTGTGTGTGTGTGTGTGTGTGTATACATATATATGTGTATATATATACATACACATGTATATATGTGCATATACATAAAATACATATATATGCACATATATACATATATATATGCATGTATACATATGCATATATATATATGTATATGTATATATTGCATGTGTATGGCTATCTACCAAGACCAAAAGGAGACAGATTCCCTTCAACTAGAATTGCTGTAGATTGTGAGCTTCCTGAGGTGGGTGCCGGGGAATAAACATGTCCTCTTGCTCTTCACCACTGTCATGTTTTTCAAGCTGCCTTTTTATTTACTTTGTTGTGAGAATTGATTTTAGGCACTATTTTGAAATCTATGTAGTTTCTTTAGTAAAACGTGAACTTAGATTTTTTTGCTGATTCAATTAGGTTGTTTATTTACTGAGTTTTAAGAGTTATTATGTTTGTAAATCCTTTGCAAATTGTCCCCACTCCCTGCTTTATCTTTTCACTACCTTAACAGTATCTTTCATAACAAGAAATCCTAAATTATATTATCAAATTTTTTGTAGATTATGGTTTATCATGTTTTCTTCCAGAAGCATTCTTTTTTGGGTCTGTGTTATTTTATGCATCTATATAAAATTAATATACTGATATTTACCTCCAAACTAATATATTAACAAATGTGGTTTTAGTGAATGGTTATACCATGAGTCTTCAATTTTCATCGTTAGACACAGGGTTGATGGACATTGGTTCTTGGTTCATTTTTCTACTTTGCATGATTTTACCACTAATAACCTAAGTAAAACTTAAGTTTTAGGAGACAAAATCACAATTGTCTTGAAATTCCCATGAGAAAATGAAATGTTGATGGCAAAGGCTTTATCCATATATTCGTCAGTGTACTTTTCGTAGAAATCTTCTTGAGGTAAAGGTTGCATGCTATCCAGGCACACATCATGCTTTGTAGCACACACAGATATTCTCTCCTAAGATACATGCTGCTGCACCTGTATGGAGTTAGCTGGCAGCTTTACAGGAGTGGGCAATCTCCTGTCTGGCTGAGATGGCATCTCTACTGTCCTCATTGTGCTGCATGCTACAGTATATCTGACCCATGAACTCCTTGCTGATCTTCCTGTATCCACCTCCCATTTCACTACAGGTGTGTTGGCATTATAAATACATGCCACTCTATCTAGCTTGTTACATCGGTTCCAGAGATTGAAATGGGGTTGTTTGCCTTGTGAGGCAGGCTTCTTGCCTGCTGAGCCATCTCCATCACTCAAGATTGTCTTTTAAATGAAGTATTTCAAACCAAGTGGTAGATAGTGACTGGGTGTATATTCCACCAAGTCAAAACTGTCTGGTTTCAACCAGTGTTGGCATTTCATTGTATATGATTAAAATCTTTTGTTTAAATGTTCCTGTAAAAGCATAGTTTTGCAGATAGGGTAGAAGGTTGTTTTTCAGCCATTTCTGACTTTCTTTAATTCCCTTCTGTAACTGTTGTGACCAATGAACTAAATTTGGTGTGTGGTCTTCATGTCAATGTTATATTGTTATAACAGATGCTGATTTAAAATGACTATGTGCATGTTACTGCTTTGATTTTCATCTACATGTGTCAGTTTTCCACCCTTCTTACTCTCACTTCAGGGGAAGTCTAAAGGCCAAGATTTCTAAACTCATCCAGCTTTGGTTTTTCTGGAACTTCTATAGCTATTGCATTATCAAAAAACATTTACCATCCAATTCACAGATTTCATTGAATTGAAACTAATGATATTTATTTATTTTCTTTAAAATTTTTCTTTTTGTTATAGAAATATTTAGGGATGTGTCATTGGTGACAGATCTCCTCAGAACCCAGAGTTATTTTCCACGTCTCCTAACTATGAAAATGAAAAAACTCATTTTCTTTCCCTGTAGGACACATAAGGGCTATGACTTCAAGCTAAAAAGAGGGAAGTACTTTGAAGTTTAGCTTTCTATCATAGGCTTACCTGATAAGGCTAGACTTACCCATGACCTCCTTTTCTCTTTTCATAGCTGGATATCAGTTCATGTGTAACTGTGAAAATGATATCCTACCATGATTTTAGGTCTCTAGGATGTGAATAGCAAAGGAATAGATTATGGGGACTGTCTTACATTTCTACTCACTAAATATATCTTTTAATGAATTTTCTAGTCATGATTTGGGGTGCTATAATTTTGTTTTTGAATAATTTTTGTTATTTTTACTGACAGAGAAAAACCTCAATTATTTGTATATTAGCCTCAAATTGAATAATCCCACAAGTTTACTTATTAATTCTATCAGAGTCTGTAATTTTGTGTCTATTTAAGATTATGATGCCAGAGAATGGCCTATTTGGTTCTGTTGAGTGGAGGAGCTGAGTATGACTTCCTGGCAACACGTTTGACTTACATTGATCCTATACAGGAAAGATTGTCTTGAATCCTAAGTGTACTGTTGAGTGTAACCTGATGACCTTCACCAGATTGAGGAGAGCCATTCAATCCTTCCTGATTGAAAATATTATCAATTCCTGACAAATTTTATCAAGTGGTTTTTTATTTTACCTTCAAACTAGATCATTGTAAATCATATTCAATATGTAAAAAATATTCAACTAAAATTGCTTTTCAAAGTTAAGGTCCACTTCAACGTATCGTGTTAGTCTCTGTATATGTATGACTGGATTTGATTTGATAGTGTGGTGTTATATATTTCTCCTTTCTTTTTAATATATTCAATCATCTTAGTTAGGGTTTCCATTGCTGTGATAAGAAACTATGACCAAAGCAAAGCTGAAAAGGAAAATATTCAATTAGGGCTAGCTTACACTTTCAGAGGTTTCATCCATTGTCTTCATGGTGGGAAGTATGGAAGTGTTCAGACACACATGCTGCTGGAAGAGTTAAGAGTTCTCCATCTTGATTGGAAGATAACCAGTATAGAGGTTATCGATCCTCCACAGGATCCTCTGCAGGAGGCTCTTTTGCATCCTGGTCACAGTTTGAGCAGTAGGATTCCACAAAGAACACTCCCAGAGTTACACATTTTCTCCAACAGGACCACACCTATTCTAATAAGGACATACCTCCTAACAGTATCACTCCCTCTGGGCCAAGCATTCAAATACGTAAGTCTATGGGAGCCAATTCTATTCAAACCTCTATACCAATGCAGTTTATTATATACATACATATGTGCATGCATGCATACATACACATGCATAGATACATACATATACACTCAAACAATCTACAATTATGCTATCTTTCAAAATATAAGCGTAAGTTATACTAAACTAAACTGACACTGACAATCAGAATGAATGTAAAACTTGGTAAACAAATTTTAAAAGTGATTTTGTCTATACAGTTCTTTGACATCCTTTGGACCATTAATAACACATTTATCATCAAATGGGTAAATAGATTTTGGGGAAGAGGAGGAGGAATAATAAAACTCATTTGTTACTGTAATATTAATTGCTGCAGAAAAATGATGTTTTTTAAAGTATATTAAAATAATAAATTTAGTTATTTGTTTAACTTTCCCAATGAAATCTCCTTTATATTGGAATTCTTTTTCTCCCAATTTGTGAAAATTCCCCATTATTAGGAAGCTATCAAGCCTGCATTATAGAATTGACATTTCACGGGCTACAGATTGTTCTTTACTATTACTTCTTCTGAATGGAAGCCATGAAGAAATTTGTTTCTCTGAATTTCTGCATTCTTAAAGATTCTTACCCTGTAACTCTCTTTTATTTATAGTTTATGTTTTGAGAATCTCATTAGTGCACATAATGTGTTTTTATTAAATTTACCTTTAAGTTCCTTCCCTACCTTCCTTACCACTATTTCCTTCCAATTTCTTGTATGTTGGGAATTGGTTCTAATGCTTGTCTTAATTGGGCTCCCAAAAGCCACACTTCGGATGCTGAGGGTTCCTGCCCCCAGCTGACTTCAACTGGTAATTTAGAATTGCAGTTGGGAGAGGGTGGGTGGGTGGGTAGGGGAGCTCCCTCATAGAAGCAGGGCGAGTGGGTGGAATAAGGGGTTTGACCAAGAAAGGGGCTAACATTTAAAATGTAAATAATAAGATATCTAATAAAAAAAATAAAAAGAATTTCAGAACAGCCAAAGGTTGGGAAGGGAGAGGAAGGAAGGACTTTTAGATTGCATAGACAAATGAACAAGGAGAGAAGGAGAAGATGAAAATCACCATGACTCAGAGGGAGAGAGATCAGTTTTAAGAGTTGTAGGAGAGAAAGCATCCAGTGATGTAGGTGGAAAGGGAATGCAGCCCTATGAGGGACTGCCCAGAAGGTAACAGAGCAGCAAATATGAAATATAGATTTAAAAGAACCAGGAATATTAGAAGGGAGTGTGTGCTAGCTGCAGGGAGGTTTAGATGTGCCCAACCATTGAGCTAGTCAAGTCATATTAAAATTAGCTGGTGCGTGTGTGTGTGTGTGTGTGTATGACTTGCAAACTCAGAGTTCTTAGGCAAGTGCAACATATGAAGGACCCACTGAGAGCATCAGTGGTTTAACTAATTAACCACTCATTTAAAAAAACAAAAACAAAAAACATTCTAAGCCCAACAGTGCTGGCTGTGTGTATATGTGTCTCAGAGGAAGAATTAAAAATGTCTGGGAAATATATTTTTTAATGTTCAAAATCTTTATTCATCAGGTAAGTGCAAATTAAAACTAATTTAAGATTTCATCTTACACATTATGAAAGTCTTTGGAAACAGTCATGTTTATTTTGAACTTATAAAAGATCTTAAAAATTATTTCCCTTTCATCTTTTAAAATAATTTTAAAAATAAAGATTAGTATTTTAAAAACATTTAATAACAGTACAAGTGTTTTTAAATGATAGATTAAGTTTATTTGCTGTAACAAACTTGCTTCGTTATGACATACTTTTTCGGGACTTTTTTTAACTTGCTTCGTTATGACATACTTTTTCGGGACGTTTTAAGAACGTATTTATTTCATGTAAACTGTCAAAACCGTTGTTATAAAATTATACATAAGATGCCAATTTCTAGTGGCTTTAAGAAATTCAGTGGTGTCTTTTAGATTGAATATTTGTAAATTCAACATTCTGTGTCTGACAGGTTTTAAGTATTTCTCACAGAAACAACTTTAGGCCTTGTCAATTTTCTCTGTGGCTTCTCTTCTGTTTCCTCAGTTCTTGATCTCAATGTTCCTCTTTCATTCAGTCTTAATCTAAACATCCTTTCTAGTCTCAAAAAGGAAATCTTTATCCATGACTTCAGACATTTCTACGAAAAAAAAAAATCTTAAAATTGTAAACATGACTGAAAATACTGGTATAAGTACATCCTATCCCACATTTTGAATGTGAAATTTTTTTCTCTCCTTGTCTTCTCTAGTAGTTAAATACATAGGAAGGAGTGTATGCGTAGAAAAGGACATAGATATAGGGTCTGAGTTCATCTTGAATGATATTTACCTATGCTTTAGGTTTAAACAAGTAAGGACTCAGGCCAGAGCCAACTGGAACATACAGTTACACAGTGCTGGTCCATCTTATTTCAGCTCCAGTCTGACCTCAAATTGCTCTCACTAAACAAGAGACAACTGGAAAGTAAGAAAGGGTCTCCCTACTGTGTTTCCTTCACTTGAAGGTCACTGGCCTATACAGCACACCCCATACCTCTAAAAGGATATCTTATTTATCTTTTAAAACATTCTTTTACTTATGTTTAGTGGCACAGAGGGAGAGCACAGATTGAAAATACACCAGAAAAGAAGATACCTTTCAGCTGGGAAAAGCACAGCATAGATGCTAAATTATAAGGAAATAAGGTCCAAAGAGGAACATGTCCTGTTTGAGTTGGAAAGACTGCTCAGCATAATCAAATCAGAATTACACACCTTTGATTAGAGCTAAAGACTGGGAGAATCATCTGTGAATCTCCAGTGCTGGATTCAGATGTTGACGGAATTGTCCTTGATCTTACTTTGTGTCACTTTAGGATCCCTGATAAGTTACAAAATGAAAATGATATTACGTTAATATTATATGAATATTTGGAGAGATTACTTCATGTTTATGGCTACCAATAATGCTGCTGGATATACAAAGAGAGCATCAGCAAAATAGCAATGTGTTGTTTATATTACAGTAAAACCAGTGACTTTGTCACAATCTATTAAGACCATTTTACTCCTTATGTCTCTATTGTTTTAATTGGAGAGAGTGGTGAGAGAGATCATATGTTGCCTTCAGCAAATTCTCCTCATTTAACATGTGTACTCAGAAATAATGGTATGCTGTTTGTTGGCTTTGGTATCTTTCTAAAATAAAACTACTAGGAACATAGTTCTTTAAAATCAAGTACATTGGAAATCTATAATGTTGAGGCACCATGCTGAGCTTGCCAGAGACCTGGTACTAGAGAGGCAGGAGCATCCTGCCTTTCGGTATTCACATAGATCCTCCAGTGATCCAAACATCCTCAGATTTGTCACTTCATTTTCCTGAGAACAAGCTCTTCATCTACAGACTGGGCCAGATACTCAAATTCAATCTATAAGCATTTAATTGACAATACAACACTATTAATTAAGGGCATTGGAATTCCAACTGTAGTTTTTCCAAGGCTGCTTGTCCTTGGGTGAATAACCCAATCTTTCTGATCATTGCTTTCTTCAGCAGAAAGTAAGTACAGCTCATAGTTTTTGAGCTGATTAAATAGAAAACTTAGATGAAAGTGCAGCTAATGCTTTGAAATCTTAGTAATTCTGGATGGTGTCTGCCTTCTAGAGAAGAAAGTGTAGTTTCTTTATGTGACTAAATGAAGGGGGAAGAACTAAAAGCAATGTGTTTGTGGCTGACAGGAAAGAACCCTTCTGATTTTCAAAATCATTTGCAGAAGTAGCTTTGAAATTTTAGAGGGTGAATCACCCTAAATTTGATTATTGATAATCCAGCTCTTTCCATATTTCCTATGATTATGTTTTTGATGTTTGTTTGGAAAAATGAGTTACTTCCATACAAATATTGCAAAACACACTGAACAGTCATTTAAGGAGAGCAGTGAGCTCACAGGATGCTCTCCACTCTGCTAGTTGTGTTAGCTGCCCAGGGGGGCTATGCAGCCAGGCTCTGTGGGAAGATGAAACACATCCCCTAGACAATGTTTAAAGAGCAACAAACCAAAAAGTACAAATCAATAGCCTATAAAATGAGTGTCTAAGTGCAGAGGGGATCCTTTGGAAAGCTTTCTTCAAAGCAATGCCATATACTCCAAAGGCTTTTGTGCTGTGTGTAAGGAAAGACAAAGAAAAGCATAGTTCAGTTAAAGACCACTTATGGGTAGACAAAGTCACAAAAATACAGTGCTTGTGTAGGTGTGAATTTCATAATTTTTTTTGTTCAAGTTTTATTTTTATCTTGCTTAGTTTTAAATTAATACATAGCATTATTTTATTAATAAAGTCTGTATATCATGTCTTCTGTAAACCATGGAACCATTGGGAACATAGGTTAAAACTAATTTAAAATATTTATATCAAGATTCTTGAAATTTACAAAATAAAACACATTCATTATCATTCATTTTTCAAAGAGTATTAGTTCCTCACAAACAAAAATCCTATTGCAAAAAAAAAACAAAAAACAAAAAAAAAAACGCTTTCTGAGCCAGCAATAAGGATGAGTGGTGAATGTTCCTTCACCACAAAACCAGCAATCGGGTTTGATTTCAAGGATGGACATAATGGATGGAGAATACAGACTCTCTCACATTATTCTAAAACCTCAACAGATTTGCCCAACATGCAGTATATAGATACATTGTAATAGTTTGCTGAATGTTGCTGAAATAGAACTCTAATGAAAACTACTTGGGAAATAAAGGGGTTGTCTAGCTTTTACACTGTGGTGGCTTGAACAAGAATGACCTCCAGAGGCTCATGATATTTGACTACTTGATTCCCAGTTAGTGGAACTTTTCAGGAAGGATTAAGAGATGTGGCTTTGTTCGAGTCTGTTACTAGGGGCAGACTGAATTTAAAACAAAATATCTTTCCCTGGTATGGTGTCTCACCCTCCACTACATCATATTTATGTGAGTTTGAATAATATTTTAAGTTCTGGTTTCCTTATTGTGAATTGGTGCTAAAAAAGAAAAAAAAAATCTCATCCAGGGCTCAGTATCGCTACCTGCTGCCTATGAATCAGGATGTAAAGTTCTAGCTAATGCTCAGTGTAATGCCTAATTGCTTCTAGTGAGATGATAATGCTTCTGCAAGCAAGGTTAAATGTTTTCTTTTATAAAAGTTGTCTTGGTCACAGTGTCTCTTCACAGCACAGAATGCACATCCCAAGATACAGATCATAATCACAATATATCATTGAGGGAAGACAGCAGGAGCCTGGAATCAGGAACTAAAGGAAAACCATTGAGAAATGCCCCTTACTAGCATGTTTCTAAAGGCATGTTCAGACTGTATTTTGTTTTCTTTTGTTTAATTCTGTTTGTTTTTAAACTATCTCATGACCATCTGCCTAAGGTGACACTGACAACAGGAGACTGTGTCCTTATACATCAGCACTAACCAAGACAATGTACCACAGACATTCCTACAGTTCAACATGAGGAAGGCCTTTTTTTTCATTGATATTCCTTCTTTCCAGACAAAACAAACAAATAAATAAATAGACACAACACTCATACATAAACATACACACACACAAATGTAATAAAATTTAAAATAGTTTCTATAAAATGAATAATCTCAAATAACAGCAGAGGCTAAAAAATTAAAAAGCGAGAAAATAGAAGAAAATCAAACCACTTAGAAACCAGATTGATTAGAATAAAAATCACTTAATTTATAAAAATCTTAAAAATAATTTTTATGATTATTATCATTATCTTGGTTTTCATTGTGTTCTCATTCAGTAACATTGACATGCATAATTGGAAATAAATAACTGGAAAATATTTTAATCATATTTTAATAATGAATGTAGATTAACCATATAGCTTTAAACCACTGTCATATACACTGTGCTTACCGTGATCACTGTGACAAATAAATACATCTTTCTCATTTCTGTGAAAAATATGTGATAAAAGCAAATTAAAGAAAGTATTTATTTTAAGTCATGGTTTGATGACAAGATTCTCTGAGGCTAAGAAAGCTTGGACCCAGGAGCCAGTGATGTTTGTTCACATTGCTTCTACCTTTAAGTAGCACAGAGTGATGGGATACTGGTGTTCTCATTCTCTATATATAGTATAAAACTTCAACGTGGGTCCTCCCATTTCATTTAGCCCCATATTCAACTTTTCTTAGACATGGCCAGAGGTTCATCTCTTAAGTGATTGTATCCTCTGTCAAGGTGACAATTAACATTAGCTATTGCAACCACTCAATAATCTGATCTTAGAGCAGAATACATGCATCTAGTTCTCTGTGTCGTCCTTGAGAAAGCAGATGGAGTAACAATACAGAAAGTGTGTGTAGCAATGCGAACAAGATAGTAGTTCATCTCCCTTCATTTGCAAACACAAATACGAAAAATTAGCTAGTCTGAATGTAATATAAACTACATGGGGTTTTTTTATCATGATTCCTTGTATATAATAATTAGATTCATTGTTAAAGTTCAAGAATGCTAATGCTATCATTAACATTCAAAATCTAATTAGGTAAATGTTTCAGTGAATTTCAACTCAACCAGATAAATAAAAGAAGATTTAAGTATAGCAAAACTACCATATCCAGTGTCAACCTCAAATGTCAGTTATGGGCAGTAATCATTTTATATTGTGGTCTTATGATTGGCCAGTACAGATGTACTTACTGAAGAACTGTATGCCATTACTTATTATGGACTTGTTATTTTCAAAATATAAATCATTTGCTTATTTATACATGGGTCCTACATCTATATCACTTCTCTTTCTCAAGCTCCCAACTCCTCCTATGCTCCACTCCTCATCCCAGTTCACAATCTTTTGTTTGATTATAATTTTTTCATACCATACATGTCTCTGTGTATATGCACATGTAGATACCAACCAGGGAGTACATTTAGCATTGCTTATGCGTGTATGTTCTAGGATTGACCATTGCAATCTGTAGAAAACAAAGTAACCTCCTTTCAGTTGTTTCTGACTACTCTTTATCTGAGGATGTGACCTTGTTGACTTTTCCATGACAACTTTGGCATGTTAACTGGCAGTGTGATTATTCTAGTCTTATGCAGGCAACCATATTGTTAAAGCATCATGGGTGTTTTTTCCCTGTCATATCTAGGAGAGAAAATTGAGCATCAGGGGTCTGTGGCTCTTAAAATCTTTTCTTCCTATCATTATCAATTTTTCAGGACCTTAATTTGTGGAGCTTGTACTTGATATTCAGTGAGTTGTAGTTGGGCACCACACCATCATTTGTCTCTACAATTTGACAAGTTACAGATTTTGTAGTGGTCTCTATTCGATGAAAACAGATGCTTCTTTGATAAGGAGTAAGAAATGAGCTTATTTGTGGGTGTGTAAGTATTTAAAAAGAACAGACTTAAAAAATGGTTTAAGAAAATGGCAGTAGTAGTAGTTCTCTGAGGTTTATGACCAATCCACCCATGGGAAGTTTGCTAGGTTTATAGTACCAGGGATGAATTCCCTCCTGAGTAAGCCTTAAGTCCAATTGTATAGGTGTTGGTTACTTTCAAGATTAAAGAGCAACTAGTGATACTACTCTGGATATCTTGTGAGGTCATTCACTTCTGTAGTTTGTAGACTGCACAACTAGGTAGACTATTGGTTACTTCTCTTTCTAGATAGCCTATATAACACCTTTTATTAGTGATATTCCTCAGGGAGTAAGTTCTAGCTCAATTGCTCCAAGTCCTGTATCTGAAATATTGACAAATTGCCTTTGACAATAGGTTTTACTTTCAAATTCTGGAAGTCAACCAAGGGCAGTGACAATATTCCATATTGTTTTTAGAATATTCTCCTAACCAACAATTACAGGGAGGTTTCCCATACTTAGCCCTGGGGTTATATTAGAATGTACATAGCTATAAGTTATTGGGAGAGGCAACATCACCCCATAGCTATTGTGGGAGGAAATATAACTCCATATGTCATATATATAATATATAATGTGTAATATGTAATATATTATATGTAATATATGTACATATACATATATGTGTGTGTGATGTGTGTTTATGTATTTGCTTATTCATATATGTATGTACATGAACATATATACATTTAAAAATCAAGCTTCTACAATCATATGTTTTCCTATGACCTTTTCAAATATCCTTAGTGTTATTTGCCTTTCGATCTCTTTCTATATTACCTTTCTTCCCTCCACAGTTACAAATTGTGGCATTTAAATGAAACATTACTCTGTATGTTTGAGTATTTAGCTCAAAATTGGTTGACTTGTTGGAAAGAATAGGATGTGTGGCATTGTTGAAGGAAGTCTGTTTGAGCTTTCCAAAAACTGATGCCAATACTTTTTATGCTTCCCACTTGTGGATCAGTTATGAGCTTTCAGATGTTCCTCTTCCCATGCCTTTGCCTTGACATTATAGACTCTAACCATTTAAATTGTAAGCCCAATTAAATCCTCCTATGTAAGTTGTCTTGGTTGTGATGTTTAATTACAGCAGTTGAAAAACAACTACAAAGAGCACCCTACCCCATCCTTGTTCTTCCCAATAACTCATTTGCAGTACCTGTCTCTCTTTAAATGCCTTCTTTAGAGTGTCCTCCCTGATACCATGGCTCCTTTCTATCTTTCTGATTTATTTAGCTGTTGCAGTTATATATGCAAATCTAAAGATTTAGAGCTATGGTCTATTGTTATAAGATTCTCCCTGTCCTATCACATTAGGACAGTGGGAGACTTGTGATTGGACAGGGAAAAGGGAGGCAGAGCTAATAGTTACAAAGTCAGGGAGCATCTCAGGGTAGGAAGAGAAACCTAGATGGCTATTGGCATGTATCTGTGTGGTAATTTTAGCCAAAGTAGCTATGATTTTGTAAGGTTAGAAATATTGGGATAAAGCTTTTATCATTATCATTGGGCTCTAAAATTACTATATCGACATTTTGTAAAGTGTTATTTTATTATTACATAACTCTGATTGGTTAATGAAGCTTTAAGAGTCATGATTCTACTGGGTTACTAGATATTGTGTTATACAACTACGAAGGTGGCAATTCCATTTAGTTACTAGAATGTGAGATTGCTGACTACATGGGTTTATGGCTGAGGAAGAACTAGCAACTCCAGGGACAAGCAAATGAGAGCTTGAGTTTCAGATTTTCACTCCATTATCATTATGGCAGGAAGAATGGCAGTTTGCAAGCAGACATGGTGTGGGAGGAGGTGAGAGTTCTACATCTTGACCTGCAGGCAGCAAGGAGAGACTCTCCTATTGAGTGTGACTTGAGCATATATTTGAATTTAAAACCTTCCTTCACAGCAACACACTTCCCAGCAGGGTCACACCTACTCCAAACAATGCCACACCTTCTAGTTGTGCCACTTCCAAGCATTCAAATACATGAGTCTATGAGAGCCATCCCTAGTCAAACCACCATATACAATATAGTCAAGAAATCTGGGACACTATGAAAAGACACACCTACAAATAATAGGAATAGAAGAAGGGTTTGAAACAAAGGCACAAATATGACTTTTAACAAAGTCATAGAAAAAAGTCTCTAACCTAAAAACGGAAATGACTCTCAGGGAAAGAGTCAAACAGAACACCAAATAGACTGGAATAGAAAATAAATTCTTCATGACATGCAATAATCAATCATTAAATGTACAGAATAAAGAAAGAATATTAAAATCTACTAAAGAAAGACCAGCTAACTAATGTATAAAGGCAGATCCATTAGAATAACTACTGATTTTCAGTGGAGACTCTGGAAGCCATGAGGACCTTGACAGGTATTCTACAAAGTCTCAATTGCCTAGAGTTTCTAGGCCCTACTACTATACCCAGCAAAATTTTCAATCACAATAGATGTCAAAAGAGAAATATTCCACAATAACCAAATCTAAGAAGTATCTAACTACAAACCTAGCCCTACAAATGGTGATAGAAGGGAAAAAAATCAATTTACAGAGGTTAACCACACCCAAGAAAATACATGTAATAAATAATCCCAGACCAAGATTGTAAAAGAAGGGTAGAACCCACACTATAACAACAAAATAACAGGAATAAATAAACAGTACACATTGATAACACACAATATCAGTGCTCTCAGTTCCCCAACAAAAAGAGATAGACTAACAGGTTAGACTTTAAAACAAAACCCATCTTTCTACTCTATTCAATGTTAACATAAATGAGAGGCATCACCTCTGGGTGAAAGAATGGAGAAAGTTATTCCCAGATAATGAACCCAAGAAGCAAGGCAGTATATCCTTTTTAACATCTGTCAAAATAGACTTCAAGAAAAAAATAATAAGAAAAAAAAGAGAAAAAAACACTACATACTATCCAAAAATATCTACCAAGAAGATATTACAATTCTAAGCAACTATTCATCTTCATAAAAGATAAACTACTATAGCTAAAATCACATATTAAGCCTCACATAATGAGATTGGGTGACTTCAATACCTCTCCCTCAGCAATAAAAAGATTATCCAGACAAAATCTAAACAGAGAGACATGGAAAGTAAATGTTTTCATAAATCAAATGGACCTAGTGGATATCTACAGAGCATTTCACCCAAATACAAAAGAATATACCTTCTTCTTAGCAGCTCGTGAAACATTCTCAGAAATCGACTACATAGTCAAACACAAAGCATATCTGAACAGATACAAGAAAACTGAAATAACACCATGCTTCCAATCTGACCACCATAGAATAAAGTTGAGTATCTATAATAACTAAAGCAAAGTTTATGATTTAAGGGAAACAAAACAACTAACTCCTGAATGAAAAATAGATCAAGATAGAAATAAAGGAAGACATTAAGGATTTTCTAGAATTGAATGGAGATGAAAACACAATGTACTGAAGCTTAAGAACACAATGAAGGCTGTTCTAAGAAACTACTTCATAGCACTAAGTGCCTATATTAAAATGGATAGATGGATGGATAGATAGATAGATAGATAGATAGATAGATAGATAGATAGATAGATAGATAGATAGATGGATAGAGACAGAGATTGGTGGTCTGGTGAGATGGTTCAGTCTTTAAGACATCTTCCAGAGTCCTGAGTTCAATTCCCAGCAAACATATAGTGGCTCAAGACTCCAAAAATTTAGAAGTCACAAAAGAAATGGATAAATTTCTTGAACTAAGCTATTTATCAAAGTTAAATCAATAGCAGAAAAACAATTTTAAAAGACTAATAATTCCTTGTAAATAGAAGCACTAATTAAATGTTTCCTTACCCAAAATGCCCGAAAACAGATAAATTCAGTGAAGAATTCTCCCAAATTTTCAAAGAAGAAGTAGCTATAATATTTCACAAAATTATTCTACAAAAGTAGAGACAAAAGGAATACTGTCTAATTTCTTTTTACAAGACCATAATTACTAAACAACATAAGGCCCAACAAAGAAAGAGAATTCCAGACCAATTTCTCTTAGGACAAAGATACAAAAGTTCTCAATAAAATATTTGCAAGGTAAATATAAGAACACATAAAAAGATCATCTACCATGATCAAGTAGGCTTCATCTCACAAATGAGTAGACATATGTAAATCAATAAGCATGATCCACCATATAAACAGACTAAAAGACAAAAACTATGTGATCATGTCATAAGATAAAGAAAAAGCCTGTGACAAAATCCAACACTCTGTCATGATAAAAGTCTGGGAGTAACTAGAGATACAGGATAATTACCTCAAATTAATAGAGGAGATATACAGCAAAATCACAGCCCACATCAACCCAAAGAAAATCAAAGTATTTCCACTAAAATCAGCAAGAAAATAAGCATGTCCACTCTCTCCATATGGTACTTGAAGTCATAGCAAGAACTAATAAGACAACTGACGGAGATCAACTAGATACTAAAGAAAAGCTGTCAAAGTATCTTTATTTGCAGATGATATTGTTGTATAGAACCTAAAATTTGCACCAAGAAACTTATACAGTTAATAAAAAGTTTCATCAAATTTGCAGAATACAAAATTAAATCATAAAAAATTCTTATACACAAATGACAATTCAACTGAGAAAGAAATCATGGAAACAATATTTTCTATAATAACCTCAAAAAATACCTTAGGATAATTATAACCAATGCAATATTGAAGTAAAAAAATTGAGGAAGATATTTGAAGATTGTAAGATCTCTTGTGTGCATGGTTGTTGATGGTCACTATAGTGAAGGAGGCCAATGTACCAAAGTAACTATAGAGTCCATGCAATCCCCATCCAAATTCCAACACAATTCTTCACAGACCATACAATGACAATTTCCATCTTCAAATTAAAACCCAACACATATAAAACACTGAATTAAAAAACTATGAAAATATCACCAACTCCAATCTCAATTGTACTGTAGAGCTAGAATATTAAAAATACAAAGGTATTGGCATAAAAACAAATACATTGACAAACTGAATCAAATTGAAGACACAGATGTAAGCCAACACATCTTCAGACACCTGTCATTTTATAAAGAAGTCAGAAATATACCCTGGAATAAAATGGAGCATCTACAAGAATTGGTGCTGCTCAAGCTGGATGTCTACAGGTAGAGGGCTGCAAATAGATCCATACTTAACAGTCTGCACAAAACTCATATCCAAAGGGATCAAGAACCTCAACATAAGGGCAGATACATAGAGTCATACAGGAGAGAAAGTGGGGAATAATTTTGAACTCATTGTCAAGGGAAAAGACTTTCAGGACACTGACAGCACAGGCACTAAGAACAACTTATAATTGGGAGCTTCATGAAAATTAAAAGGTTCTGTATGGAAAACACACACACACACACACACTCACACACACACACACACACACACACACACACACACACACACACACACACACACATATATATGAAAATAGAACAAGAAAGCTGAATGGAGATTTGGGGAGAGGAAGGCATCATGACTTACACACATACAAGCTCAGAGAGACCATGGCAGCCTGCACAGGGTCTGACATCTTTGGAGACAGTTGGGGGTCCCAGAACTGAGAAGTGAGGTGGGTAGAAGCTCATTTCAAATGCAAACTATCTCCAATTAATAATCACCTGCAAAGAGAAAACTAGTTTTCTCCAATGGGGTCTCACTGGGTATAGTAACGACACTTAGGGACAGGCTCGATGCCCAACGGCAGATGGCCAGCACAAAACTAACTCCATGCTATTCTTGGAGGCATTTTGTTTCATAGTGCTTTGTCTGTGCATTTTTTTTAACTTTACAGGTCTGTTGCTTATCCATTATGGTTTGCTGTTTCGTGTTTTTATGGGGTTTCTGTGTGTGTAAATGTGTGGGTCTCGGCATCCGTATGTCTTTTTGTACTATTTCTTTGAGTCTTTTTTTCCTGTTTGTTTGTTTTGTTCTATTCTGGTTTGTTTGATTTTATTTTATTTTTATATGCCTGCTATTTTTTTAAGAGAAAGAAAGAAAGGGTTTTAACTTGGGTGGGTAGGGAGGTGGTGAAGGTATTGGAGGAGTTACCAGAGGGAAATCTGTGATCAGAATATACTTCATAAAAAAACAATTCTCAATTAAAAACAGAATAAACAAATAAAGTTAAATAAATCAAAAACCAATAGTTGATGAGAAGGAACTACAAAGAACATTCCCTACTAAGAGTTGATCAATATATCTTCTGTTTAATGAAGGAAATAAATTAACTTTAAAAGCAAATTGTTAATGTTTTATTTACCCTTTTATAGCAAGACAGTGTCAACATGTGAGACCTGGTACTAAATCACTGATGGCTACTTCCAAAGAAGGTAGCTCTCAGAAACATCTCACTTCTCAACCATTTTTGGAGTTTGACAGTTATGCTTATAACTGCTTTCCTGTTATCTGTCCACTGGTATATGGCTTCTTCAATATCCTGCATGGCTGTCAAGAGTGACACAAACATTGGTTTCTGTTATAAGAAAATTGATTTGATCATGTTATAACCATTCTGAAAACAGATAGGTGGAAATATTTGGCACTAATAAAAATAATTCGCAGCTATGATCTATCTAAGGTTAATAAGTACCAGAGTTTGGATTGACAGACTGGAGATTTAAAGCTGTGCATGTGTGTGTGAGTGTGTGAGTGTGTGAGTGTGTGTGTGTGTGTGTGTGTGTGTGTGTGCGTGCACAAGCATGTGTGCACTTGTGACAGGGAGAGACAGAGAGAGACACAAAGAGAGACAGAGAGACAGAGACGGAGACAGAGAGAGAGAGAGAGAGAGAGAGAGAGAGAGAGAGAGAGGCAAGAGAGAAAGAAAGAATCAAGGTAAAACACCTGTTTAAAATTACATCGTGTACATTATTATCCATAAACAGAACTCTGCCTTTTAAAAAGATATTTTGAAATATTTTATTTTAATGAGGTATATGCTGGACTTCAGACCCATGTTTTCTTACCATCCTTGTTGAAATGAAACAGTAGGTTCTCTCACTGATGAGACTTTTGATGAAGTCTCCAAATAACCTTCTGGGAATAGTTGAAACTCTAACAGAAGATGCACAGGGATCTACATATTGTAGCTTGTTAAATTCAGATTTTACACCTGTGTCCATGAGCCTGCAAAACATAATCGTTCAAGAAGTCTCCCCATGGACTTAGCAAAAAAAAATATATATATATATATATATATATATATATATATATATACAAATGTCTATGTATAAAGAATTATTATTTATGTATATTATATATGTTGATACACATGTGTATGTGAATAGATAGATGATAGATAGATGGATAGTTAGATAGATAGATAGATAGATAGATAGATAGATAGATAGATAGATAGATAGAAGGTAGGTAGGTAGGTAGGTAGATAGATACATACATACATACATACATACATACATACATACATAGATACATAGATAGATACATAGATAGATACATAGATACATAGGTACATAGATACATATATAAATTATCTGTTCTTAAAGTTTACTCTGGGAAGACCACCAAATAGCCTTGTCTATCAGTACCTTTTTGCATTCCTACTGATCCTGTTTGTTTGTGTAGCAGGCATCAGCACAGAAAAAGGTAGTGATTGTGCTAATGCATTTTCTCCATCAATGGATGTCACAAATATGTGTGAGTTTAAACCATATATGTATTTAAATGGACTTTAACAATCAGACCATTAAATGTGTGATTGCCCACACACAGTGATCTGATTACTTTCTTAGGCTCTGACTATCCCTTCCATTCTCTTTATTATTTTGCAATCTGTACCTTGCCATGGATAATAGGGACTGCTGAATTCACAGCAGTACTTTGCATTTACCACTCAAGGATGTTTCACATGCATTTTGTTAAAGAGGTGACCTAATTTTCATAGTAGAAATGATGCCTTTGTGTGGAGTGTCAGAGCTCACAAAATATATTATGCTTGGTCCATACCATCACGTGATATCTGCTCTTGCTCCTGCTAAGTTTTCTGTGTGGTGTCTCATTGACCTTAAAAGTAGTGTAGAGAAAGAAAAATACTCTGAGTACTGGAGGTGGTTTGTTCCATGAAGGTTGAGATATATTTAATAATATGAATGAGTTTTAATAGTAATAATGTTTGTTAATATCTGTAGCTTGAGTGAGTCAATGAAAGCACGGAGAGAAGGATGTGCACTGCAGGAGCAGGACCACTACTGAAAAGCACACAGTTCTGCCTTCCAGCTTAGTGTGTCTTAGTATCCTGGGTGACCTTTTGAGTCCCTTACATACTGCACTATAATTTCCTGACTGACTGAGAAGTGAAGGCCTCCTAGTCCTAAGACATGACTCCTCATTTTTCAATTATAATGAAGAAAGGTCTTGTTTGTTGCAGGCATGTTTCAAACAGTTGGCTGGTGGGACTTTGAGAGATGTTGCCGCCTGTGACGTGGTGGAGTTATCATGATCAACCACTCAGTTCGGATTTCATCCAGTGGCCATGAACTTTGTCTGATAGACGGCAGCAGGGGTAGGATTTTTAAAAAGGAGCAAACCAGGTAAGGTGTGAGGGAGACATCTGCTCATTCATCACTTGTACCAAAGGCTTTGGTATGCTTCCAGGAAATACTGAATAATGTATAGCTCTGCGGTTGATTTTTTAAGTCCACTGAAGAGGTTGTTGAAGAATGAGCCTTCTTTGCTCACAATGAATAGAGGAACGATTGAGTCTTTTTTTTTTATCTCAAGGGAAGAGAGGGGATATTTTAAGGAATATATTAAGCAGGCCTGAGGATACTCTAGATTTTAATTTAATGTAATAACCAAAAGTTGCAGGTGATAGAATTCTCCTCTATAATGAGTTATTATGAACTCTAACAATATCAGCAATTGTACTTTTGAGTGTGTAATAGAGAAAGTGTTGACTTGACATATTCATATTACACATAACATAGAAATATGAATACAAGTTGATAGTATGTGATCATATAAACATTCTTTATGCTTGCTTCAGTTCAGAAAATTATACCATTATTCTTGCTTTTATTTCTTTGACAGTATTTATTGTTCTGAATTTTATCATATAGTATCTAAATAATGTTGCACAGTCAGACTGGTATTGTTTAAAGAATATATAATAAGAAACTCATTCAAATCCTACCTATTTTTTTTTGTTTCATTCTAAAAAATTCCACTTATTACCCAAGATCGACCACATTTTTCTGATTGACACTCCTCCACTCTAAAACACATTTTGAATTGGGCTCAGTTACCCTAGTAAGCCACCAGAAGTTAATCTCTTTGCCTTTAAGAGAGTCAGCACTTTTGTAGCATCCCTTTCTTTAATGCATTGAAAAGCAACGTTTCTGTAGGCTGTATTATAACACAAAAAGCATGAGTACAAGTTTTTAATGTTCAATACAATTGGGAGGAAAGGTAAATGTGCCATACAACCATTCAAGTTCTTTGAAATTTTTTAATATATACCCTTTAACTTTCTGGAACTCATCCAATATAGCGTATATTATATATGATAGAGAGAGAGAGAGAGAGAGAGAGAGAGAGAGAGAGAGAGAGAGAGAGAGAGAGAGAGACCATTAGAATCTAACATATGTGTATTGAAATAGGACTTCATAATATCCTGCATATTACATAATAACATTATATTCTATATAATCATTTGGATGTTGATTAGGACTTACAAGGTGTTATCAACCAGCAAATTATAACAAGTCTAACAAGAATATTTCCCTAACCACTTATCAACATGATGCTACAAACCAAGAATATGAAAGCTATCTCTATAGATTCAAAACTTTGTTGGAAATTATAAACTTGTGGCCGAAACCCAAATTTGATGGACTGAGCTGACAGGTAGCTTGTTTCCTTTTCAATGCCACATAGTTATCCACATTTAGAAATTTTATGGATCTATAATAAATTAAAATGCTAGATTCACTACTGGGACAAAGATCACTCCAACTGCATAACAGACTCTTATTCAATCCTTATGACATTTTTCTGTTACACACCAAAAACCTGCTAATTTGATCAGAACTTAGAGTAATACTTACATGGGAAATTCTCAGGTTTTTAAGCCTGCTTTTGATGAATACAGAGGAATATTTATCATAATTGTGTTTATTTTAGTGTTTTTAATAAACCCAATTTCATATTAAAACTTCAGAGTTGTAAATGAGAGTATTATAAAGGAGAATAAAAATTCCTGTTTTCAAGAAAAACACTCATGTGACAATCCAATTAGCCACTATCTTGGCCACAAAGACAGAGATCCCTGTTATTTTTGAAGTTTAATTCTGTAGGATATTTTGTTTTGAATTGGTTTGGGGAAAAGTGAGCAGTATGAAGCAGCTTTCCTTTCATGGTCCTTTGAAGTAAATTCTGTTAGTTACAGCAGAGATAGAAGAACCTTCCTCAATAGTGTGTGAAATATATAGTTTGTAGGTACTCTCTAGAATACATTTTCAGTTAAAATTTACTATTTTTAAATGAGCAGAAATATATACACTGTTGCTTTATAAGTCACATTAATTTTCAAATCGTTTTATTTTCTGTTGTCTGGATGTGAGTTGCCCGATTTTATCATGACATGGCTCACTATTAAAAATACAACAATGTCAAGGTTTCCAAGTTCTATTTCTCAAAAGTTTATTTAAAAATATCCTTGAAATTTTGCTTGATTTGATAGCTTAGAACATTTTTGAAGGAAAGGTTTTCCTAGCTCAGAATTATAGTATTGTATGTTTGAACCTAGAAGCAATATTAAGCTATAAAGACTGGATATGAAAGGTGAGTTTGTTTTCCAAAGCACTTCTAATAATAGTTTACTCCATGGAACAGGATATGTAGTCTCCAAGGCAGCTCATGAAAAACACTTAGGTTCCCTCTATATGCAGTACATCTAGGCTCACAATGTGCAGACAGGGAAGTGAGGCCTCTCCTGTGTGTTTCTTCCCATTTTGAGGCCTTCAGATATAAAATCTTGAATGCTTCGTAAAGCAGCTCGTCTATCAGGACAGTTATCACATTTGCTGGAATTTATGACCAATGTAAAACAATATGTAGACAGAAAGAAAATAAAACCCTTTCTTTCCATCAAGTAAGTAGTTCGATTCTACAAAACTGGTCAGACAAACAAACCAAATACACCACAACATGTGAAAAGCTCACTTTTGACAAAATATGTTAAAATCATTCATCAAATTTTTACTTTTACCATAAATTGAGATGGATTCCTAAACATAAGGGGTTGGTAAAAAGATTTTAAAATGAGAGAGGCTTGTTATCCACCCAACTAAAGAGAAAGACTTTTAGGACATGACAAACAGATCTAAGAGCACAGTATTCTCATTACACATTCTGATAGCCTCATCATGGTACTAAAATGAACATCATGTTGAAAGAATGGGACACTTGATCATGGGGCACAGGATGAGATGGAAGACGACATATAGGAAGTGACTGAGCTGAAGGACTCTGTATGTACAGGTATAGTAAAATAGAAGTTAATGTCATTTGTATAACCCAACCTACAGTTTCATCTCTAACCTGGCAGAGTGGAGGCATGAGAGGTGTGTGTAGAGGTAAAATATACAGAGAATGTTCAGATCATTCCTTGCAGAAAATGTGTATGTAATAGCTGGCTGAATCAGCATGGCCAGCAATATTCCTTGTCTTCCAAGGGCTCTCGTATTCTGTCAAATGATCGCTAAATAATTGTGTTTCTGTGACAACAGATTTCTACGTCTCTACCTTCTAACATGTTTAGGAATAGCTTTAAAATCCTTCACACAAAAGGTGAGTTTTTGACCATCTTGTTTTCATTACACTCATGGGCACAGCTACACAGAGGCACACAAACTCTGAGTTTGTGCTTGGAATTTAACCTCAGATCCTCTGCTTGAAATTTATGCTTCAATTAAGATGGGGGCAGCTGCTACCCACGTTACTTTTCCCATGAGACTTTTATCTCTCAGGCTTTATCCTTCCCCTCATCGTTTTATCATCACATCAATCACTGTGTTCCATTCCTCGGGAACCCAGCATGCATGGCAGGCACATTTTTATGTCCAGAAAGCAGAGCTACCCTACTTAGCATGTACTGCTTACTTAAACCTAATTAAGCAATTCTGCTGAAACCATCACATCCTTCCTACCACAATGAGCATTTGGTGAAAATAATAGGGAACACATGAAGATGTAGGTAAAGAAAATTTTGAAAATGCTCAGCAAAAAAGGTCACTATCAGTCTATGCTTTCTTTACATAATTCTCAGTGAGTCAGGGCACATTACCACCTCCAGCAGAGGGACTTCCTACCCTGCAACATCACCTTCACTCCAGTTATTTAATTGGAAATTACCATAGCTGCAAATCATTTCTCAATTATACCAGAGTCTAGGCATTCATGTACTTATTTTTAGGTGCACTCTTTGACAGTCTGTGCAAAATCTAGTAGCCTTACTCTAAATATACAGTCAGGGAAATATTGATATTAATCATTGAAATATAGGTTGTTAAGGCTGACCTAATTCTAGAGCCATTAGATGTACATTAGATGTGTCCATTGACTAAAGGGGTATCCAAAGCCTTTGTTTTTGGCAATAGACTGCATAACTCTGTGGGTAGGCAGAATAGTTTACCTCTTATTTGGAAGTAAATAAAATGGTCAAGGGATGTGCTTAGTGTGGTAAATGCCCAGTGTTATTTGTTTTTTGTTTTGCTATTTTATTTTGCTTTGCTTTGTCGTCATCATCATCATCATCATTCACTTTTAAGTTCTGGGCTCTTTGAAGAAATTTTTGTTGAGTTCTATAAACTTCATATTGAAGATAAGAGCAGCTTTATAAATCAAGGTTATGGTTATAGCCTTTAGGAGTGTTCTGTTTAACGTCATGTTATCATTCATATTATAATAATATTTCTGGGGGATTATAGTATCATTTTATTAACAATCAAAGATTACAGTGTTTTTTCTTAGCAAATTATAGTGTTTAGGTTCCATAAAGCACACTGGAATCTCTCTAAAGTAAATATTAACACAATTTTATAGCTACAACAGTATACTTGTCTGTTCACACATTTCTCTAATTCAGAAGTACTTGTATCTGAAATCAATCAAGCCAGATCTATAACTATGTCTTTAACCATTTTTATTTCGCATAGAGGAGGAATATTATTAGTCTGGTGGTTCCTCAGAAAACTGGGCACGACACTCCCGGAGGATCCTGTTATACCACTCCTGGGCATATACCCAGAGCCTTTACCTGCATGCAATAAGGACACATGATCCACTATGTTCATAGCAGCCTTATTTATAATAGCTAGGAGCTGGAAAGAACCCAGATGTCCCTCAGCGAAGGAATGGATTCAGAAGATGTGGTATATTTACACATGTGGTATATTTACAGATGTGGTATACAGTCACTGATAAGGGGATATTAACCCAGAATCTCGGAATACCCTAGACACAATTTGCATATCAATAGATTTCCAAGAAGATGGAAGGAGAGACCCCTGGTCCTGGAAAGACTGGATGTAGGGGAATGCCAGGACAGAGAAGCGAGAGGGGGTTGAATGGGGAAAAGAGGGAGGGAAGGGGGCTTATGGGACTTTCAGGGAAGGAGGAAAAGGGAAAGGGGAAATGATTTTGAATGTAAATAAAAAAAAAAACTTAGAAAAAAAAAAGAAGACAGAATGCAGAAAAAAATGAGAAGAGAAACAGACAGGATTTTCTCAAACTGAGATAAGTCTATGAGTGGTAAATGTTTCCCTGCAAGTAACAAGAGAAGGGAACTGAAGAGAACGGGGAAGATATACAGTTCATCAAGTTAATGCTTCCTCACCCCTGACAGGTATTAACACCTTAAACATTAAAGTTAAAGAAAATAAACAGCAGTGGAGAAAGCTCAAAAAAAAAAAAGAAGAAAGAAAACGTTTGAATTAAAACTGCATTTACTATGGTCCAATAATACTTTAAGAGTGGGTATCATGATTAATATCATGTGTCAATTTAGACAGCAATAGGAGAACAATGCAGATACATCTGATACCTGAGTAGCTAGGCAGAGCACTATGGACTCTTGGTAGTATGCAGCTCCACTCTTCTTAATGGAAGACACATCTTCATTACTAAGGATATGATGGAGGATACTATAGGTGAGACAATGGTATTGAGAAATGGAAAGAGAAATAACCAGAGCTGAATCAATGGACCTTGTAGGATAGGACAAAGTGTGTCCATGACAAACCAAGATTGGCTAGTCATTCATCTTTCCTTAGAAGTTTATTGTTATCCTCATGTGGACAGAAGGATCTGATATTGATGAGGAGTTGGTCATACTTGTGAAAAAAACATGATGTTGAATGGATTAAAATCCAAGCAGCCATGCCAAGGGCTAACAGTCTAATAAAATATGTGCAAGAGGTTTTGGACGGAGAGGTAGGAAAATTGAACATTTCATTAGAAAGGATTTATTCATTGAGTTTTAACAAGAAATTGTCATATGACTGCAAAAAATTTTTACAAAATCTTTTCTGCAGAAATGTAGAAAGGGCAATAATCAGACTGAATAAGTCATGTTACTTTCCATTAAATCTAACTTGGTGATGAAATGATAATGATAAACACGAAAAATTAAATATTAGTTCTGTATAAATCCATATTTGCCTTTCAATGTAAGTATAGCTATGGCCATATTTGAGATGAAGAAGCTGCAAAATAGAATAATACATTTCCAAGACACACATAGCTATCATGTCAAGATTTGTCTCCCAAGATATGTTCTTTACAAAAAGCATATGATATTTTTTCATATCATTTTGGTTTTCGGTTTTTAAACTAACAAACCAATCCTTTTTCCAATGTGTATGCTTATAGTTCACTTAATTGTGTGACACAATTGATGTCATGCTATGTAAGTTGCTGCTCCTTGCTTGTGTGTGCATTTGCATCTTTGCGTGTGCATGTGCATACGTACATGTGTGTTTATGGTGTTTTGCTTTTAATCTGAAAATATTTGGGAGGATAGATTTCTACTGCTTCCTTTGTGTGGTGGCCCATTACTACAATGAGTACAATGCACTGTGATTCTCAACAAATGTTTGCTGAAGGTACTGTCAACAGTCACCTGTGTTTGTGTTGTGAGGTGGCCAAATACACTTCCTTTTTTGCTGCTGTCTCTTTGCTGCTTCTCAGCTTTCCTTCTCACTTTCCTTCTCTCTTTTCCTCTCTTCAACCTCTAAAGCCGTCTTTTCTCCGTCTCCCTACCAGTAGACATACTAACTTGTTTTGCTTTGCATTTTCTCTGTCTAAATATATGCCAACTTTAATCTACAGCAACATATCCTTTCTTGAGATATGAAAGCTGTCAATAAACTTATAATTCTTTTTTATATTCAATAAAATTCAAGCCAATGCTACCTGCTCAACTGACTATTGACCACAGATTAAGAATTATTTAAGTAGTATGCATTTGCTTGAGTTCACTACACAACCTAGGCTGATGTTTAACTTGTTTGCAGCAATCCTTCTACTTCAGCCTCATGCCTTTCACAAGCGTAATAATAATGCTCAAGATTCAAGCTGCATTTTACATGTACAGTCCAGGCTAATTCCCAAACTGAAGCCACTTGTATGAGTTGCCTCATGAGCACTATCAAGATACTTTACTGAGTAATATATCATGGATTCCAGGTAAGAGTTTCAGCTTCCTAATTCTCTTCCAGATAGACTCAAGACAATTTTTATCTTAAATATTAACTTTATTCTTAAGGATTGTGTGATGCCAATAACAATTTGAATGGATGCGAAACATTATAGGAAGCATCAGTGATTCTGTGAATCAGTATAGGAAGCCATAGCTAAGAAAATTCTGGGAAGGTGTGATAGTTGCTGGAATATCCATAAAGCCTCTGTGAAGGCTGTTGGTCTATAGCTAGACCTTGATACAAGCATAATAAATCATATGCATCATAAAGAAGCTGTAGTAAATCTTGGTGAGAAGGTAGCTAGAGCAGAGGTAGGAAAAAACTTGTCTGATGTAGGTGAGAAAAGCTGAATCTATTTGATTGTACAGGAGAATTTTCAAAGGCAGGCACAGAACAAGAGATGTTTGGTAGCAAGATTATGGAAGCCAAGACATGTCAGGGTAAATAGTCTGGAAATAAATCCTGAATCTGTTCCCTGGAAAACAGTCAAAATGCTCGATTACCATGAACTATGCAGAACAATGTGCTTCAGGAAACCTAAATCGAGTAAACTTAGCTTTTGAAAATTACTCATTTTTGTCATCTACCCAACAAGGGGATTGGCAAGGACAATCATTGAGAAAGGGAGGATCCATTTAAGTTGCACGTCTCAATGAAGTTATAAAGAAGGTGAAGTTAGGAGAGGCAAAATGCAGAGTGAAACCACATGGTTTCAACTGAGAAGCTGCAGATTTAGAGCTCACAGATTTTTACTCACACTCTACTAAGTCGCAACCTGTGAATAAATGACAGTTCTTATCATGGAAAACTATGTCTTCAGAAAGATATCTTTGGCAGACTTTGGATACTCCCCCAGTCAACAATAAGCCAGTCTTTGCTGCTGTTGTTCTTCTATAGCTTAAATGCTATCCCTAAATGTTATTGTTGTAATTTTTTATGGAGAATCCTGAATACTTCCGAATTAACCTATCCAGAAGTAAAATATCATGGCTCCTTGTAAACATGCCTACCTGAGAACATTGCTGTCTCACTCCTTGACTATTTTGCAGTCTGTGTGGTCTTTTCCACTTTTAGCACCATGCCGTAATTTGGAGCCCCATTTTATCACCTGGAATCATTTGATAGCTTTGTCCTTTAAAAAATAAATTCCATGTCTAGAAGATCATCCAGATACCAGGATATGCATCTTAACATGGAAGATTTTACCAAAATTATAGTTATCAGGTAATGATAGAGAGAGATAGGGAAAGGAGGAAGGCTGGGACAGAGTTGGGGAGGGATGGAGGGAGAAGGAGAGAGAGAGACAAATAGAGGGAGAAGAGAAGAGACAGAGACAGAGAGGCAATGAAAGAAGAAAAGACAGACAGAAAGACACACAAGAGAGAGAGAGAGAGAGAGAGAGAGAGAGAGAGAGAGAGAGAGAGAGAGAGAACATACTATTAGCAATCCTTTCAGGTTTGTTAATCTCAAAGCCCATATTAAACATCATTGCCATGCCCTGAAGGATAAAATATTTATATCTTAATGCAGGATGGGAACTTTGTATGATCAAACTGTTTATATCTTAGGGCTCATAAATTCCATGCATCTTTTTAAATTATTTGCCTCTGCTATCATAGACTATTCATCTTCCCCTGGTATAATATGAGGTTCCTAACTCCTCTTCATTGTCCACTGAAGCAGTGCCAACTACATCTGTTTCTCTCACTAGAAAGTGAATCTTCTAAGGCATCCTATTCATTGTTGCTTTCCCAGGCCATTTATATCTCAGTTTTGGCACATATAAATGAACATAAGCCTTTTCTTCTAGTCATATCAAGATTAACTCATATAATTCTTCATCAATTTTGATGACGAGAAATTAAATCCTGATCTTCTTGTTGTCTTTACTTAACTGAAATGCCATTATGGGATGTGAGAAAAGAACAGTGGGTTCTAGAAAGTCAAGTAATAAATATGGGAGGCTGGAAAATATGATGGAAATGATCAGCATTGAAAACAAATTCTACCTCCCCCAACAGAAATTGCTGCAGAAGGTATTCAACAGTACTCAAAATGTGATTGTATGAAAACCACCAAAGTGATGGGAGCAATTAAATTTGTTAGAGAAAACTGATAAAAATGTTGTCGGTTTAATTGAATTTGCTGATTCCATATGGCTAAGTCTAAGCTAGGATTTAAAGATCAGTACATATTTTAAAATATATCTTCCTTGAATTTAACATGTCCAATATCATGTCTGTGTCCACTCTAGATGACTAGTTGAAAACCCTACAAAGTGAGTTACATTTGCTGTCATCATTCCACCACTAAAATAAAATATGCCTAAGGTTCTTTCATGCCATTTGTCCTAAAGTGACAATTAAAGTAAGAACATTTATGAATACAAGAAGCATCACAAAAACAATCTATACTAATAAACACATTCAACTAGTTTCTGGAAGTTTGGTTATAAGTAAAATAATACATAATGGAGATTAAAACATATATCTCAGTGGTGAAATGTGCTTAGCATGTGCAAAAACATAGGTTAACAACCCCCCAAAACACATAAGGAGACACATACACACACACACACACACACACACACACACACACACACACACACGCACACGCACACGCACATGCACACATACCACATACACACACATATACACACACCACACATACACACACCACACATATACACACCACATACACACACACACACACACACACACACACACAATAAATGAATAAATGTTTAAAAATGCTGAGCATCATTCGTATTGAATTCACACTGCTTTTCACATTATTGAAAAAGTAAAAATTTGTAAATTAAAAAAAAATCTGAAGTAAGGAATGAATGATTCACAAATTCCTAGTAGCTTTCTATCCTAATCTTGAATTCCTATAAGATATAAATATTAACATTTAGGTGTGCAAATGGGATATTGCATGAGTATATGAACCATATTTATTGTAATTTAGTGTGTAAACTAATTGAATATGTTTATTTCAGTAATGATGTTTATTTCAAGGCGTGAAGTTATAGCAAAATAATAGCACAATTCTTTGGAAGAGATAGGTAGTGTGTTTTTTTTCTCCATTTGACTTAGAGAATTTTCACCATTACTGTCCAGAAAAAAGCAATAAATTAAAGTTTGATTTCATTTGTTCCAAATTCTGATCACCATTCCCAAATGAGTGATAGTTATCTCACTCCTGTGGTGAGATATGACATAGTTCAGCCTTGTCAATATGATACATCCTATACTGAAAGACTTATGTATTACAAATGCCTATTTTAAATTGTGGCTTTTTATATCCAAGTATAATCATGTATTCTTTACTGACAAGTCTGTGTCTAGTTTGCTTTGTAAAATTTAATCAAAATTCTACTTTGCATGGAACTACAGGTTGAATATTGAAGTTTTCCTAAAGGTAGTATAAAGATCAATAGAAAATTCAGCTTGCCTTGACGACATGCACAATGTTCCCTGTTTGGGGACAGTTACAGATTCAGGAAAGTATTCTGTATTTAGTAACTCAAAAACCAGAATGTGAGTATATCAAAGTCATATACTGAATTAAGCCATATACTAAACAAAGCAAAGATACTAAAGCCCAGATTATATCACTGAAATGTTTGTGTGTGTGTGTCTGTGTGTGCGTGCGCACACGCGCATGTTCGTGTGTGCATGTTGCTATATGAACACCGGATATGATAAATTAATTAGAAACAAAAACTATTTGGACATCATTTCTTTATATTAGCTACTATGAAAAGATATTTTCCCCAACTTACTAGACCTTACGGATTTTAAGGTCAAGCACTGATTTTATTTCACATGTAGTGTCTGAAAAGTAGTGACATCAGTAATTGCATGAATGAAAACATACTTACTAGTACCTAGAAATACCTTGGTTTGTACATTGATATATCAGTTAATTAGTTGATAAGAAGTATGCATATGAAATGTATTGCAGTAAAAAGGCTTTGTCAATGGGCCATTGAATGGTTAAAATTGGCATTTTTATATTTTAAGAACTGAGCATTCACATTTGAACAATATATTAGAACTTAGAAAATACTTATTTTTTTGCCAGAATTCTAGAACTGCATGCATTATTAATTTGTAAAGATAAAGTTCTCTTCCTACTGGCAGAGCAAGGCATCTGTAGTGTGCTTTGTTGTAAGGTAATATCAGTCTGTGTTGAGCATATATCTACTGTTACCTTTCCTCATGTTGGGTCATGCTAGCATGCTCAGAGGACATTAAAACAAAAAGAACAGCTCATTTTTGGAATATGCAGTTTGTTTAAGATGTTTATACATTTAATGAAATTCATTTTTAAAGGACTTCTGAACATAACTATACTAAAGATTGTATTGTTACCATTTACTGCTGTTAAGTTAATAGGTACATAAGTTGTAGGTTTGTTATTACATAAGAAATTAAATTGCCAGTTCAAGTTACAACTTGAAGCAGATTAGAGAGACATCATTTTGTGATGGGTGAAAAACTGCTGGAGATGGTCATTTTTACTATATTAATCCTGACAATCCATGAGCAGGGAAGATTTTTCCATCTTCTGAGGTCTTCTTCAATTTCTCTCTTCAGAGACTTGAAGTTCTTGTCATACAGATCTTTCACTTGTTTGGTTAGAGTCACACCAAGATACTTTAGATTGTTTGTGGCTATCGTGAAGGGTATCATTTCTCTTATTTCTTTCTCAGCCTGCTTATCCTTTGAGTATAGGAAGGCTACTGATTTGCTTGAGTTGATTTTATATCCGGCCGCTTTGTTGAAGTTGTTTATCAGCTGTAGGAGTTCTCTGGTAGAGTTCTTTGGGTCGCTTAAGTATACTATCATATCATCTGCAAATAGTGACAATTTGACTTCTTCCTTTCCAATTTGTATCCCTTTGACCTCCTTTTGTTGTCTAATTGCTCTAGCTAGAACTTCAAGTACTATATTGAAAAGATATGGAGAGAGAGGTCAGCCTTGTCTAGTCCCTGATCTTAGTGGGATTGCTTCAAGTTTCTCTCCATTTAGATTGATGTTGGCTACTGGTTTGCTGTAAATTGCTTTTACTATGTTTAAAGAAATATACAGATTCAATGCAATCACCATCAAAATCCCAACTCAATTCTTCATACAGTTAGAAAGAGCAATTCAAAAATTCATCTGGAATAACAGAAAACTCAGGATAGCTAAAACTATTCTCAACAGTAAAAGAACTTCTAGGGGAATCAGAATCTTGGACCTCAATCTGTACTACAGAGCAATAGTGTTAAAAACTTCCCTTCCGGCCTCCATTTGCAGCATGGAACCAGACAGCTCCACAACCTTCTGTGCAGCGACCCTGCCAGAAGAGAGTTGATCTCCCAGGAGTACAGACACAGGGTTACAGGCCCATAGGAGGGGCAAGCTCCAGCCAGAGACAACAAGACCAACTAATACCAGAGATAACCAGATGGCAAAAGACAAGCGCAAAAAGCCTACCAACAGAAGCCAAGGCTACTTGGCAACATCAGAACCCAGTCCTCCCACCACAGCAAGTACCAGATGCCCCAGCACACCGGAAAAGCAAGAGTTGGATTTAAAGTCTCTTCTCATGATGCTGTTAGAGCACTAAAAGAAAGACATAAATAACTCCCTGAAAGAAATACAGGGGAGCATGGGTCAAATGGTAGAGGCCCTTAAAGAGGATACACAAAAATCCCTGGAAGAATTACAGGAGAACAAAAAAAAAAACAAACAAGTGAAGGAACTGAACCAAACCATCCAGGATCTAAAAATGAAAGTAGAAATAATAAAGAAATCACAAAGTGAGACATCTCTGGAGACAGAAAATCTTGGAAAGAATTCAGGAGACATAGATGCAAGCATCAACAACAGAATAAAAGAGATAGAAGAAAGAATCTCAGATGCTGAAGATACTATAGAAAGCATTGACTCAATAGAAAAAGAAAATGCAAAATGCAAAGAGCTCCTGAGCCAAAACATCCAGGAAATCCAGGATATAATGAGAAGCCCAAACCTAAGGATTATAGGTATAGAAGAGAGCAAAGATGTCCAACTTAAAGGACTAGTAAATATCTTCAACAAAATTATAGAAGAAAACTTCCCTAACCTAAAGAGATGTCCATGAACATACAAGAAGTCTACAGAACTCCAAACAGACTGGACCAGACCAGAAAGTTCTCCCGGCGCATAATAATCAAAACACCAAATGCACTAAATAAAGAAAAAATATTAAAAGCAGTAAGAGAAAAAGGTCAAGTAACCTATAAAGGCAGGCCTATCAGAATTACACTAGACTTCTCACCTGAGACGATGAAAGCCGGAAGATCCTGGGCAGATCTCATACAGACACTAAGAGAACACAAATGCCAGCCCAAACTATTATACCCAGCAAAACTGTCAATTACAATAGATGGACTAACCAAGATATTCCATGATAAAATCAAGTTTACACAATATCTTTCCACAAATCCAGCCCTACAAAGGATAATAGATGGAAAACGCCACCATGAGGAGGGAAACTACACCCTAGAAAAAGGAAGAAAGTAATCTATTTCCAACAAACCCAAAAGAAAGTAACCACACAAACATAAAAAGAACATCAAAAATAAGAGGAAGAAACAATCACTATTCCTTAATATCTTAATGTCAATAGACTCAATTCCCCAACATAAAACACAGTCTAACAGATATGTTTTTTATGTGGATCTTCAATTTAATCAGAAAATGTTTGTGACTCCTCTTTCAATTCAGTAATGCTTTTTGTGTCTACCATTTTGACTGTAATATTTTCTATGATAATCTTTAATTTTAACATTTTTTCCTGTGTATTTCTTTGATTTTGTCGGAGGTGTTTTTCACATAGACCTTTGGCTTCGTCGGGGGGTTGGGGGGTGTTTGTAGTTCCACTTTAAATCATTTTAGGAATGTTTTTGTGCCTACCACTTTGTCAGTATAATTGCCCATGATAATCTTCAATTTGAAAATTTCTCTGTATTTTTCTTCAATTTTGTCATAAGTATTTTCCATGTGGATCTTCAGTTTTATCAATGTCTATAATTTTACTTTCAATCAACGTAGGAACATTTTTATACCTTCCATTTTATCTGTATAATTTTCCATGTAATAGTCAGTTTTAACATGTTTCTCTATATATTTCTTGAATTTTTTCAGGAATATTTTCTTTGTAGATCTTCAGTTTTATCAGAAAGTGTTTATAATTCCACTTTCAAAAAACATAGGAATATTTTTATGCCTACCATTTTATCTGTATAATTTTTCCATGAAATACTCAATCTTAATGCCTTTTTTATATATTTCTTCAATTTTATCAGAGATATTTTCCAGGTAAATCTTCAATTTTATCAGAAAATATTTATAATTTCACTTTCAATCAACTTAGAAATATTTTTATGCCTACCATTTTATCTGTATAACTTACCATGAAAATCTTCAATTTTAATGTTTTTCCATATATTTTTTTCAATTTTATCAGAAATATTTTCCATGTAAATCTCCAATTTTATCAGAAAATAGTTATAATTCCTCTTTCAATCAACTTAGGACTATTTTAATTCCTACCAATTTATCTGTATAAATTTCGTCAATTTTATCAGAAATATTTTCCATATAAATCTTCAATTTTATCAAAAAATGTTTTTTTTTCTTCTACTTTGACTCAATTTAGGAATATCTTTTTTATGCCTACTATCTTATCTGTATAATTTTTCATGAAATAGAAAGGCTTAATGTATTTTTCTATATTTCTTGAGTTTTATCAGAAATATTTTCCTTGTGATCTTTAATGTTATCAGAAAATGTTTATAATTCCACTTTCAATCAACTTAGGAATATTTTTATGCTTACCATTTTATCTGTATATTTTTTCCATGAAATAGTCAATCTTAACATGTTTTTCTATATATTTCTTCAATTTTATCAGAGATATTTTCCATGTATATTTACACAATGGAATACTACTCAGAAATTAAAAACAATGAATTCATGAAATTCTTAGGCAAATGGGGAACAGGGGGAGGGAAGAGGGCTTATGATACTTTCGGGGAGGGGGGAACCGTGAAAGGGGAAATCATTTGGAATGTAAATAAAGAATATAGAGAATAATTAATAATAATAATAATAATAATAATAATAATAATAATAATAAATAATAATAATAAAGAAAAAAGAAAAAAGCCTATGGCAGGCTCAGACTTGCAATTAGGATGTAAAAATAAAAACTGCATGGTATTGGTACAGTGACAGGCATGTAGATCATTGGAACAGAATTGAAGACCCAGAAATGAATCCACACTCCTATGCTCATTTGATCTTTGACAAAGGAGCTAAAACCATCCAGTTGAAAAAAGATAGCCTTTTCAACAAATAGTGCTGGCTCAACTGGAGGTCAGCATGCAGAAGAATGCAAATCGATCCATGCTTATCTCCTTGCATTAAGCTCAATTCCAAGTGGATCAAGGACCTCCACATAAAACCAGACACACTGAAACTAATAGAAAAGAAACTAGGGAAGAAAATTTCCTGAAAAGAACTCCAATAGCTTATGCTCTAAGATCAAGAATTGACAAATGGGACCTCAGAAAATTGCAAAGTTTCTATAAGGCAAAGGACACTGTCAAAAAGGACAAAGCTGCAGCCAACAAACTGTGAAAAGATCTTTACCAACCCTACATCCAACAGAGGGCTAATATCCAATACAAAGAACTCAAGAAGTTAGACTCCAGAGAGCCAAATAACCCTATTAAAAAATGGGGTACAGAGCTAAACAAAGAGTTCTAACCTGAAGAATATCGGATGGCTGAGAATCACCTAAAGAAATGTTCATCATCCTTAGTCATTAGGGAAATGCAAATCAAAATAACCCTGAGGTTTCACCTCACACAAATCAGAATGGCTGAGATCAAAAACACAGAAAACAGCAGGTGTTAGGGAGGAGGTGGAGAAAGAGGAACACTCTTCTACTGCTGGAGGGATAGCAAGCTGTACAAGCACTCTGGAAAGCAGTCTGGCGGTTCCTCAGAAAACTGGGCATGACACTCCCAGAGGATCCGGCTATACCATTCCTGGGCATATACCCAGAGGCTTTACCTGCATGCAATAAGGACACATGCTCCACTATGTTCATCGCAGCCTTATTTATACTAGCCAGAAGCTGGAAAGGACCCAGATGTCCCTCAATGGAGGAATGGATACAGAAGATGTGGTATATTTACACAATGGAATACTACTCTGCAATTAAAAACAATGAATTCACGAAATTCTTAGGCAAATGGTCAGAACTGGAAAATATCATCCTTAGTGAGGTAACCCAAATAAAAAAGAATATACATGGTATGCAATCACTGATAAGGGGATATTAACACAGAAACTCGGAATACTCAAGACACAATTCACATATCAATAGATTTCCAAGAAGATGGAAGGAGCGACCCCTGGTCCTGGAAAGATTGGATATTGAGGAATACCAGGTCAGAGATGCGAGAGGCAGTTAAATGGGAAACGGGGTGGGAAGAGGGCTGATGAGATTTTCACGGAGGGAGAAACCAGGAAAGGGGAAATCATTGGGAATGTAAATAAAAAAAATATAGAAAAGAAAAAAATGTAAAAGAAAAAAAAGAAAGAAAAACTGCTGGAGAAACTTACATAGTTTCAGACAGAATACAGAAAAGTCGGTATAGGGATATGGGCTCTGCACTGGTACAACAAAATTCCTCATCTTGCCTCACATAAATAAAACAACTCAGTTCCTTCAGAGTTATATTTAAAGCACCAACAAGGAAACAACTAGCATACTGTTTGTATTCAATATTAGAGATATCCCTGACTAAATGGTATTGCCATGTATCCAAGTCACATTTTCAAAAATTCTCCATTCACACTGAACCCACAATACTGAAGAGTAGAAAGGTGCTGTTAAAGCCACAATGAAAATCTCTATATAGTAATATTCTTGTAAAGATGGTCTTCATATGATCTAATGACTCCATCAGGAGTTCCCTGAGTTTATTTTTAAGAACTTAAATTAACAACCATCTGACATTCTAGATGTCTTTTTTGTGTTTCTCTTTTACCTCATTTGTATTTACTGTTTTGTAAAACATCAGTTACATTTTCAAATATATTGAGCTCTTGTTAGATCAAAAATTACTTGTTGGCTCTGGCTTATATTATTGAGAGTATAAACCAATCTGTACTGATGTTTGGAACATGACAAGATATGTTTGCCCATGAATAAATTAAAAATCTTCATATATCACATTTATCTGCCAATGCCAATTCTTCATCTTTTATGTAGGTCTTCAAATGATTTAAATTACAATTTTTAATCCCACTAACTTTTCCTTTAAAAAATGGTAAAATTTTCTATTTTATATCACTGGGTGTTGCTTCTCCAGGTTTGATGTATTTGTTTCATAGTTCTGATAACTTACTATCAGGGGACAGAAACAATATAGAATCATATAAAAAGTTAAGTTATAAAGCAAAGGAGTAAACCAGTAAAGGGAGTACCATGAGTGATGTGAAGAGCTGAAATCTAAGATTATGCCTAAGCCAATGCCTTCAGCAGCCCTTTGAGGAAAGTTTCCAGAGCACTGACGTTTTGAAGAGCAAAAGAGGCTCTGAGGAGAATAAGTCAAAGGACTAAAACCAACAGAAACATCATACCAAATGGGAAAAGGGATAGGATGAGCTGGTTGCTTTTGTTCCCAATATAGCTCTTGTTTGAATCACTGTTGGAGATCAGAATGTAAGTAGGTAAGAAAGAATATAGAGGACTGAGGGAAAGCTCAAGGGTACAGCCCTGTCCTGGTAGTTAAGAAACCCTAGTTCTACACCAGCATCTCATCTATTATACATATACATCCCCATGCATAATACACACATACACACACACATCTATACATATATGTATTCATGCATACATATAATACATACATACATATATGGGGAGAGATGATGGATTGAAGATAGATGATAGATAGATAGATAGATAGATAGATAGATAGATAGATAGATAGATAGATAGATAGATAGATACATATATCTTCAGTTCTCATTATCTTTTCTGCCTTTTAAATATGCTTTCCAGCTTACTCCACTCAGTATCACCTATGTCAGCAAGGTGTTTTCATCTTAAGAAAAGCCCTGCTCTTCCTTGTCTATATCTCTCCAATTATGGGTCTTACATCTGTGGTTAGTACACTTGCTAAGGAAATGGATTTTAACTTTGATACTTGGCATATGGGTCTCAATACATTGTGAGATCACAGTCTTTTTGCTGATAAAGGAGGCCAGAACCCATTCATTCAGCTACAGAGGGGTTCAATCCAAGTTTGTTGTTTGTAATGCCTCCCATTATGTAAGAGAATACTCAAGTTCTGCACTCTTTTTTGAGGGCTCCTATGGAGCTGCCTTGTGTAGTCCTTCAGTGATTTGGTGCTTAGTTGTCTTGGGCCACGGGTATTCCTGAGTCATTGGAATAGTGCTTGCTATCAGGGTTTTGGAAATTAAATACTAATGGGACATTGTCCTTTAGTGAAAACTATCAGAGAAAACTATTGTGACTTTTTTTTTCTTCAAGTGTTATTAACTATCTATATAAAAAAAATCACTATGGGTTTTTGACTTGTTGGGATTGGACTCTTAAGGCAATTTAAATGGTGTGAATAGTATGATGAACTGACTTTACTGAAATCAAGAGCAGGACAGTATCAATGAGTATAAAAGAAATAGTCTTTTCAAGAATAAATGAGGTGTGTGGTCAGTTTTTATGACTGAAGGAGAATAAAATACATATGATATAATGGTACAGCTGGACACTTTATTATACCATGTTTGATATTTGAATTTTCAACTAAGTACAAAGAAAGACCTCTAAGATACTTTGAACATGGGACAGGCATGTTCTGGTCCTCCAAATGACATGATTCCTCTTGTTGCTATGGGGAGTCTGGACATGATAAAATCAGTGGGGACCTAGAGACCAGAGTTATGCTACTAAAACAGCTCCTATGAGAGGAGGGACATTTTCTGCCTAGGCTGTGTCAGTAAACATCATTTCAGTGGCATACAAAGGGAGAAGGATGCTGGAAAGTCCACCCACTACCAGGTATAGCCAGTGCACAGGAGATTCTGATGGATATTTTGGAGTGGAAGTTATTCGACTTCACTGTGTCTCCAGTTTATAAGGGCATTGTCTCACAACATAGATTCTAATTAAGAAGTTCTGAAAAGGTACCTGGTATTCTGTTCCTTACAAAGTCCTAGATCATGATGATGTTAGCCAAGAAGTACACTGTGCTTGGAGGCTATAGTAGAGATTTGTTGACTTCTTTTTTTCTCTTCAGGTATCTCAAAACCAAAGTATTAAAATGGGTTTAGTCCTATTTGACCTTCTTCATTCTTGAGTTCAAGGCATAGAAGCTTTTCCTTATGATACTTAGTATCCCACTGATACCCACTATGATGTCTATTGGAAAGCTGATGATGAGTAAGTTTATCATTAGAATTTAAAAATGGTCTCCCCTCCAGATGCCTTTAATTTATTATTCTGAAGTTATTACATCATATTCTTTTTATATATACTTATTTATGTATAAGAAAAATATAATACTACTAAATGGTAAATATCCAACTTGTGAGTTGTTTACAGAATTTTATTTTCTTCACTAGGTATCCATCCTCTGGACATCAAAGTAGAGACAGTGAGACTATTTGTCACTCTATAAAAAGGGAGAGAGTCTTTTGTTTCTTTGGCAGAAAGGCGGCATTTATAAAAATGCTTGTACAAACTTAAGCAAACAATGAAACAGCACAAAAAAACTATTTTCTCCTATATGTTTAACATTAAATAACTGCAAAATCCCTAATTTTTGTTTATGCATTTGTTTCACTATTTTCTGAAGTTACAGAGCAAAGTGAAATGACCCTGGATAGGAGTACTCTTTTCATCATAATCTTACATTAATGTTTCTTAAATTTAATAAAGACATATTCAGACCTGAACCTTTAAAATACTAACAGACACAGGGCCTTTCTTTTACTTTCCATCTGTGAACTTTGACAAATTAACTTAACTTTCTGAGAACAAGAGTAATCACTGATAAAGACTGATTTATAGAAATATATCATGGCTGGGATGTAGTGGCACACACCTTTAATTCTAACACCCAGAAGGCAGAGGCATATGGATCTCTTTGGCATACAAAGTGAATTTCAGGCCATCCAGGGCTATTTAGAGAGAGAGAGAGAGAGAGAGAGAGAGAGAGAGAGAGAGAGAGAGAGAGAGAGAGAGACATGAATTTGATAAGAATCAAGCAATCTATGCTTATAAATTGTAAGCGTGGTATTTAGTACACTGTAAGCTCTCACTGGATATTAGGCGTTAATCTTAGTAGTATGATTGTTAATTATTACTTTCCTAACAAGAACAAATTTGATTCAGGAAGAACTGGCTGGCACAGCCTTTGAAATCATTCGTGATCTGGCACTCACATACCAGCTGCTAATTTGCTTGTTTATTTCATTTGATTTTCCTTAGTTGCACATAAGGCAAGTGGGTGGCAGAGCTTAATTTATTTGTCCCCTTTTTTTTGAAAATGTGGGGTTTTGGCTCTCACACTATTTTGAGGCATGGCCTGGTGGTGGCACTGGGGATGTGCACACTTTGGGAAGGTGGGAGGACTGTGTACCTCTCCTGGTGGTTCTAGCAGCGTTCTTTCCCCCAAGTGATCATCATAGGTGCTACATTGCTGGTGCTACCAGCCAAAGGCCTCTCCTCCTACAGATCTGGAAACACATGAAAAGAGCCATGACTCACGGGCTACAACTTTCTCAGCTGCTTGATACAATCACTGATAGGCTCAGCTCCCATGTTTGCATCACCCCGCAGGCTGCCTGAAGGGGAAAGGGCTCTCTAGCTTCCAATACAGTGCTTCCAGAAGATCACTGACACAACTGGGAGATGCTGTGGACAGGGTGGGACACAGATGCTGTCCCTTTGCTGAAATCTACGGAAGGATGAGCTAAGTTAGTAGGAGGGCATCTTCAGATACTTAGAGGTATGGCGTTTGCACTATTTTTAAATCTTTCTTTACAAACTGTCAAAGAATCCCTGCTTTCCTGCCTTGATCTCAAATGAACTGAACTTCATACATTTCTTTGTTAGCATTTGCTTTGTGTTGTCTTGTGCTGTGCTACTGGCTATGGCCTTCCTGCCTACTGTGTGGACTATGTGCTCTGTGAGGACAAGTCTTTTCATTCACATCTTTGTATCATCAGTTCTGAGTTCAATATCTAGCAGACAATAATGCTTAAATAGTAACTATTAACTATAAGAATGCCCAGGTTGATAAATGGATGGATGAATAGATGAATAGCTACACTCATGAAATGAGGAATAAAAGATGAGAAGCCAGCATAATGGATTGTTGAAGATATAAAAATGTGTTCTAATTAGCAGAAGGACATTTGGTGGAGAGTATTAACCACAAAATAATTTAGATACAATTTGGATACGATTTTAAATTAAAGAAGAAATGTCCTCAAAAGTAAAAATGGGCATCTCTGATTATGAACATTGTCTGAAAATGCCTTAATTAAAAGCTAAAACATAATTAGTTTACCTAAAGATAAATTTATTGAATCTATAGGAAATGTACATAGCAGAATATTAATCTTCAATGAGAAAAATTTATTGGTGTTTACCCAGGACTTTCTGTAACAGTGTTTATTAAATGCCTAATTTGGCTTGGTACAATGAACTGACAGATGACTTGAAGTAGATATTTAGATGCTTAGAAATAAATCAGGAAGCAGATGGATAAATAAGTAATTGTAACAGTAGAAAAATAGAGATCTGATCTTATAACTGTGGAAACCAACTCTGGGCATTTTTAGCTATAATCAGAAAAATGTGAAAAAGGAAAAAAAGTGCCATGGAACTTGGACTATATCTAAGGGATTTACCCTGACTGCAGGAAACCAAGAGGTTGTGTTTGTGCCAGGAGAGAGAGGGAGTGGAAGAGGGCAGGATGGGGAGAGGGCATGATGAGCAGAGTGTATTCTGGGAAATGTAGGATCTTAGTATTTTACAGCAATTACAATGAGTTGATAAAATCAGAAAGTCAGGGGGAGGGAAACTATGGTTACAAAACTGATCCCTCCATGTAGAGGATGTGTACTTGAAAAATATAATAATCAGTGCTGATTACTGCCCACTGATTGCAGAACAATGCTGACTGAGACTCTAATGTCTCTGTAACCTTTATTGTCATTCTGCTGCAATTAGGAATTGTAGCTCGGTTGTGTAGTCCTAGCTCCACATGTCTATACTTATTTTGGCAAAGGCAATTGATTAAAATATTATAAATGACTCAGTTTTGTGCATGTGTATTAATTGTACATACACCATTTTTACAAATCATAAACATGCTTGGAAAAATGTAATCATGGTGTTAGTAAATACTCAAATGGAATCATTATTAAGGTCATCAGAATATTGACTTCTTGGGAGGCCCATCTCAATAAATGTAGGAAAATATAAATGTATAAGGCAATCTATTATTTTATCCACAAAGGAGATAACAACTGTTCTAGGATTACCTTTTTGTTAATTTCTTTTGCATGAAATAGAGTATATACTTGAAATATCGACTATAAAGTTTTGTATGGTGGTCAATGTCTTACTCAATAGCCCTCAATGATTTCAAACTATTGACAATATTCTGGTCTCAGCTTCCTAGAGGCTAAGATTATATGTGTAAGCTTACAACATTCAACTTGTAGTCTAGTTTAAATTTTATTTTATGTGTTGTTAGCCATATAAATGATTAATTAGATACCAGTTTATGAAATACTGGTTATTAAAAATATTTAGTATGTTAGAGAAATATTTGTAGGAAACCAAAGACTCTTCTACAAAGGTTTCCTGTTTTTTTTATGCAAAAGCAAGAAGAATTTTAGTTAATCCAGCAGGCTGGGGTTGCCCTGCCCATGGGGAGAGAATTACCAGGCCTCCTAATTTTATTTTGATATTTATTTGACTTGGTTTGAGTGTCCATTTATAAATAATTATGTTTATGTAAGTACACAAATAACTCTGACATTGAAACATGTGGTGTAGACCCTTATGATGCAAGGCATTAGTATAAGTAATTTTATTTAACAATGTCAACTCCTTTGATCTTCACCTATAAGGTGGGTAACTTTTAAAATCTCCATTTTATAAATGAGAAGCACAAGACTGAAGAAACTTTCCAAAGATCTTGTTGGGGTCATGAACCAGGAAATGTTGAAGTTAATGATTGTTTTCATGTTTATCAAGACAGGGTTTCTCTGGGTAGCTCTGGTTGTCCTGAAACTAGCTCTATAGACCAGTATGGCCTCATATTCAGAGATCTGCCTACCTTTGCCTCCTAAATGCCGGGACTGAAGGTGTTATACAACCACAACCTGACATATTGTTTTTAATTTGTTTCTTTTGGTACCAGAGAGCAAACCTAGGACTTTGAGCATGCTAGGCACCCACTCAGCCACTGAGCTTTATTTATGACTCCATGTTGGTGAATTTGTCTTAGTTGCCCTTTATTTAGTGTTGTGCTGGATATTTAACTATGGGATGTGGAGACAGTGAACTATATACCCTCTTCTCACCCACGTACTCACACACCTTTACCCACTGCAACCTACACCTGTCTGTTTTTTGTTTTTGTTTTTGTTTTGTTGTTGTTGTTTGTTTGGTTTTTTTTTTTTTGGAAGCTTGGATCTTGGTGTAAACTGTGTGTCATTTTGAAGGGTGAAACTATAAAGATTCATTTAGATATGGTGGACACTCTCAAGGAAGAGTAGAAGGATCGTGAGTTTGAGGCTAGCTCAGATATACAATAAATTCACGATCAACTTACATTATGTTTAAATAGTAAGACAGCATCTCAACAAAATAAAACTAAAGCTTTGGATGAAGGAGGGTTTTCTCCTTGGCCATTAGATTTCACTTGTTGAGGTGCTTTGTTTTCCTCCATGTCATTGGAGTTCTCCCATGAGTGCTTCCATGTTAATATCTGTAGAAAGATGTTTATATTGACTGTACCATGATAAACCAATGCCATCAGGACTTGTTTAAGTAAAATAAAACACTAATTTTACAAAAAAAGAGATTGAACCTATAGGGATGATGCTCTTAGGTCTTAAACAGTATGCTACATTTCAAGTCTTGTAAGAGGACTGTGATTTCCTGGATCCCATAGTGGAAGAACAAGTTTTAGAGCCATGTGAGCACAACCAAGGAACTCAGAAAAGGAAGAGAATCTTATTAATGGAAGGGTGAGTAGTGAACTATAGCTGTGTCTAAAATGATGGTAGGATGTTTTTTTTCTGGTGAAGTTTAAGCTGACTTCATATCCTGGAAATTGGGTTACGAACAGCCTATGGGATGGAAGACACATAGTGGATTGGAGGACAGTATTTGTGAGCAGGGAAGGGTCAGTGGAATAGTGCAGAGGTCTGTGAGAGAGAGTACAAATGAGCTTGGAGAGTTTCACCTATATTCTGGATACGAAGGTTTCAATTCTGAACATATGGGTCACAACCCATTTGATGCATCAAACAATCTGTTCACAGGGCTTGCTCAAGACCATCAACACCCTCAGGATTTTACATTATTCATGACAGTAGCAAAATTACACTTATGACATAGTAACAAAAATGATTTTTATGTTTGTGGTTCACCACAGCATGAGGAACTGCATTAAAGGACACAGAATTAGAAAAGTGGAGAACCCCTGGATTACAAGATTTACTGTGCTTGATTTTGTCTAACTTTGCTTTGGTAAGCAAAGGAGAAAGATGAGGGAAGATAAATTAAGTAGCTTCGTTCAAGATTGATTAAATGAACAACAGAGAGATTTGAAAGGTCAATGAGGGCAAAAATTGATGTTCTAATGAATTTAAGCACTTCCATAGGAATAACTTAAACAAAAGTTTAAAAGAAAGAAACTTCCTAAGTATCTAAATCTCAAATGAAAAACCAAACATTGCTGGAACTGCATTTCCATAGCATAAAATACACAGGAATAGCATTTCTCATCTGACACAAAGAGGACTTTTTAGATCATGTGCAAATCTGAAAAAAAATCCATTCTTTACTTCCTTCCCATATTCTGAAGCCCTGAATAACACAATTGTTTAACTTTTCCTCCATTGTTTGATGACATTTTTGCACAAGGTAGATAGACAGAAGGTCACAGCTAGTACATTATACCCAGATGTCTAGGGCCGCCCTGTGGTATGGAGTGATGATAAATGTGTTACTGTATGATTAGCATTAATGATGGTCAGTGCTTACACAGGACACAAGATGCCAGGAATATTTGAGTGGAGAAGATCATCTAGCATTAGCGAACCTTCTTCCCTAAGACTCTGTGATTTCTAAAGGGGCAAAAAGCAAGGATATAAATCTACCTTGGGTTTCACCTGTCTGGATGAACTACCTGGAAAGCACATGTGTAGATTTCAAGAGGAGCATTCAGATCAGGAGAAACATTATATGAGACTTTCCCACTTGGGAATGCAAGGAGAAAAACACTATGACAGAAAAGAGAAAGGGAAAAACACCAGCTTATTTTGTTGAGTTGTACTTGAAATCGTATGCAAACAAATTGAAATTTTCAAGGCAGCTGAGTTTAGGGTGAAGTTTAGTGAGTCCCAGTTAGCAGTGTCTATAAACAGCAGCACTTGAGTGGCTTCTGCCCAGAGAAGCAGAGCAAATGGCGAGCATGCTCATTTTGATGAGCATGTCATTTCTTCATACTTAAAAAATTTTTAATGATTTTTCTTATGACATAAAGGACATTGCTCCAAACTAAATGGTCTTCTTTTTGTTATTCATCACGTGGGATCTTCTGGGTCATCATTTTTTTAAGAGGAATCCTTAATAAGCCAGAACTTAGAAAGCATCTGAAAAGATTTCCTAAATAGTTAGCCTACTTTTTAAAAGACAGCTGAGTTTTAGTGTTTTTTTACACTATGTTCATCTTAAAAACATTCATCCAAGACTAGTCATTCAAATCTGAAAACATACTCTGGTGGTAGAAGAAGAGTGTATCTCTCTATCTTCCAACTCTAATGTGGACTTCTAACATCTACTCTTTCCCCTCTGGTAGTGAATGTGGGTCTGGTGTTAAGGGAAGGATGCTGTTGGCTCTGAAGAACTAATTCAGGGCTATTGAAAGAGGTACTTCTGGAGTGGAGGCTTACATTTATACCCACTTATGCTATCAATTTACTTTGTTTTTTAACACTCAAATCTAGTTTTATTTGAATGTTTTTCAGCTCTGATGAGGTTCAAACCCGCAGTGCCGTGCATGTTAGGCAAGTATCCTACCAATGACCTCTAGGTACTTCCCAGTCCTTGTGCCTTTTCAAACTCTGAAAAAAAAATCTTGAACAGACAGCAAGATTGCAAAGATAGTGCCAAGAATGTCTGTGTCACCTTCATCTAGAATTAGTTTAAAATCTGTGTTCTTTGCTCTATTTCTCAGTTTAGTTTTACTTTCCCAAATGCATTTCAGAACAAATTCCATGTGTCGTGCCTTTCCATTCTTCAATATTTCCAAGTACATTTGTTAAAAGAAAAAATATTTCCTAACATAAATATTGTCCATTCATTAAATTTCTTCACACCTTCCTTACTTCTTCTGTAATCCATAATGGATTTTGTCAGTTGCCTCATTCAGATTATGTGTAAAGCAGATGCCAATCTAATCTCAAGTCATTCCTTTTGCTGTATTAGAACTTTGATTGATAGAAAGATATGGAAAGATAAATTTTAGATATTTATAGGGGAACCATGAGGACGTTAGATCTATTGAGTGTCTTTTAATCCTCATAAGAGATGTCCTTTTGTATATCCATTAATGTTCTCTGAGAATCTATCTCCATTGATTTTGTTTACACATGTGTGTTTATACAGTTGTATCCCACACAAAAAAACAAATTATCTCTAATCAGTGAGGACTACATAAATGATGCTGATCTCATAGGAATATATTGCCTGGCAATATTGTAGCTGTCTTAGCTTGTATCAGAACACTGTGGGATGTTTACACAATGATGAACTTGCTTGTCAAAATATAGCCACATGATGTACAGTCAGTTGTCTTTCAGTATCTTTAGTATCTAAGAATGCTCAATGCCAGCCGGGCGGTGGTGGCGCACGCCTTTAATCCCAGCACTTGGGAGGCAGAGGCAGGAGGATTTCTGAGTTCGAGGCCAGCCTGGTCTACAAAGAGAGTCCCAGGACAGCCCTGGCCACACAGAGAAACCCTGTCTCAAAAAACTGAAAAAAAAATGCTCAACGCCCTCACATAAAATCCTATAGACATAAAGTAACTTCTAAATTACTTACAGTACTTACAGTACTTAGAGCAATATAAATGTAACTCTATCTTATGCTACATTATTAAGAGAACCAGGATGAGACAAAAGTCAGTGCAGACACATTTTTTAAAGTGTCATCTAACAAACAACTTTATTGTTTATGTTATTTCAAAAAGATATTGTCACATAAGAATACCATGCATGTTAAACACAGTCCCTCACACAGCCCTCTCCTTTCCTCTCTCTGCCTTCTGCTTTCATTGTTCTCACCATCCTAGGTTTACTTAAGCTTCATGAATACATTAGTGATTTTGTATATAAAATCTAAGGCCTATTCCGAGTTTCTGGGTTAATATCCCCTTATCAGTGACTGCATACCATGTGTGTTCTTTTGTGGGTTACCTCACTAAGGATGATATTTTCAAGTTCTGACCATTTCCCTAGACACAATTCGCATATCAATAGATTTCCAAGAAGATGGAAGGAGAGACCCCTGGTCCTGGAAAGACTGGATGTAGGGGAATGCCAGGACAGAGAAGCAAGAGGGGGTTGAATGGGGAAAAGAGGGAGAGAAGGGGGTTTATGGGACTTTCCGGGGAGGGAGGAAACGGGAAAGGGGAAATGATTTCGAATGTAAATAAAAAAAAAAACTTAGAAAAGAAAAAAATCTAAGGCCTAAGAACGAGAAAAACATGAGTAAATGACTTTACATATCTGACTTAATTTATTTAATATGATTCTTTAGTCAAGGTTATTTTCTGTAAATGATGGAGAGAGAGAGAGAGAGAGATTAAAAAACTGGATCACACAATTTTGAAGATTGGCAAGACCATCTCCATAGAATAGCCTAGAAACCTTGCCAGTAGTTGATATGGTAAGATTACCTTGCATTTAGGGAAGCCAATAAGATAGAATTATGGTATCTATTTATGTTAAAGTGTATGGACAGAATTTCTTTTTCTCCAGGAAACCTCAAATTTAAATCCTTTCAATTGATTGCATTAGACCGACCCACATTATCAGCAGTAATGTGTGTAAAAATCAACTCATTAACTCATAGTTATTAACCTATACTAGTGTTTAATTAAATATTTGGCCAACTAAACTTAAAAAAAAAATACAGGTAGCAATAACTTCCCATATTTTACATGTGAGGAGGCACTGACTTTCTTACTAAGGTTTCCCAGAGTATAGTGGACCCAGAATGCATTTCCATTGAGTATTACCCATAAAAGCACAGGCTTGTGACTGGTACTTCCCGTTTCACAGCTGGCAAAATACAACTTAAAATATGGCTAGTTTTTGGTCACTTATGTTATACAAACATGGGTTGAATTAAGATTTAAAGAGAATGTTTAAAAATTGTTTCAGAAACTCGTATTAATTTTCAGCATTCTGTTTATCTTAATCAATCTATTTTGTTTAAAAATATTGTCCTTTAGGATTGTTTTGCTTTCCATACTATATAATATTTTTATGCATATCTACCTTTCCATTACGTCAGTATCCTTAATAAGGCTAGACAGGTAAATTGTACCCATTCTTATACAGCCCACATAATTAGTAGTTTTAGAGCAGCATTTTAAACTATTGCCATTATTTGTCAATTTTTTTTTTTTTTTTGGTTTTGGTTTTATTGAGACAGGGTTTCTCTGTGTAGCCCTGGCTGTCCTGGAACTCACTCTGTAGACCAGGCTGGCCTCGAACTCAGAAATCCGCCTGCCTCTGCCTCCCAAGTGCTGGGATTAAAGGTGTGTGCCACCACAGCCTCGCTATTTGTCAGTTTTGTTATTAAGAATCCATAGAGAAACACATGGGAATTTGTAGAGAAAGGGCTGTTGAAAATCAATCATAAATGACTTATGTAAAAATAAACTTTGTATATCCACATAAAGCATTTCTATCCTTCTACATTATTCCAAGAATGATTTCACAGAACTATAACCAAATCCATAGCACATTATAAGAACAAACCTTGCCACCAGAAAAGGTATCATCATTCATTATTCAATTTTAAATAATAAATATTATCTATAGAAATAAATTCATTAATGCTGTTACATGTAAAATCTTTTGCTTGTGATTTATAAGCATTGCATTAATAATTCTTCAACAGCCTAACAAGGTCATTGATAATATTTTATTAGAAGGAGAGAAAAAATCATGTGCAGAGAGATTAGACAACCCAAAAGCAAGCCTGCATATAGGTGGATTACTTTCCTTTATAATTTTTGCATGTCATCTTAATATAAATCAAAATATTTTGTATATAATTCAATTTGTCCTTTAGAATCAGAAAATGTTCATATTTTGATAGACAATAAAGACGTGTAATTAGATACCTTATTCCCAGTCAGTGGCAAGATGGCTACCAAATTAAAAACATTATTTATGACCCTTTAACACAGAGTCCAAAGTTTTCCCATTAAATTACAACATCTTCTAGAAATAAAAATCCTTGTTATGACAGCCTAACATGAAACTCTCCATTGCTTGGCAAATATTAATTTTCTACATTGCAGTCTATAATTACCATCACTGGGCGATTACACGGTGCTTTGCTTGAGTAACATGTTGTCATCTAATTTTAAGGTGGATTATTTTTCTCATAGAATTTCAGGGATGCAAACCTCTGTCTATCATCTCTTAAGGAGTAAAAGCCTTGGGTTTGATTTTAAAGTGAGAAGTGTGAAAGTGTCTTAGAAACATGGAAAATACTGTGTAGCATAATTTCCTAAGATCCAACTATACCTTTAATATGTGAATATAAAACTACATTTCTTTAGTTTTCTATAACAAAAATTAAAGAAAGATATGCCATAGATTTGAGAGGCAGCAGGAATCGGGAGTTCATGGGGAAAATAAAGAGCAAAGTGGGATAACTATATTTTAATGTCAAGAAAATAAAAAAGACAAAAAACCAATCCTCAATAGCAATAAAACATATAAGCTGATGTGCTCACAGTAGAGGCTGGATTAAAAAACTCCATTCACTGTAGATCCAACAGAATTAAGATAATGAATTAAAAGAAAAAACAAAATCATACAGCACACACACACACACACACACACACACAGTGCTGCTGGATTATAATTCTATGGTAAAAGTTCATTGTGTCTGTGTATGTATGTAAAATGGAAATATCATGTAACTTCTTAAAATCTTATGATTTTATAATTCTTGGTAATATTTAAAAGTGAGTAGGAGTAGGAACAGTATGGAATTTATCTTTGCCTAAATAGTTTCATATACCTTCAATTGCAATTGATTTTAACTTTGCACTTCTATTTAATATTGAGCATTGCCTAGAGCATGCTTGCCATACTGATCAAGTATAATTCATATTTTTTAAATTGCTATTATACAAGAATATTTGTGTAAAACATTTTTAAATAGGCTAATCATTTTTAAATAGGCTACTTTGGTGCAGTTCTATAGTGCTTTAATAATGACGCATTTATTAGTAGTCATTGAAAGTCGAACAGAAGTTCCTGGAGGGGAGGAGACAGGAAAGGAGATTGAGAGGAAGAATGACAGAAACAATGTTTACAAGTAAATTAAATAGTAAGGTCCTTTAAAATGATTTGAGTAAAGAAATGTGAAGGAAAATATTCATGTCGAAAATAAAAAAAAAAAAAGCCGGGCGGTGGTGGCGCACACCTTTAATCCCAGCACTTGGGAGGCAGAGGCAGGAGGATTTCTGAGTTCGAGGCCAGCCTGGTCTACAAAGTGAGTTCCAGGACAGCCAAGGCTACACAGAGAAACCCTGTCTCGAAAAACCAAAAAAAAAAAAATCTATACCAGACAGAAATTTTGGTACATGAGAAAAGTATTTTCTTATATATTAAATGATACATGCATGTTTGGATATGTCCATGTGTTTAAGATTTCAGTAATAGCACTGACCATGGGTTTAGATAATAAGAATTATACTATTATAAAAGCATAAGTTTTCCATGAAGCAATGATAGGTTTGATGAAATAAAAAACAGTGTCTAATAGTAACTAAAAATGAGAAATCTAGATATTTTTGTCTAGTTGAAAAATTCACATCACCCGCTCCTACTGAAACATGAAATCCTTAACCATTCAGACCAAGATTTCTGATTAGTGAGCCAAGATGTTCAGTCATGCCACAAGGAGGCTACTCAGCTCTCCTCAGTATTAAGTACTGATGTTATTCTCATCCGCTGAGAACTCCTTTTCTCCATAGAAATCTAGGCTTCCACTATCTATCAGAGAAACTTAAAACTCAGAAAAATCTACCCTAATGCAAGGTGTTTATTATTCTCATATAATTCATTAAAGGTGATAAATACAACAAAAATTTCTGCAGAGCTTGGACATACACAGTTGGCAAGATTTAAAAGATTCTCTTTTTGAAATATCTTAAATTTGTGTGTTTTCAGTAACAAGTCCCATGCTTACTAAGCTTGTATGCATGGGAACTACTTACTGCTCAAGTTTATTTCTACAGATGCTCAGGGCCTCCTAAAAATAGAAGGCTTCATGAGGAATAATACTGCTATTGGTCCGTTAAAAATTATAGAAGAGATAGTCATTACTTTTTCTGGGTGATCACCCTAGAAAACATGCAGAAAGGAGGCTCAGGGTATGGTTAAATAGGGCAGGCAACTGGTAGATAAGCACTAGACTGAAGCTTTTAACCTTCCAGACTTTCAGATTTGTGTGTGTGTGTGTGTGTGTGTGTGTGTGTGTGTGTGTGTGTGTGTGTGTGTGTGTGTGTTAGTTACAATGTTACCTTCTGATTTTCCCTCACTAATCTTTCCTTTCTTAAAAACATTGTCTCAAGTTCTTTGAGTCAGTCAGTATTCTCTCCTACCCCTTTCCCTCTAAGCTCCTTTTGGTCTGAAATAATGGTTTCTCTTTGTATCACCTGTAACTCTCTCTTTCTCTGCTCTCTTATCCTTTCTTTCACCCATCCTCTCTCCATCTGTCTTAGGATTTCTATTTCTATATACAAAAACTTAGGGAGAAAAAGGTTTATTTAACTTAGAGTTAGGCATCATACTCCATCACAGAGGGAGGTCAGAGGAGGAATACACAATGGGCAGAATCCTGGAGTCAGAAACTTATACAAAGTTCTTGGAAGGTCCTGTTTACTGAATTCCTACTGAATGCTTGCTTGGTCTGCTTAATTATATCACTCAGGACTACCAGCCCAAGGGTGGTACCAACTCCCAATAAGCTTGGCCCTCCCACATCAGTCATCAATCAAGAAAGTCCACTATGGGCCAATATGTTGGGGGCATTTTCTCAATTGAGGTTTCCTCTTTTATAAAACTCTACTTTGTATCAGGCTAACATATAACTACTCAACAGAGCATCCTTCCCTCTCCTCTGACCTTCTGGCTCTTCTTCTGTCACCCACACTCTGTGTTTCTTCACTCTGAAAACACCGCAGTATATTTTATGTGACCCAGTAATCCAAATTCTAAAACATTAGCAATGAAAACCATCATGTCTCCTCTTCTAAAGCCGAGAAATTTTCCAAATACTTCCAAGAAGGGCACTTAACCTATGATCTTTTCCCAATAACATCTATGAAAGGAAAATTAATAAAATGATTAGACTTTCCATAAACAGCCCAGATGTGTGTGTGTGTGTGTGTGTGTACACATTATTGCAACAATGTATGCTGATTTCAGTTCATTTTAGCAAATACTTATTTTGTCAAGACTAAATCCCAAGTTTATGGACTTATCTGGCCCCTACAGAAGAGAAATTGCATATATTTTTGCTGGATTTTGTCTTTATAGTGTTTAGATATTGTTTATTTTCTATCCAGAAATCGTGGTCAAGATTCTAATATCATGAATAAGGTATAGAGTAAGCAAAACCTAGACAAAATAACTCCCGAATGAAGTCATTCTATGGCTTACTATGCATTGCACACATATGCAACCTAATTCCAGAGAGGGTAAAATTTTAAATTATAAAATAAAAGCAAAACTTATAAATATCAACCCTAAAGACAAAGGTTACAGGGGACCAAGCCTCCTGTGGTTTTCTTTCCTCAAAGCTTGAGCTTCTAAACTTATAAAATATTTACTTCACTGTTGAAGAGTCAAAACCAGACTTCCAGGTTTCAAATGATGAAACAATTCCTTTTGGATAAGGTTTATATACATTGTATAAGCTTTAGTGTGGTTTTCAGTCAGTGAATATACAGCTGAGAGGAGACTATAATATTCCAATGTCTGTAAAAGACATTCCATGTTGTAGATCACAACTTTCATTGAGTTGTAGAAATTTGATTTCATTTCTAAACCTTTCTAATGCCTCTCTGGTGAGAATTTTTTTTAAACATAGAAGATTAGGAAAAATAGTCCTAGGAGATATTTTAAATGAAGCATATAGAAAAAGCCCTAGATGAGAAAAATATTAAGAGAAGAACATAGTTCTAATGATCAGGGGGTATGTGTATATAGGGACAGGTGTGGGTAGGTAGTTGTGTATGGGTGGAGTAGGTGAGTGTGGGTGGGTGTGTATATGTGTAGATAGATGTATGTATGGGTAGGTAGGTGTGAGTAGGTGTGTCTATATGTAGATGTGTGAAGGTAGGTATATGTGGGGGAGGTATATAGGGGTAGGTGAATGTGTGGTAAGTGTATGTAGGGGTAGATGTGTGTGATAGTAGGTGAGTATATGCATAGATGTGTGTTTGGGAAGGTTTGTGTAGGTGTAGGTGAGGGTTTGGTAGTTGTGTTTATGAGTAGGTATGTGTATTGGTAGATCTTATGTGGGCAGAGGTGTGAGTTAGGGGTAGGTATATAAATGGGTATGATGTATATCTGTGAGGATTTAATGGTTTTTAGGAAAATAGCATTCTTAATGATGGCTTATTACTGTTTTTATTCTTATAAGACTTTGAATAATAAATTTCAGGTGCCTTCTTTCAGTGGGTTTACATTATTTGTTTTTTTCAGTCTTCACTCTTGGAAAAAAATTAAGCAATGGGTTTCTTAACATGAGGAAGGGAGATTCTTTGTTTTTATTTTCATAGTTTTATTTAGAAATACATTTTGAAGGAAACATTTTCATTCGAGTGACACAAAAGCCCTGTTTAGGACAAGTGAAAGATCTGTATGACAAAAACTTCAAGTCTCTGAAGAAAGAAATTGAAGAAGACCTCAGAAAATGGAAAAATCTGCCATGCTCATGGATTGGCAGGATTAATATAGTAAAAATGACCATCTTGCCAAAAGCAATATACAGATTCAATGCAATCCCCATCAAAATCCCAACTCAATTCTTCATAGAGTTAGAAAGAGCAATTCAAAAATTCATCTGGAATAACAGAAAACCCAGGATAGCTAAAACTATTCTCAAGAGTAAAAGAACCTCTGGGGGAATCAGTATCCCGGACCTCAAGCTGTACTACAGAGCAATAGTCTTAAAAACCTCATGGTATTGGTACAGTGACAGGCATGTAGATCAATGGAACAGAATTGAAGACCCAGAAATGAATCCACACTCCTATGGTCACTTGATCTTTGACAAAGGAGCTAAAACCATCCAGTGGAAAAAAGATAGCCTTTTCAACAAATGATGCTGGCTCAACTGGAGGTCAAGATGCAGAAGAATGCAAATTGTCCCATTCTTATCTCCTTGCACTAAGCTCAATTCCAAGTGGATCAAGGACCTCCACATAAAACCAGACACACTGAAACTAATAGAAAGGAAACTAGGGAAGAACCTTGAACATATGGGCACAGGGGAGGATTTCCTGAATAGAACTCCAATAGCTTATGCTCTAAGATCAAGAATTGACAAATGGGACCTCATTAAATTACAAAGTTTTTGCAAGGCAAAAGACACTTTCAAAAAGACAAAGCGGCAACTAACTAACTGGGAAATGATCTTTACCAACCCTACATCCGACAGAGGGCTAATATCCAAGATATACAAAGAACTCAAGAAGTTAAACTCCAGAGAGGCAAGTAACCCTATTAAAAAATGGGGTACAGAGCTAAACAAAGAGTTCTCACCTGAAGAGTATCTAATGGCTGAGAAGCACCTAAAGAGATGTTCATCATCCTTAGTCATTAGGGAAATGCAAATCAAAACAACCCTGAGATTCCATTTCACACCAGTCAGAATGGCTAAGATCAAAAACACAGGAGACAGCAGTTGTTGGCGAGGATGTGGAGAAAGAGGAACACTCCTCCACTGCTGGTGGGATTGCAAGCTGGTACAATCACTCTGGATAGCTGTCTGGCGGTTCCTCAGAAAACTGGGCATGACACTCCTGGAGGATTCAGCTATACCACTCCTGGGCATATACCCAGAGGCTTTACCTGCATGCAATAAGGACACATGCTCCACTATGTTCATAGCAGCCTTATTTATAATAGCCAGAAGCTGGAAAGAACCCAGATGTCCCTCAACGGAGGAATGGATTCAGAAGATGTGGTATATTTACACAATGGAATACTACTCTGCAATTAAAAACAATGAATTCACGAAATTCCTAGGCAAATGGTCAGAACTTGAAAATATCATCCTTAGTGAGGTAACCCAATCACAAAAGAACACACATGGTATGCAGTCACTGATAAGGGGATATTAACCCAGAATCTCGGAATACCCTAGACACAATTTGCATATCAATAGATTTCCAAGAAGATGGAAGAAGAGACCCCTGGTCCTGGAAAGACTGGATGTAGGGGAATGCCAGGACAGAGAAGCGAGAGGGGGTTGAATGGGGAAAAGAGGGAGGGAAGGGGGCTTATAGGACTTTCGGGGAGGGAGGAAACTGTAAAGGGGAAATGAGTTTGAATGTAACTAAAAAAAAATTTAGAAAATAAAAAAAAGGATTGTGGATATTTTTTCTAAATGTAATTCATTATATTTTCAATCCAGGATCTAAGAAAACAAAGTAAACAGGACATGTCACCACAGTATTATATCAAAGGGGTGAAACTGCTTTCTCACATTGGTCTCCAAGTTAAGGCAAGACAAGGAAACAAATGTACATTGAGGCTTCTAGTAACACTCATTGGCTGTTCCCATATGATTGTGGTATAACCATTAATCATCACCATAATTGTCAAGAATAAAAACTGTGTGCTAGTAATTAATTCTCTAAGGTAAGAACATGGAAGGATTAATGCTACACAAGCTCTAGAATACAGAAAAGGAAAGGTCACCAGATGATGAATGGGAGCAACCCCAACAACAGGACAGCAAATTAAACCCAACAGGGTAGAATAGCATTTGTCAGATAAACTAATAAAACTCTGGAAGTTATTGATGGCACTCCTCACTGAGCTAAAGGGACTCTCTGAGAAGATAGAGGGACTATGAGTAAGCAGGTGGATCAGAGATTTCAAGGGACAAGTGGAGATACAGATAGTACAAAATAATACTGTAAGTACAGAGTTGGGGATCTCCCTCATCGCTAAATATCATCTTTCAGAAATACTTACCATTATTTAATTGTAAAGAAACCATGAATGATTTTTCCTAAACTATGAGTAATGGCTTGTGGTGGTCGTACTGTTGCTAAGTCTCTAGGAAATCATTTTATCTGAAATCATCTTTTAAATCATGAAGAATCAATTCTTTCTTACTCATAACTCTTCTGCAGAATAGAAATACTGCTTTTAAGATTTTCTATTTTGTTATATTTTGTTTTGTTTTGTTTTTCTCACATTTGTGTGTACTTCTGAGTATGTACATACGTGTGAATGTGTAGGCATCCACACATGTGTATACCAGTGGATACATGCATATGTACCATAGAAAATGTCTGACAAGCTCTCTCCTTCCATTATCTGGGGTCTGAGAATTGCCAAGGTTGTGACAAATGCCTCTTCTGGCTGAGACATCTCATAGATCATTGAAGACTTATTTTAAAAGACCAGTGAACATGTAAGTATGTAAAAGTATTTAGAATGCAGACTAATTGTAGATGTTTTCAAAGGTGTTTTACAATATTTTCTTTTAGGCTTAATGTATTTTAATCCTACTGAGAGTTTATGCTATTTTAATATTTAAGGTTAAAATCAATTATACTACCAGATACTAATTCTAAAAAACTTTTCAAGTGCATGAATAGATACAACAATTTTATTTATTTATTTATTTGTTTGTTTGTTTGTTTAAAAATCATTTGACCCTAGCTCTCCGCCCCCCAACCTGGGGGTAGAGGAAACTTTCTCCCTTAGGGTATATAGGACTATTCCAATTATTTACCGATCTTTATTTAATGTTGGTAAATGGATTCTATCAAGAAAATCATCCTTTTCATCTAGATCTTCTAATTTACAGGCTTTTGAAGTAAGACCTAAGGATTCTTTGGATTTCCTAGGTATCTTGCTATATCCTGCCTATCATTTCTGATCTTGTTGATTTGGATAATACAGTCTCTCTTCCATTTAGTTAGATTGGCTAAGGGCTTGTCAGTTTTGATTTACTCAAAGAAACAGCTCTGGGTTTCATTGATACTTTGTAGTGTTCTTTTTGTTTCTAATTTATACATTTCAGCCATGAATTTGATTATTTCTTGTTGTCTACTTCTCCTGGTTATATCTGTTTCTCTTTGTTCTAGAGCTCTTAGGTGTGCTGTTAAGTGGCTAGTATGAGATCTCTCGAATTTCTTTTTTTTATTATTATTATTTTCTAAGTTTTTTTATTTACATTCCAAATGATTTCCCCTTTCCTGTTTCCTCCCTCCCCGAAAGTCCCATAAGACCCCTTCCTTCCCTCTTTTCCCCATTCAACCCCCTCTCGCTTCTCTGTCCTGGTATTCCTCTACATCCAGTCTTTCCAGGACCAGGGATCTCTCCTTCCTTCTTCTTGGAAATCTATTGATATGTGAATTGTGTCTTGGGTATTCCGAGATTTTTGGGTTAATATCCCCTTATCAGTAACTGCATACCATGTGTGTTCTTTTGTGATTGGGTTACCTCACTAAGGATGATATTTTCCAGTTCTGACCATTTGCCTAGGAATTTCGTGAATTCATTGTTTTTAATTGCAGAGTAGTATTCCATTGTGTAGATATACCTCATCTTCTGAATCCATTCCTCCATTGAGGGACATCTGAGTTCTTTCCTGCTTCTGGCTATTATAAATAAGGCTGCTATGAACGCAGTGGAGCATGTGTCCTTATTGCATGCAGGTAAAGCCTCTGGGTATATGCCCAGGAGTAGTATAGCTGGATCCTCCAGGAGTGTCATGCCCAGTTTTCTGAGGAACCACCAGACAGCTTTCCAGAGTGGTTGTACCAGCTTGCAATTCCACCAGCAGTGGAGGAGTGTTCCTCTTCCTCCACATCCTCGCCAACAACTGCTGTCTCCTGTGTTTTTGATCTTAGCCATCCTGACTGGTGTGAGATGGAAACTCAGGGTTGTTTTGATTTGCATTTCCCTAATGACTAAGGATGTTGAACATTTCTTTAGGTGCTTCTCAGCCATTCGATATTCTTCAGGTGAGAACTCTTTGTTTAGCTCTGTACCCCATTTTTTAATAGTGTTATTTGGCTCTCTTGAGTCTAACTTTTTGAGTTCTTTGTATATATTGGATATTAGCCCTCTGTCGGATGTAGGGCTGGTAAAGATCATTTTCCAGTTTGTTGGTTACCTCTTTGTCCTTTTGACAGTGTCCTTTGCCTTACTTTATGAAGGTGCTAAGTGCTATGAACTTTCCTCTTAGCATTGCTTTCATTGTGTCTCATAAGTATGGGTATGTTGTGTCTTACTTTTCATTGAATTCTAGAAATTTAATTTTTTTTAATTTTATTTTTTTTTAATTTACATTCCCAATGATTTACCCTTTCCCGTTTCCTCCCTCCCCGAAAGTCCTATAAGCCCCCTTCCCTCCCTCTTTTCTCCATTCAACCCCCTCTCGTTTCTCTGTCCTGGCATTCCCCTACATCCAGTCTTTCCAGGACCGGGGTCTCTCCTTCCATCTTCTTGGAAATCTATTGATATGCGAATTGTGTCTAGGGAAATGGTCAGAACTTGAAAATATCATCCTTAGTGAGGTAACCCACAAAAGAACACACATGGTATGCAGTCACTGATAAGGGGATATTAACCCAGAATCTCGGAATACCCTATTAATGTCTTGTTCATTACTGACACTGCAGACATCACTTACTCAAAGTGCCTGGACAGCTGTAAGCCTTGGCATTCATCACTGTTCACTGTGAAGAAAGGTTTCTCTGATTAAGTATTAGAGTAGTATTTGTCTTTGGTTATATGCATACATACTTAGAAAGAAATTAAGTTATGTCAACAAATTAACAGTGGTCATTTGTTCCCCGCCCCCTGGAACATCCAAGTTCCCTGGGTATGGGGTTTTGATTAGATTTACAGACCAGGCATAGATTTGATACTTTGAAGCTATCCTCATATCCAATCAGAGAATGGTCAGTTACCTGTTCCCATCATATCACAATTCCACGGGAGGACACATTTTGCCGGGCAGGTTGATACTGTAGTTCATAGGGTGCACAGCTGAATAAAGCCACTGATGTATTTTTCCCTCGGCATGCTAGTGTCACCTGGATTAAGAGCTAGGCATCAGAAAGAAAATTCCAGCTTGATTTCTTTTTTTTTCTTTTTTTTCCTTTTTTTTATTTTCTAAGTTTTTTTATTTACATTCCAAATCATTTCCCCTTTACCGTTGTTTCCTCCCTCCCCAAAAGTTCCATAAGCCCTCTTCCCTCCCTCTTTTCCCCATTCAAACCCCTCTCACTTCTCTGTCCTGGCATTCCCCTACATCCAGTCTTTCCAGGACCAGGGGTCTCTCCTTCCATCTTCTTAGAAATCTATTGATATGCGAATTGTGTCTAGGGTATTCCGAGATTCTGGGTTAATATCCCCTTATCAGTGACTGCATACCATGTGTGTTCTTTTGTGATTGGGTTACCTCACTAAGGATGATATTTTCAAGTTCTGACCATTTGCCTAGGAATTTCGTGAATTCATTGTTTTTAATTGCAGAGTAGTATTCCATTGTGTTTTTTCTTCATTTCTTCCCTAACCCAGTGTGGTCCCTGAATAAGGAGTTGTTCAGTTTCTATGAGTTTGTAGACTTTCTGTTGTTGCTGAAATCCAGTTTTAATCCATTGTGGTCTGATAAGAGACCAGCAGTTATTTCAATTTTTTTATCTATTAAGGCTTGCTTTTAATTTTTTGTATATAGGCTATTTTGGAGAAGGTTTTATGACATGCTGAAAAGAAGCTATATTCTTTTCTGTTTGGGTGAAATGTTATGAAGATATTTATTAGGTCCATTTGAGTCATACCATCTTGTTAGTTCAATTATTGCTTTCTGTCTAGATGACTTGATCATTGGTGAGAGTGTTGAAGTCTCTGACTATCAATGTGTGGGGTTCAATGTGTGTCATCTTAGGAAATTTTTTGATGACTATGACATATCATTCCCATCTCTTTTACTTAACTTTGGTTGAAAGTCTGTTTTGTTAGATAATTGAATGGCTATACCAGCTTACCTACAAGGAATAAGAGTGAAGATTTGCTCTGAGATGTGACCCCAGCTTCTAGGCTGCTTTTGTTCAGTGGTGTGATCAGTTCTTTTGTCATTTGATATTTAATAAGCATACTAGTATAAGACCCTCACTTGGTTCTGAATCCCAGGATCATTAGTGTGATGGACAATCTGTACTCAAGGATCTGATACTTTGTCAAAGTCCAGGACAACCAGGAAGAAAAAGGTGGGTTTTTTTTCTTGGTATGATTCTGGCCTTCAGTAAAGCAATCACGTATCATGAGTCTTCCATGACACTAACAATGCAGGCTGGAGCCAAATGCAGAAGCTCTGCATTGAGGTCCTTTCCTGTTTGTGTCTGCTGATGACAGTCTAAACAAAAAGTCTGGATCTGCTTTGTCAGTGAAGGCCCAACCTCTGGAACTCTCTGACTTACACCTATGGGAACACACAACATACCCAACCCCCATATACATAAAATTTTTTTATAATTTTCAATATTTATAATTTATAATTTTCTATTACACACATATACATAATTGTATAACATACCAAAATAGCATACCAATATAACAAAGAGGCCAAAATTCTTTATGTGAAATAATATTTTCATATTTCTGTAGACTAAATCAGCCAAGTTTCTACTTTGCTTTTCATTTGCTGAATTGGTTTAGTTCTTCATGTATACCAATCAATTTCTTTGGTGCTATTCCAAAAACTACTAAGATATATGTACTTTGTTGTGTCATCCATATCTCTTTGTTTTTCTTATTTTACTTTATGACATTTTCTGAAGTGACACTACTATCTAATACTTAAGCTAAGTCCTCATTTAGTGTCTGTATTATGTTAGATAGCAAATCTACAGTAAGAAGAGAAATTTGCTTGTTATGTTCACTGCTCTCTCCAAGTTGTTAAAACTCATTGGATCCATTCATATTTATTAAACAGAATGAGAACTTCTTTTATAATCCTAGATGGTAACTGGCAGTGAGCATCTTACAACCAGCAGCCACTTAGAGGAAAAAGGAGAGGAACAGACATTAGAGAAAGTCCCATGTGAGTTTAAAGAAGTTGACATTTGAAAATAGAGTGGCAGGTAAGAACTTATAAAATAAATAGCTAAGAACCAGTCTTTGAGTTTCTACATTAACTCACAAATCAGTGGGACACACCTCTGTGTCATGGGTATAAAACATATATTTGTTTCCTTATCTAAGCTTCTCCATAGATAAATACCAATACCTGTATGGACTTAGATATGAAATTTTGAAGTTTCTATAGATTCACAGGCACATTGAACTGTACATAAAAGTTTCTACTCTGTCTGTGTCATACATTAAACTTATATATAAGGTTCATAATCCATTAAATTAAAAACTTTGCCCCACATGTTCCAAGTATATACAAGAGCAAAATTTTCTTTTTGGTCTCAGAGAGAGCACTAAGTTGTCATCCTGCGATCAGAAGAAAGACCTGCTAAGTTCAAGAAACTACCAAACCAAGGACAGTTGTAAATCTGTGTAAAGCTAATACAGTGCTGCATCTGGATTTATGACAGCATGGTGCTGTGCTATATCCTTGGCTAGTGATAATACAAGTGCTGGTGTTCCTTGACTGTAGCAAAAGTTCTTAACACTTCTAAGTGCTTTACATACAGGTGTTTTAAATCTCATACTACCTAATTATTTTGATAATAACCAATAGTGGAGAAGGGTCAATAACTCCTGCCAAGACATTCAGATCCAAGGTCATACAGCACCTTCTCACCATCAGAAGGGGATATAAGTACTTTAGTCCAGTGTTCTCTGTTTCTTTAAAAGAGTGTAAGATATGACAGAGAAACTGTTAGAGAATAAAAAGCATCCCAGAAAGAATTTGGAATAGTTATGTGCTGTTGACCTGGTACTCCACATTCTACATGTGCCAATTTAGTGTTCAAAAAGTCAATATGAAAAATGTGTATATTTGTTTTCTTATAGCTTCCTAAACAATATTGTATGGCAGCTATTTTGCATAGCCATGTGTTGAATTTGTAAGTTGTCTCATAAATGGCCCCAAATGAATAATCCTAAAGAATGTACTATTGAAAGGTGCTAATATATTTACAATTTGGAGTCTCTAAAGAATAGAGATGATAAAACGTTTAAGAACCTGAGCTTCTTTATGTCCCTGAAGACATGAGCTTAGAAATAAAGTGGATCACTACCTCCTATTTTATACTGGGCCACGAGGTGATCACTATATAGCATGCTCACTCTGACCGATTGCCTGGCTACAGACCTAAAGCAACAAAAGTAACCAAGCAACAAATCCTTTCTCCTTATAAATTGATTATGCCAGGTGATGGATGATTCCAGTGATGAAAAGAGTGAGTTATCTGGAAATGAATTAGGATACAGAAGACCGTAGATGCTAGATCATTTGAAACACTGAATCCTTTTATATAAATGGATATACCACACAAGATTGTGATATGTATAAGACATCCTGGCTCCTATCCACTGTTGATGCTGAGCTGTGGATGGTTATATTTTTCCATTGTTTCAGTGCTGCGGATGTAAGCCAAGGCCTCATACTTGCTAAACAACTGTTCTCAGTTGGCTAAAACTCTCAAATCTAGATGACTAAGTGCAAAAAAAAATCACAAAGACTGAAAGAATAAAAACAATAGTTCATTGAATTTTTTGACTGTACATACATCTACTTTTTAACAACTATTCTGAAATAAAACTTAAAAACAATATTTGTCAAGGTAATGTAGGATGTCTACCAAAGTAGCACAGCAACTCTGATAAATTTCTATGTGTCAACTTTCCATTTATGCAAATAAATCAAGTGTCCTAAAAATTGCCTGTTTTATGTGTGAATATCACGATGCATTAGAAAAGACTTAAAAGAGGGAGAGAGAGATTGGGGGCAACTTTTGCATACATTTTAATGTCATCTTTTGCCAATAGTTCCAATAAAACCATGGAAATAGCACATAAGTTTAAGTGTTCTGTGTATTCTGACAAATTTTAGGAACAAAAAATACCAGTTCAGACAATTGTCAGAAATTATTTCCAATAGGGGAATAGTAGAAAGTATAATGAACACTTCAAAATATTATGGTGTAATTTGCATAAATAACTATGATGTCAGGTGACTAGATCTCCAATTAACAAACAAAACTGGAGTCTGGAATCTGAAGGCAGACAAGGTTGTTGGTCCCTGAAGTTCACATGGCAACCCGTAGTGGAGATGGGAAAAGGCCAAGCCTTTGCTCATTAATTTGTTTCTAGACCATTAGATTTATACACCTATTATCTTAAATATTTTTTAAAAATTTTACATGTGTGAATTTTTTGCCTGTGAGTGTGTCTCCATACCCATAAATGGCTGCTGCTCACTAAGTCAAAATGGACATGGGATCCTGGAACTTAAGTTATACATGCATGTGAGCTCTTATGTAGATGCCGAAAATTAAACCAGGATCTTATGGAAGATTGTCTGGCTCCTAACCACTGAACCATCTCCCTAGCCTGCAAATTCTGATAATATTAATCAAACCTGCCATTTGAAACAGAAAAAAAAAAAGTTTTGTTTTGTTTTCTTTTGTTGGTATTTTTTTTTAAATCTGTAATTCATTTTCTGGAAAAAATTGACACACGGTTATAAAAATAAATATAGTATAAGGAAGAGGAATCATTCATTACTTAAATTACTTAGGGACAGATTTACTTCTTGACTGGGTGAAGAAAGTAAGCATGCTTCCTTGCTCACACAAAATGGTAGATTTTCATAAAATCTAAACCAGTTACTGTGAAGAAGCCTTTTTAATTTCTACAAGGACCAGGGTCATACTTTCCATTTCTTTTGTGGTATCACATTGTACTTCATACGTTTCTCTGCAGAGTTAAGTGGTCAATGAATGCTTGTTGATGGACTTTTGCATTGGGCACCCGTCAATAGCTTCCATTGTTCTTTCAGAACTGAATGAAACTACTCTTGTAGAAGAAATGTGTATCTGTTCTAATACCCATGAAAATCAATTTGTGAACTATAAAGTCTTGAAAACATCCATTAATTTCTCTCTGCTTTATTTTCCTGTAGGAATTTTGTTTGTTTGTTTGTTTTTAAGAACATTGAAACAGGAAGATGTTAGAGTTAAGATCTGCTCTCCAGTACTAACTTACTGATAGTAGCCTATAGGACCTCCTACTAGTGCCACTTTCCATGAATCAAACATCTTCAAATTACCACAGTGACTTATGGGTTTTTTCTTTCTTGTTTATCTGTTTGTTTGTTTGTTTGTTTTTGTTTCCATTTTTGTTTTCTCTGTACAGTCCTGGCTTTCCTGGGACTCCCTCTGTAGACCAGGCCGGCCTCAATCCTTATGGCTTTTAATGTCCATTCCACTACACTAATATCTATTTAGAAGTCTGAAGGATGACTCAGCAGTTAAGAGCAGTTACTACTAAGGGCCCAGGTTTAGTTTTCAACACTCCTCTCTGGATCACCTATAACTCCAGTTCCAGGTTTTTTGATACCATCTTCTAGCTGGCACAGACACATACACACGTGTACGGTGTGCATACAGACACACAGGCATGTATATATAATCCATGTAAAAAAAATGCAATTTAATAATTGAAAAGTAGTATCTTTATAGAACTTGGAAAATGCATTCTCATAACATGAATATTCCATTTTTATAACCTCATCATAAATTTACTTATTATGAATATTATCAGCTTTGAATATATTGTTACATAATCTCAGATGCATATATAGATAGATATATGTGAAGAATTCCAGAGTATAAAGAAGTGTGCTAACTCATTTACCTAATGTCACATTCAAACTGAGGTCTTGCAGTATAGGTAAAGCAGACACCATCATGGGATATGTTATAACAAGATGAGTAGGATTCAAGATCTTACACGTCCTGGCCCCAGATTTCCTCCTTCACTTCCATACAGGGTATAACACTAAATGTACAACTTATTTGTATACATTAGATAATATTTATGTTCAAGCATGATTTATTTGAATTATTAGAGAAGAGGTCAGAGACTAAAAGTTCTACTCATTCATGGCAGGGTTTTATTTGGGTAGAAGTATATAAACACACTGAAATGTTAAATGGTTGTTGTCTCCTTCAGAGATTTATCTACTTCTCTTGTCATGTTCTCTTATATTTCTGTGATTTGATAGTCTTAATTCAGAACTATACTTTTCCTGATATTATTTGAGATTATACTACAGTTGTGATCTTAGGAAATTATAATTAAAAATTATGTGCTTGCTTCAAAAATATGGCCAAAAAGTGGAAGATAAATGAAATAGTCTTGTTATTGAATGAACAGTAAGCTGGAATGTGCTGCCAATCACAAGCAATCTACTAAAGAGATTATGAACAGAGAAAGAACCTTTCCTCGTTTATAGAGCTGGATCTTCGTTAGTTTCATGTTTTCTGGATGATATATCTTCGAGGAAGACTTGAATTTTCTCTCACGTTCCCTCTAAATTCACCTAATAATTAGGATGACAATATGACATTATGGGTTTACTAATTGCAAGCATGATAAGGAACTGAGCACCTCATATCTCTGCAAAGGAAATAGTTTCGTCACCATCCTTAGGAAATTAAGGTTCTTATCTGTTCAAGCCAAAAGGAGATTGGTGTTACTCTAGCTGGATATTATCTTTCAAGTGGATGTCCTAGGTCCTTCACGGAAATATTTCTTGGGCTTTACAGTCTGAAGGGTACTTATTTGGCTTTTAAAAGATCTACATACTGTACAGTGGAAGTCGTCAGAGTCACTTGTCTCCTCTTAGCTCCTGTGCCTGTAGGTCCATGCTCTGTCAGCCCCAGCCATGGCATCTGCACTCTCCATTCTGCTGTTGCCTCTCTCTGTAGCAGCTTCAGCACTTCATCACAGAACAATGCTAAAATAACTGTATTGGGAGCTTCTGAGGGCATTGGGCAACCCTTTCACTCCTCCTGAAGACCAGCCCCCTAGTGAGCCGCCTAGCCCTCTACCATACTGTTTACATACCTCATGTGACATCAAGTCACATCGAGACAGGAGCAAATGTGAAAGGATACCTCGGGCCAGAGCAGCTGCCAGATTTCTTAAAAGGTTGTGATGTGGTGGCTATCCTAGCCGGAGTGCCATGAAGCCAGGGATGACACGGGATTAGCCAGCACTGCCCTGAGCCAATGTTGAATCATTGCCAACCTATTTACCTCCACCATGCCGATCACGGAAGAAGTTTTCAAGAAGCGTGGCGTGTACAGCCCTGACAAGGTCTTGGATGTGACAACCCTTGACATCCTCAGAACAAACACTTTTGTGGCAGAGCTAAAAGGTTTGGATCCAGTTTGAGTCAAAGAGCCTGTCATTGGTGGCCACACTGGGAAGACGATCATGCCCCTGATCTCTCAGTGTACCCCAAGGTTGACTTTCCCCAAGACCAGCTGGCCACACTCACTAGAAGGATCCAGGAGTCTGGCACTGACGTCATGAAGGCCAAAGCTGGAGTAAGTTCTGCTGCACTGTCCGTGGCTTATACTGGGGTATTCTTTGTCTTCTCCCTCATGGATGCCATAGGAAGGAGTTATTGAGTGTTCTTATATCCAGTCCAAATAGACAGAGTACATTTATTTCTCTTTTCTGTTGGGAAACGGGGACCTGGAGAAGAACCTGGGCATTGGCAAAAATCTCCTTTTGAGGAGAAAATGATTGTCGAGGCCATCCCTGAGCTGAAAGCTTCGATCACGAAATGCAAGGACTCTGTCAAGAGCATGAAGTAAGAGGTTTGAGCTTCGAGCAGCAGTAGCATCCTAACTTATACAGCATCATGTCATTGGAAACACTTGAGAGTCTAATTTGCTCTGATGGAGGGTATTGTTATCACCATCAGCATCCCTTCTAAATTATTGCTGGTCTGTTGATAATGACAATTAAGCAGTCTCTGATTTTTCTTTAAAAAGCAATCTACACACATCTGCTTTATGGGATAATGGGCATTATTTTGGCCTTGTCTTTGTATCTCCATTTGTTGGCAGTTCTGAGTACATTAACATGTTTAGCTCAAAATGTGGAGTTTATAGAGCACAAAGAAAACTCAGGAAACTCATCTCTGTTCAGTACCCTAGTCAGCAAGTCACATCGCCAGCATTTAGAGTCTTGTCATGACTGCTCTGCATGAGATGTATAAGATTCATAACTCTACTTTGGAGAAACTAGATTTATACCCACAAGGTAACAAAACTCCTTCACGTGTTAAAATGTAGTGACATGAAGTTTTTAGAGTATGCCTGAGATAAATGTCACCCACCAACACCCAGAAACCTGGTATGCATGACTTTCCAAACCCTTTAATTGTATGGTCATAAAATGCACAGGCTGTGAGTTTTATTCTTTTTTAAGCAACTTTAGTACTTTGGTGTAAGAAACAAATAAACAAGCAAATTCCTGTCCTTGTAATCAGGTTTTCAAATCTGAAAACATGAGGAAATGAGAAATAAGAGACCTGATACCAAAGTGTTGCCCCTCAGACCTTTACTCAATGTAGAGCTTTTAATGTAAACTTCAGATTTTTATTTTTGCTCAAAGGAAAAGTGAGTGCTTTTTTTGTTGTTGTTGTTTGATTAAAATGTATGATTCCTTTTATGACTTGAAAAAACTTAAATGGATTTATTAAGTATAAAAATATCAATTTAATGGTAATGATAGTTTGAGTTGTTTTTTTTTTTAATTCTGACTAAAGGGATGATAATTCTTTCTTTTCTTTAAGGAAAACAGTAAGTAAAAATAAATATTCATGCGAGCCTGGCTTCTCATTAAGCACTAGCATAAAACTTTCTCCAATAAACTCAAGTGGATATTTTTGCAAGGGTGGACTTGGGCATTCATCGCCCCCATTAGGCCATGGAATCTGATTATCCAATCAGCCTCCTTTGGTCTCCCAAAACATTGTTATAGCCCATTAATTTAAAGAAGCTTCTTTCTAGAGTGGATGATTATTCTTTAATAGAATAGGGGGAAGAAAACGCTATCCTGGTTCTTTCCTTCTGTTTTCAGTCTTCAATTTAACATCTATTTTATACTCTACTTGCCATATGCACATTTACACACATTGTAGCCAAGTTTTTCCTATAGGTTTCAAAAATAAGGATTATTATTCAAACTCAATTATTAGTCAAAGCATATAAAATATATTTTATGACACAAAGAGGTGTTTTATTATCAGGAGATATATGTAGGTCTAAGGTTTAACTACTCTTAGAGTTTGGATAAATCTTAAGATTTTCTTGAGATTAAAATGACCATATAAGCTAAAAGGAATTATTAAGGGACATATATGTGTTTTTGTGTTTTTATTAATTACATATAAATACATGCATTGAATATTCACATTTAGAAAACATTTCCTAAAGTAATATATATTCCTTTTTTATTATTCTAAATTTTTCCCAACAATCATATAAGTAAAAATGTGGCATACATCTGTTTATTCTTGTGTCAAAGGAAGGTTCTAAATAAAACTATCACCTACATGCCTACAGCTTTTCATAGATAAACATTAATAATTCTATATTAATGGATGAATCAGTTTCTTTTTTGAGATAATCCAGGATTCACAGTAATCCTTCAGCTTCAACCTCCCTGGTGCTAGAAGACAGCTCAGACTAATCACAGCTCCTTCTGAACTGGGGAATTCCAAACTCTGAAGCTCGTTTCCAATTTCAATGTCTAAAAAAATATTGCACATATAGAAATTGCTATTTTTCAATGGATACATGGTTAATAGAGAGATCTATTTTGGCTGCTCGTTCAATCAGCACAGGAACTTTAACAAGCACTAAACTGCCCTGTGGACTAGCTCACGCCCACTCCAGTGAACTATCATTTTTATATCATTTTGCTTTCCTTCTCCAGTCAGACTACTGTGTATGCAAATAAGATTTCTTTTTTTTTCTTTATTTTTATTAGATATTTTCTTTATTTACATTTCAAATGTTATCCCCTTTCCTGGTTTCCCCTCCAAAAACATACTATCACTTTCCCCTCCCCCTGCTCACCAACCCACCCACTCCCTTTTCCCTGTCCTGGCATTCCCCTATAATGGGGCATTGAGCCTTCTCAGGACCAAGGGCCTCTCATCCCTTTGATGTCCAACAAGGCCATCCTCTGCTACATATTGTGGCTGGAGCCATGGGTTCCTTCATGTGTACTCTTTGGTTGGTGGTTTAGTCTCTGGGAGCTCTGGGGTTACTGGGTGGTTCATATTTTTGTTCCTCCTATGGGGCTGCAAACCCCTTCAACTCCGTTCTCTAAGATTTCTTATCACATGTCTATGTGTGTCATTTACCAGATCAAATGTCTCCCTGATGCCAATATCATCATGCCACAATCAGGGAAGCCTCTAATGTCTAACTTAAGACTGAAATAATCTTTGTTATGGTAAGTTGTTTTTTAAATAGGAAATAGACGACATATTCAGCTAATGAAAGTCAATTTTGCTTAAGAGTAATAAACACATTATCTAACACTAATTAGAAGACAATTATTTAAGGGTAATTGATATGTTACTCATATTGATGGAAATATAACACACATGTCTATCTATGCATTTAATATACACCACATTGTCTTCTCTATAACAGGTATACATCCTTACATATACTTGTAACTTCTCGTGTTATGTAATTATAGAAGATTAAACAAATAATTTCAGATTTGAATTGCCTTAGAGTACTTGGAATAGTTGACTAGATATTAATATCTAAAACACCAGAGTTTGGATGTCATTCATACAAAGTCTTACATTTTGTGACATGTGTTTGAGTTTCATTTTGTTTTGCTTTAAGTATATTATTCGTTTATATTTCAGTCATTGCCCCATTCCCAGTCCCTCTTCACACACTCATCATCCCATTCCTCCTCCCACTTGCCTTGAAAGGGTGTTCCTCCACATACACCAGACCTCTTCCTTCCCTGGGGTCTCAAGTCTCCCCAGGTTTAAGCTCATCGTTTTCCACTGAGGCCAAACCAGGCAGTCCTCTGGATGTATGTGTGGAGGACCTCAGACCTGCCCATGCATGCTCCTGGTTGGTGTCTCAGTCTCTGGGACCTCCCTAAAGTCAGGGTTAGTTAAGACCACTGGTCTGTCTATGAGGTCACCCTGCCCTTCAGCTTCTTCAGCCCTTCCCCTAATTCAACCATAGTGGTCTCTGACTTCAGTCCAATGTTTAGGTATAAGTTTCTATATCTAACTCAGTCCGCTGCTGGAAAAGCCTCTGGAGCATAGCCATGCCAGGCTCTGATTTGTAAGCACATCATGACATCAGTAATAGTGTCAGGCCTTGGTTCACACCTCCCCCCGCCCATGAGATGAATCCCAAGTTGAGCCAGTCACTGGGCCACCTTTCCTTCAGTCTCTTCTCCATTTTTGTTCCTGAAGTTCTTTTATACAGAAACAATTCCGGTTCAGAAATCTTGACTCTGAGTTAGTAACCCAGTCCCTCCACTTGAGCCCATGTGTATCTTCTAGAGGAAAACTCTTCGAGTTCCCTCTCCCCACTGTTGGACATTTCATCTAAGGTCACTCTCGTTGAGTCCTGAGAGTCTGTCACCTCCCAAGTCTCTGGTACTTTCTAGAGGGTCTCCCCACCTCCCACCTCCGAGGTTACATATTTCCGTTCAGTCTGCTAGGCCTCTAGACTTCTCTTCTGTCTACCCCACCCCATGCCTGATCCTTTTCCCCTTTTACCCTCCCCATCCCCTCAACCACCCAGATACCTCTGTCTCTCTCCCTCCTGTGATTATTTGCTTTTCCCTTCTACATTATATTGAAGCCTCCTCACATGGGCCTTTCTGCTTGTTATACTTATGATCTGTGGGTTATATTGTAGGTATTCTGTACATCTAATATCCACTTATTAGTGAGTACATACCATGCATGTTCTTTGGGGTCTGAGATACCTCACTTAGGATTATATTTTCTAGTTCCATCCATTTTCCTGCAAAATTCATGATTTCCTCATTTTAAAAAAAGCTGAACAGTATTCCATTGTGTAAATGAACCACACTTTCTACATCCACTACTGGAGAGAGATTTTAACCAGCACAGTAAAGTCATGGTTTTTCCACAGGGTGGGTAATAATGATAAATAAATACTAATAATTACAAGTATTCAGACCAAATTCATATAAATTTGAGTAACAATGAATAGACTCAGTGAGTTATAAAGTGTGTGTGTGTGTGTGTGTGTGTATTTATGTAAGAGAATTATAATTAAAGAAGAGGTCATGAATCTGAATGGGGAGGCACTGAAGGAAGTTAGTGGAAAGAGTAAGATGGAAATGAAGTTGTGGACACTGGAATAGATGCACTAAGAGAGAGAGGGTAGGATGGAAACATAGTGTTTTGTCTGAAATTCTCAAAAACCTGAAAATTCTTATAAAGGCAATTAGGTCGTAACATGATAGAATGTAGAAGAAATACTCAAAACACTTTCAGAAATATTCATTCAAAATGTAGTATGAATATTGGGGTGAAATTATGAGGCAAATTCATTGTATTTTGTCGTAGTCAAACATATTAAATAATGGATAAAACATTGGCTTTCAAATATTTTAAAATGTGCTGTGCATTTCTGATGTAAATTTGAAAAGAGGATATTATGATTAAAATGAAAATATAAAATGAATTTTATCTATGTTTTAAAATTAAAGTTTAATCATGAATGATTTGAAAAAAATATAGTGTATCATCTGCTCTAAAAGGGAAGGGGATCTGGAAAGATGGCTCAGTGGTTAAGATAACTGACTTCTTTTCCAGGGTACCTAGGATAAATTCCCAATGCTCACATGGTGTCCAATGAGATCTATCACATTTCTTCTGTCCTCTAGGGACTCCATGCATGCACATGGTATAGAGACATACATGAAGGCAAAATCATCTATACACATAATAATAAATAATTTACTATGATTTAGTTAAATAGGATGATTACATTCTGGGAATCAAATGCATAGCATACCAAGTACTGCTAATGACATCTTCCAAAACTGCTGTAAGAGTGGATCTTATTCCACTAAAAATTAATAAGTATGTTTGGTGTCAGGTATTTTAATTAGTCTGATTTATTCATTTCATGGTACATCCATGTGTCAAAGCATTAGGTTATGCATTGCACATGTGTGTGATTTTAATTGTGAGTCATTATTTGGTAAAGTTGGAAGAAGAATGACATTGCTCCTATTGTAGAATCATCAATAGAAAATTTAAAATGTATAAAACAATTTTGCTGCTATTTGTTAATGTGGGTTTGGATTTGAAAAGGTATGGATGATGTGTGACTTGAACTGATGGCTGCATGTATATTAAAACCATCACATAGTAATAATAGAAAGTTTTAGAGAAATAAATTTAAACAATAGAGCCAGACAAAGAACAACATGGGAAGTCTCTTACTGGGGAGATGCCTTGTGTTTGGGAGGTGTATGGTCTTTCTGTCATAATAAGCCTTGAGAATGAGAGTCTTGAGAGTCTCATCTATAAAGTGAGGATAATGACCCCTTAACCCCTAGCTAACAGGAAGCAAGGTGAGAGAGATACTAGATGTTCTAAAGAGTCTCTCAAATCCTATCACATACACCTAGATAAATTCTCTATGAGAGTGGATATCCTTTGAAAATCATTATAGGGAAGAACAGGTAATAACATCTTTGAACTCTGTATGCTGCTTACCACTGTATGGGATTTGGGTTTTCTTAATTTTCAAGGTTTGCATAATTACTAATTTATAGATTTCTGTACATTTTTTAATAGTAAAAACAACAAAACACCCAAATTTTCTAAACTATTTTATAGCCTAAGTAAGTATAATATTATGTTATAGAAGGAAGCTCATTCCTCATTCTGTTCTTCTAAGAACTTGAGTTTAGTTAGAAATTCTTGTCCGTGAATGACTTACAGACAGGGAAAATGCTGTATTCTTCTGTAATGCTCAGGCTATTTACTGAACTTCTTAAACTTTGTCAGTCTATTTATTGATATTTCTGCTCATGTTTGTGTCTTTGATTCCATCATACAGGAACATAGCGTTCGATCTAACTTGTTTTTGTTAATATTGACAGTAATTTAGTTGATTCCTGTCATCAACCTTTCTACTCTCTGTCCTGTTCTGTTTTCCAGCTTGTTTGTTAGATTTCTGTGGTATAATTACACTGGCTTAGATGAGCTCAATGAATAAGAAATAAATATTGTTTGTTGCAGATACACGAAGCATATGTTATGTTATAGTACTTAAGTTGCTGTTCCATGTATTTATTTGTTGCTCTAACCTTTTACAGATACCATTCAAAAGAAGAAAATAGTGAAAATTTGATTGTCCAAAAATGATTAAAATACTAAAATATAATTGTTGTAAAAGATATATATTATGATATAGGGTGAGAAACTCAATATTTAGATACAGAATATATCAAGAAATAAGTATACAAATTTTTCCTTGCGATTGAATAAAAATTATTTCCAAATTAAGTTATGAATTTAATGCAATGCAGTCAAATTAAACACTCAAAAATACTTTATTTAAAATCATTGAAATGAAAATCAGGTGGTAATTTGATATATTTTAACTTAATTAAGTCTTGCTCTACTAAGTCTGAAATCACATTCCATAACTACCATAATTGTTCTTACTTTTAGACAATGACATTTAAGTGTGTCAGTTAAAATTATTTCCTTGTAAATTTATGTTATTAACAGGATTTCCTTTTCCTTATAAAATTGTTTTAGATTTATTTTGGAAATTTAACATATATTATTATTACAGCTCTTAATTATTTGCTTTATTTTCAGTATTTGGGAAGTATACATATACTTTTGAACTTTATGAAAATATTTTCTTTTAAAAAATCACTTATAATAAAATAGAGCAAACTGGTAACTTGTAATTCTATGTATAAGAAAATAATTTTATATATATTATCACTCTTAATATACTTTTCTTTGTAAAAATGTATTTTATATTTAGAAGTTTAAAATTATTCATTACCTTAAAATATTCCTTCAAAATAATAATCTTATACTCTACATTTGGTTTCATAAAAATCATCAGTTATTTTTAGGTATAAATTCACTCATTAGTAAATATTGTTGATACATATTGCAAGTCATTTTATAGTGTACTTCTCCATTATTTCTTTTTAGGTTAAAATATTAGGTCAACTGAATATATAGTCAGAGAAAATGGCAAAGAGATATTATATTTTCTGAATTTTTTTTATATATGAGAATCAAAACTAATAAAGACAATACTTTTCTGAGAAAAACCAACATTTTTTTCTCCTGGGGAATTAAAGATATTTAAACCAAAGTGAGAAATATATATGTGGAGCAAATCTGTGATATTCTTGTATGAAAAGGGATCAGACTTAGCCTGTGTAATTCCACAGGGCGAAAGGAAGATCAAAGGGTAGAAGTTACACAGAAAGTTGGCTGAATAAAAGAAGACGAGCTTTCTAAAACTCAGAGCCTTTAATATGAGGCAAGACTGCCTTATGGAGTCATAAATATACCACAAGCTTTCCTGCAGTGATTTGGTATGCACATCTCACAGTACTGTGCGAAAGTATTTTATATTAGATATTTTTAAGTTCCCCTCTATGTAGGCAAGTGCCTGATCCTCAACATAAATGACTGTCTTTTTCTTTCAAAGCTACTGCTTTCCTGGTATAACCTGATGGGATCATTAAGACCATACTTTATGTACATTATTCATTTGTTGATGTATGCCTCTGTACTTAGTCATCTGGAAGAACACAGCCTTAGTTACTTGGGAAAATTAAAATATAGCCTAATATTAACAGAAGTATTGGAAAGTTTTGTTGGATCTTGAAAGAGAAAAGGTTGCATTTCAGGTACTCTATAAAAGGTGTGGTTCTTTGGCTGTATTTATCTTGAACCTTCTTTGAAAATATAGCAAATGATAAGGCTGAATTTCATATACCTCAAACCAGCATTCCCCTAAAGTGAAGATCAGTTCTATATGTGGCTATTTACCTAGAGAGATTTTAAATAATCTTTTAGTAGGAATTTTAAGTTTATTTGTAAAATGCTAAGGTTTAAATCCTTTGGTGGTATGGTCTTGGTTGGTTTCTGTTGTTGTGATAAAGATCAGGATCAAAAAGAACTTTGGGAAGAGAAAGTTTATTTGGCTTAAACTTGAAGGTAAAAGTTCTTTATTGAAAGAAACAAAGGGAGGACCCCAATCAGGGCAGGAAGTAGGAGGCCATAACTGAAGCCAAAACAGTGAGCAATGGGACTTACCGGCTTACTCTCCATGCTTGCTTGTTTACAGAACCCAAGATCACCTTCCCAGGTTTTATACCACCCACAGCTGGTCAATCCTCACATCAATCATCAATCAAGAAAACACTTCACAGACTTATCTACAGGCTAAAAGTGATGGAGGCATTTTGTTAATTGAGGGTACCTCTTCTCTAATGACCTTCACAGGTTAAAATGTAAATATTTAATATTTAATATGGAAAAGAGACTATTGCTTTTGTTTTTATATAAAATGATGTATGTATACCAGTCATATAAAAGGGCACAGGAAAATAATTATAGAAAGTTTCCATTTTAAAGTTTAGGAATTCTCTATTCACAGCTTCAAATGACGCATGAGTTTTTCCTGAGACAAGTGGAATACTCAGTGGAACATAGGTAAGGGAGCAAAAACTTTTCTTTCATAACTATTTTTGCTAAACAGAAGGGAACTACGGTAGTTCATCTTGGTTCTCAATTTCATTCTTATAATTACCATGAAAATAAACTTTGGTGCATGTCTATAGGGAAGTTTTTGGATTATCTTAATCCAGATAGAAAGATACACTCTGAACTCGGATGCCCACTGTTCTGTGGGCCAGTATCTGGGCTCAATAAAAATGAGAAAGGGGCTATGTACCAGCATTCACCTCTCTCTCCTTCCTGATTACAGATGCAATGTGACTACCATGCCTTCCCTTCCAATATGGTTTAAATGTTCAAATCCTTGTCCTCAAGTATGCCAAACTTCTTTTATCAAATATTTTGTCACAGCAATGGAAAAAGTAGAGAGCAGTACATGAGAAGCAATAACATAGGAATATTTAAAAATAACACAGGAGCCTCTGGGGACTTCTAGATTTTGCATCTTATTCTGCTAGTATTGGATTTGCATACATTTTCAGAGCTTCAGATTCCTTGTCTGAAACCGGGAAGGCTCTTTCTACATTGTACCATGACTACTGGTATGGGGAAGGCTTATAGTACACCACAAACTATGATTAGTGCCTCATTTATTTAGTTTTGTGTAATTGTCACAAAACCAAGTAGGATAGTGTTTTCCAAAAAGTTATTCTAATATTAAACCCTCAGCCTATGCACAATAAAGCCTATAAAAATAAAACATATAAATATTAAAATCCTAACCTAGCTTTTAATTTTTATATGAAACTTAGTACCTGAGATTCCTTGTATATCTGTTTCTGATGTAAAAATGTGGGATATAGCTCATAATTCTCAAATTTTCTTATGTTAACTATTGAACCAAAATGGGTAGATCTGTTAGAATGTGGTTAGATCATTTAAGTGCTAAATTTGCCAGTAAGTTAATCTATTCAATTGAGAGTTGAATAGATTGAGAAGATTGTATTCTTTCTCTCGTGTGAGATAATTTTGGAGGAAATAAGTCATAGAAACTAGTACATTTATGAAAGTCTCATGTAGTCCCTGGCCACACCTTGCCTCTTTCTCTGCTTCCTGAAAGCCATGAACAGGACAAGCTTCCTTCACCAGTCACTTGCACCATGTTGATCTGCCCTCCCAAAGTGGTACCACAATAAAACAGAATGAGTCTATATTGAAATTTCTGAAAATAGAATTTCAAGTGAATTTTTGAGAGTATTTTTTTCACAGAAAAGTTCCTAAAAGAGAAAAATAGGTATGTAAGAAGAGGACTTATTATTGAAACATGTGAGTATGAATCCTTATAACTCATTCTTAGATGGAATTTGGAACTCCTAGAGTAGGGGCCTGGAAATTTCTATATGCAAGCTATGGGTAATTCTGGTGCCAGTTCAGAAGACCAGACTATGAGTAAGGGCAGACACTGATCAGGAGATTTCAGGTTTCAGATTTAAATGAAGACCCCAATGAGAACAGAATGAGAGTCATCCCTGTAACATTCTAGCAAAATGCCCTGAGATTGTGTGTTTAAAGGTTGTAAGAAATGTGACGGCAACACAGCATCTGAGCTATGGCCTAAGTACTAGAGCTGCTTTTAGACAGATTTGCAATCAGGAACATGAGAAGGCAGAGAATAATTTCTAAAATGTCAGTTTTGCAGGAGAAAAGATTGTACTTAACGTTGAGACTAAGAAGAGAATACTTGGTTGCCTAAGAGATTAGCTTTTTTTTTTTAAAAAAGTCAATTATTTTTCAGAGAAACAATAGAACTATTTGAGGATATCTAAGGAACTGGCTCTATTCATTACCTAAGACTCAAGGTTACAAAACTGTCAGATAACACTTTGAAAGACTTCCCATTGAAAAGAAAATGAGATTTATTAGAATGGTTTACAAGTTGTGGTCCAACTATTCCAACAATGACTGTCTCCCAAATGCAAAGTCCTAGAATCCAATAGCAGTTCATTCCTCAAGACTGAATGTCTCAGTTGATCTTTAATATATTCTGGAATCCTGAAGAAGTAGGCTTTAATACCAGTGAAGAAGTAAACATGCCAAGGAACACAAGAGAAAGAATACAAAGATCAAGCTTTCCCTGTTAACATGTCCTTTATATAGGCTACCTCTAGAAGTTATGGCAAAGATTCAACACACACATGCACACACATGCACACACATGCACATGCACACACATGCACATGCACACACACACATCCATGCAAGCATGCACACATACACACATACAATTTAGGTGGGCCTTCCACTTCAATATTTCAATCAAAAAAAAATTCCTTACAGGTTTACCCAGACAGGTAAGTTTTAGTTAGTTCCATATGTGGAATAAAGTAAACAAAGAATAGTCATCATTAGACCACCCGTTGTCAACTTAGCACACAATAATATCACCTTATGTCATGCTTAATTCCCTAATGAAAACCATAACCAGTTGATAACTACACTTAACAAAATATAATTATCCACCATACAACTGCAAACACATAAATTTTTAAACAAGTGGAAAAGTCCCTTGAAGGACATTCTTTCAGTATCTTAAAATTTAAATATGATAAACACTAATATTACCTCAATTGATATTATATTACAGGATAAATAGAGGAAAGAAAACACAAATATCTGCACAAACACATCCTAAACAAAACATACTACCAATTATAATCCTTATTTCTTTAACAAGTCACATGGCCTTAGCTGGTATTTTAAGATTGCATTCTTCTAGTACCCATTCTATATTTTCTCCACCCTCAGCAAGCATCTCAGCAGGTTTTGGTTCTCTTCCTGGAGAAGTGACCTATACTGTTATTCCTGAAGGGTCTGTGCCCTTTGTCATCCTATTTTGATTGGTTTGTTGCAGTGTTATTGACTTTAATTACAGGACATGGTGGCACCAATACGCTCCCTAAAGGGGCATCTCAACTATAATCCTTTTTGCTTACATTGTAAAGAAGCAATCTAATTTCTTCTTGAGTATCTGGATCAATTAGGCCTCCTAACAGTAATTCCTTTCTTAGCCTGTTGCCTTAAGGGCATTAGAATTCCAAATTATCCAAGAGCAAGTATGATCTTCCCTTTCAAAGAAATATTTCTTGGGTCCCCTGGCAGTCATGATACCCACTGTGGAACCAAACTTCTAGGTCACAGATATAGAAAGCAAATTTTTCTAGTGGGTCACTAGGGGTGGTAGTGTGTGGAACCATACCATATTACACCCCTTGATTCCTGAACCAGTTTATCCTGGCTATGGGAGAAATTGTACCATATATTGAGCACTGATTCAAAATATATTCTGCCTTCTGGAAAATCCTGCCCCAGCTTTGCAGGAAAAGAACTACTATTCTCTCAAAGGGAGAATAGTTGTTTTCAGATTATAGTAGAGCCTTGCTTCAAAATCCCAAATGCCCTCCTGTGATACACATACAGGGGCCTACCAAAAACTCAAACAACATCGAATTTAGCCATTGACACTTCAGGTACCATCTGGTCTGCTGGATTATATGGGCCTAGTCATAGATAAGAACCCCTAGACATGCTGAATAGACATCTTCCCTACCAAACACTCAAAGCTAGCAGCATCCTGGTTCTCTTGGTATATGATCAAGAGTAACAAATTGAAGTGAAGTTTGGCTGTCTCCAGAAGCCAAATAGGCCCACTAATTGTTGTACTTCTTCCTTGGTGGGAGGAACCAGATGCAATAATGTATCCTTTGGCTTAGAAGGAATATTTCTGAATGCCCAACACCACTAGACTTTTAAGAATTTCACTGAGTCAGAAGGCCCTTGAACTTTGGTTGGATTCATTTCCCATCCTCCAATGCAAGGATGTGTTGCCAGGTGCAAAATCTCTATCTCCTCTAGCTCATTTATTTCAATCAGCGTAATGCCATCAATATAATAAATCAGTGTAACATTTGTGGAAGAGAAAGATGATTATAATTCCTTTAAATTAAGTCATGACACAGGGTTAGAGAATTATTATTATTATACCCTTGAGGTAAAAATGTAAAGGTACACTACTGGCCTTACCAACTGAAAGAAAATTGCTTCTGATGGTCAGTATGGATAGATACTATGTGAAAGGCATTTATTAATCAATAGCTGCAAATCATATACCAGGAGATATGTTAATCTGCTCAAATATTGATACTATGTTTGGTATAACACATGCAATAGGGGTCACTACTTGATGAAATTTTTGATAGTCATCTGTCATTATTCATGATCCATGTATCTTCTTCACTGTTCAAGTAAAGGGAAATGTAGAAAATATGACCCTGAATCTTTCTATTCCTTGATGATGACACTAATTTCTTCAGTTCTCCTGGGATGCAATATTGGCTTTGATTCCTTGTTTTTCCTAGTAGAGGCAGCTCCATTTACCTCCATTTAGCCTTTTCAAGCTTAATAACCCCCTTTCCACTGGTCAGGGACAAATGTGGGAATTCTTCCAACCTCTAAATATATGTATCCCAAATATACATTCTGGGACTATCCAAATAACAACAGGATGAGTTCAGGAACTGAATTGTCCTACTGTGATTGGGGATTCAAACAAAAGTCCACTAATCACCTGGGTTCCATAAGTTCCTACTTTGACCAGAGGGCTAAGATGCTTCTTGGCGGTCTTCTAGGTTATATTGTCAATTCTAAACCAGTAGCCAATAGAATCCAGAAAGTCTGATTGTTTCTTTTTTTCCCCAAGTACACAGTTAGGCTTACAAAAGGCAATTAGACCCACTAGGCAATGGCTAGAGGAAAGCTAACAATAAAACTCCTAGGTATTTTAAGAAAGTCTTTCCTCATGGAAATCTGGTCTTTCTTATATTCAAAGGATTCTGGATCTGCAAACTGGCTCAAGTCTGGAAATTGGCACTTGGGCCAAGATTCCCTCTTGCCTTTCTTTTTTATCTTTTCTTTTCTTTATCTTTTTCTTTCTTTTTTTGAGACTTTTTCTTATTATACAGACTAAACAAAAATGAACTAGGATTATCTGTCTAATGACTGGCAACACCATAACTGATTAGCCAGTACCAAAGGTCCACATGAATTATGCTACCATAAAAATCACTTTGCCTGTACTGCCCCATATGAGTCAAGCCATGAGAGACATTCCTTTTTCTATGCTGCCCACTACAATAACTACAATTGCCTGGCCTTTGGCAATTCAGTGCAGCCATCTGGCTCCTGCTACTTTGAGGCCCAGTTAAATCCATTATATTGCGTTCATCTAAATGAACAGCAGTATCTCTGATCCTAAGGTCTGGCACAAGAAATAGGGTGAGAGCAAAGACCTCCAAATGTGCTGGTGCTCCTCACACCATCTTGCCTCTTATAGGATTAGTGAAAGACATGTCCTCTGGGCCCTTCCATTGAGAAAGATTAGTTTTGCCCAGTTTGTTCACCCTGGCACTGCAAATTCCCCTAGGCCTTAAAAATCCCTTCATCAACACCAAGCCAAAGGATATCCAGCATCTCCAACTCCTTTTCAGTAGGTCATCTTTAAACCTTTCTCCAACCATTGAAACTCCATCAGTTTCCATGTTAAACCTAGCATCTTCATTCAGTGAACCCATATTAGACTCATATCAGCCTGACCCAGTTCTGTGTTATTTCCACCATTATCCTACACCCTTAAAGGCTAACATTCCCTAGACTTCTGCTTGAATAAATTAGGAAATTCACTAAGCTTTTTAATGGTAAACTCACCTCCTCAAGATAGTATACTTACTATCTCCCCTCTAGGCATCTGCTTAGCCTTAAGTCTAGTTATAGGTCTAGAAGCAACTCTTGGTGAGCCCTGACATCTCATTCAGAGAAAGTCAGTGATGGTTTTCCAGTCAATGAAGCAGTCAGTGATAGAAAAGGCATGTGGTAGGGTGCAAGTACATCCTCTGCTGAGGGTGAAGAGACTACTGGCTCAAGTGAGGTTAAACCCTTGAGAATCCAAGGAGTCAAAGTTCTCATCCTCAATAAAGTTTTTTCACATACTCCCAAGCAAAGTTATAATATCCTATCTCTTACCTATTGCTGTCCTTATTTTAACTGTGAGTAGCCTCTTAGGCTGGGATTTCAATTTTTGCTAAAATGCAATCAATCTTTTTTTTCTATATTCTTTATTTACATTCCAAATGATTTCCCCTTTCACAGTTCCCCCCTCCCGGAAAGTCCCATAAAGCCCTCTTCCCTCCCCGTGTTCCCCATTTGCCTAAGAATTTCATGAATTCATTGTTTTTAATTGCTGAGCAGTATTCCATTGTGTAAATATACATGAAAAATATCTGTGATAAAATTGAAGAAATACATAGAAAAACATGTTAAGATTGACTATTTCATGGAAAAAATATACAGATAAAATGGTAGGCATAAAAATATTCCTAAGTTGATTGAAAGTGGAATTATAAACATTTTCTGATAACATTAAAGATCACAAGGAAAATATTTCTGATAAATCTCAAGAAATATATAGAAAAACAAGTTAAAACTGACTATTTCATGAAAAATTATACAGATAAGATGGTAGGCATAAAAATATTCCTAAATTTATTGAAAGTAGAATTAAAAACATTTTCTGATAAAATTGAAGATTTACATGGAAAATATTTCTGATAAAATTGAAGAAATGTATACAGATAAATTGGTAGGAATAAAAAATTCCTAAGTTGATTGAAAGTAGAATTATAAACGTTTTCTGATAAAATTGAAGATTTACATGGAAAATATTTCTGATAAAATAGAAAAAAATATATGGAAAAACATTAAAATTGAAGATTATCATGGAAAATTATACAGATAAAATGGTAGGCATAAAAATATTCTTAAATTGATTGAAAATGGAATTATAAACATTTTCTGACAAAACTGAAGATTTTCATAGAAAATATTTCTGATAAAATTGAAGAAATATATAGAAAAAATGTTAAGATTAAAGATTATCATGGAAAATAATACAGTTAAAATAGTAGACATTAAAAAACATTACTAAATTGAAAGAGGAATCACAAACATTTTCTGATAAAATTGAAGATTTACATGAAAAATATTTCTGTTAGACTATGTTTTTTGTTGGGGAATTGAGTCCATTGATGTTATAAGATATTAAGGAAAAGTGATTGCTGCTTCCTCTTATTTGTGATGTTCTTTTTATGTTTGTGTGGTTACTTTCTTTTGGGTTTGTTGGAAATAGATTACTTTCTTCCTTTTTCTAGGGTGTACTTTCCCTCCTCATGGTGGTGTTTTCCATCTATTATCTTTTGTAGGGCTGGATTTGTGGAAAGATATTGTGTAAATTTGATTATATCATGGAATATCTTGTTTTCTCCATCTATGGTAATTGAGAGTTTTGCTGGGTATAGTAGTTTGGGCTGGCATTTGTGTTCTCTTAGGGTCTGTATGAGATCTGCCCAGGATCTTATAGCTTTCATCATCTCAGGTGAGAAGTCTGGTGTAATTTTGATAGGCCTGCCTTTATAGGTTACTTGACCTTTTTCCCTTACTGCTTTTAATATTCTTTCTTTGTTTAGTACATTTGGTGTTTTGATTATTATATGCCGGAAGGACTTTCTGGTCTGGTCCAGTCTGTTTGAAGTTCTGTAGGCTTCTTGTATGTTCATGGACCTCTCTTTCTTTAGGTTAGGGAAGTTTTCTTCTATAATTTTGTTGAAGATATTTACTGGCCCTTTAAGTTGTAAATCTTTGCTCTCTTCTATACCTATAATCCTTAGGTTTGATCTTCTCACTGTGTCCTGGATTTCCTGGATGTTTTGGCTCAGGAGCTTTTTGCAGTTTGCATTTTCTTTAACTGTTGTGTCAATGCTTTCTATGGTATCTTCAGCATGTGAGATTCTTTCTTCTATCTCTTGTATTCTGTTGTTGATGCTTGCATCTATGACTTCTGAATTCTTTCCAAGATTTTCTATCTCCAGAGATGTCTCACTTTGTGATTTCTTTATTGTTTCTACTTCCATTTTTAGTTCCTGGATGGTTTTGTTCAGTTCCTTCAGTTGTTTGTTTGTGTTCTCCTGTAATTCTTTAAGGGATTTTTGTGTTTCCTATTTAAGGGCCTCTACCTGTTCACCCATGCTCTCCTATATTTCTTTCAGGGATTTTTGTGTTTCCTCTTTAAGGGCTTTTACCATTTGACCCATGTTCTCCTGTATTTCTTTAAGGGTGTTATTTATGTCCTTCTTGATGTTCTCTAACAGCATCGTGAGATGAGACTTTAAATCCAACTCTTGCTTTTCTGGTGTGTTGGGGTATCCGGGACTTGCTGTGATGGGAGAACCGGGCTCTGATGTTGCCAAGTAGCCTTGGTTTCTGTTGGTAGGGTTCTTGTGCTTGCCTTTCGCCATCTGGTTATCTCTGGTGTTGGTCTTATTATATCTGGCTGGAGCTTGCCCCTCCTATGGTCCTGTAAACCTGTGTCTGTACTCCTGGGAGACCAACTCTCTTCTGGCCCGGTCTGTGCACAGAAGGTTGTGGAGCAGTCTGGTTCCCTGAAGCAAATGGCAGCCGTAAGGGAAGACTCCTGTCCCAGCTGCTCCAAAGATCATATGCCCTGTGGGCTCCTAGCTGTACCCCTCCAGAGAGAAGGTGGAGATCTCACCTCCACACTCAGAAGTGAAATCGCTGCTGGGAGATCACTCTCTCCTGGAGGGTTAAGCACAGAGAGCTTTGGAGCTGCCTGGTTCCCTGCTGCAGATAGCGGCCAGAAGGGAAGACTCCTGTCCCAGCTGCTCCACTGATCGTATCACAACCAATTTTATAATGAGGGGTTTTATTTGACATTCTGCAGCTTGAGTTCTGTGGCTTCTGGACAGGAGATTCTCTTTCTGAACACACTTAGAAACCTTTAGACTTTATGAACATCTGGAGTTGATCAATTTTGTCAAAGGTTTTATCATGTCCTTTGTCACTCTATACTGAGATCCTGGATGTTTATTAATTTTATCATGGAACTCACTCCTCTTCTTTCTCTCCTTTTTTATCTGGAGGATAAACTAGGAACAACCAAGTAGCATCAGTTTTTCCTTTTTTTCAAAATATGGCCTCTTTTTTTATACAAAGTCACTAAATTCCTTGCCTCTTACAATCGGTGAATTGGGGTAATTCATTTGTTTCAGTGAACTGTTAAGTAGTTTGACATCATGTGTTTTTAGTGTCCTCCAAGCATCTAAGGGACATTAGTAGACATTAGTAACTGTTGGTGTTGTCAAACTGGAAAGTCTATTACAGATACTTTAAAAATCTATCTTCATATTTATGTTGCTCTAGAACTAGTCCTGTTTCTAAAATCTATATTACTCATGATTCTCTAGAGCAGTGGTTTTCAACTTTCCTAAGGCTGTAACTCTTTAGTACAGTTCCTCATGTTGTGGTGACCTCAGCCACAAAATTATTTTGTTTCTAATTCGTAATTGTAATTTTCCTACGGAGTAGTGTCTCAGTTCCTAAGACCATTTGAAAAAGTAATTTTTCTTCTGATGGTTGTACCCTATTTGTCTAGATAAAGAGAAAGATAGAATGAACATATGCATACAATACATACATGAAAACATACACACACAGAGGTTGATTTATTAGAGTGGCATACAAATTGTGGTCTAACTAGTTCAATAATAGCTTTCTATCATCAAAATTATCAAGAACTGAGTAATTGTTCAATACACCTTGCTGATCTTTAGTATATGCCAGAAACACAAAGAAGTAGGTTTTAATGCTAGACAGTGAACGGACTTGGCAGGGAAAGTGAGGACAAGCAAGAAAAGAACAAATGATCCCTTCTTTAATATTCTTTATACATGGTGTCACCAGGAGGTTTAAGGTGAATAAGGTGGATCTTCTTACCTTAAGCACACAATCAAGAAAATTCCCTCTATTCCCTCTAAAATAGTAATCTCTAATTTATTTCCTTATGTGGCCATTGATAACCAAGTATAAACATCACAGACACTTTGTTCTCACAAGGTTTCTTATATAGTTTTTTTTAGGATGCGTCAAATTATACTTAGCCATCTAGGAACTGAGTCCTCTACTGCCATGTACTCAAGAGACCCAGGTGGTAAACTTTGACCTTATTCCTATGGTGCATTAAATATACAAGAACTTATGATGTTTAAGAGATCTTCACCTAGATTTCCGAAAGTAAGCTTGACAAAATAAAACAGGGTCTTTAGAGAGAGCTCTTCAAAAAGAACAATTTATAGAGCTCTGAGAATGAATTCAAAGCTGTGATAGACACCATGGGAAGCTAGAGATGCTAATCACATTGAATGTCTACTAAGAAAAACTGTAGAGAGTGAGTGAAACTAGCCAAAAAGAACAGCCATGTGGATTGCCAACAACCCAGCAGCAGTATGAAGCTCTTAAAATTCACATCAAATCGATCTAGATTCTATATTTGCCATGGTGGGTTTTGATCTGATGTTTTTAGTCCAATATGCCATTTCTATTCTAGTTCTCTATTTTAGGATGGGCAAGTTGACTCTGTGCTTGTACAGTTTTTTTTCCCCTCCTTTGCAGAATCTCACAGGCTAATAGCTAAGTGTTTCCTTCAATCTCATAGGAGATGTTGGACTTGAATTATTAAAAACTTCTGGAACTATGGAGACTGTTAGAGACCAAATGTGCTTTTCATTTTAAGATAGATTGATTCTTTGGGGTCCAGAGTTAATGTTACAGTGTGAGTATGAATTTTTTCCCCAAATTTTTTAAGTAAAATGTTTAGTTGCTATGTGGCAAGGTGACTGAGAAGGAATTAAACCTTAAAATCACAAATTTTGCTAGTGGATGAATTTACTGATGATGTCATATTTGAACGGAATAATTTGAGGTGATGCATGGTTGGTGGGAATGCGTCATTGGGGACTTGTCTTTGAAGATTATATCTTCTCCCTCAAACCCTCTTATCTGTCCCTACTTTCTAGCTAGTAAACAACTTTCTTCTATTGGTCTTTTATCTAATCATAGGCTCAGAAACATTGAACTCAAACCTTGAAACTGTTGCTAAAATTAAAAAAAAAGGGACTTTTCAGCCTTATGTTGGTTAATGTTCTTTGTTCCTATAAAGAAGTAAGAGTATTTGTTATTGAGAAAATAATTCATTCTATTCATACTCCAGCGTTTTATACCTTCAGCTACAGAATAGTATTTAATCAAATCATTTCAACTCTCATCCTTCTGTAGGTGACACAGACTTAGACATTATTTTCTCATTCATGGGACTTTTCTGATATTCCAACTCTCTGCTCAATGCCTTCCAACACACTTTCATTCCCCACAGCTTGTACTGCTCCTCCTATTACAATATCCTAACACGTATTTCCTGGTAATTCAGCTGAATCTTTCAATAAATTACAATCATCTTAAGAGAATAGACAATGTGCAATTTACAATCGCATCCTCCAAGTTTGTTCTTATTGGATAAAATTTCTGAATTTCTGAAAGGTAACATAAGTATTGAGCTATTTTAGTCACTTTTTCGCTGTTGTTTGCTTACTTGTTTATCTCTGGAGTGAGAAACAAGTAACCTATGTTTCTATCCTGTGTTTGTATCACTATGCTTTAAAGACCAGCTACAAGTCTTCTCAACTAAAATAGCAGAGCCCTTTTCAAACCACCATTTGCTTCACCAGCTTTCTAAAAAGCGATCTTCCTCAGAAAAATAAGATGTTGCACTATGGCAAAATTATAGGAAGTCAAGGTGAAATACAGCAACTTTCATAATAATTTAATCTGTGAAGACAATGAAATTGAGTAAGCAAGGTTCAGGCCCCTTAAGAAACTGTTTGGTCTTGGATTTTACTTTAATTTTAAGAAGTTAAAGAGACTTCAAAATATCTGCCAAGCATGCATAATGAATTGAGTCACAGTATCTAAATTTCTGTCTCCCACTCATTTTTTACACACATATTCATATTTCTCTTTTCTTCTTTTCTTTTCCATTATTCTTCAATATACCTTCATTTCCCCTCCTACATATGAGACCAAGAATTAGAGAACTTCTTAAAATGTCTTATTTCCATTACTATCTAACTATTAATGTGAGAAAATATGCAATTTTAATGATTATAACAAGACTGCATTGTATAAAACATCCAACAAAGGAAGCATAAGACACTTTGTGAGAAATGAATGAAATCCCTAAGGGGAATGCTCACAGAGGTGAGTTAGACCTTGAAAAGGAAGATGGTGTCCCTCATTGCATGTGTAGCTCAGTTTTTAGATACAGGAACTAGAATCCCTAGTCACGACTTTTAGACAATTCACTTTCTATATTTCACTTCAATATGATGAGAATCTTTTTGGAGTTTTGAGTTTGTTTTCATTAAAACTGCTTTTGTGTGTAAATGTGTGTGTAGTATATGTCTTTAGTTACATACATGTGTGTACGATAATGTGTGTGTGTGTGTGTATGTGTGTGTGTGTATGTGTGTGTGTGCGCGTGCGCTCATGAATGTATCTATAGAAACACATCAGGTTCGAGAAGGACATCACTGGGTGACCTCCATCACTTTCATCCTTAATCACATGGAATGGACTTTCTTGATAAACATGATGCTCATATTTTTGGGCTAGGTTGGTAGCTAGCAACCTCCAATGATCCTCTTACATCTGCCTCTGTAGCACCATAGTTATAACTGAACACAATACTATGTCTGGCTTGTTGTTGGGATGTTGAGATCCAAACTCAAGTGCTCATGGTTCTATCAAAAGCATTCTTAATTAGTAAACCATCTCTACAGCCCAGAACCATTCCCATTTGGTTCCTAAATATCTAATTATCTATATTTAATATTTAATCTATATTTAAAATGAACTTCTTATTTTGAATTGACTGGATTGTGAGAGTACTCCATTAATGGAATTTAGGTTTTAGAGAACATTCTGGGTTTATTTAAACAAAACACAAATTTATTTAATTCAGAACCTAGTTGTGTGGTTATCAGTTATATTACCACCCTGGGACGGTGGCTGATAGTATGATCCTCCATTGTAAAAACTTAAGGTTCCAAGACTCCAAATAGTCCTTTGCTTCAGATCTGTAAAGTTCCTTTTTAAACATCGCCCCCTTTTTATTTATCTGCTGATATTTAGAATAGAACTTATTTCTATTTTACTTTTCATTGACATTGAAATTGAATATGGTGGTCTGCTTATAGCCACTTTTATAACTGTAATGTAGAAATTTTCTCAGTGGCTGTGTATGTCACTTTAACGTATTTCTAAGACAGTATTTTCAGTAGGACTGAAGTGTGACTAAATTAAATGATTGGGGAACAGGGGGAGGGGAGATGGCTTATGGGATTTTCAGGGGAGGTCCCAGGAAAGGGGAAATCATTTGAAATGTAAATAAAGAATATATCTAATAAAAATAAAATAAAAATAAATTTCAGTTTTACTATATTTAAAACTATCAGTTTTTTCTTATACTGTCTCAACATTCAATTTAAAGAGACCTTTTTCAATATAGTCTCACAGGGTGTATAATCATTTTCTACAATTTCTTTTGATTTTCTAAAAACTGTTATTGCATTTAACATATGTAACTTTAGGAAGTTTTTTAAAACTGTATTTAGCTACATTTCTCAGAAACATATAATTTCATTGCAACTGTGTTTTCTAAAGCTCACAATAATGTTTTATTGTCTCCAAAATAGCATTTGTTAAATTAATAGTATCCATTTCTTTTCTTTCTCAGCTATCCTCTTTCCTTTTCTTCTAAGTCACCTTAAAAAACAAATTCCTGACGTCCTTTTATTTTGTCAGGTTTTTTTTTCTGTTTCTCTCCACATGTATGCATTCACTCAGCCCACACAATTACTGCTACCTTTTCTAGGTATAGTCTCATCTCTTCAGATAATTTATAGTTTTACTTCTTTCTGTTAGTATTGGTATTACAATATACTTCCAAAAGCAAAACATTGTATTCAGATTTGTCTTTAATGCATTTCTTTTACATCCACAGCCAATATTCAGCTCTGAACTCCTGACTTTATGCTATCTCTCATGAGCATCCCTCATCCCTGCTAACAGCATTTTCTCTGCAGTTTGTTTTGCCCTCTCTTTTCTTTGCTCTATTCCATTGTCATTTGCACCAGTCCTGTTTATCTCATTTCTTTCCATCCCCCTCAGTCTAATAAATATTTTTGTTAAAACTTACACAGCAAAACATTAATCCTATGCAATAGGAATAATATGTCTTCTGTAAAATTCTGGTGCGGAAACTTAATGTCCAGAAACAGTATCAAGTGTTGGACTTAGGGCTGGAGGATGGCTAAGCTTTCAAAGTCTAGACTCATGAACAAAATGACAAGAGGTAATACCTTTAAACATGATTACATCAAGCCAGGCAATGATGTCACAGGTCTTTAATCCCAGCACTCAGGAGAAAGAGGCAAGTGAGTTAAAGGGCTTCCTAGTCTACAGAGCTAATTCCAGGACAGCCAAGACTATGCAAAGAAGCCCTGTCTTGAAAATAACCAAACCAAACCAAACAAATAAAAAGATGTTTATATCATTACAGCTTTCCCTTTGCAAAGAAGATGAAGTTATATAAATAAATAAAAATATTTTCAAAGGCCTGTTGATACCTTGATTGGGTTTTCAGAATAGAAAACTATGAGTATATGTATTTCTATCCTAGGAACTATTCCATATCAGAGGTTTTGTTAAAACAACACAAATAGAGTGAAACATTCCCTAGCTTGCTACTTAAGATCTTCAAGGGTTTCCAGTGGCTTCTTGGTTAAAAAAGTTTTTATCAGGTCTTCAATTTAAAAAGCAAGAACCTCTTGACAAAATTTTTCTTCCATTTTGCTTTTCAGGGGATTACCCACCTTAGATGATTACACTGTCCTGAAGTAGGACTATCTCTGTTCTCTGTAGAAACCACCAATGACGTTAATTCTTCCGTCCAACATATTCACAGTCCACCCGCTCTCCAGGGTAATGTGTAGCCCATTTATACCTATTGAATCTTCCTTTCTGTAAAGCAGCATGTTACTTCCCAACTCCTAGTATTTCAATTTTGAAACTGGAATATGAAATATGACTGGAATATAAAGCTGCTTATATACTTAACTTTTTCATTTCTCAATTTTTCAGCTCCTCAACTACAGAGATTGATCTTATTCATCTCCTTCTACTGAGTATTTGGTATACATTTTTATTCAGAAAAATATTTATTAAAGAAATTAACTATGCTCAATTACCATAGGAATAGTGCACAGTTCAGACTGAGTGGTTTAATTTTTTTTAATTTTTAGTGGATTCAAAGGTGATGTGGTTAAAATAAAACCCAAGGTAATGCTGATTTCTTTCCTTTACCCTAACCTAACTCAAGTTTTAATTTCAGAGTTGCAGCTGAGAGCTTCTGATTATGAAATCCTGCATGCCAATGGGTTTTCCACAGTTAAAATGAGTTATTTGTTGGAAATGCATCAGTGCACTCAGGTATTTGATTCAAAGGCTGTGATTTATGACTTCGCCTGGAATTTTATAGGAACAATGTCATATAATACCTGAAAATGCCATTTATTTTCATGTACTATTTAAATTATACTCATGCCAATCTACAGCAATATTTAAAATGTAATATCTGATGCTTCTTCACATTTTCCACATTTTATTCTGGTAGAACTGAATTCAAAATAACTAAATAGGAAACACTTCTTACACATACACACACACACAGAGAGAGAGAGAGAGAGAGAGAGAGAGAGAGAGAGAGAGAGTTGAATAATTAACCAGTGTGAAATGCTTTAAGTAGAATTTTCTGATAAATGCTTTGAGAACTGGTTTTTCCAAATGAACTTTGATTGAGATCACCAGACCTTGGGATACTGTTACAAAGATATTTACTTTTCTGAAGTAAATTCAAACAAAGGACTTAGTGGATTCTATAGGAAAGAGGCTTAGCATAGAGTACACAGTTAGGAACAGCAATGAATGTAAGAAGGTGAGATGGTACTCCAGCATTCTACAAGAACCATCAGGTGTATATGGAATCACTTCTTCCTTTTGTGTGTGCTTTAAGAGTGAGAATTCGCATATCAATAGATTTACAAGAAGATGGAAGGAGAGACCCCTGGTCCTGGAAAGACAGGATGTAGGGGAATGCCAGGACAGAGAAGCGAGAGGAGGTTGAATGAGGAAAAGAGGGAAGGAAGGGGGCTTATGGGACTTTTGGGGAGGGAGGAAACGGGAAAGGGGAAATGATTTTGAATGTAAATTTAAAAAAAAATTAGAAAATAAAATAAAATTAAAAAAAAACTGACAATCATACCTGAAAAAAATAAATAAATAAAGCGTAGTGTGTAATAGTAAAAAAAAAAAAGAGTGAGACTTAATAATCCATTGACATATTGAGTAATTTACTTTGTCATTTATGTACAAAGAAACAGTTCATATTGCTTTAAGTTAAAATGAATACTTGGTTGACTTCATTCTTCCCTTGATTATTTGTACTTTTTCTGGTCTAACCATTTCTCACATGATTACAAGGCACAGAATCACAGGCCTGCTGTTTCCATCATCCTCCCCTCCCTCAGTTTCCTGTTAAGAACAGTGAATAGATTTGAATTCAGAAGCTCTCTTTGCTTCCTTCCCAGCAGAACCATTTCTTGTTGATGTTGTTTCTTGGTTTTGCAGTACAGGGTAGCTCTGGCATGCCGTCTTCATCCCAATTTCTTTAGAAACCATTTGTTGGCATCTATGAATTATCTATGGTTACAATTAAGATATTAGTTCTATGTAGAATCAAATGCTATAAATTGTCTCATATTAAAACTAAACACAACCCAACAAAGCAAATATGAAAATCAATAATACTGAGAGCCTTCATGTAGTCATCTGAAAATTTCAACTCTATTTACATCATACTTGGGGCACTAGTCAAAAACATTTCTGGGTAAATCTGAATAACATTATCTTACATTTGAATTCACACCAGCATTATATTAATTCTTTTAATTATATTAATTCAGATTTTATGAACACTTGCTACAGCACACAAGTACCCAAGTTCCTTTTCTCAACTTACTCTTGTAAGTTACTAGAATGTAAACATTAAACCTGCTAGGAAGACAAGTATTATCCCCATTAAATGATTTGCAGTGATAACTTTGTTGCTAAATACAATGCAAATATTTCCTTTCTTGCTTAGAATCTTCTATATTTTATTATTCCTTGCAAGGCTCCAAGAGAGAAAACATTGTATATAACATTTAATAATCCAACTATTCTATGAAAGCCTCTTTGCCTTAGCCTTGTAGTAACTCAAGTTGTGAAGAACACATTCTATAGACTATCAGTCTACAACATGCAGATACCTATGAAGTATAAAAATATTAAAATTCACAGTAACAAAAGCCAATTATCTAGATAGCTTTATGAAAGAAGTTAAATTGATTTGCCAAAACACGGCCTTAATATAATCTTGATTTAAAAAAAAAAAATCTACGTGACAGGCATTCAGTTGGAAAATTATAATTTAAGGAATATGTATCCACATTACCTTCAACCAGAGAAGTAAATATATTGACATTTGACAGCAATAATTTTACTTGGCATTATTCTGGCTATTCACAAGCCTTGAAAAAATACTCTTATAATAAAGAGAAGGCAAGCATATCTCTCACTTGAAATAAAAAGAAATGTAACAAAGAGCAAACCCCAGATCGAATGCCCATTGTTACATAGACTAAAGAAAGAGAAACACGGAGAAAATGTCGGTGCTTCCAAATGCTAAGCTGTTAAAGTTAGCATTCTTTCTTTCTTGTTCATTATATTTTCCCAGGCCTACAAGGGCAATCAGTATACAAAGGAATCTCTAATTATCACTTAACAATGACAGTGGGATCTGGAGCATGATAGGAATAGTTGGTAGGACAGGGACTCTAAGACCTCAGGAGCCACTGGGACATCTAAGATCAGCAAAATCATAGTGCAGCTGCTGCTGATGCTTAAGAAATTTTGCTATGTACCTGCATGAGCCAATATCCAAGGAAGCAATAAATGTTCAAAATTTCTGAAAAAATGACACGAATAAAGAAAAGTTTCTTATTTCAAGCTAATTTTAAAAATATAATGTCAATAAATTTGAAATGATTAATACTGGAATGCCACCTTTATCTGTGTGTTTAAAGGATAGATGTTACCTGTGGTGATACAGATGCTCAGAAATAACTTTATATTAGAATCGCATGTTCTTCACCCAAAGGCCAGGGCACAAATATGGTTATGGAATAATACATTATGGTGAGGGATACTGGTCATGAAATGACTTTTTTACATGTACAGGTTGCTCTTTTCTGTTCTTCATAGTGGAAAATGTATGGAGATTCTTGGTCTTGTTTAACTGGTACAGCTGATTTTCTGGGTAGCAGGCTAGATCTCATTAGTTCCATTTATGTTGGAATTAATAATTTGAGGACATAGTTCAGGACCTATAGGCATACTTTAGCTTAAGCCGTGATTCTCAATATTTCTAATACTGGAAATCTTTAATATCATTACTCTTGATATGGTGACCTGTACCCTGAAATGATATTGTTGCTATCTATTGCTCATAACTATAATTTTGTTACTGTTACAAATCATAACATATGGGCGGTGGTGGCGCATGCCTTTAATCCCAGCACTTGGGAGGCAGAGGCTGGTGGATTTCTGAGTTCGAGGCTAGCCTGGTCTACAGAGTGAGTTCCAGGATAGCCAGGGCTACACAGAGAAACCCTGTCTCGAAAAACCAAAAAAAAAAAAAAAACAAAAAAAAATCATAACATAAATATCTGTTTTGCAGAATTTCTGATATGCGACCCCAAAAGAGTTGACAGCACACAGGTTGAGAATCACTGGGTTAGAATTTATTTCTCTTTGGTAGGTTGTGTGTATTCAGGTAGAATAATCAGTTCCTATATAAAGGATTTAGCATTAACTTTATAATTAACTTCATTCCTATATGTGTATGTATATATGATATAATCAGTCACACATATATGGATGGATATATGTGTGTGTGTGTGAATGTATGTGTATGTGTGTAGGTAGTTCCCACATAAAAAATTTACCATTGATTTTACAATTATAGAGCCACCTCCATATAATATATGTGTGTGATGATAGTCATCCATATGTGTGTTTATAAATATATATAGGATGGATATAAATATAGATGTATATAAGTTTATGGATGCATATATATGGATAATTCTATCATAACATACATATGTGCACACACACACACACACACACACACGTATGATGTGATTTGCAAAGTCAATGTCAATGTCAAATTCTTTACATAGGAACTGCCTATTATATCTGATAGACTTCAAGTATAGATGCTGGTCTTCAGACAAAGATGAGCATACCTGTAATTCTACCTTCATTTCTGCCCCTTGGAAAACTAAGTTTTAATTTTGTTTATATTTTGGATCAATATAGGAATATATCTCTTACTTCTCCAGAATTACTTCGTCATTGTATATAATTTGTCACCATAATTATCATAACAGCCAATTTCATGGGTTTTTTTTTAAACCTGGATAATTTATTTCTACAAATGATAATAGAACCAAAGTAACAGACATTACTTTTGTAGAAAAATGTTCTTAGTTTTTCTGCCAATTCTAAACAAAAAAAAAAAGCAGTTTATATTTGTAGTTACATGCTTTCTCATTAACAAAGCCGAAAGAGATTTTCTTCAGGAAAAAAACATTATCAGACACCCAATGGACTTTTTAAATATTTGGTTAACAAGAGATATTTGCTTTATGTGTGTATGTAAGCTTGTATGTATGCAGTGTGTTTACAGGTTTCCTAACATCCATGTCAGATGGGGAGGGCAACGTGTTGGAATTGGTTCTCTCCTTCCACCATGTAGGTCGTGGGGATTAAATCCACATCTTCACATGTATTGACAATCACCTTTATATGCTGAGCTATCTTGTCAGCTCATCCAAATAACTTTTATAGAACCTAGAGTATAAAGGATATTTTGGACATCAAAAACACTAAAGGAGACAATATAGACTAACATTTGGGGGAATAATTTTAACAGAAAAAATATGAAGAATTTCTTTAAGTAAAATATTTTGCAAACACTTAATGCTTCTTTTTATTGAGATGAAAATATAATTATATTATTTCCTGTTTCCCTTTCCTACCTCTGAACTTGCCTATATACACCTCCATATCTCCATGCGCTCTTTCAAATTCATGGTCTCTGTGTTTTATGAATTGTTGTTATAAGCATATATACACATGCGTGCACATGCTCACACACACACACACGTACCCTGAGGCACACAGATACCCTCATATAATAATAAATTGATGTGCTCGTCTCTGAGGAAGACAACATCATATAGTATTCGCAGTGGTCTGTAGTTCTTTGTTTAGGACTGTGGCTTTACTCATCCATTTTGGCATGTCTATTGCTGGTTGTCCTTGTTCAGCTAACATTTAGGCAGGCATATTAGTGAGAATTTAAGTGTGTAGCATTTGATATTACTAGGATACACAGTCTCACAGCAAAGTCCCTCATCCTCTGACTCTTACAATCTTCCTGCAGCCTTTTCTAGATTCAGAGGCAAGAAAAATTTTGAAGATTTATGTTTTGGGACTGGTCTCCACTATTTAGCATTTTGATTGGTTTTGGCATTCTGTCTTGGTCTCTGTCTGTTTCAAAGAGTATTTCCTTGATGAGGAGTGAGGACTACACTCATCTGTAAGTATAAAAAAAATTCTTAGAATGCAGTTAGGGATTGTGCTGGTCTAAAAATAGTACTGGTTAGAGGTTCTCCTCTAATATCATGACTTCACCAATCCTTGGTAGTTGGATAGGCTAGTACCATAGATGTTTTCCCCTTGTTGAGTGGTTTTAAGGTCAGTTAGACAGTTGTTGATTATTTCCAAACTATACATACTGTTATTGCACCCCTAAGGTTATCATGCTATGCCGGTTGTTTGCGTATTTTTTAGGTGACAAAACTGAATAGAACTATTGTTTTTCCCTCCTTTGGGAACTTTCATGGTATTTTCTGGTACCATGGAAACTAGTCCCTGGGGAGGAGGTATTAAGTTCCAGCCCAAGAGCCTCTGGGTCCTGAATGTGAATCAGAAATTGGGATTTACTTTCTACCTCTGACTTCTACCAAGGACACTACGACATTCTACAATGTTTTGGAGTCTCTTGGACAACCCTGACCCAAAGGTCCAACAGGGCTTCTTATGTCTGCTTTTCATGTTTTTGTTAGATGGTTTTTGGCTCTTAGAGGAAGCATTGTCAACCTATATTTTAAAAATTCTTTAAAACAATATATGTATATTTGTACATAGACATATATGTACAATGCTGGAGAGACTGTAATTCCAGATATTGATATGCATTACAGAGTCATAGTCATAAAAGCAATATAGTACTAGTCCATGAACACACATCTAAAGCAAAGGAACAAAAGAAAACACTGAAACCTGAGTACATGTAAATCAGGCATGTATATTTGACAAAGATGCCAAAAACATAAGCCTGAATAAAGACAACATCCTGAACAAATGGCAAAACAGGATGTCCACATGCAGAAAAATGAAATTAGACCAGTATTGAATACCTTGCATATACACAAAATAAGAACAGAAAAAGAAAACTAATTCCAAACAAATTACAAAGCTAAACTGGAACCTAAAAAACAGAAAACACTGTAGTTCCCTATATGATGTAGGTATCTGAACAAACTTTCTTATACTTTTAAAATGTCTTCCCTATGGCCCTTCTCTATGGTCTTAGTTAGGTTGTTACTGCTGTGAACACACACCATGACCAAGGCAACTCTTATAAAGGACAACATTTAACTGGGGCTGGCTTACAGGTTCAGGGGTTTAGTTCAGTATCATCAAGGTGGGAACTTGGCAGTGTCTAGGCAGGCATGGCACGGAGGTTGCTGAGAGTTCTACATCTTCATCAAAAGGAAGCCAGGTAGCAGACTGTCCTCCTGCAGTCAAGAGGGTCTCCAAGCCCACCCCCACAGTGACACACTTCCTCCAACAAGTTCACACCGCCTGATAGTGCCACTCCTTGGGAAATTTTATTCAAACCACCAGAGCAACCAAACATCCAAACAACAAAAGAAAAGTAAACAGTATCATGTACAAGGTTATGAATACGTGCTGATTGGAAAACACAGAGATTCTTAGAACTTTTGCTTGTTTTTAACCCTTGTTTCCAGTGTTTTACTATCCTAGCTTTAAAAAGTATTCCATAATTATAGATGGAACATAGGTGCTATTTCAACTATATTTGATGCTTGTTAACTTGTGAGAAATAAATGACCTACTAAATTACCAGAATTTCTTTTATTTCCAGGAGTCCACACTATGCAAAACCTTATCATTTCAATTCTGTTCGGGGGGTCAGCTTTGCGACTGGTAGTAAAGTAAGCATTTGCATGTGTGCAGCCATAGGTCTGATCACCAGTACCCCTTCAAAAACTTACATAAAAATTAAATACCACTCAGTTTATGAATAATGCATGTAACATATATTGAGTGCACAGTAACTAATATACTCAATATTGTGTAGAGCACAAATTATATAATTCTTATTAGCTTAATGACATTAGCACTTTTGATTGATAAATGCCTCTCTTATCATTCTTGTTGGTTTATAAAAATATATTATGTTTTTATAATATATTCTATTTATTTTGAAGGATGTTGCCATAAACGATGAAGACCTATGTATATAAGGGCATACAATTTAACATATCATATGAAACCACCAGATATATTCTTTCTATAATATATGAGAAAATTCTAATTGATCACCTTATTTCAAAGAACTATAAAATAGTGACTTCAGTAATTATCACATGTGAGCCACTTAAGTTCCATGAAATATTACTATTCTAGGAAGTCTGTGATGTATATAAATTAATTAGTAAATACCAATAGCTTACACTGTATATAACATAGATGTGTGTGTGTGTGTGTGTGTGTGTGTGTGTGTGTGTGTGTGTGTGTGAGGATGTAACAGAAATTCATGAAAAAAAAGAAGCCATGATTTTGAAGTGTTTCTGTTGTCGACACCTTAGGCAGATTGAAAGACAAGTCAAGTTGCATTTTTCTTTACAATAGCTGTGTCTCTAGTAGTGAATATTAAAATGAGGCACATCATCTATTCAATGCTGTACCATTCTCTCACAAAACTATTTAGTGTTTTTTTACTTGCCACCCCTTTTTGAAAACTCATTAAAATAGTATGCTGAGAATATCCAAGAAAAAAAAAATCTCAAGCAAAACTTCAATATTAGTTTTAATGGGGAAATATGTGAATAGAAAATGTTATCTTTGGGTTCTGAATTAGAAAAGCTATCTATGAGTTGTAAAATATGGGCCCATATTTATTTATTTTGACTGTTATAGATGTAATAAATCATTCTAAAATCACATTGACATTTATGCATTCCACCAACACAGCAGTTTAACAGTCTGATTGTACACTGCTGCTTGAGTTAAGGATTTGCTATCACATTTTCTAGCTTAGTTGTCCCAATCTTGCCACAACAGACATGTTAATGTCAACTGCAGAAGTGCCAATAAAGTAAAAGATGGATAATGTATTCATTTTTATGGGGATTTCAAAGTTCAGACTGTTGAACATATTATTCTGAGTACTACATACAGCTGATCTTCATAGCATTTGGACTATATTTCTTATTTCTTTGGACTATATGGAGGCTTTGTTCTACAGAAATGCCTTTTGATTTTATTTAATCCTACATTCCCAGGCTACCCACAGGTATAAAGAGTTTATTAACAAAAAAACAAAGGATATCATATTTGAAATCAATACTGTGACTCTGAGGAGCACTCCTATGATGAGAACTGGTCCTGTGTATTCCGTTTGCTGTTATTGCCCTGATGATGTCACAGACTGGATCCTTCTTCAGGTCATTTCACACACACACACACACACACACACACACACACACACACACACACGTATGTATACATATACACAATACCTTACTAGCATTTTTATGAGAAATTAATCAACTAATTCTTTCATTTTACTGGTTGATTAACTGAACTCTACCAATGAATACCAGAAAAAAGAAGACATTTACTTTTTCTCTGAAGACAAAACCATTTCATAAGTATTACAATGATTTTAGTTTTTGCTTTAATTATAAGGACTTTAGCTCATGTGTATAAATGAGAGTACAGTTTGATTTGAGACAGTTGATAAGATCAAATTTCTAGCCTCTTGATTTCTCCTTGCTGAACCTGCCTTGGCCACCCTTAACTACTTACCATTTCTACACTAACTCCTCGGGTCAGTATTTCCTAGGGCTGTGCTTCCTTACCATGGCCATATATACTTTATATTACCAAGTTGAGCAATATAGCTTCCCTCTGAAATCATCTTTTGGATTTTGAGGAAATCTCCAAATGATGGGATCTTATACATGCTCATACAAGGACAATACAAAACACACTTGAGATTGTCCCTCCTTGCTTGCAACCATAACCTAAGAAGGGAATTATAGCATCTCCTGTAGTAGCAAGAGAATCTCTACATTTAAATGTCTCTGCATCAGCAGAAACAGGACAGGAATGTGCAGACTATACCATCTAAGCCCTATGCTATTCATATTTAACATCTAGCTTTTAGTGTATTTGAATGTGCCTATTCTGTGTGACTATAATTAAATTACATTTATAGAAGGTTGAAAAAAGATATTGATTTCTCACCATTTTGAGATTGCTGTTTGTAGCTTTAATGTCAGATTACTAAGAAGTGTTGAGCTTTTTAATGTTTCTAGTAGCCACACAAAAGCAATAAACCACCATGATATTCTATCGGTTAATAGGAAAGGCAAGTGAGACAAACAGAATGACAAAACACCTTTTAAATTGTCATTGAGAGAGCATTTTCATTCAGACATAATCTGTAATTTTATGTTCAGAAAATGGAATTCAGCAGATGGGATTAAACATTTTCTTTTAGAAGGTGACAAAACCCTTTAGTATATGCTCAAGCACATGCAACATTTCTACAGATTGAGACAGCACCCTTAGAACTACGTGTTTGCAAATGATCGAAAATAACTGCCTTGAACATTTACAAGTCTCCCACAGTTGTAAGATTTTAGAACAGATATGCAGATAGAGAAAGTAGCATGATCTATCAGTATTACATATTCCATTGCCCTTAAATATGCAAATAGAAAGGTCCCCTTATTCAAGAGGAGTTTATTTACTATGAATGATGCCAACAAGCTTATCTAAAATCCATTTTTACATAATACCAAAAGTATATCTTTTTATCTAAGAGCTTATGTTTCTGTTTAACTTGTGGCTTTATTTTGCTTTGCTTAGTTTTCTCATATCATCTGAGCTATGATGTTGCACAAAATTGTTCTTGTTTCCATAAGTTATTTTAAATGCAGCCCTGAAAGTATTGTTTAGTTTTATATAATATAATTTGAAGGTTGAGTAAAAGACTATTGCACACATAGAAAATGACTGATGGCTTCAAATAATGAAAGTTAGAGAATACCTATTTCTCTTATTAAACTAGCATACCCCACTGTGCTGATATCAAAATTTCAAGAGCTATTTTACAGAAGAAATGAATTTAACGTTATCACTGAACATTTACAATAGAGAAATAACTGTAGGGGATAGTCACAAATTTTGTGAAGCCTAAAGGTATTTTTACTGTTGATAAGTAGCCTCTTATGGACTAAGATAAGGCATAATTTTATACTTATTGACAAACAGAACAGAAAGATAATTTTGTCATATGAATAAAAGAGAAACAGAAAAGAACCCAGGAAGAATAAATATATACATTTCTTAGTAAGTCATGATTCGATCTCTAGTTACCAAGGCCTGGCAGAAGAAACCCATGCTGATTCATTTCAAAAAAAAAATGTATTGTGCTATCTCTTTATTTTCCTGAAATTTTTGATAACTCTGAATTTTCATTTTCCATATCTTTTTGGTTGCATGGGCTATTTCAGAAGATTGGCTAGATGTATATGAATACCATCTCTTCTCACTTGTTAAAATTTCTCGATAAAAATACAGGGTTTCCCAACTAAATGTACTTCCTTATTCTTTATAAAAGCTTCTTCGACAAATTGAACTTGCTAAGAACTTTCAAATATTGTAAGTGGTTACTTTCTCCTACTTTGAGGTCTGCATATATTTTGATATGTCTAAGACAAGAATCTGCTGGCAAGGATAAGTGATAATGTCAGAAAATGTATGCCATGCTCTGCTTTGGTTACCTAGAACAAGGTTTTGCCCTCAGGTGAAAATTTGGAGTGACCATAAAGGGATGATATGACACAAACTATTATCATTTTCTCTTTATTTTTTGTAAAATTGTGTATGCTAGGATTCAGTGAGTTTTTGCATTAAATGCTCTCTTTTGTGTCTGAACATCAAAAACTTTGTATCTCATTCTTTATTGTTGAGAATAAAGAATTTATTATTTATTGTTTCTACCATAATTGATCTACTCTATCCTTATAATATTCAATTCAGTAGTCATTAGTCAGTCACATGTGCTCTCTGAATACCTGGCATGTAGCAGTTGTGACTAATGAAAGTTTTAATCTCCTTTAATCCAGTAGTCATTTTTAGCTTGAGTGGATTACTTTAGAAAATAAGTGTCAGTGATATGTGTGGTGGTTTGAATAAGGATCTCCCCCATAGGTTCATATATTTTAATGCTTGGTCTTCAGGGAGTAGTACTGCTTGGTTAGAATCTGGAGATATGGCATTGTTGGACTATGCATGGCCCTGTTTTGTCACTTGGGGTAGGCTTTATGGTTTCAAATGCTCAAGCCAGGCCCAATCTCTCTCTCTCTCTCTCTCTCTCTCTCTCTCTCTCTCTCTCTCTCTCTCTCTCTCTCTCTTTCCCTCTCTCTCTCCCTACTGCATGCGGATCTGGATATAGAACTCTCAGGCTATTTCTCCAACACCAAATATGCCTGCCTGCTCCCATCCTTCTCACAATGATGACAATAGAGTCAACTTCTGAACTGTAAGCAAGTCCCAATTAAATGTTTTCCTTTGTAAGAGTTGTCATAGTCATAGTGTCTCTTCACAGCTATAGGACATTGACTGAGACATTATGTGACTTGATCAAACCTGTATTTAATTTGATGTACAGATACATGCAAATGTGTGAAGATATCTTCAGCGACCCAGAGTTAAAACAGGACATACAGATTTCTCCCAAAATCTAATTTTGTAAGCATTGTACATTAACAGGGTAAAGAAAAGCAATTGTTTCAATAAAAAGAAATATATAGGAGGCCATTTTGGATATTAGCATGTGACAAGCTTAAGTTTAAATCCTGCATATGATCCTCATTTACCTTAAATAGTGAAAATAGTTAAATATCAGGTTTCTAAGTTATAAATAAAATAAGATTGATGAAGTCAGATGTATAATGCACTTAGTTCTTAGCACAGACAAATAATGATGATGATGATAATCCTATTAAAAATGTCATTGTCTTTATACACAGTGATGGCTTTAATAGTCTTCTGATCTATATTTGTAGCACTATTTCCATCTTGCTGCTGAGAGTACTAAGTTCAGAAATATTATTTCAAGTTTACTTAGCTAACACAGAATTTGAGTTACATGGAATTCTAAAGACATTTTATGTTCATTTTGCTATACTGAGTCTTTTCTTTGTAACCAACCAGACCTTCAACTAAAGTCTAAATAGCACAGCATGCTGAGGTAAATGTGACATTTAAATCACATTTACGCCTAAGAAAATAAAACAAGATCCCAACCTAGGTCTTCAAAATAGAGGTAGAGCGAAAAGGAGAGAGAGATTAGAGGAAAGACTAAAGTATGTGAACAGTACAGAAGTGTTCTGTGACTTTTTCCGGAAAGATATGAAGAAACCTCTACTTACCATAGACAAACAAACAGCAATGGATAAATAAATAAATAAAATGAAATAAAATAAAAACAAGTGAACAACAGCAAAAAAATAATAATACAGAACAGAACAGAAAAAACAGAACAGAACAGAACTAAACCAAAGATTCCATGGAAGTAGACAAAAGAAATCTAGTCTCCTAACCCCTTAAAGCTTATTTGGATGACTTACAAGAGCATCTGTGGAATGTCACTTACAGAAATACAAGAAGCCTAATTGAGAAGGCCAGTACGACTGGCACAGGCTGCACTCCGATGGCTCTCTGCACAACTTGCAGGAAGCTCAGTAGTCAGGGCGTCTGTTCCCAGCTACTGTTCCAGTGTAGTAGTCCTGGGAAGAAGCCTCGTGAAACTTCTAAATCTCAAACACATCCTAAGCCTTTTTTCTTTACATTAATTTACCTCCAAGAAACATTGCATAAGTCAGAAGATATCACTATTCTGCAAAGGCAAGCCACTCTATTTTCATCTATATCTGAGGAGTATGTTCATTTTCAAGAAAATAAAGGAATAATAGAACAGAAAGAAGGAAAAAATATCCATAGCAAGTGAATATGAATGGCTATCCTGAGAGCTAAAACTCTGCCTGACTCTATTTACATCTATAAAGCACGTTAAATAAAAGGCAATGTGGAGTAACGTGCAGATCTTACAACCATTCAGTTACTTGAAGTTTAGACCAATCAAATTTCCAACCCCTTAAAGAAGAGGTGTAAAGAGGGCAACAAGCTGGACCACACAAGTGGTCAACAGATTATCTTTATCTTGACAATGATAAAATCGACCTTAGAAATAAACGCACCTTAGGAATTACTTAATATATTTCACTCAGAGTAGTGACTGTTAATTCCTAGAGGAGAAAATGATTTATGTTTACAACTGAATGGCAGAAAAAAAATTGCTTTCAAACTCAAAAAAAAAAAAAACAAAAAAACAAGAGAGAGAGAGACATAGAATTTGTCAAGGTGAATCTGGATAAGGAAGGTCACAGTTACTAACTCATAAATGAGTCCTGATCAGCTGTCTGCACTGCAATGTCTCTGTGTATGGTCTGTGGTGAGAAGACTGAATAACTAAAGGTCCTTTAATCCTATGTAAATGTACAAGATTAAACAAAATGTTTCTTAGTGAGTTTGATTAAGACAGAAAATGACCTAAAGGCAGAAACTCAGAAGGCTTATGGAAGTATGCATTTCCTCAGCCAAGATCTCTGAGAAATGGACCCCGAGAAACTCTCTTTGTTATTCAGAAATGGGGAAAAGAGGGAGGGAAGGGGGCTTATGGGACTTTCAGGGAGGGAGGAAACGGGAAAGGGGAAATGATTTTGAATGTAAATAAAAAAAAACTTAGAAAATAAAAAAAAAAGAAATTGATGTGAATGGTGGCTTGTCTGGGTGCTATCTCAAGTCTTAGTTGTATTCTGGTCATCCTCATATGCTGTCTGGAGAGTGTGCTTCTTTCTCAATTATACATTTTGTTTTGTTTTGTTTTGTTTTGTTTTGTTGTCCATTTAGATGCCTCATCTGTTAGCAATCAGGCACTTTCCTCTCGCCTGCCCTCAGGACCCTGGGTTCCATTCTCTCCCTTGTTCCCTCTGTCTGCCTGGCTGCCTGCCTGCCTGCCTGCCTGTCTGTCTGTCTGTCTGTTTCTATCTCTCCTTCATGACCCTACTCAGAGATGGCCTTTTGCTACACCCCCTTCCCCAATCAACCTCTCACATTTGACCTGTTGCCTGGTGTATCCTCTTAGCATACCTTAGCCAAAGGCACCCCACCCTCGCTGCTTTACCCTATCACTCTCTTACTGAAATGATGTCTCAAAGATAATAGTATAACATAAATATATTTCCCATTTTCCCAGGATACAGAAATGCTCCATATAGTCTAGATTTTAAGTTGAGTCCAACATTTGTAAAATCATAGAAATTTATTTAAGTCAGGAGGCTTGTAACTGATTCATATAAAATACACCTTCTTTCAAGTAATATATTTTTCAGAGCCACAAACATGTTATAATAATGCAGCTCAGACAGTGTGTGTCCTCATCTCTTGCTTGTTAATTTAAAATAAAGGCAAGAAACTCCTTATGTTTTTATTCTTTAAACTTTATTTTCCTCTACTAACATAATTGTGTTAAACTGATAAAGTCAAGATTAGAAAATTACACTATTCTCTTAATCTATTTCGTTCTGTCTTCAAAATATGTAATCCTAGTACTAAGTGTGAGAATGTGCTTGTTCTTGTCTTTGGCTTTACACATTTATTTAAAATGAGCTGATTTGATGTCTTAAGTGATTAGGATTAATGATCAGAGCTAGAGCCACTATCAAGAACCCAAACCGTAAGAACTTAGGAACCACTCCCCCCCCAAAAAAAATAGGACCTTAAGTTTAACAACAAAAGATAATTTACTCATGGCATAGCAAGCATTGATAGATTATGTTCCAAAAGAATTAGATCTTTTTGTTTGCATTAGACCTGCTTTAGAATATGCTAATTGGAGGTTCTCTTGAATTATTTATATTTGTCACCCTAAAGCTAAGTAGAGAAATTGGTGGAATTTTTATGTTATTGTGTCAGTAGCTTCACAGCTTGTGTTCCGTGATTATAAGCCTGGGAGGGTGAATCTGTTATCTGTTGAAATAAATTACAAGAGCCATGGAAAAGGTGTCCATTTACTAAGACACGCAACTGCTCTCCCATACCATCCCATCTCCTCAATCTACTGTTACAGACCCAAAATCTTCAAGAGTTTTCGTTTTGTTCTCTGATCTATTTTGATGTACTGTTTCAACAAAGGAAGTTTATTAACTATTCACTTAAGACATTTAAATTCCTCTACAGCAGAACTGGCTTTATCTTTTCGACCTAGTTTAATATTAACCCATACGTCTGCAATGATTTTATTAAGTGAAAACATTATTAAAGATGATTTAGTTTTTATACTTCTCATTAAAATATGTTCAGAAGTCCAGAAACAGAAATTATTTTTAAGCCTAGTAAACAATAGACTCTGATTTTCATTTAAGAAACTGTAACCACAATACTGGATAGAAGTAACAGGGTACTGAGACTGTGTGAGGCATGAGCAGAAATTCTCTAGGGAATCTAAAGCTGGCGTCTATGTGGACATCACGGCTGAACCCATCAGAGACTGCAAGGAAAGCATGCGCAAGAAGTCAGTCATCATGTTTTTAGCACTGAACTCCAACATCAAGAGTATAAGATGCTTATTATACCATAGGAGGAGTTACAAAGTGTGGAGCAGAGACTGAAGGAAAGACCATCTAGAGACTGCCTCACCTGGGGATCCATCCCATACACAATCATCAAACCCAGACACTATTGTGGAGGCCAACAAGTGCTTGCTGACAAGAGCCTGATACAGCTGTCTCCTGAGAGGCTCTGCTAGTACCTGACAAATACAGAGGTGGGTACTCTCAGCCAACCATTGGACTGAGCACAGGGTCCCCAATGGAGGAGTTAGAGAAAAGACCCAAGAAGCTGAAGGAGCTTGCAGCCCCGTAAGAGGAATAACTATGAACCAACCAGTACCCCCAGAACTCCCAGGGACTAAACCACCAACCAAAGAGTATGCATGGAGGGATCCATGGCTCCAGCTGCATGTGTAGCAGAGGATGGCCTGGTTGTACATCAAAGCGAGGAGAGGCCCTTGGTCCTGAGAAGGCTTGATGCCCCATTATAGGGGAATGCCAAGACAGAGAAGGGGAAGTGGGTGGGTTGGTGAGCAGGGGGAGGGGGAATGGGTTAGGGTGTTTTTGGAGAGGAAACCAGGAAAGCAGATAACATTTGAAATGTAAATAAATTGTCTAATTAAAAAAAGATGCTTATTAGATATTTGAAAATCCTTAATGTGTTGAAAGGATAGTCATTATTATCACAAAATGTGCAATGAATAAGCAAATAGAGTTATGGGGAAATAATCACAACAGAGTACAGGATGCTGGTAGCACCATTTCAGAGCTGCTTTTATGACCACAGGAAGATTATTCATTCCCCATGATATATAGAGAACAAACAGCTATTGCATCTGAAAAGCCAGATGACATCATCTTTAGAAAATATCATTGAATTAACTATACAGGAACAAAGTCAGACAAGACAAGAAGGAAAGATTTGAAGGGCAGATATATAATGTCAGTAAGTGGAGAAGAAATGGAAATTAGACACCAAGGGATAAGGACTTAGAATTAAAGTCCAGGAGCTTGAATTCTTACAAATGATGAAGAAGTTAGACACCAGTATTGTGATTGCAAGTTATATCATCTTAAAATGCTTTATATAAATTTAACAAAATGTTTTTACTTGTATTAATACGTTAAGAGTTCTCCTTGGAGCCCTGCATGGGTAGCAATTGGAGTAAAGAGGTCTTCGTTTCAATTGACAGCATGAGGTAATTTTAAAAGTCAAATTTTAACATTCTAAGAATAAAGTTTTTTTTTAAATTAAGAGCTCAGAATACAACCTGAAGATTTTATACTGATAAAACCTTCAAGCTCGTAGGAACTTATACACGTTTTACAAAATGTGAACTAGCTATAAAATAATAAACACTTATCAGTTAATACTTTAAAGGAAGTATATTATGAGACAGGCTTGAAAGTTAGGCTTAATTAATTAGAAGTTACACAACCTAAACAGCAGACCTTGAGTTTCAATCTATATACTCACATATGATAGATGTATTGCTTTGCCCTGAGAGGACATATGGAACAACAAAAAAATGAAAAAATAAAAATACCTAAGTTTCTCCTTGATTCTGTAACATACTGGCAGATTCTTCAAGTCTATTTTTGGAGTTTAACATTGCTAATTAATTGTAGGCAAGGCAACAGAAATTTATAACTTCAGGTTCAGCAGATCTGAAAACTCGCTCCTCAGCTTTTCCTTCAGCATCTGTAGCTCTGGCACCAGAACTGAGACATAAACATAAATCCCAATGTAGACACTTGTTTTAGCTTTTAAGTCATGGTAGAGAATGAGAAATGGAATGATTGTTTGGAATGAGATATTTTTGTTATTATATATTAGCAGTGAGAAGACAGATTTTTTTTATCTTTGTGAGAAGTGTATCGGTCAACTACATAATTCATTTGCATGACTACTAACTTTTTCTCTAGAAGATATCAATCAAGTCCTTAAAAAAATCAATTATTTATCAATCACTAGGTCTACAAGATTTTACAAACTACTAAAATTTGTTATATAAGTAGAATTGTGAAATTGATATTTTTAAATGATACTAAGCAGTTTTAATCTACTTAGCAGGCTTTGATTACTTTACCTGATGGTTTGCTTTGGGAAAAATGCAAAGTGTGACATATTAAAAGTGTATTTTAGGACTACCCTGAGAGTGCATTTCCTTTGAATAGAAAATATTTATACAGAACCATATATAAAGCAGTGAAAGATCAATATATACTTGTCAGTAATGGCAAGGGCCAAATCCCATGATTAGGCTTTAAGCTCATCATGGTGTTATACTTACATGTCTCATAGCTTTAATCAATGAAACTGCAAAAAAAGAAAGGAATTTTATCTATTTACCCAAAATGCACTCTATGTATCTAAAATTGTAACTGTGGTTTAAAGTAATCAGATAGGTGGATCATTCTGTATACAAAATGCATCCTAATGTCAGAAATAGTAGACCATTAGATTAGTTGGATGTAATCTTAAAGCATTTCAATAATTTATTTAAAGTAGTAAAAAGAATATTTCTTGTAAGAAAACTTCAGCAGACATGACATTACATCTTTCTCATCTTCCTATCAATACTTCAAATGCAAACGCTACTGGTATTATTGTCTTCTTAGACTTATGTAATATACTTATAAAATGTATAGCCATCTTCTGAGAATATACATTTTTGAAAAGGTAAACTGATCTGTAGTTAAGAGCACAAGGCATGCAACCTGGCAACCTGAGTTGGATCCTCAGCAACCACATAAAGGTAAAAGGCGAGACCACAAAGTTGTCCTCTGACTTCCATATGTCTATCATGCTCTCACACTCAAATAACTCAAAACATACACTAATACACCAATAAAATAAAAAATATATAAATCTTTATGACAGAATTTCAAAGAGGTAATAATATCACTATCCACTGAGATGCTTCTGTGTGTTAAGTATGCATGCTAAGGTAGCATTATAGAAACATTCTAGGTAAAGTTCCTAAAACATCTAAATGAATAAAACTTAGGTACTTTAATATTAAACACATATATTATCTTTTGAAAATTTTATACGTGCATTTCTTATTTACATAATTTCCACTCCATACTTGCCCTTCCAAGTCTTCCTATGGCCACTATTCTCTATCAACTTAGTAGCCTCTTGTGCTTTAGTTACTAGTTTTACATATATGTATCTATAAACAGAAGTTGATGAATCCATATAGGGTTGCCTATATACACTGCTGACTCCCTGGAATTAGATCACCTATCCGGGAAATTGTCCCTGGAGAAGACTGTTCTCCCTCTCTTAGAATACATTAATTAGCCTATAGGTCTTTATCTAGGGGAGGAGCATCGTGAGGTTTCCCCACCCATACAGAAATGCCAACTTGTGTTGTTATTGTGTAGGCCTTGTTTAAGTGACCTTATTGTTGAGATTTCACGGATGCTACTTCTCCTATCAGGACATCTGCTATGAGATAATGTCTTCTATGGGGGTGGTGATTTTTTTATTGGATATTTTATTTATTTGTTTCAAATAATATCCCCTTTCCTGGTTTCCCCTCCACAGCCCCCTTATCCCATCCTCCTTCCCCTGCTTCTATGAGGGTGTTCCCCCAACCACCTACCCACTCCCACCTCACCACCCTGGCATTCCCCTACACTGGGGCATTGAGCCTTCATAGGGCCAAGGGCCTCTCCTCCCATTGATACCAGATAAGGCTGTCCTCTGTTACATTTACAGCTGGAGTTATGGCTGATGATTTTTATCACTAAATAAACTTCATTTGCTTTCCACGGGTGTCAATTTTGAAAAACCGAATACTAGACTGATATTTTAAATGACTGATGATTCATCAAGCATGTAACTCATCCTCAGTAGTATTACATTTAGTTTTACCTTGGTTGTTTTTAAGTATTCTATTGTTTATGTGTGGGTTTTCCTTTGGCTTTTTTGTTTAGTTGTTTGTTTGGATGGTTAATTGGTTTAGTTTGATAGACATGGTTTTAATCAGTAGTGTGGGCTGCCTGGGAAGTTGGAATAAGCCTCCTGCCTGAATCCTCCTGTGTTCTGGAGTTGTAGGTATGAGCCATAGATCCAGGATCATATTTTATGCCCATTTCTACATTGTCAGATATCTAGAACACTAATCACTTTTGAAGATATCTTCTGGGCTAATTAGCAAATAGCAAACAAAATGAGGTTTTAAAAGATAACTCATTTTTTTATGTTCATCACTCTGCCCTAGTTCATCACTAGTTTTAAGGTAAAATAGTATACATACACACACACACACACACACACACACACATATACCTCCAATAGTTTTATTTCTAAAATAACCATAATCCTTATTTTCTGGAGTTTATTACAGCTCCAAGGTACCTGGAAAGTCAGCATATTATACATACTGATCTTGTTTCATATATATATATATGGAGACACCAACATGTGAATACATGGAGACAACAACATATGAATACATGTAAGAGCATCATCAGCTTATGCTCTATGCAGTTGGAACAAAACCATTTCTGAATGCTTAATTTGAATATAAAGCCTTAGAGGATATAAACATGATTTATTCATGTATCTCCTGGATCTGGGACAAATTTGAAATTTCAAGTATTTCCACGTTATGGAATGACAGGGCAGTAACATAGGAAGACTATTCAGTGAGTGCTATGAATAAAACATTCTGGTACACTGTTGCAAAACAGGATGACCACGCTTAACAGGAACGAATATGAAGTTTTAAGGCTAGGAATGATTATGATAACCAGTATATAATCTATGGAGGAGACAATATATTTAACCCAACTTAAACATTATTCAATATATGAACATACCAACATATCGTGGTACTCCATGAATATATATGAATTTCAAATGACATGAATTAGCTATTAGATTATCACATTATTATATTATTGGAGATATTAATATGAAAGTAAAACAGGGAAAAGCATTTCTTCTAATTCAATAGCAATATCCTTTTATAATGCTGTGTAATGATCCAGTTAGTACCCTTACTCTAAGTGTAGCTAGCACCTGGTTTTTACCCTGCATTTATTATTCTGACTCAAAAAGTAAAATGTTCATATTCTTCAAGAGATGCCAGATGACTGAACAGAAGATTCTGTTCAAGAAAATTTTTCCTCTCGGATAATGGTTCAAATTTCCCAAAGACCACTTGCTTAACCATCCCAAAACTGTTTTCTTTGTTTCATGTCTAACAATCAAATCATATTTTTTAGAGATAGACGTTCAGGTCACACATATGAAGAAATTTTAGCATTTAAAAACACAAATACATCTGAAAAGAAATTTTAATTAATCAATGAATCAAAATAGCACTTTCATGGCAAAAACTCAGTTTACGTTTGGAACTGAAGAAGAGGCACCCGGCGTCACTGTCCAATGCTTACGTACGTGTGTGTACGTGTGTCTCCACTGCATTCCCCGGTAATGAGGAATGGGAAAAGTGACTGAAGACAATGAGCAAAGCAAAGGACTGTGGAACTGACAGCTGGCTGAGATTTCTGTTGCTCTGTAGAGACAGAGCTTGAGGGCAGGCAGGAGTGTCTCCCTTAGTGTGCCGGGCCCACTAGCCTGGCCTCCAAAATCAGACCGTAAGGCTACCACCCTTGAGAACTGAAGGCTTATAAAGCCAGGCTTTAAGGCTGCAAGCTTATTGCTTTAGATGCTCAGAGCACAGACTTGCTGCTCCATGTTTAGAGTGCTAACGTACAGCATCTGGGAGTTATGGTCTAATCCTGACTAGGACTCCTGGCTACTTAACCCTTTGTGGATTCAGGAACTTAGCTTATTGTTATCCTTGTCTCTCTTGCCTTCGCTTTTCCCAGTCTCTCAGCCTTCAGTGTTTCTTCTGTCCTTTGAAGTCTTAGCACTTACAGTGTCTACCCCTGTTGTTCTCCAGAAGTCTTGGTTTTCTTCTGGTGTTATTGGGAACCAGAGTCATTAGATGTCAGTGGCACTCTAGAACACTCAGCCACCTCACGGTGTTATAGATTCACTATGTGAGTACTGAATGGGACTCTTAGATCAATTAATGTTGGACTAAGGACTCCACATATGAGTCAATGGATTTTGTTCATACCACCCCATCTGATGCCCCCTAGGCTCAGTCTACCACATCTCTCTCCCAATGTCATGACCTTTTAATTTTAACTCTCTGAGTTGAGTTAGTACTGTCAATATGTGCATGGGAAGAGAGATATTCACTGGAGCATAAGCAACCCACTAAGTTTTTCTCATCTCTGAGGAAAACTCACTGTTCATCCCTGAACAGCAACCTTCCACCCTTGCTACATCTAGAGGCTCTAGAGTATTTTCTGTCCTTTGTGTGACAAGCCAAACATGCAATTCCAGTGATTAAAACAGCACAAGAAAACAAATATGTCATTCAGGTGAAACGCTTAGTAAAACCTAATGTTACTCCAGTGGATGGGTATACTATATTTAAGAGAAGTCTTCCAGACTGATTGAGAAAGAGTGTAGAGGATCTAACTATATATCCAGAAGAGGACCTAGCAATGCTGGAGCAGGTTGTTATTTTACTGTTTTACAAAGTTCTAGTTGAACTGTGATTCTACCAATCTAAAGCCTACATAAAGGCCCATCACAAATTTTGCCTAGACATGACATCCATTCTGTCAGCTCCAAGCTTTGTACTGTGTTTTTAAGGGAGTTAATCTTTCTCCTTAACCTTAGTGAAGGTCTTTACATTACTATCACAAGGTCTAGCACAGAGGAATGTGTCTGCAGCAACTTCAAGAGGGGTCATCATAAGCTTGCTATGGACCTATTGTAATTTTTGAGCATTGTAAAATGAAGACTTCTTGAAAACAAAGTCTCAGTTCCAGCAGTAGTCATCATTCCAACACATCTTGAAGTTTCCTCAAAATAATCCAGAAGGCTTTAAAACTCCCTTGACAAAGGAGGAGTGGATGGAATTGAAAGCCCCTATCTCAAGACAGTCAGGCACAAGGGAAGTGTCAGTTATGTTATTCCAAGAAAAAAAATTGTGCTTCCAACAATTTGACTCATTCTCAAAAAAATAAAGCATTAGCCGGGTGGTGGTGGCGCACGCCTTTAATCCCAGCACTTGGGAGGCAGAGGCAGGCGGATTTCTGAGTTCGAGGCCAGCCTGGTCTACAGAGCGAGTTCCAGGACAGCCAGGGCTATACAGAGAAACCCTGTCTTGAAAAACCAAAAAAATAAATAAATAAATAAATAAATAAAGCATGGTTGAGACAGAAGAACCATTAAAGGATGCTTACAATAAAGTCCTAGGAAATTAGCATCCCCAACAGTATTTAAGAATGCTTAAATCCTAGCCAAAAACCCGTAGGGAAAATTGAGTCTCTCTGCAGTGTCTCAGAACCACAGCTGAAAAACAAATAAGAACCAAATGAACAGAGTAAATGGCCAAACACTGGCAACATGATAAAGAATCAAAGATGATAGTGTTGAAGAAAGTGCTCCAGTATTTCAAATATTTCTGGAACAGTTCTTTTATTAGAGGATCCCAAATGGGGGAGCTAGAGAAAGGACCCAAGGAGCTGAAGGGGTTTGCAGCACTATAGGAGGAACAACAATATGAGTCACCCAGTACTCCCAGAGCTCCCAGGGACAAAACCATCAACCAAAGAGTACACATGGAGTTACCCGTGGCTCCAGATGCATAGGCAGCAGAGGATGGTCTTGTTAGACACCAAAGGGAGGAGAGGCCCTTGGTCCTGGAAAGACTTGATGCTGTAGTGCAGAGGAATACCAGGACAGGGAAGCAAGCAGGGAAGGGTTGATTGGGGAAGAGGGGATGGCTTATGGGATTTTTGGGGGACGGGGGAACCAGGAAAGGGGACAATATTTGAAATGTAAATAAAGAATATATCTAATAAAAAAAAGAAAAAATACAAAAATAGTAAGCATTTAATTAAATTGATTAATCATCATCTATAATTTGTCAGGTAGCATCATTTCCCCTAGCTCTTTGCTGAAAAATACAGGTTCTTTTTTTCTGATTTGAACTACTAATCTTAATGCTGAAACCTCACATTACACGGTCTGAGAGCGATAGGAGCCACTAAACAAACTATACTGCAGGATCCTAGGAGAGAACCAAGTCTCAGGCCAAGAGTAACACAAAAGATGATCCAAACAGACAGACAGATGGACAGATTGGCTGAAGAATGACAGTACAAGTAGGCCACATTAGCAGTGGGGAATACACTGAGCTGAAGTTCCTGGGACAGTTGGATGTGGTCTAGCCATTGGTCTCTTGAAGGAAGTATAAGACAGGTGTAGATGGTAGGAGCCGTCACATTTTAGTGCTGCTCTGAGTCCTCTTTGTGGGATTTAGCTTTTGCCATTCTGCTGTGTTTAGTACTTTCTCAGGCCTGGTATTCTGATAAGGTTTTCATAAATCTAAATGCCCTCAGATTCTTAAGTCTACTTCAATAAGATTATATTTAGTGATGTCCTATTTTTATAAGAAGCTGTTTATCAGTCTGTTATTGTAGATAGTATTGAACAGGTGGTAGTGTCTACACATACAAGGAGATACGGAGGCATCAGCTTCTGTATCTACACTCAAAAAATGGGGCAAAAGCAGCATATAAAATGGACTCACCCAGGGAAGGGTAGAGCATGGAAGCTACTGTTCTATACAATGTGAACTGACCTACAATATGTCATAGCCTGCTTTCGACATGTATATATGCATACATACAATGTATCCATGTGTGTGAGTATGTGTGTGTCTTCAGGGAATTAGTACCAGAACTCACTGTAAATATCTAAATCCCCAGAGACTCAACCTCCATATGAAAAATGTCATATAGTTGGAAGATTTTATTAAAGTTATACACACCATGCTATATAATTTTAAATTATCTTTATATTCCTTACAATATATAAGACAGTGTGTATGTTCTATAAGTAGTTACACTATACTGTTTAAGGAATAGAATGCAGTATTGAACAAGTCTGTGCATGCACAAAGACACATATTTTACCAGTATTTTCAATTGGCAGTTGGTTGAGCCCATAGATGTATAAGGCATGCATATGACTGCATGTTGCACACAGATATAAATGCTGATGTAACTATAAATGATGCCTGGGGAAACGGTAAAGAGTGAAAAATGATTGCTTCACTGACATTGCCATCTAATTTTCAACAACCTGGAAGCCACTGTTAAAGTGTTTCCCATGCAACACAAGCCCCAGCATACTTAGCATGTTTTTCTTAACGTAGTAAGGTAAATTTTTTTCCCCTATTTTAACTTTGTGAAAATACAGACAAACAAAAATTAGGTAAGTTATCCAAGATTATACATTGAAGAGTGATCAAGTCACAGCAACAGGATTTGAGGAAGACTTTTCTATATAAGAAGGTTTTCTATCATTTTATCATGTTTAATTTCATTTTTTTCTAAGCAATATAAGATAAATAATTCCTGGTGGAATAAGCCAGAGGAAGCACCTCAACCACCACTAGGAAAGAGTTACTATCTAGCAATAGCATTTGGACATCAACTTCTGAACACTTGCACTGCTTTTTGAAGTGTAATTAGCTGTATAACCTCCCCCCGCCCCCGTGTATTTGTTAAAAATGTGGTGTTCTGGGGAAGAGAACATGGCTAATGACTACTAGTGCACTTGCTACACAATCACGAGGACCTCAATTCAAACAAAACCACTAATGTAAAGGCGGCTTCTGAGAACAAAATCTATGATCCCATTTCCAGAAGGGTTTATAGAAATGTGTATCGCTGGAGTTTAGTGACCAGTCAATGGAGATGAATCAATGAGCTCTGGCTTCAGTGACAGATCCTGTCTCAAAACATCAGTTAGGAAGAGTGTAAGAATAGCACCCAAGGCTTACCTGCAGCCTCTGAACACTCATCCACTTCTGTGCACGCACACACCTGAGCACATAACTCATGGGTACACATATGAACACATATACCAAAAAGTGCAGTAAATTGATTCCCATATCACATTCCCATATCACTGGATCATACTTGACTAAGGGTTTTATTGATTGAATTGAATTCCACCAACAAGCATCTGTATTTTGAGGTTCTCCTTCAAGCACAATAGAATTAACTTTCCCAAGGGCACAGTCATTATAAATACAATTATTTAAGCTAAACTCACTAGTAGTGGTTCTCAACCTTCCTAATACTGTGAACCTTTAATACAGTTCCTCATGTTGTGCATAATATAAGTATCTGATAGACAGAATATGTGATATAGGATTTCCGGAGGGGTTGTGAGCCACATGTTGAGAACCACAGCTATTGACAAGCAAAAGGTAGGCTACAATTAGAATATTACTTATATAACTTGTTTCTTTATAAAAAGGAAAAAAATGAACATGCATCTACACACGAATACACACATGCATACAGAGAGAGAGAGAGAGAGAGAGAGAGAGAGAGAGAGAGAGAGAGAGAGAGAGAGGAGAGAGAGAGGGGAGAGTGAGAAAGAGAGAGAGAGAGAGAGAGAGAGAGAGAGAGAGAGAGAGAGAGAGAGAGAGAGCTGTGTGGTATTGAAGGTAGCTATTTACACAAGGCATAACAAAGGTTACCAAAATCCCTCCAATCTCATGGAATTATGGAAAACATTACTCACACAATTCTCACAGGTTACCAATCCTGCTCCACTGTGATTTTGGACTTTAAGCATCTAGAAGTTTGAGAAAATAAGTTTCTGTTTAAGCTCTTCCATTGTTTATTTTTAATTAGCTTTATTTTACACAGGAGCTCATTCTTTTTTCTTTAAATCAAGTTTAGTTGGATTTTTCCTATGCGAGGTAAAATAGATGAACCGTGAAGATATTTGGATATCTGTATGATCCATGTTTTTTTGGAACCCTGTGGCTAGACTTGAAAAAGGTATTATATATGGCAGTAATTATTTTAGAGATTGGATCTTTTCATGTTGGACTCTCTAAGATCATATGTCCTTATTCCAGTTATTATTAATTTTATTGAGAATTTCATACAAGCATAATATGTTTTTGATCAAATGCATCATCCATTCCTTCCTCCTTGAAGTCTTTCTCTATTACACCACCACTTTTAGCTCCCAACTTCAATGTGCCCCCCTTCTCTCTCTCTCTCTCTCTCTCTCTCTCTCTCTCTCTCTCTCTCTCTCTCTCTCTCTCTCTCTCTAAAAAGAGCCTGGTTATTGCTACTTCTATGTCTATGGGTGCAGAAGTACCTATGGAGAATGTAGCCTTTCAGGCTATTCCAGATGAAACTGACTCTCTCTGTTCTGGCAGTCATTGATTGTCAACAGCTACTCAGATGGGGGTGACACTTCATGAGCCCCTCATCTGGCCATGCTGGGATTTTGGCTGACCTGATTGTATGCAGGCCTTGTGAGTGCAGTTTTAGTGGCTGTGAGTTTGTGTGTATTATGGCTCTGTCATGATCAGAAAATCATGCTTCCCTGCATGCATCCACAACCTCTGGATCTTACTATCTTCACCTTCTTCAAAGACTGAACTCTCTTTAGAGATAAAGGTTGTGATACAAATGTCCCATTTAAAGCTCAGTAATCCACAGTATCTTACTCTCAGCACTTCAACTAGTTGTGGGCCTCAATATTACCTGCTGCAAAAATAAGCATCTCCAGTGAGGGATGAGAGATGCATCCCTCATCAGAGATGCTTTTTTTGTTTTGGGTATATATAAAAAAATAACTTATGGGTATAAAAACAAAAGAACTTTGGGAAACGTTTAATACTATGACTATTGGCAAAATAATAGTTGTACTTTAGCCCCTAGTATCCATGACCTACAGAGGCACAGGCTTTTGGCCCAGTTAACAGCCATGTAGAATGATCTTTAAATCCAATCAAAAAGTACTTGGCTACTTCAAAAATGCTGGTGCCACTATTGCAGCAGTGGGCATAACTTGCCAAGTCAGTTGTTCTTTTACCATGCATGAGTCATGGCTGGGTAAGATTGCTGATTATTTTTCTTCCCTGATAGGTTTTATGGGACCTCCCAGCACTAAAACAGCTAGACAATGAGTGATTGCTTTGAATCTTTAGATGTACGGGTCTCAGTTGCAATATTTATTAAAGTCAGAGAACAATGGAGTAAGCGTCAAAGAATAAAATTCACTTCTATTTCCTATTCTTGCTCTGTTTCCTATTCTGTTTTCTATTCTTCTCTGGAAGCAAATGTATTATCTGTTCATTGTGTAACCCTCTTGAGATCATCTCTATTCAGTTATGTTATATATGAAGGTACATGCTCATTTTCACACAGTATAAATGTTGAAATACTATACATATGAAACTAAGGTGTGTTTCAATAAATATTTTCATATTTTATATGTACAACTGGGACATTAATTTTAACAAAGCATTGTAATTTACTTGAGATATTTTGAGGAGCATCTGTCTTTTTCAATATTTTTCTGTTTTTCCCCATACTACTCATGTGAATAGCTACAATATAAATCACCAGTACTAAAATGTTGAAATCATAAGAAATATGCATATAATTTAATAGCTATTCCAGATGGCCATCCATCAGTGTTTTTCTTATTTTCTTTTTCGATTTTGATTTCCATTTCAAAAATGTCTATCCAAAAATTTATTATTATGTTACATTCAGAAGATATAATACAAGTTAAAGAATGTTTAAATAATAAATAGTTTATCTGTGTACAAAGATGTAAGAATCTATTAATCATTGTGGTTTATTATAGGATAAATATAGTGTAGCCACAGTAGCCATCATTTACCATTAAGAGTTGTTTAATACTTATGTTCACTTAACAGATTATAGTAGTAGGGTTTTCCCTTGGTTCTTGTTCTATCTTTGCCTCATTAGCAGTGCTAGGGATGGGTTGCATTTTGTGAAGTAGACTTTAAATCCAACTAAAGAGTGTTTGCCCTCCCATAACTTCTAATGCCACTAATGTACCAGTCAGCATATCCAGTAGATGAGTCATTTTTGTACCTCTCAGGGATTGTAGGTGAGTAACTTTGATGATGACTTTTCTCCCCTGGAATTGTGTTTAATACCCCATAAGTCTTGTGTATGCTGGCTAGCAGGGTGAAGCTTCCAGCTGAATACAAGCTAGATTTCTCCATGATCTATGACATACATATGTGGTATTTATCTTGACAATAGGGTTTTACCATTAAGGTATAGAGAGTAACCAACAGCATTGGCAATAGCCACAAAAGAGTTGGGGGCATCTACAGTACATCACCAGACAACTGACAAAGATGAAATTCCTAATAACTTGGGGATATTTTTGGTAACACATGTTATCTAGTAAATATGTTCATGTATATATATGTGTGTGTGTGTGTAGAAGATTTTACAGCAGCAAAGTAGAAGTATGAGGAAGGCTAACAGGAAATATCTTTTAAAAGACAATACAGAAATCTATGGTTCTTCATTTTAAAGGTCAATGATCTAAATGTGTGTGTATATGAACTCAGGTATGTTGAAAAATCATCCACATGCTTTCATTTTACCAAGAGAAAATTTATACTACACTTGACATGCTTTATGTTTATCTTCTCCCTACCTGGAATGGAAGAAATAATCCAATTGTTTTATATGAAGGATCCTTTGTGTATATTTGTTATGTGTTGTGCCCATGCACATAACAAGATTCTCAGAAATTATTATATTACTTTCTTGTGGATTTAGTTTTCTGATAATTTATTTAGAAGATTTGTCATGACACATATCAATAAAAATGGTGAGAAATTTTATGTTCTATATAATTTTACCATGTTATCAACTCTCTGACAGTAGATTGACTCTCTTTTCTAAGCTGTGAAGATATTTAAAAAGTTTGCTTTTTTTCAGTTCCTGAAAATAATATAGTTTCCTTAAAAATATTTACTACAAAATATTACTGTACATGTTTATGGTTATAATTTATATATTCTGATGGCTCTCCTATATAATAAATTTCTAAATAAGTATTTTAATTTATTTAGACTTAATTAAGAAAAAATAATCATTTAAGTATCTCTCAGTATCCAATGTTTCATTTTATCTTGTACATTTATTTAACCCCAGGATTCATATAAAGGTTGAAGGTTATTTGTGTTTTGTTTTGTTTTGTTTTCATATTTTATTGGTTATGTTATTTATTTATATTTTAAAAATTGTTCCCCCTCCCAGTTTCCCCTCCATAAACCCCCTATCTCCTCACTCTATCCCCTGCCTCTATAAGGTTGTTTCCCCGCCCGCCCACCTACTCCTGCCTCAGCCCCTAGAATTCCTCTATGCTCAGTCATCGAGCCTCCACAGGATCAAGGGGCTCCCCTCCCACTGATGCCAGACAAGGCAATACTCTGCTACATATCTAGCTGAAGTCATGGCTCTCCCCATATGTACTCTGTGGTTGGTGGTTTAGTCCCTGGGAACTTTGTGGGGGTGGGGGTCTGGTTGGTTGATATTGTTGTTCTTCCTATGGGGTTGCAAATCCCTTCAGCTCCTTCAGTCCTTGGCCTAACTCTTCCATTGGGGTCCCCATACTCAGTCCAATGTTTGGCTATGTGCATCTGCATCTGTATTGTTCATGCTCCAGCAAAGCCTCTCAGAGGACAGCCATACCAGGCTCCTGTCAGCAAGCACTTCTTAGCATCAGCAGTAGTGTCTGGGTTTGGTGTCTTCTGATGAGATGGAACCCTAGGTGGGACAATCTATAGATAGTCTTTCCTTCAGACTCTGCTCCACTCTTTGTCCCTGTATTTCCTTTTGACAGGAGGAATTCTAAATTATTATTTTTAAGGTCAATAGGTGACTTCATCCTTCAACTGGGTGTGGTGCCTATCTACTCGATATGCTCTCTACAGTTTCTACCTAATCTTTGTTGGGTATTTCTGCTAATGTCCTCTCTGTTGGGTACTGGGAAGCTCTTAGGTCTGGCATCTGGGACTTTCTAGTGGCTATGGTCAGTTTCCCCTCCCCCACTGCTATAAACCTTTCAAATTCCTGACCATTTGTATTTCTCTCCCAACTCCTCCCTTATCTGAACTGCTCCCTTCTCTCCTTCCCCTCCTCTCTTCCTTGAAATTACTCTCTCCCTGTACATTCCAATATTATTTTCTTCCCTCTTCTGAGTAGGACTGTAGCATCCACAATTTGGCATGGTCTTCCTTCTTTTTGAGTTTCACACGGTCTATGAGTTGTACGGTGGGTATTCCGAGCTTTTATTTTATTTTATTTTTTGGCTAAAATCCACTTACCAGTTAGTACATTGCATGTGTGTTCTTTTGTGACTGGGTTACCTCACTCAAGATGATATTTTCTAGTTCCATCCATTTGACTGTGAATTTCATGAAGTCATTGTTTTTAATAGCTGAGTAGTACTCCATTATATAAATGTACCATATTTTCTGAATCCATGTCCTCAACAGGGGACATCTGGGTTCTTTCCAGCTTCTAGCTAATATAAATAAGGCTGCTATAAATGTAGTGGAGCATGCGTCCTTGTTATATATTGGAGAAACTTTTGGGTATATGTCCAGGAGTGGTATAGCTGGGTCCTCAGGTAGAACTATTTCCAATTTTCTGAGGAACCGCCAAATTGATTTCCAGGGGGATTGTACCAACTTTCAATCCCACCAGCAGTGGAGGAGTGTTCTTTCTTCACATCCTCACCAGCATGTGCTGTCACCTGAGTTTTTGATCATAGCTATTCTGACTGATGTGAGATGAAATCTCGGGGTTGTTTTGATTTGCATTTCCCTGATTACTAAGAATGTTGAACATCTCTTTAAGTGCTTCTCGGCCATTTAAGATTCTACAGTTGAAAATTCTCTGTTTAGCACTGCACCCCATTTTTAATAGAGTTATTTGGTTCTCTAGAGTCTAACTTCTTGAGTTCTTTAAACTCAAGTGTTAATCACGTAGTACTTTCTACTATTATTGTATTGGATATTAGCCCTCTATTGGATGTAGGGTTGGAAAAGATCTTTTCCCACTTTGTTGGTTGCCGTTTTGTTCTATTCACAGTGCCTTACAGAAGATTTGCAATTTTATGAGGTCCCATTTGTCAATTGTTGATCTTATTCTAAAGCATGAGCCATTGGTGTTCTATTCAGGAAATTTTCCCCTGTGCCGATGTGTTCGAAGTTCTTTCCCACTTTCTCTTCTATTAGATTCTGCAAATCTGGTTTTATATGTATATCCTTGATGCACTTGGACTTGAGCTTTGTACAAGAAAATAAGAATGGATCAATTTGCATTTCTCTACATGCTGACCGCCAGTCATTTAATTATTCATTTTCCTATTACTCCTTGCTCCATTACCTAATATATAATATTTTCTGGCTCAAAATATTGTCATCTAAAACCCCATTTCTTGAATTTACATTATTATTTCCATAATGTGCTAACATGGGTTTCAGAGATTGATGAAGATTTTTTTTTTTTATTTTGTAGGAGGTTAAGTTTGGGAAGTATTTGTTTTCTATCTCTATATGTAGAATGCCATTGATTATATCTGTAGGGGATTCAAAAGTGTTTATCACATAATATTTTCTACTATTATTGAATTTTATATAATCTCTAAGTTTTTTATCTTAATTTTTTTCACTTATATCTGTCTTTTTGAAAGTATCTGATTGGGAATGCAAGTGTTCTTAGAGACCAGAGGTGTTCGTTGAGCAACTCACTGGAGCTGGAATTGCAGGCAATTGTGATTCACACAAACACTGGTGTTGAACACAAAACTTGGCTGTGCTGTTAGCCTCTGAGCCAGCTCTCCAATCTATACCATGTTATATTTTTATTACATTTTTATTTTTTCTGCATAGTTTGTTTAGTTTTTCTTATTTTGTTGTGTGTTCTGATACTTCAGAATGTTTGGGTAGGTTTAATTTTCCTGAAATGACCACAATAATATTTTCTGTACCATTTGTTCTTACAGTTTGACATGGACTTTTCTTCTTACCTTGAAAATATACTGGCTTTGGTGACCAGTTTGAGCTATAACTTAAGGGAGAAGCGAAAGTGTAATTTCAAAGCCAGTCATAAAGTGGTTCTATACTTCTGTGTTTCCTTCTTGGAGAACTCAGCCTGAAATAGCTCCTGTCTAAATTCTCTGGTTGTATTGACTTCCCTACTTTAAGGAAAATTAAGCTAAGCTACATAGACCACATGAAGGAACTAAGACTTGGAGGAGCTGTCTGGACAACTCCTGGTTACTATGGTCACAAGTTACACTTGCTGACTTCACAGGACTCACATGGGGATCTGAGCCACAATTGTTCCATGTTATTCTGAATTTTTTAGCCCACAGAACAGATGACATATAATAAAATTATTGCTGCCACTGCAAGCTATTCACATTTCATACATGATTTTATATATGACCCTAATTCAACAGAACAAATTAGTGTCTGGAATACATGTATATTAATCAGTGTATGAAATGCACTTAATCCTCTTCTCTCTGTATTGTGGCCCATCCTGAGTTTTAACATGCCTGGTGAAATTCCACTTTCTCACTTCCTCACTTCTCACTTTCTTTACCAATGTTGAAAATTGAGACTGAGGAGATATATCTGTTGGCAAAGCACTTAAAGAGTGAGAACATAAGTTCAATTCCAGAGCTTAAGATTTTTGTCATGGTGGTGACAACCTGTACTTTTCAGTACCAAGAAAATGAAGTCGGGAGAATCCCTGAAAAGGCATTGAGCAGCCAGCCTATCCTAACCGCCAACTCAGGTACAAGATCTCTGTGTCAGAAAACCTAAACATGTAAGTGCGCACGTGCATGCATACAGACACACAGATACACACACGCATCACACAGACACACACACATCAAACACACACACGCATCAAACACACACAGACACACACACACATACAAGACAAAAATATTTAAAATCTCTTACTTGTGTTTCTTTAAATACTCTACCTAGCTATCTCTCAATAAATCATGACTATAGCAAGATGCTCACTCTGTGTATTTGTGTTGTTGCATTTATCCTGCTGATGAAAATAGTTGAAACGTAGATAACTTTTAGTGATTTTTCAAAGGAATGATGAAAAAACATAAAAGCGACTATCTAAAATCCTTTTGTGTTTGCATTCAAGCTAATAATTTTTTCTCTCATAATGCATTTGTGAAATAAAAGAGATCACAGTAAACCTAAATTTCATTCTCCACTTTAAAAGAAATAAAGAGGGGAATCTGGTGTCTAAGTTCTAACTAACAAATTCTTCACATACTTTCTGTAGATAAATAATATGGTGAATGGAGGGCAGAACTTGGGAGTTTGAGTTCAGTTCCTAGATATAAGGAGGAATAGGAGAATTCAGGAGAAAAGCCTGGGAAGGAACTCACATTCATATCATTAACTGTGGTCTACAGAAAACCACAAACTATTTGAACTCTTGGCATGATTTTTTTTAAAGCATCAGGGTAATATATCTTTTTATCTTGATTCCTCTAGGAATAAATTAAATTTGTACTATGTTGGTAATGATCAAATGCGAGCTCATCTGTAATATGTTATAACACACCCATTAATGTCTCCTATGTTTTTCCAATTACCTCACATTTTTAATATCTTTAGTGTGATCTCAGTGGGTGCTCAAAAAACAAAATCTTGCTTCCCCTGAGGAGGATCAAACAACTTCAAAGATGAATATAAAGTATATTTTTAAAATATAGACTTTAATTCAGGTATCAAACATGAGGTTTTTGTGTACATAGTGCTTTAAAAGAGAGACCAGGGTAGCCATGTTGATAAACTGATTGATGAGAAGCAAAATCAATGCTTAATAGAGTATGCAAACATTTACTCTTCTGAAGTATCATCATGCTGTGCAAATAAAAACTATTGGGTGACACATTTGAAAGTATCAGCAAAAAGATTTTAATAGGCTAAGTTGTCTACAGGAAAGATAAAAATCTCGCCATCAGAGTTCATGTGCACTCATGAGCTCATGCATGCACAGGCATAAAGGCAAAGAGGTGATGAGTGAATACACAAAACAAAGATTAACAGATAAACTGATGGCCATATAATCAAGCGTCTGAATAGCCAAAATGCCAATAATTTGGAATCTATTTCTGTTAAGTTTGATTATGCTAAATAGTTGTTAATTAATTAATTCAACATTTGTGCCTTCCTATTTTATGAAACTGAGTTATGTAATAAGATGCTAAGAGGTTACCTCTACTCATGTAAGGTAGAGAACATTTATCTAAATGAGTCTCTCTTTGTATGTATACATGCACACACATCACTTATACACGCACATGATAAAAAACATAAATTTCAGGCTTGAACATAAGAAAATGATGGTACTGAATACTGATAAGCAAAATTTTATGAAGATCTAATGAAGAGATCAAATCAAGAAGAACTTAGGCTTGATATACCTAAAACTGAGATTTATTTTAGAAGTATATATTTAGGCATAGAGTGAGTAATAAGACATGCAAACCAATGTTCAGTAGAGAGGTCAACCATTGTTATACACATTTGGGAACTATATGTTAAGCTATTTCATTTAGATTCATAGTTCTAGAAGAATTCATGAAGTCACACATAACATGGAGGATACAAGATTTATGGACCAAGTAGAAAGAAGGTCCAGCAAAAGAGACCAGAAGAGTCAGTGAGACCAAAGAATACAAAGAAATTACAATCTGCACAAATCAATCAGAAACTGTCTGTACTTTGTAAAGGATTAAAATTTAGGATTCATGATGGTAAATAAAGTAAAAATAGTGACACTATCCTTAATTTCATATTGATGTTGGTGACATTACAGAATCTGTAGACTTTTCCTGTGTTCTTCTGATATTTCTATACTCAGCATGTACATCATGGATGTTCGAGTGTTTGTGGGAAGCAAGAAAAGAGAAAATAAATAAGAAAGCAAAAGAAAGAAAAAAAGGAATGTCTGAAAAAATAAGCTGAATTGTTTTATGTGAGATGTGTGTGCGAGAATAAAGGCACAGGCGGCAGACACGGGATCCAGGCTCTTCACAGATGTATAAGGGATCTGAGCTATAGACAGGTACATACTTTACCTCTGTGTGCAAGCCTCCTGTAAAAACTCAACTGTCTAGAGAAAAGGAAGAATGTAAACATTCACCACTGTGACTAGCATCTTTTCCATTCATTGTCTGTGTTTATCCAGGAATGTCTCCTTGGAGAAAAGCGCTGCCTGCATTGTTAGGGCAAGATTTTCCATAGACCTTTCTAAAGATTTCTTTTCAACTCTTTCCTGGGGGCTATCATTTGGTACTGGCCATTTATTTTAGAGAAATTAAGAAATGAACAGGGACTAAGCAGCTGCTTTGATATTGAAGATACAAAGCCTCTAGCATGCTAGTTGGCCCCTTGATGGAAAAAAAAGTAACATCACTAATTCCTTTCCTCCACTTAGGAAATTACATGTGATTTGGTCACTGCAGCACAAAACAAGAGAATGGGCATTTGTTTGATAAATTAGCTTTGAAATAATTCCTTAATCCATTATTTTAAATCACTTTCACCATAGTGTTAGTTGAGTCTGCCTTAGGTTTTTTTCCTTCCCAAACTCCTAATCAAGTGCTAGCTTTGTACTTGCAGCACACTGGATAAAGAGAAAATCACAGCTGTCAGAGGTTTAGATGCTTAGATTACTCTAGTCGATGAAATAGCTATGGGTTGGTAGCTTCTAAATAATAGAACTTATTTTTTATACTTATTGAGGTTGTGAAGTCCCAAATCAAGATTCTGAGAAACTCCGTATTTTATTAGGGACCCCTTTGTGCTTCCTAAATGGATGTCTTTTGTTGTGTCCTACCCCATTTCAGAAGAGTTAAGAACTATCTGGAGCCTCTTTTATGACAACATTAATCCTGTTCACAAGGGCTCTATTCTCAAGATCTGGCCACTGTTGAAAGAACTTGTGTCTTAGAACTGTCACAATTTCATTTAGTATTCATCATACGGAGTTTAGATGAGCCCTAAGTATGTAGTCACTTAGCCCTTTGTGTCAACATTAAAAATATAACTCTTGTCTCCAGAGGGAGAAGGGATAGTTTTTCTAGAGCCAAATACAAGTGACTAGTGACTCAGGAACAAGATATTCAAGCTATCCCAAATTTGATGTTCTAACATGGTGACCATTTGAAGAAGTTTTTATAGTATCAGGACATTGAAATTCATAAGTTAAGTCATTTTTCAAATACATTAGTGAAAACATTAGGTAGTTGGATTAAAGTGTGGTATCTCCTGTGTGGATCAGATGCTATCTGATAACAATAGTTTTTATTATTCTCTTTACATCCTAATTGCTGACCCCCCCCTCCAGAACCCCCTCACACAGTCCCTCCTCCATTCCCCTCCCCTTTTACTCTGAGAGGGTGAAGGACCCCTATGGACATCACCTTTGAGTTCAGGCAAGGGACCCCAGTTAGGGGAACATATTCCACAGACAGGCTGTAGGTCTAGCCTATGCTCCAGTTGTTGGACTGTCCATCTATTTTAATATTTTTTTATTTATTAGTATATGTTACATGTGTGATAGTACCTACAGAAGTCAGAAGATGATCATCAGATGCCCTGGAGATGAATTTATAGGCAGTTATGAGATTCCCAACACAGGTACTTGGTACTGAACACTGATCCTCCGGGAAAGCAACAAACCCTCTTAACCGCAGAGCCCTCTTTCCAGCCCTTCTAACTACATCTTCAGGTTTTTAGCTGGGGAAGCTTATGGTCTGGTAAGTTAATACTTTCCAAAAGGTTTGATTTGTTAGTCACTAGTATGTTTTGTCAGACACAGTAGTGGGTAGTGAATGGCCTTTAAAGGGTTACAAACAACATAAAGAATATCATAATCATACTTTGGACATGCAATAATATTCCAATATGTCCACTACCACTGCAGTTCTAAGTTGATATTCAGCTTTACAGAAGGTTCATTTTGTTTGTTTTCCAAGACCTTTCCTTTACAATTGCAATAAGTAATTTTTATTTTCTTTGCAGCAGTTTAAAAAAATATATCAGAGAGATTATAGATAATTGCGAAACTCTATATGGCCTATGGATCTCCCCTCTGTGGAAAAAAGGTAACTAATTGTTAGACTTTATAGAGTTCCGCAATTCCTAAGACCAATTGATGGACAAGTCAGATGAGGGGGTTAGAAGTCATAAGCAAGTCAGTTTGACAACACAGACACAGCAGATTGAGACTGCTGGAAATACATTTCCTTGGTCACAGTGTCTCAGAATGTCTGTGTTGCTAAGGGTTTGAACAATGTGACAGCATGACCCTGCTGTATCCATCCCTGAATCCAGTTTATAATAACCCATCTTTCTAAGCACCCTTGTTCCAGTGCTGTAAAGGGTTAAACTGTCGAATTGCTTTGCTTGTCTCTTTACAGACCCCTTCTAGTCTTAGCCTTCTTTCCCTTTCAGAGCCTGCACTCCTTATGGATATATCACATAACTACCTACCTACACACACACACACACACACACACACACACACACACACACACACACACACGCACACACATACACACACAGAGAGAGAGAGAGAGAGAGAGAGAGAGAGAGATTATAAGAATATGAGAATATTCACATATTCACTTTTTCACCTAATCATAACTTCTTCAAGCTTTTACATCTCTGGAGAATATTAGTCACTGGCAAAGTACTAAAACTTAATCATCTTTTACATCTTGCTTTCTTCCTGCATAATTATTGTGGAGAATTGATGCCCTCTTTGACAGTCCTTACTTTCACTTTGGAGCAGTTTTGTAAGTTGCTGAATACTAACTTCAGTAACTATTTGTTAGCCTGCAGCTAACATGAAAGTCCTGACTGTAAACTTTCTAGAACAAAGGGCCTTGCTGTCTTTCTCTTGATAGATACAGCCTATTAGAACTATCTTTTGTATTTTTTGCCCCCTTTTAACCCCTACACTCAATTTTAGGTGATTAAAAGGTATTCTTTCCCTTTGTCCTGAGAAGGCTTGATGCCCCAGTATAGGTGAATGCCAGGACATGGAAGCAGGAGTGGGTGGATTGATGAGCAGGGGAAGCGGGGATGGGTTAGGGGATTTTCAGGGGGAAATCAGGAAAGGAGACATTTGAAATGTAAATAAAGAATATATCTAATAAAAAAAAGGTGTTCTTTTTTACTGATGGGCAATTATATGGAGTATTCCCCCCCCTAGTTTGAATGTCCCTTAGTTTTTAACTTGGGGCTTATTTTGATATGGAAGGGATGTAGGAATGATATAGATGCAGTACTAACCCATCACCATGACGATACCATCAGTTTCAGAATCTGGGAGCAGAAATAAGTGATACAGACATGGTGAAGACCATTTCTTCACATTCCTTGTTTTGTCCCTACTTTCCTTAGGATGCATCAGAAAATTATTGTTTTTACAATGTTTTTGTTACATCCAAAAAATAGCATAAAACCTTGCTAATATAGGAAAAGACAATTATAAACATCCTTGTGTTGAAGCAGACCTTTCTAAGAAGACCTTCAAGAAAAACCCTTCTCAGATACTCTGGCCCTGCCACTCTCCCTTTGTCATGCTGATTTTATTTGTGGAGCTGCTTGGGAAAGGGTTGGAAATTTATAAATAGAAGCTTTGCACAAAATTAATAGTGAAAAATCAGGATTTGAAAAAAGAAACAACTTATCTATGTAGAAAAATATGCTGTGGCTTTATCTCTTATAAGAGAAAATTAACGGAACTATTAAAGAACAAGGTGGTCCAATGTAGTGTTCATTACACAGACACCCACGGTGAATAACTAGAATTAACTATGAAGGAGACAGAGGAAGTTCATTTGAGAAGTCCTTCAGCCATTTAGTCTACACAAAGGTTTTGAACTCTAGACAACAGAAGAAATGTACAGGCCTAAACAGAGACCACGAAAAAACATTGAGAATCCAAAGAAGATAGGAGAGAAATATGAGAAAGGATTAATGAGCCTTTTGTAAAATGCAGCTAATTACAAGCTTGGGTAGCTGAGACTGGAAGAAGGAGACTGTGTGAGCTGAGAGGTACATGGGAAATAGATAAAGAAGGAAGTCAGCGTGGAATTAAAAGGCAATTACCTACTTATTTGGGGTCTTCTGCTTTAAATTCTGCTACTGGCTACAGTGTAAAACTAATTACTGAAGTTTAGTCTGTGGGTAACCTTAGAGACCACGTTATCAATTTTGTTTTAGGGAGTAATTTACTAGCCAACATTGTCTGACTAATCACTGCATGCACTTGTTCACTGCAAAAGATATATAACTTCCTTCTCTTTACAACTTCAAAATATGTAGGCCCAGTCTAGACTTTTTCTCAGAAACATATTTGATGTGGTCATCATAAACTTAAAGTAAAAGAAACTCATTTCCCATTTTAACCCCAATGTTGCCAACAACATTACCCTTCTTGGATGAGGAAACTACGGGAGCATGTTGGAATCTTTGCTGCATCATTACCCTATCAGGGGACCTTAGTGACCTTAACTTCAAAATGGACATCCAACTCCACTCTCAGTTGTCCCCCTCTTCTTCCTAAGACTGGAGTAGTTTGCTAACATGGTCCATGTTAAGCACAAAGTCCTTTGACTGTGCTTCCATGAAGCTGCACAGGGATCTTTTATCATACACAAAGTCATGTCATCTACTGCCCCATACCCTTAGTGATGTCATAATTTACTCCTAGTAAAAAACAAAGTGAATCACAGTGGCTGAAGAACTGATAAAGTTTTGACCTCGCCTTAACAGTTTCTAAGCTTCTCTCTGCTGATCTTTTCTAGTTCCATTTTCTCTTTGGGCAACCTGTTTCTATGTCTTGGCCTTTGCAGCTATGTCTCCTCCCTGGGATATTTTTTTCCACCCCACATATTTAAATGGACCTTTTTCACCCTTGTTAATTTTTACTCATTTATATTTTCCCCAACTATCCTTATTTGAAATCTCAACTCTAAAACATTGGGTTTCCACCCATTCCCTCCTATTCTCTTTCATGATTTCTCTTCATAGAACTTAAAATAGGTTTCTTACTTATTTTTATTACTCTATGTTTCAGCAGTCTAGACCATAAGCTTCATGAAGAATCATTGCTCTTCCTTGCATACTTTTCAGACCTTATAGCAAGCTCTGGCCAACAGTCAGTCTTCAGTAACTTTCTCTTGAATTAGTTATATATGGTTACATGAACCTAAACAGATCTTGACTCTTGACTCATACTGTCACTGAACATGATAAATGCCACTGCGACTACTCCATGTATCAGAATAACAGTCTGTAAAGAAGCATCTTTTTCCCCAGAATTCTCCAGTGTTCCCATGAAAAGAGGCCAAAGTGAGCACAAACATTAGGAAAGGTGTGAATACATCTATGAAATAGTTCATATAGACTGTGAAGTCCTAGAATTATCTTTTCTCATCAAAGATATGATCATGAAAAAACACACTAAGAGAAAAGAAATATTGTGGAGAAATATATTACTGAGCCCCCATTTCTTAAATTGTGGCTCAATCTTAAAAAAATATAATGAGGGTTAAAGATCTCTTGGTAAGATTATTAAAATAATTCAAATGTTCTTTTAAAAGGGTGAAGAAGTCCTTTTAGAAACCATTCTTTATTTCTACCAGTAGTGATACACCATAAATATAAAATGAATCATATTTCCAAGAAGTATTTCCTTTTCCATCTTACCTATTAGTCAAGAAGAATTATCTAGACTGAAAGTTCTAGAAAGCACATTTGATTAACACTGACACAGTGTTATGGGATTTATAAGACAGATTATAGAGACACAAAAGGATGCTTGAAAATCTTGCATTTTATATAACATTGAAAAATTAAATTTTATGTGCCTAGACAACATAGCTTATTCCCTAGTATTTGCGTACTGGTTATTTTTGGCTGAATGTATTGAGCTGACCACATTGAATTGCTTCTTAAAAATTCCAGACAATGGATATGCTTCAATCAAATGAATAATTTGAACAACTTACTGTTTAGAAGAGCTGGTACCCGGGGTGGGTGTTTTCTCAGAATGCCTGAGCATTCCTTTTCACTCTCCTGGCAATCACTCTGCCCCCACCCATTCTCCTGCTCTGTCCAAATCTCTTCCCAGTTTCAAGGAGGTTTTTATTGTTGTTTCATTTGCTTGTTCAGTTTCTTTGCTTTTGTCTTGTAATTCCTCAAGTGTTTTATTAGCCTCCACTTCATTAGTATGCTTTCTAGAGAATTAAGGATTTTATATATGATTACTTGTCTCCTTAGTCAGACAATGCCACAGGTGTTGTGGTTAGGGCCCTGGTGATTTTGGGCCTTTTCCAATTTATTTCTGGGAATTTTTGTTCACATTTTACTTTAGCATGGTTTCTTCTTTTAGAAGAAATGCCCATATATTCTACATTATGTCTCTGCCTGTCTCTGCTTCTGTATTACTTAGCCTCTCTGTCTATTCTTGTCTTTAACAAGATTCCAGGAGATGTGAACGCTTATGACTTAGAACTCACACTTTGAGGTCCATTACCTCATTCCATCTTCCTACCAAGAGAAGCTAAGCTCCTTAATAATGAGGCAATACTATCCAATCAAAAACAGTTTCTTCAACAAACTTTGTACTTTATCCATTATTACTGCCCTCTAATGGCAATTTGGGTGTCTGACTGTCAACTAAGAAAGTATATTTTGGCCTAAGTAGAGTGTCTTGTGCTTACTATCAACACCCAGCTCATTAACTAGAATGAAGGAGAAAAGAAATGAGTATCTGTGTATCTAATAAAACCACACTCTATGTTTTCTCATATATTAATGCCATTCCAATTTCTGTAATGTTATTTTGCATCCAAGGAAGTACCTTGGAGGCTATACTGACATATCGCTACCAATATGATTGACTATATTAACTAGACTAATGAACAAATCACTATTTTCCTGTCTAAGCAAATACTGCACATTTCTTTTTCCTACATGAATGTTTCTGTATGCAGGCTTCTGTGTTTAGTAAGTGAGAATCCAGGATTATTTTTACTTGTTAGGGGAATGGCAGTAATATTTATCATGTCAGTGAATAGATCCCTCATCATGAATCCTCCCAAAATCATGTATTCATAGGCTAATACATGAATGTATGTCAACAGTCTTGCTTTGTTTTGTAACTTGAACCTGTTAGCTGCCATACATACCTGAGTAAGGATAAAGAGAAGATGAAACTTGGGCAACAACACAGGTATGGAGAATAAGAAAACATGAAGAACATAGGATGTAGAATGGAAGCAAGACACAGGAGCTTTTCTGTTTCTGTCCTTTTATTATTTTTTTTAAAATACAGTGACCCTTTCAGTTAGCATGCTATTGGAAATAGGAGGGATTTGTAAATATTTTTTTATACACATACAGCTTTCACACACAAAATACATAATTGGAGCTAAAGAAAAATCCCTCATAATAAAATTCTGGACACCAAGCTAGAGTGTATAGATGCTCCAGGAAAGAACTACTGAGTTCACCAGGCTCCTTCTTATCTTTGAAGATACACCTGGGCACATAGCCACAGAAAGAGAGTCCACCTGAAGGAATCAGCAGCATGGCATATAGGAAGCCCATGGCAATTGATAAAACAGATTCTGTGTTGCAATCCCAGGCCTGTCTGGGACAGCTTTCTGTGATTTGCATAAAGGTTATCTACCTTCATTTCCCTAATCGGAATTGGTGCAGCAGAAAGGTGATCCTTGCCCAGGGTCACAAAGTCAGTAGAGAATGACTGTTAGGGACAGAAGATATGCATATAAAGGCGAATGTTTTGACTGATGTTTGAGGCTGTGGCTAGCCCTTATAATAATGCATCTAGAAAAAAAAATAGCTAATTTATTTCATAGACTTACTTCTGCCCATTTAGCCCACTTAACAGATACTCTTAGCAGGTGCAAACTTGCTTTAGCAAGGAGAGGAAAAGTGAGGAGGAGAAACAAAGTGGACCCAGCATTATAAATGTAGAAGGTTGATTGTTTTTGTAAATGATTATTTAAGGGGAGATACTATAAATCCTTTTTATGGTATAAAAGAGAGTGAGTTAAAATTGAATGTTTGCATGCACAGAAGGCCAGCTCTAAAAGATTCTTCGGCCATGATATAAATCCTTTTAAGTATTACTTTTCAATAAAATATGGGATGAACTTTAAATAAGTGGTTCTAGCAGACACCAATCCCATGTATTAAACAATCCTTTTACACTCACTCCAAGGTGCTATTCAATTCATGTTAGTAGGCTTTATTATATCTTCAAAAACTATATTATCCTTTGAATCTCAATTTGTCTCCCCTCAAATCTATTTGGCTGATGTTAAAGGTGAAACCTGATATAACCCACTGGAGCATGGATTCAGAAAAATGGAAAAATGCAGTCTGTATCACTTCCGACTTAAAAAGCAGCTAATAAAAGAGACTTTGCAACACTGTTCCCCTGACTCCTCTTTCCCATTTGAAAGTGTCCAGAGTGGGAAAGCCTCCAGCCAGCCATAATAATATCCATGGTATGCACTTGGCTAGCATCAATTACAGTGTAATTTCTCGAATAAAAACAAGAAAATCAGACTATGAAAAGAACACATTTAGAGACAAAAATGTTGGGTCTGAAGATAACATAACTTTCAGTGTCAGTTTTAACCTGTGAGATGAGATCAAAATGCTCCCAAACCGTTGAGAAGATAACTTTCTGTTATCACCAAAGATTTGCTGATGTTCCTTCTCTGACTATCAAATCCTATTATCTGTAATGAATATTAATGTTTGTACCCTCAAAAATCAAACCATTTCTGCTCTAGAAGAGAGGCACTGGCTGTATCTAATATTTAGAATTTTTTTTTTTGCAGAAGTATTCATTGTCATTTTGTTATATATTTTGAATGTGAGTTTCATTCCTATGATGCACTTCACTTCTCTGCATTCACTGAGACTGCAAACTGAGGTCTCAGGTTTTCTCTTCCTAAATGTGAGAGCCCAGATACATATTTTAATATAATGTATACACTGTCTGCTCTAAGTTGTAATTTAAGTTTTATCACACTGTGGGAGCTGCTGGTGTCTGCAGGTCGATTTCACCCCCATGGTTTATGTCCTGAAGTGCAGGGCAGATAGGCAGTGCTGTGCCAATCAGTTTGAACCTGTTAAAGCTCAGAGAGGTAGAGATAAAGAGATGGAATTCTGCTGGTTGACGATGATTTACAAGTAAGGTTCATAACTCTCAGATCTTCAGGATCTGTTCGGAGAGCAGAAAAGGGTAGAGACATCTCCATTTATGTAGTTCCTTATATGACCTTCAAAGCACCTCAAGGAGATTGGAAGGTTGAAAACACATGTCCCTTTGTTAGCTGTATAATTGTAAGTTATTACCAGTGCCACCTGTGACAAGTAATAGCACATGAAGAACACTTCCAAACCAGCCACTGTTTGGGTCAAGGTGTCCTTGTCTGTAAATTAGTAAGGCTAGTGAAAATCATTTCCTGGAATTTTTAAAAAAGATGAGATGAAGTGTCCAGTAGGGAGCTAAGTCTTTTGGAATTCTAAATAATCTAATACTTTATTCTCATCACAGAAAGTATACCAATATTGCTCGGATATTTAACATATGCAAGACACTATGCAACCTGTTAGAACCATTATCACACACACTGTAAAATAAAAGTGAAGTTATTATACTACCTATGAAGTATATACTTCCTTCATTCCCATTTAACAAAGGGAGATAATGAAGCCCAGAATGGCTCTTTAAAGTCAGTAGTGGGCTGCGAGCTCAAATGTGTATAAATCAGAAGTTCTATGTGCTCTTGGTAAATTCAGAGCTATATATTATGATTTCCCTAAAAGTGCTAGGAAAAACTGGCTACATAATAGAAATCATTCAGAACTTTGCTCATTTAAAATTCATAACTAGGAACTGGAGAGATGGCTCAACAGTTACAAGTAATGATTCCTCTTCCAGCGGTCTTGAGTTCAATTCCCAGAAACCACATTGTAGCTCACAACCATCTGTAGTAGGAACCAATGCCCTCTTCTGGTGTGTATGAAGACAGCTACTGTGTATATTCATATATATATATATATATATATATATATATATAAAATTCAGAACTACTTTATAAATCCCATTTCAACAAGCTATTTATTCTTGGATTTTTCTAACGTGTAGATAGATAGATAGGTAGATAGATAGATAGATAGATAGATAGATAGATAGATAGATAGACGCTCTTGTATTTCGTTACAGTCTTGTCTAAAATTCACTATGTAGCCACAAGAGACAGCAATCTTCCTATCTAGCCTCTAGTTGTATCAGCCTCCTGTCTCTGCTTGTAAGCATGAACCATCATACCTGACTCTTGAAGCATCAATTTTATAATAATTTATTGATTATCTTTCAGAGAACAGATACTGGGATGAATTCATAATGCAATATTGTTCATCACAGAGGTTTTGTGTGGAAGACCAAGTATTTTGGCAGATACCTGAAAGTGTGACCCATGTACTAAAGATAGTACACAGTCCCAGGAAAGAATCTGAGGAAGGATATTATTCGAAAAATATCAGTACTAACTCTTGGTATGAACAGGTCAGCAAGAATTAGTTTGGAGTTTATCTCAAAAGTATCTACTTGTCTGTCAGATAAACAGACACTTGGATAAAGGAAGGGAGCAATAGAGTGAGGGAGTGAGGGAGGAGGGAGGAGAAAGAGAGAGAGGGAGAGGGAGAGAGAGAGAGAGAGAGAGAGAGAGAGAGAGAGAGAGAGAGAGAGAGAGAGAGAGAGAGAGAATACAATGACATTTAAGAGTAGCAAGGAGGACATGGTGATTGAGAACAGGAAAGATGTCTACAGTCACACCTCCCTGAACTAGCCTAGTCTTGTCTGATCTCAAGAAGAGGAAAATCATTCACGAGCAAGTGGCATTCAATCAACTGAAAGCAAGTGATTTGCATGCTGTGGCATTGTTCTGATCCATTGTGTGTGATTTCATAGTATATTTCTCAGTCTTTGAGAAGGGAACTTTTTTTTTATTACACCTTTATAATTACTGCAGGAATGAAGGCTTATAATTCTGAGTGGATTCTCATTTTAGAAATGTCACAGCTCACACCAAGCAGCTGCCAGGCACAGTAAGCCAAATCTTAACCTGAACGGTCCTTGGAATAGCTTAAAAGAAATATAGTGTGTTAATTTTGTCATTGTTCGCTCCCTCTGCAGAAATATTATTGTGTCTGCATTGGATGTCTGTGAAATAGTTCCTTATAGTCCTTTATTGTACTGAAAAAAAAATGTCCAGTGTTCCTTAATACATGCTTTTTGCCAATTTGCATATCATATTTTTGAGATTGGTAACTAGAATTAATATCTCTAAATACAGCTTTTAATAAACATTTATTTTTAATATTGTATCCAGTTAAGGTTTTCTGACTCTAAATTATTTACACCATCCTCCCCAAATACAGCAACACACCATTTAATAGCAGATACTGTAAATGTTAAACATTTAAATATTCAGACAATATTAAATAAATTTCTAAAACATTGAATTCTCACTAACTGAATGGACACTATAGAAACATTCTAATAACCATTCTCTGGGCAAAAAGCCAGCATGTCATAACACTTGTAATATGTGGTATTTCAATATCTGGACTGATGCCCCCTGTTTCTCTGGAGCAGTGCTTCTCAGGCTTCCTAATGCTGTGCCATTTTAATATAGTTTCTCATGGTGTGATGTCCCCCAAGCATAATTTATTTTGTTGCTACACCCTAATTGTACTGCTGCTACTGTTATCAATCATAATGTAAATATCTGATATGCAGGATATCTACTATGTGAACGCTCTGAAAGGGTTGTTGAACCCCAAAGGGGCCACGACCCACAAGTCGAGAACCACTAGACTATCTATAGATTATTCATAAAAAGATTAAATGCAGTGTTCCCATCTCCAGCATGACCAGCTCTCCCTGGGGGAGTATACCTTCTTCACCTGGTGGCAGCTGAATCACTTACCCTATGGTCTCTAGTCTCTGTGTATAACCTCAAATTGGTTCTATTTCTTTAAGCCTCCATAAAAAAGATATTTTTCCCTTTCGTTTTTTTTCTCTTGTTATATCTAGCTTTCCAATTTTCCACTCCCCTAGAGTTCAGTTATCTGCTGCACAGCATCAAGTCCTGCAGTCAAAGAAGGAAAATAGCAGCTATAAATGCACTGTGAGGAGAGTAGGCTACTGTAGCTTCTTGGAATAGAAGACGGAGAATACAGAGGAAGAAGCACGGGCTTAGGAAGAGTATTAGTATTATTGGATACCTACCTGTTTTCTGCTTCTAATTACTATCTCCAGTAATCCTAAAGCTTTTCACTCATTCTTGTATGCTTCCTTTGAGAAAAAAAAAAGACTTAAAATCCTTAAGATTTCTTTTATACTAAAATCAAAGAAAGTATTTTGAAGGGAAAGATTGTCTTTGCTGATTTGGGGCCATCGGACCCCACAATTTAAAACTGTTGAGAATGCAGGAGCTGAGTGTAATGGTTGCAATTAAAGAGGATGGCTTCAAAAAGTTTGCAATGGCCTATGCTAGATGCCAGCAGGCAGGCATGCCATTACTCTAACTCATGAATGCTTGGGAGATAAGAGTTATGAAAAGGAGCACAGACAAAAGGCTGTATTTTAGTCAGAATTCCTTTCCTTATCATCCATTAGTTTTGGATGAAAAAATCATAAAACTTCTGTTAGAAAATAAAATAAATTAAATAATAAAATAAATTAAAAGTTAGTGGAGATATGAGAAGAGCTTTGTGGAGAGGAGTAATTTGAGAGATCTGTACCCAAACGAAAACCCTAAGTCTCAGCATTCTAGTCTATGAACTTCTGGCATCCAATTCCTTATCCTTTCCTGGAAATGTCTCTTTATAGACACTTGTTAATGAAGAACCTTATAGGGTTTATGTTTCATTTGGTTTGGTTTCCATCAATTTATTTATTCATTTTACATCCTAATTTCAGCCCCACTTCTACCACCACCTCACCCAGAACCTACTCTCATTTCCTCTCCCCTTCTCTGCTGAGGAGGTGGAGGCACCCCCATGTGTCAACCCATCCTGGCATATCAAGTAACTGCAGGACTAAGCATGTACTCTCCTACTGAGGCCAGACGAGGCAGACCAATTAGGGGAACCAGATTCACAGGCAGGCAACAGATTCAGGGACAGCCCCCTCTCCAGTTGTTGGGGTACCCATATGAGAACCAAGTTGCACATCTGCTACATATGTGTGTGGGGATTCTGGGTCCAGTCTATGTATGTTTTTTGGTTGGTGGTTCAGTCTCTGGGGGCTCCCAGGGGTCCAGGTTAGTTGACTCTGTTGGTCTTCTTACGGATCCCCTATCCACTCCAGTCTCTCAATCCTTCCCCCATCACTTCCACAAGACTTCTGAGCTCCCTCTAATATTTGTCTGTGTACCTCTGAAGCTGTTTCAGTCAGCTGTTGGGTAGAACTTCTCAGAGGAGAGTTATGCTAGGCTCAGGGGCTTTATTGTGGATTTACTTTTTAGGGCTTGATATGTAGTAATGGAAATATTCAATACATAGGTCAAAATTGCCCTAGAACACTGATTTGTAAAATGAAGATAACTGCATATAACTGCAGGCTCTTTCCGGATTCAGTGAGATAATGCATGGAAAGTGTTTTCTTGGCTTCTTAGCCCTCAGTTATGTCTGGAACATCAGCACAGCAATTGAAGTAGCAGTAGATGCTGTTACTGTACTTATACTAGGATCTACATGACCCTTTGCAGCCATCTGAAAAGGTCTAGATGTTAGAATTGGACAGAAAGCACAACTAATCAAACCGCAGAATAGTGGAACCCAGTCCTAGCACATGTCTACAAAATAATACCACACCCAGTGTTCAGAAAATATTGCTGAAGAGGGGAGTAGAAAAATTGTGAAAGCTAGAGAGGATCAAGGATTTTGCTGTTTTGACTTACATTTCCCTAATTGCTAGAGATGATGAAATATCTTTTGTGATATTTATTTGCCACTTTAATTTCCTTTTTGAGAACTCCTTTTTCAGTTCCCAGGCCCATTTGTTAAATGGGTTGGGTTTGCTTATTTGTTTATTTAGTGTTTGGATTTTGTTGGGTTTTGACAAATGTATAACTGGCAAACATTCTCTCCCTTTGTGTAGGTTCCCTCTTCATTCAATTGTTTCTTTACTGTGCAGAAACTTTTCAGTTGTAGGAAATTCCACTTGTCACTTGTTGGCTCAATTCGAGGGGGAAGAGGTTCTATTTAGAACCCTTTTTCCTAAATCTATAGATATCTATAGAGTACTACTGCCTATGTTCCCAAAGGTTGAAACTAACTCTGCATTGATGAAGACACTATGTTCTTCAGGCACAGGACCTGGAAGATCCCAGCTGAATTGATGTAAAAACTTCCTCCAGAAGGTCTAATTTCAGAGTTCCAGAAGATATCATACAGGCTTCCAAGGGAGGGAAGCAACCAATATTTATAACTAGCTATTAAACATATGAACTATTCTATAACTTCATCCCTTGCTACAACTTAGGTTGTTCTTGGTTTTGATTTACTATGTTAGAAGTTATCTTAATGTTTCTGGAAAAAGATTTAAGTCACTATCCCACCAGTACTTCTAGAGTCAAAGACTGAATTTTTGGAAGATATTTGACCACCTCAAAATGAGTTTCTATACTCTTGTTTAGAAAGCCATTGTGAGTTAAGTATAATGGTGTTCAAAATCATCTATGACAGGGTGGGTGATGGCTCCATATCGTTCAACTACTAAGCCACAGAACCTTTAAATAAGTTGCTTTACACAGTCGTGGGAACTTGACTCATGGATTCAAGATAAAAATCTTGAAGATGACTCTTCTGAATAATCTGTGTTAGTTTAAGACGCTGAAAAGGAAAGAGGGAGACAGATGAAGTACATCAACGAAAGAGGTAAAGACAGCAGGGTGTTGATCAAGGCGAGGTTGTATCTCCTCTAGAGTCTGAAGCACAAACACCCTCCTAAATTCCAACTGAGGTTTTAGAACACCAGAAAAAAAAAATAACAGTTTTCTTTGTTTGTTTTAAGCCACCAAATTTTTTGGTAACTTGTTAAAACAGTTACTGGAAGTCAATTAATAATCCATTCTGGACGCATGGGAATTTTAGAGGCTAAAGTTAGCCACCTTAACTGAGACCTCAGATAACTATCTGCTGTTGAGAAGACTGAATGATTAATAACAAGATGTATCTATTACATGATAATAAATGCTCACTCTTCTTCCTATTGGAAATATTAATAGCTACTAAAATGAAATCTTGGTATTAACTTAACCAATACATTTACATAAAGTTCCTTGAAACACTATGGAACAAAAGTTATTATTATTTACCCTTTCAGTCTCCCTCAAAAACTGTTCCCTGCCCTAAATTTGCTTATTCATCCACTTGAACTTTTATTCAGAAAAGACAATGCACCTGGTGCCACTGCAAACACTAATGACTTAGCAGAAATATAACAGAAAGTGATCTTTCCTTAAAGGAGTTTCCCTTGTTATGAGGGCAGGTTATATAACAAAGACAATAGTCGTGGTATAAAAACATATACATAAGGAATGCTGGTGGACTGGGAGATAAATGTAAATGTCGAAAATAATGAAGCAAAGAAGTATTAAACAAGATATGTCATTCAAGAAGAATATATCTGAGAGCTAAATTAGAACTTTCTTGAGGGGGAAGCTGTCCAGACAAGTTCCAGGCAAAGTTCATGCTGCTGTTAAACACATTCTGTACCCCAAATTCTTGTTCAAACCCACTTCTCAGTGATGGTTCTCATGCTGTCCCACTGTATTTCTTGACTCTGCGGTGTATCCATTTGCTTGTGTCTTTTCTCTGTTACTCTAATAAATTTAAGCTCTATGAAAAGAAAAAGAAAGCCCATTTTGCTTACTACTGTGTCATCAGAACCTCTGATAGTTCCTGGGAATATTCATAGTGGGACATTAACAAATATTTGGCCAATGAATAATTAATGAATAATATGATTTAAAAGAAATAAATTAGAATAATATGCTTATTGATTTGTTATTGCTAATAGTATTTTGTTCTAGCCATGATGGTAGGAAATCATGACTTCCAAAGCCTTCACTCTCCTTGTGCTTAAAATTTTTAAATGATTGTGTATTTTTAACACAAGGGAAATGATTTTCTTCCACACAAAAATGTCCTTTACCTTCTCTGTTCAACTCTGATGATTTTAAAGAATATTTCAATATAAACAAGGGTCACCTGTGGGTAATGGCTTAGATTTGATCAAATGCTCCCTTCTATTCTGTGTACTGTTGCCCTGAGAATGCAAAAGTAAACTGAGTGTCAAAATAAAAGCATTAGAAATCAAGAAAATAATATGTCCATCTGTGAAAGTAACTACAAAATGTTCAAATTATGAAGGCATTAGGGAATTGAATTCATGAGTGCAAATGAGTAGAGTCTGAGCTTCTGAAAAAGACATTATAAATTAAATGGAGCTAAATGGGTACAAACATCCATGCTAGTGCAGTAGAGACTACACTCCAAGGTGGAAGGGGCTACATTGACTGCATGGGAACCAGGCCGCATGCACAACAGAGGAAGAAGTGAGTCTTTTATTCCTATACTGACATTTCCAGGATGAGTCTGGAAATATTTCAGGGTCTCTAGATACAATTTTGAACAATTTTTTTATGCAATGTTTTCTTACAGCCAAAGCTGCCCACTTATTCTAGTGCCTGCTAGCATTTATTTTATCAGAGCTCCTATCCTGCCCAAACATCTTGGTCCTGTATTAAGGATGAGAGCTGTAGCTGTTCAGAGAATACATGATTAGGGGTGGAAGAAAGTGCACATGTTTTAATGAGTAACAAACTGAAGGGTCCTCTGCCCTTGTGCATCATTCTCTCAACTCTATTATTTTTGAAGTCATTAAGGAAGAGCATTCTGGTGTTTATGATAACCTGTTTTCTGAGATTCCTAAGGTTAGTCAAGAGTGATAAAACTACAGAAAAGAAGGTACACTATATATTTACTGGGAAACAAATCACTACTTAAGTTCCTGGGGATAGAGTTTTATTTCTCCCATACTGACTTAAAAGCACATGCCTTATGTTTAATGGGTAGCAGGTTTAAGGGTTCAAGGTCTTATTCACATTCTGTCTTCTTGTAATTGTCACCATCTCATGGATTTGTAATATTTATAAATGAGATGAGGTATGTCAAACAGTTAGCATAGCAGTTAGCACCTATCAGCTGTTTAACAAGCGCATTATTCATTCATTCATAAGTGAATGCAGTTAGAGAAGGATGTTTGAATGGATGCTGTGACCACATAGAGATATTCTAGTATCCTGTGTGAAAAGATACAAATGACAGCTTCATGCATTGAATGATTTTTCTTATCTCCATTGCAATGTGTATGCTATGATAACCTTAATGCAGTTTAAGTTCCACAAATCATTCAGCCTTAGAATCAAACATTCATATTTTAAATAGGTGATCCTCTAAAACAATATGTACTGTATTTTGGTTCTTTATGCGGAGTTCTGTATGCATATGACTTGCTCATTTTGGAAAAAAAAATAACCAAGTAAGTGATTTTAAAAAGTAGCCTATTAACAAAGCAAATACAGAAGGGACAAACCAATTTCACCTGTGAGAAGCAGCAGGCAAACTAAGTGAATTCTCATAACCAGACAAACTGAGTCTAGAGAGAGGAAGACAAAGGGAAGATTTTTTTCTAGTTTCTAGAGAAGCCTCCTAGTTGCCATTTCTATTTTACAACAGACATGCATAAAACGGTTTAGCCCTATAGTTATCAGAGCATCATAGTGATTTGAGAAAAGCCTAATTCTTGCTCCAAAAATGAGAAAAATAAAATATAATGTATGGTGTGTGAAGAAAGAAAATTTTTAGGCTTATGAGCTTAAACCATTGATATTTAGCTGTAGATTCCTTTAGAGTCAGGACACAAATGAAGACACCAAAACATCCTGTACTCCAAACCTACTGCACTCTGTTCTCCATGATACAGGAAGAAAGGGCCTTTCCAAGAAGTTTAAGAACAAGTAGGAGAAAATGAAATCTACAGCTCCTCACAGATAGAAAGAATATTTCCCATAGAGAGGAACAATATGACTGCTTCGGCAACCTATTTTTAAGCCCACCGTTTTCTCAGAATCACCTGAGTTCTGTTTTAATCTGTAGAGTGATGATTTTACCAACTCTAAAGTCAACTGTATGGAGTGAGTCAGAGCAAACTTACTCTTCCAACATAATCATCTAGACAACAGAAGAAATTCATAAAACAACTGTTCAAACATTGCACAACAGTGTATGCCTGAGTTTCATTAAAGGAATGGAAACAGATGCAGCAAAACCAATGATCACAGAATATGTGCTTAAGGATAAGTTTCTTGTCCCAATACTGATGAAGGGATTTTATAAGGTAGCATTAAAAGAATTAACAGATATGAATTAAGAAATTTGGAAACTGAGGAGCCTAGAATTTCCAAGCGAAAAGAATTGGAAAGGAAGGACTCACCCTAAGAAAACCAGCTGAAGAATCCATATACTTCTTCCTTTAACTGACTTCTGAGTCAGTAAAACTGTGTACCCTCAAGTTGAGACTCTACAATCGGGAAAGATGCTAAGTAGGCATCTTTATGTTTAGAAATTATTCCCACGGTCATTCAAGGCTGAGAGAACCTTGAGTTCTGGCTGCATAAAGTGTCTAGATGAATAACCTCATAGATAAGTAGAATCTAAGAGGATGTGCGGCAGTCTGAACGTGTTGTAGGTGGGCACCATGCTCAAAGGCCTTGCAGACACCCAAAGTTGGGATGCTGCACTCTCTCTTGGTTCTGTGAGCAACACTGTTGGAAAGCTGCTCCAGCATCAATAATCTTTTCATAGTTTACGAGGAGTTGGCTCTGGAAATGTTTTGCCTAGATCCAAAACTCATTTGTAACAGTTTTGGGTTATGTATTCTTTGTTGAATTACCTCATTTCTGTTGATCTATTTTCATCAATAAAAAGACATGATTAAACTTTCCAAGTGGGTTTAACATTTTAAGGAAAGCTAATGGACACATCAGTGGGGAATTGTTAGGCTAATTTCTGGCAGGTAGGGCATTCTATAACTTCTGGCTTTAATAGTGAAGTCTTTATCATTTTATATTTCATATGGCGTAGAGTACAGTGCTTGATACATAATCAGTGACCTATAAATGTCAAATAAGTTAGCAAATAAAGGGTCCAACTTATATGTGTAAAGAAGCTGCAAAGGTCAAAACAATCACCTTAGTTAGGATTAGAATTGATAATATACCTCTTAAAAAAAACTATGAGAGATGCTCTACTCTATTCTAGTATTAGAGCACCACAAATTTGTGTTGTTGTTGATGGTTGTTGTTGTTGTTGTTGTTGATGATGATGATGATGATGACGATGTTTCAAAATTGAATTTAGGCAAAAAATAACTTTCAACCCTGAGATAAATTCCTTTCTGGTTAATTTAATATTTTGACCTGACATGGCAGAGGCAGAATCATTTTCTGGACAAATGCACAGGCCAACATTCATCTTGTTCCATATCACAAGTGAGGGTTGAAAGATATCTTAATTCTGAGCTCTGTGTAAGAGTTTCTGGTTATATCTGGAAATGAAATCAGTTGCATGATTAATATTAGAAGTGTAACTAAAACTGCAGGGAATTGTAAATGTAAAGTTGGATTACATTTAGGTAGAAAACGTGGCTACATCTAGTATGTGGAGTATAGTGGTGATCACTGTACAGGATTAACGTACCACAGGCAAAATAACTGTGCATCATGATATTCATTCTGCTGATTCTTTAAATGTACATCCTTATGTTTATTATCTACTCGTTCTTAATAATAAACAACAGGGTAGCATATGGAAGTAGTAACATTTCTTTGAGGGAGAGAGAGAGAGAGAGAGAGAGAGAGAGAGAGAGAGATTAAATAGAGATTAGAAATAGAGATAGCTCCATATTGTAGAATTTGGTCCAAGCCATGCTTACATTTTTAATCAATAAAACTTCAAACAAAGTTTGAACTCACTGTAAACAATTCCTTCCTTCCTGTATCTCTCAGGATTTTACTTTGCCATTAACACATGTTTCTGGAACGCTAGTGAAGTATTTTCAGGCTACTGCTTTATAAGAGTTTGAGAAAAATTTTAATCCTTGTTATTACACATTTTTTAGCAAGAAGCAATTGCTAATGTAGTGAAATAAATTAGAGTGGGGTGTTAGTTAATGTTTTACAGAGCTGGAATGAAATGGATATTTGAAGTAAATTTCTGAAATATGATTTGATAAGGATTTCAAAGTGTGTTTCAGATATAAGGTCATAAGTAACTGAAGTCTGTGTCACACTGGATCACATAATATATAGAACAGTCTAGCTGCTCTTATTACACATAAAATGGTTTCACAGTCTTTGCAGCATAATGGAGATAAAGAATTGGAATGATCTTACTTTTGCCCTAACAGCCACCCTCAACTTTTGCCTCTTATTTTTCCTATGTGCGTAAATTAGGCTCATAATGTTTTTAGTTTCTACTGATGCTAAATAAATCTAAAACATATTTAAAGTATATATTAATTTTTATTTATTTTCTGAAAAAAAGATAAATAAGTGAGCACACCTAAACTTTTTATATCTCCTGTACATAGTAAAATATCTGTAACATCCATGTTAAAGTTTACTGCCACCAGGGTTTTCTTAATTATAACTTTTAGCAGTTAATTAACACAATATCCCCCTTTTTGTCTTAAATTATCCTTGGGTTGCTTTTAAGGCAGAGTCTCACTCTGCAGCTTGTGATGACCTGAAACTCACAATGTCGCCCAAGATGGTCCCCGTACATGACAACACTTGTTTTACATCTTCATGGACATCAGATGGCTCATACCTTCCTGTCACTCAAGTTCCAGGAACAGGATGCCCTCTGGCCTCTACAGGCACCCACATGGAAATGGTACACAAAAACTTGGGCAGGCACACACACAAACACACAAATAAAAGGTGACAAAGAAACCCTGTAGGGAGACACTTAAGACAAAGAGTTTCACTTTTTTAGCTAAGAAATCTAATGGATTTAAATATGCATAGCATGGTTTCAGTTTTTTAATTTTCTGCTAATTTATCTGAAAATTAATTGTCTTCATGAAGAAATGGTGTCTAGATCACGTTTTAATAATCCATGAGCCAAAACTAAAATATTTTGTATTATATAAAAACTAGCAATTCGAGCAATTAAACAAGAAGCTATTTGCAGTTCGCATTACTATGCATATGTAAAGCAATTTGTCATCCACCTAAGTCAAGTGTGGAAATGGAGACTTTTCTAAGAACACAGCAATTACTCAGCTCTGGGTTTCTCCTGGGCCAGGGTCTTGTCCCTTCCCTTTAGTTGTGTTTTATTGTTCCACTTTCATGATTTCCTTTTGGCCCTAAATCAAAGTAAATGGATAAAGTATAGCCTGAGTAAACACAGGCGTGCTTCTCAAGGCAGCCTTTCATAAATATTTACAGTGGGATTGAAACTTTGAGCTAACAATCTCTCCTCACAGCATATTCTGTGAAGGGCAGGACTGGTGTTTCTGCTGTAAATTCATATTCTTCCCTGGGGAGTTCCTCCTTGGGAACTGTTGGGCACCTGTTCAATGGAAGGGCAGCCTCAGCTGTCTGTGCCAGAGTGGCCTTTCCTCATTACACAGGTAAAGCAACACAAGCAGCTTCCAGCCTGCAGTCTTGCCTCATTCCTCCTTCACAGGGCCCTGAGGGAATTTCCATCCAACTGTGAAAGAGAAAGGAGGGATGCCCCAAAGGAAAGCCTGGGTGACAGAGGAAGGAAGGAGCAGGGAGAGAAGAACCTTCAGCCCGCCCCTCCATACTGTCCTTCAGTGCCTTTTTTCTTAGCTGGAAACTCTGTATTGACTTCTAATTGGTCTCCTCTGAGACAATCTCTGTGGAGGCATTTGATAGGAGTGAGGGAAACTTCATTAACCCATTTTCTGATTATGTGTCTAGATAATGTGAGGAAAACAAAACAACAACAAACAACAAAACCCCAAAACACTGACGGTAAACCAGTACAGCTGCCGGATTCCAGGCTTGCACAGAGTTTCTTCCCATTTATCAGATTTCAAGTTTACATGGGTGAAGTCTGCCTGTCCATTGCTCAATTTTGCAATCTCAAAAACTTGACTTTTTTTTTTCTCTTTTGGTCACAGGATAGTAAGACATTAAGGTGCTGAGTCACAGTTACTAAACTTACTCCAGGCTTAAATAAACTAAAAAGGCTAAAAAGGGTGCATTACCGGTGGTCATCTTCATAGATCTTATATACTCACTTTCAAGGTCCATATCTATGTAGCAGACGCAAAAAACCAAGCAGTTAGTGGGAAATTTCTGGGAGAACATAGAATCATGGTTAAGATGAAGAAAATGGTTCGGTTAGAAAGTTCTGACTCTTTACACACAAAGGAGAGAACAAACACAGCAAGGGCAAAAGAGCTTGAATTCAAATTTTATGATCTAGGCATGGGTGCCCATGCCTTTAACCCCACCACTAGGAGGCAGAAGCAAGCAGGTTTCTTTGAGTTCCAAGCCAGCTAGGTCTAGGAACAGTTCTCAGTCTGTGGGCTACAACCCCTTCAGAGGTCACATGCCAGGTATTTGCTTTACAGTTTACAACAGTAGCAACATTACAGTTATGAAGTAGCAATGAAATAATTTTATGGTTGGGTGTCAGTACAACATGAGGAGCTGGATTAAAGGGTCCCAGCATCAGGAAGGTCGAGAACCAATGAGACAGGAATATGACAGCCAGGTCTATGCATAGAGACCCTATTCTAAACAAAACCAAACAACCAAATAATAAATCAAGTCTGGCAACCTAAAAAACTCTTTAATATTTGATCTCCAGTGTACTCACTCAAAAGAAAGAAAAAAAAAACAGAGATAACTGACTTGTAAAATTTAGATTATGTGCACGTACAATCCACAGTTTGATTCCTAGAAAATGGTGAATTAAGTACAAATATACACTAGCACTACTACCTTGATTACAATTTATTCAGGCAGCCAGAAATAGAGCTTTGCTCTCACAAAGGGTTGATGGGTCTTTATGAGCAGCTGGTAAGCTCTCATCCACCTATAGCAATGGCTCCTCTCTAGTTATTATTGCCTAAATATTGATAATCGTATTGTTATTTCTTTCACTTTTCTAAACTCAAGGCAGATTATCAGTTGTCTTCCTTAATGTGTCACAGACACCCTGCCCTAATTACATTTCGGCCTGCCGGAAATATGAGAGAATCTTGTTTTCCTTGGAAAAGTTTAGTCTGTGTCTGTCTCACATTGGTTTACCAAACTGTGATAAAACAGAATCACAGAGAGGGTTCTCAGAGACAAATGAGAAAGCATAAGGGCTGTGCCATATAGCACCTCATGGGTACCTGCTTCTTTAACAGCATAATTACATCCTCAAAGTTTTTATGAGCCATTCATTTAAATGATTATCCTATTGAATTACTTTGAGTCTCATTTGTCTCTAAAGGAGAAGAAGCATTTTCTGCCATGTCCCATATTTAAAGAGGATATTGCAAACCTCAAAGCCACCACGTTGCATATTATTGTTGTCAAAATGCAATTGCTAAGTATATATACTGGAACTGTAGAAGTTACTAGGAACAAGCAAAACAAGGAAAGAGTACTCTAAATTTCTTAGGTACTTCCTTCAGTAAAGGTTTTTTTCATGGTAGTGAATAATTATTGGGAAGGTATTAAAGTCAGAAAAAAATAAGCTGTCTTTGTCCACTCAAGCTTCTGTAATAAAATACCACAGGCTGCATGGCTTACAAACCAAAGCTACCTCTTTCACAAATCTCTGATGGCTAAGAAGACTGAGAGAGATTTAATAGAAGCTGAGGGCACCACTGCTGTTGCACAGTTCACCACATCATGAGTCCACAGAGGGTGGGAAGAGTAGGGGAAGTCCTAGGTCCATTTTATAAGGGTAGTCTCATTCATCCTTCACAACCTAATGACTTCTGAAAGGCCTCAGCACTGAGTAAACAATTAGTCCATAGTTTTCTCTACACCATCTATTTCCTGAAACCCAGGGGTGATCTAGCCTTATGTATTCACAGTTACATCGACTTCAGCATGTGATCTGATGCTTATTCTGGTACTCTAATGAAGCATGCTTTATGGAGAAACCTCGTTGGTTCTTGAACACGTAACTTCCATTCAGAGGTTTCCAACACAGGGCTCTTTTTCAAATTTGTGTTTTGTGAAGGTGACGATAATAGATGTGCAGAGGAAGAAAAACAAATAGGCGTCTAAAGAAAAAAAGTAAAATTTGTTTTCCTAAGAAAACAAATAGGCATCTAAAGAATAAAAGTAAAATAATAAAAAACAAAACCAAATAAATTAAAATATAACAAAAAAACCAAACAAACAAACAAACAAAAGGGAAAAGCCAAAAAAAATGCATAAGAAACATGTATGGATACAGACACACAAGTTTTCACATACATATTATAAAAATACAAAACTAGAAGCCATATTATATGCACAAAGGATCTGTAAGATTTACATAAAAACTTCTCTGATACAAGATTATAAGATAAAAACTTCCCAAAGATGCTGAGTTTGTTTTCTGTTGACCATCTACTGCAGGGTGTGGGACCTACCCTTAGGAGTGATTTGTTTCCTTAGTAAGATCCCTTTGGAGAAAACTAATTTTTTTCATTTTTCAGTGATTATCAATTGGAATGGGCCTCTGGGTTACAGAAGGGTTTATGTCCACTTCTCTCAGTTCTAACGCATCACCTGATGCAGATATAGGTACTGACATGCTATCATAGTCTCTGGGCATTCATATGCAGGCCACCCCTGTTGTATTTAGAAGGCCTTGTTTATTTGGTGTCCTCTAGTCCCTCTGGCTCATATACTATTTGCTACTTCTCTTCTACCGATTTCTCTGAGCCTCGAATGGAGAGATTTGATGGACACACAGATTTAGAGTTGAGTGTCTCAAGGTCTCTCACTCTCTGCATATTGTCTGACTGTGGATCTCTGTATTTGTTCCCATCTGCCGCAGAAGGAAACTTCTCTGATGATGGCTGAGCAAGACACTGATCCATGAGTACAGCAGAATGTCATTAGGAGTCATTTAAGTATTGTATTCCTATTGCAGAAAAGTAGTATTGTTTCCTGGCCTATCCATTATCAGGCTTTGTTTTTTACATTTAACATTTTATTCAACTGAAGCATTCAATTCTTCTACTTTGTCTTCAGTGCCTGAAATTCCCTTGCACTCTGTTGGCAAAACTTCCCTCGAGGTTTTTTTGTTTAATTTTGTTTGTTTGTTTGTTTTTATTTTCTAACTTTTTCATTTTTGGTTTTACCTCAATTTGAGATTTCTTCAGTGATTCCATTTCCACTCCACCTTGAATTTTCTTCTTCGTTTTACTTCACTCTTTGTTTGTGTTTTCATAGACATAATTAATGAATTTAGTCATCATGTCCTCTTTAAGGATGACTAACATATCAAAAAAGGCTGTCTTGAAGTTCTTGTCATGTACTTCAACTCTATTGCATTTTCACAGTGTATTGTAGTAGGGATTCGGAGTTCTTGTAAAGATGTACTGTTCTGACAATTATTGATTGTGATTTAGCACTGCTATTAAGGTATTCGGGTTTGGGAAAATTGTGATTCTAGGTGCTGATATCTGGCACATCTTTCTTCAGTGGACATTTTGTTCCTCAGTTTCTGTTGCCCCTTTAGGAGTATGTGGTGGCTTTTGGGTGCCAGGTAGAAAATGCTTCTGAGATCCTACCAGGTGTGGACTCTGGGAGCTCTGGGTAGAACATGTTCCTAGGTATTGGGAGCTGGCACTTAGGAATGGGGGTGGTCTAGGAGAAGGTAGCTGGTGGATACACAGGAAGGAAGAAAGTAGGGTGAGCCACTAGGATCTACATTATCCCCTGAGAAGAGAGGCCACACTGACTGGTCTACTACAAACCTGAGGATGAGACTAGAGATTGGATTTTCAGAGGAGGAAGGAGAGTGAAAATAGAGTACATGCTTCCCTGGCCAATGTTGCCATAGGGTTCTCCAGGATTGCTTGTGGGATTTAGTAGCTGAGAAGGGATGGGGTTGGTGAGGAAACTTATAGAAGAAGATGTGCATGATCTGCTAGAGACTGGAGCAGGGAGGAAGGGGAAGCCACTGCAGAGCTGAGAGTGAGGTAGGGAAATGCAAATTTTCTTTACTAAAGTTCTTAAATCATTTATTATGTATTTTGAGATTATAATATAATTATATCATTTCTCCTTCCCCTTTCCTCCCTCTGAAACCTCCCTTCTATCCTTCTTGTTCTCTTTAAAGTTCATGACCTTTTTCTATTAGCTGATTTTACATATAGATTACCAAATACATAAATGCACGCTGCTTGGTATGTATGTGTAATGTTACTTATATGTATGTTTTTAAAGTTTATTAAATGTAATTTTGAGTTTTCACATCAAATTCAAGTCTATTATATTGAGAATTGTATGTAAAGGCTCCTAATATTATTTGCTAGACATACCGTCAGCACAACTCAAAATTTTAAAGAACATTAATGACAAGATAGTTGATCTTGTGAATAAGTAGAAATTAAAAACTCACATTTAGTTGGGAAATAACTACATAATCCTCAGTAAATGTTTTGTACAGAATGTTGGATTTTATGAATGTCTGTAAACATGATTGAATTATAGAGTCTTTCGTGATCTATGACAAGGATGGATCTGCGTAATTGACATTCTGGTACTGAAATGCCTTAGGTCTACAGGAATCAACCACACTTGGCCACATTAACGACTATTGCTATATGATAATGGAGCACTTAAGCATATCTTCAATGCATCACAGTGAATGAAATTCTTGAAGAGTATTTTCATTTAAATATTTGTTTTCTTAGGATTTGGAAAAATGTTGTTTTCACATTTTAAACTAGTTGGGGATTGGTTTGCACTTTGCCTAGAAATGAAAATTTTTAAGTGACATTGGAATTGTGAGCTCTTTTAAGGCTTAAAATTTTTAATTTAAAAGTTCAGTTTGGCATTCTTTTAGGAGGTTTCTATTTGACAACATTCTCAATATTTTCCATAATTACTGACCTGATCAGGATTTTATCGTTTCTTAGGTAAATGTGGATAGTTCCTGTCCTCCTAGGAAAATCAATCACTTTATCAAGGTTTTCAACATTTAATTTCTGTGGCATCTCCAGTTCTTCCCTCTTTACCCAACTAAAATCAACATTTGTAGTTTTTCCATCTTTGATAGATTATGCTAGCTAGTGGTGTGTTTATCTTTATTAGCTCTGTTAAAAGTACAATTTTATGTTTTTTCTAATTTAATAATTTCCTGTTAATATTTACATTTATTATCTTTTTTATACCTAGCATTGAGCAGCAAGAGTAGGTTACAGGACAAATACTTGTGTACAAAATCGCTCTGTAATGATTTTAACATCTTGTAGGAAATAAAAGATGAGAGAAATGATTCTCGTCAGTAGTTGAGTCTGGCATTACTACTGCCCTTCCAGGAAGGCACGGCTATATTTTTCAGAATTTGAGTCTCCTCCTCCTGATATTTAAAGCCTTTTGGTTTGAACCTTAACCTAACATTTCTAGCAGTGTTTAAATGTAGTATAGAAAACACAAAAGAAACCGCAGGAAAACATTCACTTGGTGCCACTGTCTTTGCTTTCCTGAAAGTCAAATACAACTGTCATCTTTTCCTGTCTAAAGTGATTTCCTTTTAAGGTATTCTCAGCACCAATGTGATGTTGGGCAAAGCACCTCCCTTCTGTACTGTTCTGTTTCCTTGTTTGTATGATGGAGCTGGTGGTAGCCTTGCTGTCATTAGGCTACTATGACGAGTTGTACTGCTTGCTCTCATGAGAGTGCCTAGCATCCCACAACCCAGAGTGAGTACTGTGAACATCCAGGGCGGCTACCAAGAGGTAACTGGAGAGTAGAGAGAGGCACAGTTATATGGCCTGTACCTGTGACAGTTCTCTCACATCAAAAAAGGTCAGAATCCTTATAAGGGACAGTGAGATAACTCTGAGAAAGTATGCTGCCAAAATGCCTTACTGTCTGAGTTCAACCCTCGAGACCCACATAGTGGAAGAAGAGAATCAGTTCTCACAATTACCCTCTAAACTCCACAGGTGCATGCCCACACACACACACAAACACACACACACACACACACACACACACACACACACACACACACACACACAGAGAGAGAGAGACAGAGACAGAGACAAAGAGACAGAGACAGACACACACACACACACACACACACACAGAGACAGAGACAGAGACAAAGAGACAGAGACAGACACACACACACATACACACACACACCAAATTAATGTAAAATATACTAAAAATCCCATATACTCCATTTCCATTACCCATTTGTTTGCACGGTTCCTATGGTAAGAAGCAGAGCAATTAGAAATATAGAAGTAAAAAAAAATTTCTGTGGCAGCTTAGAGCCACTTGGAAATGAAACGATGATACAACACATACACACAATAAAATTTTATTCATCTGTAAAGAAAAAAATGAAACCATGAAATTTGCAGGAAATTAGTTGATTTGAAAAGTGTAAAGGATTTCATCCAAAATCAGAAAGACAAATAACAAAAATTCTCTCTGATACACAGTGAATGTGTGTATATGTCTGTGTGGCACACATGAGTGTGTATAAGGAGACATAGAGAGGAATTACAGGTGATGCAGGATGGGAAGGACAAAGCATACATAGGGCATAAAGGAAAATAAAAGGCATTACGGAGGTTTCTCATTTTATTACAGCTGTTAGGTTTGCCATGTTCTCAGCCTAAAGCTTTCAGCACTAAACATAGGGCGAATAACATTTTAAAACATTACTTCTTAACTGAAGTGACCAAAATCTCCACAGGAGAAAAGTATTTTATTCATTTTCCCAAACACTAAAATTCACTTTTATAAAATAGTTACATATTAGAAATCTAGATGCTTCTAAGATCAATTCTAGAATCTTAAAATTCTCAGGAGCACTTTAAAACCTCCCATTCTTCCACTGAAGATTTTGACACAGCAGGTTGCTATAGATCCTGAGAATTCTTATCTTTAACAATCCTCTTGGAACTGTTTGTAGCCAAAGTTGAGAGGAACTATAGCAGATAAAGTAAGTCTGGATCTGGAAAGTACAAGAAATAAATATACTTTTTTTTTTCTCATCAAAATCACAGGTGCCATTCCTTCCCAAGCTCAAGAAAAATCACAGGTATTCTCATTCCCATAACACCATGGTTTTTGTGCAATTTGGAAAGTACTTTGAAGATTAATTAGTGTTTAGAGAAATATAAGCTAATTATATCTACCCGTCTTTTGGTCATCATCAACCTCACCTCTTTCTTTACCCACCATCCAGTACATCTTATCAACCCTTTCCTACCAAAGAGTTTGGGTGAGCCTGAAAAAGGTTGTGTTGTAAGTTCCATGTGTGCTACAGAAAATTTAAACATTGCTAAATCAGATAAGATACAAGATACTAAGAATGACTATTCAATTCACTGATGTTTCCTTTTTTTCATCGAAATATTTCTTTGGACATGAGTTATGTGTTTGAGGGTGTGTGTGTGTGTGTGTGTACACGCATGCATTATGTGGAGTGTGGTGTATCTGTGGAGTGTGCACTTTGGACCTGGGTTTTTACTTGTGTGTGTGTGTGTGTGTGTAGTGTGTAGTGTGTACATGCCAGCACACATGTACAAATGTTTGCATACTTATGGAAGTCAAAAGTTAGCATCTAGTGTCATCTTCAGTCACTCTCCTCTTATCTTTTGGTGTGAGTCCTCTTACTGAAGATTCACCCATCTGGTGGTCCCATCCACTCCAGACTTCCCCATCTCATCTTGCTTCACAGCTACTGGGACCACAGCTAGGCTCTCCTCATATAGGTATGGTTACCCTTACTTGGTGTTCAGGCTTATATGCCAAGCTTGTTGCCTACTTAGATGTCTCTCGTGCCTTGATTCCTTCTCTTACATGCAATATAAATAATGTAATGGCTCTTCTGAGATTAGAAATAAATATCTTTGATTTTGACTCCAAAGATTTTATTTTTCCATTTTCATCACTACCATTTCTACTTGCATGTTTCTCCTATATGCCAAGAACTTCCAGTTTTCCAGTGGTATTTGTCTTCAAACATAAAATGACTGCAAATCCTTTTAACCATTACTCACTCTGTACTGAAAGTCAGTGTAATTTGATTCACTAGCACATCTATTTATTTTTTTAACCATTTTAGGCTTGCTTGCTCATTTGTGTTCTCTTAACAACTTAGTCTGCTGCTTTGATCCTCTGCTGCTTACAGAGATAAGATCTTATGAGGTGTTGATGTAAAGGGGATTATCAATTTCAAGATGTGAAACATCCCTGCAAATTCAAAGTAGCAATTCTTCTTTTTCCATTTTAGGTGTTAGGCTAGCTGCAGTAGTTACAGTCCACATTTGGTTCCTGGTTTAGATTTGCCTCTTTAAAAACAAAACAAAACAAAACAAAACAAAAACCTTTAGGTCTATTCAATGAATGCAACAAATTTAAATTGCTTTAAAAGTCTATTAAGGTATAAAGCTGAAAAAACTCCAAAAGAGACCTCAATCCACTGTTCTTATAGGCAAGGATAATCCCTGACTAGTGCCACCCTGTTGTTACTCACCAAGGGCTACCCTGGAAAGATTTGGACAATTTCATGATTGGCCCTGCCATGCCAGAAATTCGAGGGGTTAGCCAGTTCAACTGGAATTGGTCATATAAAAATCTATAATAATAAAAATTTCTATAACAAAACTGCACATAAAGGAGCTAAATCTATTGATTTATCATAAGAAGATTGCTAGCATAATCAGTTAATAACTCACATGGCCAGTATACTCATTGCAAGAAAAGGATAACATGAAGCCTACACAAGCCAGGTTTCACTTGGCCAGCAGGAAAAAATAGTGGAGAACAAAGGAATTTCTGGAAAAGAAAATGGGCAGTGTATATATTGTGTTAGAATTATCAATGGTAATTTTTAATTGTTAGTCACAACATGTGGGTTATTTCTGCCAGGCAGCCAAGAACTTCATTCCAGAGAGGTTACAGATATCCTCTCTTTTATGGCTTAAGTGTGATTTATCCTCTGAAAAATTGTGTTAAATCTCAAAAAAAAAAAGTAATTACTAACTCTTCTTTAATCTCTTAAGCAGGATTCCCTTTTGTTATCCATTTTAAATAAGTAACAAAGGTTTTATGCTTTACTATATGCAATCAGATGCTAATTTGAACATTATTAGTTCAGGGTCAGGAAAATCTATGTTTACATTATGTATTTTAATTTCATATTGTTGATGGCTCATGATTATATTAAACAACATATTCTTAAGTATAGAGTTAGATGAAATATATTATGGAATGAGGAAATTGACATGGAACATTGTTCAGGTAAACAATGTTATTACTATGTGCCTAATTATTAAACACAAGATTAAATAGTCAAAGAATTTAAAATGGACTCAACTTTTAACTTTTAATTACTTGGGAAAGTAACTCTTTTCCATAAAAAAAAAACATAGATTTTTCTGCTTCTTATTCTTATCATATTCACTGTATATTTTCATATCATATTTACCTTGAGATACATTTCTTGATTTTCAATATGCATATCAGAATGCATATTATAATTCCTATAAAGCTTTCTGACAATAACGTGTCTTACATTTTATATTAAATCTTATAGCAGGAAGATATAAATTTAATAATAGCCAAGGAAAGCATCTAGGCTTTTCTATTGGGAACCATAGAAATGCTTCTCTTTCTGCCTTTTTTAATTATCAATCTACCTTCCTCTTACCAGCTTTGCTGCCTCTATTTATGCCTCATTGAATACCCAGTTAGATCAGGCTGCTGTCAAAATTCGATAAAAGGAAAAGGGAATCCATAGAAAAGGAAGAGAGTTCATTCACAGAGCTTGAGCTGCTATGTAGTTCTACCACAGGTATATGTTTTGTAACTATGATTTATATATGCTGAGTTAGTTAACTGTATTAAGCTGTTGGATGCTAAGGTTTCTTTGGCCAAGGGCAAATTGCCAATGGCCAAAGTCCTGTCTCTGGTGATTCCTTTTCAGTAATAACTGAGACGTCAGTGGAGTTCTTGCTCAAGTCCAGACCCTACATTGCTGTCCCTCTGCAGTAGCAGATAATAATACACTCAGCAGGGTTTCTGTAAGTTCTTTGATACTTAACTAACCTGAAAAATAGTTTCAGGCATGACTGAACAGACTCCTCCCTCCCAGAAGCCAGGTCCATTTGAGGATCACTGATAGTGAAAGGACAAACTTTTGGTGAAATTGACCATTTAGAGAAAAAATAGCCTGTCTTTTTCTTAGACAAATAACAGTCCTTACCTTGTGAAGATGGAGTTGATAGTTTTCTCATCGTCCTTGTCCCCAGCTTTTCAAAATTAGAGAAAGGTATTGCATTGTGGAATTTCAATCTTGTGTAGACGTGCTACGTTTTAGTTTGTTCAATGAATATGCAAGAGTTTATATAAATTGTTTAGGACTAGTTACTGTGGCATGCATTTTATATGCTTGTTAATATTAGCATCATTAAGCTTTTATATGATGTTCTTAAAAGAGACTCAAGGACATGAGAACTACTACAAAAGGAAGTGGAATGCAGTTCATGATTATTTTAATGTGTCACTGAAAAAAATGCTGGCTTTTCAAAGCAAGACCATAATTCTTTAATCAAAGGCTGCTGGCAATGGAAGGAAATTACATTATCCCACTGCATCACTTATCTTGGATTCAAATATGAAAAATTGTCTCATGAAGAAAGACGCATCAATTCTGCATTTGATGAGGAGGGCAGAATTAAAATTTCAGTCCTCAGCTTTGTCATTGACTTGTCTGGAAAAGCATCTTTGTTTCCACGCATCCTACATGCAAACGAAGCACACTGTACAGTCTTCGGCTACATCTCTTCATGGAGAGAAGGAGTTCTAATTACTGCAGATGCTGCTGAAGTAAAAGAGAAACCCAATGGGGCCAGGGATATATACTGAATTGAAGACTGGTTTGTTTTCAGTTTTGGGGGGAAAGCAGACAGCACAGACCACAGTTCTGGGTCAGACTTGGAAGTTCAAAACATGGTCACTACTTACTTTTATTCTGAGTTTTAAAATGATTTAAAGCAACTTAGTAATTTTCTTAATGCTCAGCTTTCTTTACCTATAAAGCAGGGATGATAGCTACCTTCTAGGGCTTAGTAAGGATGAAATCAGTAACACTAACGAAGCATTTAATACAACATAATTAGATAGTTTCTGATAATGACTATGTCTTAGAAGGACTTCTATATTTCTTGAAAGCTTACAATTAAAGAAATAAAACACTATAACATAGAACTTGCACTTGATTAGTTTTCCAACTAGGAGTAAGTTATTTTGCACAAATTCACACTATCCTCACTGGATTAAGATACATGCCAGAATATATTTGAAGGAATAGAATCTCAGTTTATCTTTAAGACTTTTCTCTGCCTACAGTACCTCCATCCAACTTGATGCTTACTATAAGAACCAATCTCAGCCGGGCGGTGGTGGCGCACGCCTTTAATCCCAGCACTTGGGAGGCAGAGACAGGCAGATTTCTGAGTTCGAGGCCAGCCTGGTCTACAGAGTGAGTTCCAGGACAGCCAGGGCTACACAGAGAAACCCTGTCTTGAAAAAAACCAAAAAAAAAAAAAAAAAAAAAAAAAAGAACCAATCAGACTTTGGAAAAATGTTCTTCTATTAAACTTGGCTTTCTATGTTAAATAATTTTATTAAAAGCTGAGTGTGGAGACATGTACCTGTAATCCCAGCATTCCAAACAGAGAGTAGGATGCCTTACCTTTACACTTGAGTTGGAAGTCGAACCATCATTGCTCCTGGTTATGGTTGGATTTGAACTGAGCTCTTGATCTCCAACCTCTTGAAAGCAGACCTTGAAACCTCTCCACCCTGTCGTAGCCATTTCCTTGTGACAAATAGCTTCAAAATTATGCTTGATAAACTGTATATTTATCAATTCATGTACAGGGATGTAAATACATAAATTTCTCACTGAAATTTTTTCCTCGGGAGAAACCTAATACACACACACAACTTTTTAACATTAAGTGTGGATAAGTTGAATGCTGCCTATAATATCTAGATAAGTACATTTATTTAACATTTTTAAGTCATAAGCATTGCAAAATTGTTGGTCTCATGTTCAGAGTCCAAAGCAGTAAGACAGATAATTGCAGAACATATTGTGGCATTCTCTCTAATCTAACACTACTATTAGACCCATCACCTTAGCAACTGCACTCTGGTGGAAGGTTTCTTGGAACATAGCTCTTGTAACGTATTGCAGCTAGAACTGGAATGCATTCAGGTTTCACATTCCAAAAGATTCCTCACCTTAAACAGAGTGTGAGGATTTCTAGAATGTGCCATCTCTGCATCATAACACAGTTCTCTTCCATTTACTTTTCCGTATGGCTCAGATCTACCCAGGTCTTAGAAGCCTTTGTATTATCTGTAATTGCAGCTTCTTTCTGTTTCATATTGTAGAATTTATGTTGTAAAATTTAAGCAACTCTTGTTATCTATTATTCTTTATTGATAATTCCTTGCTCTGAGAAATCACAGCATATTTGTAGTAAACTATGCATATGAAAATTGCAACCCTAATTTTAATTTTTAAAATTTCATTTTTTGTGTGTTAGAGTGTTTTGTTTGCATGCATGTCTGTGCAGCATGGGTGTGTCTGTGCACCATGCACATGCTTGCAGTGCTCACAAAGACCAGAAGGTGTGAAGTCCTCTGGGACTAAAGTAGCAGATGGTTGTGAACTGCTGTATGGGGTCTTGAAATTGAATCTTGGTTTTCTGGAAGAGCAGTCAGTGCTCTTTAACAACCAAGCTATCTTTCCATCCTCTACAACCATATTTATATTGGTTTATCTCTCCCACTTAAAAAATGATCATTATGATTGATTTTTTAAAAACTTGAATTTGGTTAAGGACAAAGGAAAAATACTGTAGTTCTGAATACAGTGATTGTGACTAAGATCACCAGATGGTAGGAGAGGTGATAAATTATCAGATGTGAAATACTTTCCGAAGATAGCAAGCACTTGGTGGAAGGAGAGTGGTCAGTAAGGGAGAAACACAGTCCAGAAAGAAGCCCATAGTTCATATTTGGAGAAAGAGGATAGATGATGATGCTATTTAATTATTGAGAGTTCTTTTAGTATCTGTGGGGCTAAACAATGTAAAATATAAAAGGTATCTGAGAAGATATGTCAAATACAAGGAAAATAATGGCTTTAGATTGGAAATATAAATTGAAACATTAGTAAACCTCAGATAACATTCGAAACAGATGTTTAATGCAATATTTGAAGAGACTTTTAATAAAAATAATGACCCAAGGACCAAGCACTAACATGTACCACAAGTTAAATAAGGGGAACATAAAAATCAGCAAAGGGCATCAAAGAGGAATGGCTCAGAGGCTGCAGATACGTTTCATGCAAGCACATCTGAATTCTCTGAGTCTCAAACCTATACCCACTTGTGGCTCCTGTGCTCATGTGTCCATGGATGACCCTTCAGTTCAGTGACCTAGCATAAATTACAATTCAGCAATTCACTAGCATCCACATTTGCCTAGAATGAATATTTAGCATCAAAGGTTTAATTCAAAATACTGACTGATGTTGCTGGTTTGCATTTAAAACTGCTACTCTGGGTATTCTCCCAGAATCTAAATGTCATTCTTTTGATTGACAGGCCTACATGAGTATCTAATCAGATCTTAAATATATACATCCATAATTATGAATATAAAGCAGACATTGAATATAGACACTATGCAGTTAGTTTCTATTTCCTTACTACACTGCTCTAGTAGATTTTCCCAAGAGCTTAAAGAAACAATTGATAGTAATTGCATAATACATATTATTAATATATTGGTACTTCCTGAATAGTTGAATAATACTCCAAAAATAACTCTGAATCTTTCATATTCTTCCCTCTTTTTTTTTTTTTTTGCTTTTTATCTTAATCTATTCAAAGGTTACTTGTGAATAGGACAATCTTAGCTTTCTTGAGCAATTTTGCTCAAATAATCTTCCTTTTAAGAAATGTCAGCTGATTTGTGACTTGATATCATGAGGCAGAGACTAGCTCTGCCTTTCTCTGTATTTTGTAACAATTAAGGTGCTTATTCTTGGTATATTTATACATAAAGAAAACATATGGGCTTATAGCCTTCCCCATAGCTCACTTAGTTTTCCCATGAATGTGCTGATTACCATTTGATTGACAAGGGTGTCTGCTTACAATGAGATTTCTCAGTTTAGGACACAGTGGCTACTGCTATTTGCGTAAGTGCCAACTGAAAGTAAACTGGTCAAGACCAACTTTTTCTCCCTTGAAAGAACACTATTCTATGGGAAAGCCTTAAAATGATCTGAGACCTTAATGGCACAGCATACTCTATTTCATGAACAGCAGACTAAAGCCAGCCTTTATCACATCCAAATATGTAAACCAAAAGTTGCTATAGTTTTCTTATATTTGCATCTAATTTGTTTTACATGCTGTGTTTTGGCATAAAGGAGTAAAAATGTATACAGTAGTTACTTATTCATTTAAGTTCTAGCTCACATTCTTTTACCATCAAACCATGTAACCATGGGAAAATCAGTAGAGCGAATCATAGGTAAGAAAATTGTCTGGTAAAGTACCGGACATGGTTCTAATTCCAAAGACATAGCTTTCAACATCTGTCTCCCTGCCTTACAATACCTCCGTAAGCCATACCTTAGTGAGAAGATATAATAGTGTGAGGGAGAAGCGCATGAGTCTATGTGAGTCCCATTTCTCAAACCCTATAACTTGTGTCTTAGCTTTAACAACTATGTCACCCCATTTTATCTTCCAATTGTTTTTTTTAATAAGTTACAACTCAATGTATATCCTTATGATGATTTATTTCACAGCACAGATGTACTTTTTAATAATCAGCATAATAAAGTGAAAATCTAAAACTAACGGAAATAGATGCCATAAAACATAACATGTGCAAAGCTCTATTTCCATGAATTACAAAATTGAGTCTCTAAAATATTTAGTCTTGAACCTTTGGAAGTAGTTACAATTATATCTGTTTTTCAGGGGCAGTAATTATTGTTTCTCTCATTTTTATTTTGAAGACATAAGGACAGGGCTTATAAGAGCATACTACATGTTAAAGCAGAAACTTCAGCAAAGATATCGATGGGGAAGGGTGCATGGGTGGCCACCACAATTACCCATTTGCCTGTTACAGCAACTCTCATAGAGATAACATACATGGAGATAGATAGATAGATAGATAGATAGATAGATAGATAGATAGATAGATAGATGGCATCCTGTCATATAATATATAAGCATGTATTTCAGTCTTTCATTTATGCACATTTGTCTCATTATATCTGCTAATAGGAACAGTACCTTGATTTGTTACACTTCCCCAAATTGTTGCCATCATGGCCTGAAGATAATGTTCATATCCTTTACCTTCCATACCTAACTCTGAATAGTATTATATTTACAATAATATCTGTGACATGATGTCTGATGCCATTGATTATGCCTGTTCATGGATACAGCCTGATTCTCTAACTGAATTATGAATTCCTTGAAGTGAGAACAACATCTTAATTTTTATAGTTATTTCTAACCAAACATAAAAAAAATTGCCAGTGTCCATATGATAAATAGGTCATGAAATCTTGAATTCAGATCAGGAAGAATATGAATTTAATATTTAGAAACTGCTTCCAAACATTCCTTTCCACATGAACTTTTCAACATCTGGAATTTCCTAGCTAGCAGAGTTGGATGCCAGACTGAGCAGTGACTAACCTCTCTGATTCCAAAGTAATACAATCATAGCTGGATAAATACAGTTGAACCAGAAAGTAACAAAATCTGATGAGGAGCCTTAAGATATATTTTAGAGGGTCCAGAGTTCATAGCAGTGGTTAGAATTGAAGCCCAACTCTAAATCTAGAAAAATCCTCCAATGCACATGAGAATCAATGTCAGATCTGACAAAATCCCTTAGAGTTTGCCTAAAGATCGATAAATATATTCATGAGACCCTAAAGCATCTGAAGTAGTCTGGAGAGGTCACTCATGGTTCCTTGCATTTTATGGAGCAAAGCCAACTGAAATAGAGGCCCACTGCAATGTAAGTAGTTATAGCACAGAGAGATATTGTACCTGAGTCATACTGCCAGTCTGCTTAGAGTCACTGTTTATTCTAAAAGAGGTGTGGAGATATGTTTCTCTTTTGGGCACTTTCCCAAGTCCATTATGAAGGTTTTTTTTTATAAACTGAAAATAAGATTAATATATAAACAAAATAATTTAGATGGGTTAATTTTTCAAACACCCAAAATAACAATACACTAACTTCCTACAATTTTGATTAATAGAAACTTCCACATATAAAATTGAACTACTAATAAATACAACTATTTTTATGGCTTGCTTTTTCCTTCTTGATTTATGTGTCACAGTCACTTTTAAGGAACACAGATTTAGGAAGAATTAAAGCAATGTTCTTCAATCCATTCAACTAGGTCAAATCTTGCCTGTTCTGAGGACTCACTGGACTTGTATGACTGTAGAAGATAATCCTGTGCTAGTCTACCCAGGAGCCAAGCAACTCCTCATGGGACTCTGTTGTGATGATGAATACACAGAAATCATGAATGTAGCAGAACAAAAGTACTCATTTACATGCCAATCATGGCCAATAAAGGATTTCTGTCATCCAGGTTTGTCTAAGATGAAGTCTACTGAGTTCATATTCAACACTGGTAGGACCAGTCACAGTAGCAGAAAAGGTGTGCCCAGCAGTTAACTTTGGATCACAATATGCTAATAAAGAGTCCTCATGTGGTCTTGTCCAGGATCTCATACATATTTATACTTTAGGTCTTGCCTGGACTTAGAACCTGGACTTTGACTTAGAAGTGACCACACGGTTTTGATCCTAGGCTTAAAGTTTTCCAGCTATTATCTATGTCACTTCTCTGGCTTTCACTTTCTTTAACTACAAAATAAAGTTTAAAAATCTTGCCTTCTTCACAAGGTTAAGTGCTCTGTACACTTTTGTTTAAAATAATAAGAAGCCTTATAATTTTGCTTTTCCATTGATATAGAATTATATGATTACTACCCCTTAACTCAGCCAAAGGTGTCCACCCCAAAGGAATAGTTATGGAAGCCAGTACCATACAGTAGAGACAATTTTGGTTTGGGAATCTTTTATCAATAACACTTTATTTAACAATCTTCTCTAAAATCCAAAATTTAATGGCTTAAAACAATGATGTTCTGTATTTATACATAACTCTTGCATACTGGGTAGGCCTAAATAGGTGAGAATAGTTCAAACCTGCTTCATATGGTATTAACAAAGGCATCTGGTCTAAGGCTATTGTGCCTGGTATGCCTTCAGGCAACTCTTTATTAATACTATAATGCTATGTTAAGCAATCATTCTATATTTTCCAAACCTGACTGGGAACACTACAAGTCCTCTGAGAACTGGATTCCAACACCCCTGGTTGCCATTTATACAGTATTTTATTAGACAGGCCGGTGAAATGGTCCTGGAATTCAGGGATAGGAACATTAGCTTCCTCTTCTAGATGGACAGAGTGAAAAGGAAGAATATAGAATATAGAAAGTCACATCTGAGCTTCAGTTTTATTCATTCCTTCCATCTAAGGACTCAGGAGTTTGTGAATCACTAATGTAGCAGTTTTCTGCCTTCCTAATGCTGTGACCCTTTCATAGAGTTCCTCATGGTGACTCACAACCATAAAATTATTTAGTTTCTACTTCATACCTATAATTTTGCTTCTTTTATTAATAATCATGTAAATGTCTGTAATGTAGGGTTTCTGATATGTGGCCCCTAAAGGGGCTGCGACCCACAAGTGAAGAACCTCTGCTCTAAAGAGATATTTAATCTTCATTCATAGGAAAGGCTAAGTCCATGTTTACTTCTTGTTCTTTACCTTTAATTCTCTCAGGAGGAACAAAATGAAGTAAAGATCAGATCAAGGGCATCCTTTCTGTGACAAAGAGTAAGATCCTACTGCCTACCTCTCTGTTCTCCATTCTCAGTTGTCACACATTTTAAATTGATGGTCACTTGTCTATGGCTTCTTAGTATATGTGCTAAGTCTTCTAAGTTGGAAAAGCCACAGGTGAGCTTTTCTCTAAGCACCTCCAGGTTGCCTTTAGTGTATTTCAGCTGATGAAGAGTTTTAATCAAGCCACCTCAAATTTTCTATTAACATTTGGGAACACTTCACTCCCAGACATGATAATGAAGGAACAGAAAGAAAGAACAGGTGTGTGAGCTTTCAAGGACATCACTGTAAGGTAGTAGAACACCATGGATGACTCTAGCATTCAATGAATCCCCTCAAGTCTCAGTGGTCACCTGGGGCAGGGGGTTCTTCTCTTCTAATAACCATCAATTTTTAGATATATCTTTGATTGAATGAATGGAAATAGTTCAAAATATGGGATAGAGTTTGTAGTTTTCCTAAGTTTCAAATTGTGTGGCAGAACATTGTTTATTAATAGTTTTGACTGTAAAGTAATAAACATTCATTATAAGTCAAGTAGTCAAATCACAACACAGAAGATAATATCAAATATTTGGTTGTAAAAATGACAGAGAAAAAAAACTTACTAGTGTTTTTAGATTTGATTAAAGAAGTAGGATGTCCTTATACTTTTCATAAAATCTGTTTTTTCTGTAATATAGAATATAGATTCTTAATACTTAAATCATGATGTGATAATGAAGCCTGGAGAGATATGTCTGGAGCTGCAGAGGTGATGAAGCACTTTGAAGCATTTACTGCTTTCCCAGAGGACCCAAATTCCTTTCCCCACACCCTTATTGGGCAGTTCACAGCTGCCAATAACTGCAGTTCAAGTAGACACAATGCCCTCTTCTGGCTTCTGGGAGTGTTTTCTACATGTTCTGCATTTACGTACCAGCATGCACATACACATATAAATAAATGAAGATAAACATAATTATAAAAACTAAATCAGCTGTGTTAAGATGAACTAGAATTATTTCAACTTAAGATCCTATTGGTGTGGGGTCGAGATACAATTCAGTTGATAGTTTTCACCATAGTGTTTATCACAAATGACGGGATAAGTTCACTGGCAATTAAAATTGTCTGTAAAATATAAAAATGAGACCTCTGCAAGAGGATGTGAAGCTAACTGTTCCCAGCAGTTGATCTATGTGAAGCTGTCTAATGAGGACTTTCACTGATGTCACCATTTCATTTCATGGATTTCATTCATTCTTTTTGTTTCCTCTTGGATTTTTTCCTACTTTTTCTTATTCCCCTCTATGAAATTCTGGTCTTGTAAATTTTAATGCTAATAAATTGACAGCAGATCTACAGCAGATACCTTTGCCTTCCCAGAAAAGGTACTCAATGCCATTTCAGCACTCACCTAGAAATATTTGCATGGTGTGTCTCATTTGACTGTATATAAACAAGTTAGAAACTCTATGGGTCTAGTTTCAGCATCTGGGTTGACATTCCTCATACCTTCTATTTCAAGAATGCCCTAAAATATATCATAAACTAGTGTGATCAAACAGTTTTTATATGTTACAAGAGAGAAGCTCTGTTTATAATATTCTCTGTAACTGCATTTATAAACGTGGATTGCCGAGATGAACACATGCTTCACATCAATAGTGATCTTTAATTATGAGAGAAAACACATGTCCCTCATTCCAGTTTAATCCAATAGAATGGACTACTTTTGAAAGGTTTTGAAATTAAATTGCTATGGCTTTTCTTGGGTATTGAGATGCTTAAATAATTGAATCGCTTGAGTATACATATATTTTCTTCCTCCTCCTACTCTCTTCAGTGCTATAGGTGAAGAATATATATATATATATATATATATATATATATATATATATATATATATATATATACTTGACTTTGTATTATCTGGTTCCAAATTGTAGATGTTCTATACTTTCCACTGACACTGATATTTGAAATGATGCTTTCAGCATTCATTTTTATGTAGGCTTCTATTTCATTCTATATATTTAGCATGGGAAATACCATCTGTTTTATGGTACACACCATTATTATTAAAACAATCTTTTCTTGTACTATTACTAGAAATATCTTTATTTGCTCACTATTGATACTTGAGTTCATTGAAATATCAGAGTGTTTACCAGAGAAAAAAATATGGATCCCTCTTTTTTTTCCATTTTTCCTTTCCTGTGTTTCTTACACATCTTGCTGAAGTTATGCCCCAGAACATTGCAAAGCAATACTAACAGCTACGCTAGTTCGGATCCCATTTTTTAGGCAGCCAATAAACTACAACCAACGATGCTGCTATCAAGCTCACTGAGAAGAAGTAAATTTGATCTTTGTTTACTTAGGTAAATGAAAACAATCACATCTGCAACCTGGGATGGTTCAATGGATAAGAAAGCTTGCAGTGTGAACAAGAGGACCTGAGTTCAAATTGCCAGCACCCACTACACCACTCCCACTATTCCTTCTACACAGTTCTTTTATAAGACAATCAACACACAGGTAACATTATATGGATTCAGCAGATAATATTCAGGAATATATATGTGTGTATACATATTTGCATGCAAGAACCATGAGTGGAAAACATAGGTAACAGAATTGAAGGAGAGCAGGAGGGGTGTGTGGGGAGGTTTGGAGGGAGGCAAGGGAACAGATAAAAGTTGTAATTATATTTTAATTTCAAAAGTTAAAATGACGATGATGATGAAAAGTCAGGCAGCGACAGTTACCCTGGCATTGGAAAATAAACACTAGGTGATCCTGGTTCTTTGCCTCCCAGTGAGCCTAGACAAAACAGAAAGAGCCCCCTTTTCAAAAACTGTAGCGGATAGTGCTAGAAGGTACCCGTAGAAGGCACTGTCCTCTTCAGAGCATGCCCCAGCATGAGACCCACCGCATAACTATCTGCATGCAGCACAAAGTTAAAGAATAGCTAAATGAGATAGATAAAATAACTTTGAAAAGAAACAAACAAGATAAAGTTGTCCCTAGTGGCTCTCTCTTTCCCTCTCCTCTTTTTCTTTCTTTGTTTTTTCTTTTTTTCTGTGCTATGAGACAGAGCCTCACTCTGTAACCAGACAGGCCTAGAGCTCCATATGCAGCATATGTAAACCTTGAGCTGTCAGCAACCTCTGGCATCTGCCTCCTGTATACTTGGATTACAGGTCTGAGCTGCCACATTTCTTGTCTTTTGATAGGACAGTATAGATATTATAATCTATACTATTACCAATATATGTGCAGAAAATCCATTTTTCTTTTTTTTTCTTATGTAATAGCCAACTTTATTTAAAGCATCATACAATTTGAATTCTGAGGGTTAAGCAATATCACATGCGCAAAGTTCACATAAATTGAAACTGTATATAAACTCAAGGACAAGCCGTGTCTGGAAATAAGCAAAGTCATATGAGCAAAACTCACATGACTTCAAGCTATGTATAAGGAAAAGCTTGGAAACATTTCTGAATTATGGAGGTAAGATAATGGATAATCTGAATTAAACCTATTATTTTTACAACACCTGGGAGGGGCAAGAAAGTACATTCTAAAAACAAGTCCATGCTTTGAAGAAACAGAGGTCATAACACCCTGTGTTGTTTCCTTGGAGTTTTCTCACAAGCTCTCAGAATTCCCCTCACACAGTTCCATTCTTGGACCATGTTCTGACATACTACAATACTTTTAATTGTAGACACAATACTGGTTGATGTAGAAAGGTCAATCTATGTGTAAACTTTCAGTAGCTAAGGAGAATCTCTCTAGAGTTACCCTTTTTTTTTTTTAAAGTCTCAACTTCAGCTTTTTCCATTCCCTCTTTTTTTTTAATTTTCTAAGTTTTTTTATTTACATTCCAAATCATTTTCCCTTTCCCATTTCCTCCCTCCCCGAAAGTCCCATAAGCCCCCTTCCCTCCCTCTTTTCCCCATTCAACCCCCTCTCGCTTCTCTGTCCTGGCATTCCCCTACATCCAGTCTTTCCAGGACCAGGGGTCTCTCCTTCCATCTTCTTGGAAATCTATTGATATGTGAATTGTGTCTAGGGTATTCCAAGATTCTGGGTTAATATCCCCTTATCAGTGACTGCATACCACGTGTGTTCTTTTGTGATTGGATTACCTCACTAAGGATGATATTTTCCAGTTCTGACCATTTGCCTAGGAATTTCGTGAATTCATTGTTTTTAATTGCAGAGTAGTATTCCATTGTGTAAATATACCACATCTTCTGAATCCATTCCTCCGTTGAGGGACATCTGGGTTCTTTCCAGCTTCTGGCTATTATAAATAAGACTGCTATGAACATAGTGGAGCATGTGTCCTTACTGCATGCAGGTAAAGCCTCTGGGTATATGCCCAGGAGTGGTATAGCCGGATCCTCTGGGAGTGTCATGCCCAGTTTTCTGAGGAACCACCAGACTGCTTTCCAGAGTGGTTGTATCAGCTTTCAATCCCACCAGCAGTGGAGGAGTGTTCCTCTTTCTCCACATCCTCGCCGACAACTGCTGTCTCCTGTGTTTTTGATCTTAGCCATTCTGACTGGTGTGAGATGGAATCTCAGGGTTGTTTTGATTTGCATTTCCCTAATGTTTAAGAAAACAGTTTTCTAGAGTCAGAGAGACAGTGTTTCTTAGTAAATTTTCCACTTCTTTCCATCTAAGAAGCAATTTATCTTCATCAATTTTTACAATAATTTCAAAATAGGATACAATGAATTTCTTTTTCATTTGATATTTTATTTATTTGCATTTCAAATGTTATCACTTTTCCTGGTTTCCCCTCTGCAAACTCCCTATCCCATCTCCCCTCCCCTTGCTTCTATGTGAATGCTCCCACACCCACCTACCCACTCCCTCTCATTCCCCTACACTGGGGCATCATTCTTCATAGGACCAAGGGCCTCTCCTCCCATTGATGCCAGATGAGGCCATCTTTCTTTATACATTCTTAGATGTTAAATTACCAATGATGGAAAACAACTGAAGATCTACTGTCCTCTAAAAAGAAGAAACTTAGTTACCCTGAAGTTTAATATTAGATCATATCCATAAACTTTGACTTTATAATACTTTACCATCTTAACTTTAAATATAATTCTCAAAGTAATAGATACAACAAATGTAGATGAGATTAGAAGTTTTTATAGAGATAAGGGGCTATTTGCTGTTAAAGTGTATGACACTCGAGATTATAATCAGTGGCATTCCTGTCTTTCTAGCCACTAGATGAGAAACCTCGGTGCTATGTCAGTTACAGATGGCATTTTCATTGTATAAATGATTGCAGTTATATTCGCATATTCACACCCACACACTCACAACAGACTAGAGAGAAAAGTGTGGTATACCTCAAAATTGAATTTTAGATACTAAAATTGAATTTTTTCAAATGCTGATTTTTGGTTACCAAAAATGGTATATCACTCTAGTAGAGAATTCCTTACTTTTCTTTTATTTGTAGTCAGAAGATATGTGATAAAATAGTTTGGAGAGCCCATGTTATAAAGGTACTGCACACTGTATTCTTGCTGTGAGAACCACATTGAGTAGTTTCCTCTTGCCTAAAGGCAGGCTCCATTCTATGAAGAAACCTGCCATTTTTTTCTTGAGAGTGAAGCTTTAGGAAAGATCCACCTGCAGAAGAAAGAGTGAGGAAGACATTACTGAACAGGTAGACACAGACGTGAAACTGGGGCTGGAATCAAATCTACATGGCCCTCTCTTTTCACACAGTCAAAGGAATGGAAGTGTCCAATTCATTCTTTTTAGATGATTGTGCCCTGTGTTTCCTTACCACCGCTGATTCATCTTTTTGAAACTTTTTATTTGATCAACTCTTTAAAGCTAAGACAACTGTTACTACACTTAGTTTTCTTTTTTAAAATAAGTGGACCTAGGACATGATTCCTTTCCTCTGACAATGTTATCAAATTTTTTCAAATATTCAGTTTTACTTTGATCCAAAAAAAAAAAAAAAGAGAGAAAGTCCAAGAATGGGAAGGACGTTTTCACATGAGACTCAGTATTTTCCCAGATGTTTTGAGTTTCTCCTGAAGATAAAATATTAGAAAAGAGGACAAAAAGTATTTATTCATTGAACTACATTTACCGCCCGTTTTGTTTATTTTTGAACCTTGTAGCCCAGGCTGACCCTTGAACTTGTTATGCTGCCCAGCCAGGCCTCTAGCTTGTGATTTATCTGCCACAACCTCAGATATAGCTAGAATTATGGATGCAAATGACCACACACAGGAAACAAAGTGATATTCATTAGGTGTCATTCATAAAGTCTGACAGATTGAATACCGCTAGGACTTAAGCATAGCACTATAGCAAACAAGCAGTAGTAGGCACATTGCCTATAAAAGATAATCATGCTACTCTACAACATATTTCATGAAAGTAAATTATAATAGCCTGAAATGTAGTAATATCAGCAAGGTATACACACACACACACACACACACACACACACACACACACACACACACACACACGTATCTATATACATATATATATATATATATATATATATATATATATATATAGACAGACAGACAGACAGACAGACAGACGTATATTGTAACATGCCATTTGTAGTTTTTATGAAGTAGAAAACCCAAATTTTATGTGATCTTTAGGATTATATAAAATTTTCAAAACCTTAAATCAACTGTGGTTATGAAACATAGGGAAGGATCATCTAAAAAGAATGAATTGGACACTTTAATTCTGTTAACTGTGTGGAAAATTTTATTGGAAATTGAAAGTCCAAATGAAGACATTATTGGATAACTTTCCTCTTACCCTCAGAAAGACATTCCAGGGGAGAAACAATTCCATGGTCACACTGAACCTACGGAGCTATTCCTCTGTATGAAAGAATGCTAAAAATAAATGAACAAAGCTTTAGGATACAGGCAAATATCAATGATTTCAACTCCATTGGTGCCTAGGTGAATATGGACAGTGCATCCAAACATAGGGATGATAGTTCCCTATATACAAAGACAATTATGCTGAGTTCTACCCATCAAGGTGTCTGTTTTTGAGAGGTTCTGAGATTAGTTGGAATCCTCTGAGGCACAAACATTTGTGAGTTTTTCTTCTTCTAATATCTGTATATGTATATGTAAACGTCATTAGGAATTCCTAATATGTTTTAATAACCCTAAAAACTGTATTACTTCTAAGAGCATCATACAAGTTAAATCTATCTTTCCAGAAAATATTTTAATCATTTTTCTAATGAGTTGTAATCAGTCTAGATGTTTAATAAAGCACACACTACTATGTTTTGTTTAAACTACCTTAGATCCTGTCTAAGGCAGCTAAAGACAGTGAGGTAAAGGAACAAACTAAGAGGAAATCCCATTTTCTGCTTTCTTGAAGTCTAGGAGTGTAGCCCTCATGATTCAGATTTCCTGGGAAAGTTAATTCATCCTTTCCCTTCTCCCATACATAAAATAAATAACTAAAATCCACTCATACTTGGCAACTATCTAAATTTTTCCATTCTTATGAATGTTAAAGAGCATTAAGTATTATGTTTATAAGATATTTATTTTAATAATGCAGAGGTTGAATATATAATTCAGTCATCTTGAAATTCACACTTACTTTCACAGATTTGTATTCTAGTGGAATAACAGGAAGAAACTGGGTTTTGAGGCACCTAGATTTCCTTTATTTGGTAATCTTTAGAAGAGCTTTTATTTTTCCTCAAGTAAAACAATTTCTCAAAGATATATTTCAGAAGTGGTAGGATATTTCTATGTGGAGCATTCTTATACAGACTCATTTTATACTTTTCTTTCTGTCCTATTGTCCTGTAGCTCGCTGCTGGAAGACTCAGCTGATTTCATTTAGATTGCCTATCTACTGACTGCAGTAGCTCCAGGTACAAAAGGACTAGGTCCTTTTGTTACTCAGAAGGTACCATGGGGATGCAACCAAACCTAACAGAGATTAAGAATGCAGAAAGGAGTAAAGAGAATCAAAGATAGCATATTTAAATTTTAAAGAGGCTAAACCCTTTGTTAGAGTAAGGAGAGGAACCATTTCAGGGTCAGCCTCTATTGTGTGACTGAAAGAAAACTAAAGCTATGCACCAGTATCCAAAATTTACTTTAAGTTTGGTTATAGGTGAGTCAACCTTGGAGAATCTGTTTGCTGCTGGAGGGGGACAATTACCTCTGCAGGATGAGGCATTACACACATTTTTCTCCAAGGCACTTTCCTCTGTATTTCATCCTCTTTTCTCTTATTTCTTCCTAGAATGTTTTATAGGATTTTTGCCACAGATTTATAGGCTACAATTGATTTTGACTTCAAAACCCCAAAGTCATCAATAACATTTAAAATATAAATTTGTAGGTAAATACACCCTCCCTTGCCCCCAAAAATCCCAAATCAAAGCAGACAAATTCTAAATAAATCATTATGAAATTTGTATTTTTTTTAAAAAAATATGATGATGTTTCTTCCTGTCTCTTCTGTTTCAGTGAGTGTAGTGCTCTGGTGAGCTGCTAAATAATACCACACAAAGAACACCAATACCAGGTCTGGGCAAGAACCACCTTGTAAATTGAAACTGTAAGCTTTCCCCAAAAACTGGTTTGAGCTGTCAAAAGGATAATTATGTGTTAGTTCCACGGGAATTGAAGAGGACCTGCATTCATTATTTTTTTCTATTTTAAGTATAAAAATGTTGTGAATGATAATCACCATCTTGTTACATCAACTAAAAATCAAATTGCTATTTGTATTGCATTTAATCCAAGAATAGAAGTGGAGGGAGGGGAGAACTGCACTCTTCCAATTTCGAGCTCCAAAGCAGAATCTTTTAACACATGAAATATTTCCAACAAATTCAGTCGCATGAAGTTTCTTCTGTCCCTCTGTAGCCTGTTTTCCTTGGCATTCAGCCACTAGAAATTAAGACCCGGTTTCCTTGGCAACGATAACTGTGCACATATCCTCACAAGCGCTCCCTCATTCAGATTGTTAGCTATACAAATAAAGTTTCACAAAGAGATTGCTTCAGAATAAAAGAATAAAAGAAAGACTGTTCCCATCTATTGTGACAAGCCTTAAGGTATTATTCACAGTACCTCCAATTGGACAATGTGTTTTTGTGATGAACTGAATTACCTTAGATTGGTTTTCCACATCTCTTTGTACTTGGGATAGCAGAATAAGCTTTTATACTCTGTTTAATTCCCTCCTCAGTTCCATTAGCATCAATCCTATTTCTCCTTAGTTTGTTTTAAGGGAAATGTACTTGTTAAGTTGCCATATTACCTTTTAAGGTACCATTTCTTTCTGGAATTTTAAATATATCAACACTTTCAAGAGTAAATAGCAGTTTTTGTTTGTTCCACTTTTTTTCTTCATGATGTACACGTAAGGAAAAAAATATGGTATAATGTAAATTAATTACTTGTGGTTGAATTATCTTGAATTTGAGGAGAGAACTTCAGTGAGTTCATTTATTAAATTGCTTTACTCAACACCCATATTTTTGTGGTGAAGATAACATTTTCTATATCCATTCCTCTGAAGAGGGGCATCTGGGTTCCTTCCAGCTTCTGGTTATTATAAATAAGGCTGCTATGAACATAGTAGAGCATGTGTCCTTATTGCATGCTGGGGAGACCTCTGGGTATATGCCCAGGAGTGGTATAGCCGGATCCTCCGGGAGTGTCATGCCCAGTTTTCTGAGGCACCACCAGACTGCTTTCCAGAGTGGTTGTACCAGCTTGCAATCCAACCAGCAGTGGAGAAGTGTTCCTCTTTCTCCACATCCTCACCAACACCTGCTGTCTCCTGAATTTTTGATCTTAGCCATTCTGACAGGTGTGAGGTGAAATATCAGGGTTGTTTTGATTTGCATTTCCCTAATGACTAAGGATGTAGAACATTTCTTTAGGTGCTTCTCAGCCATTTGATATTCTTCAGGTGAAAATTCTTTGTTTAGCTCTGTACCCCATTTTTAATAGGGTTATTTGGCTCTCTGGAGTCTAACTTCTTGAGTTTTTTGTATATATTGGATATGAGCCCTCTGTCAGATGTAGGGTTGGTAAAGATCTTTTCCCAATTTGTTGACTACTATTTTGTTCGATTGACAGTGTCCTTTGCCTTACAGAAACTTTGTAATTTTATGAGGTCCAATTTCTCAATTCTTGATCTTAGAGCATAAGCTATTCGTGTTCTGTTCAGGAAAATTTTCCCCTGTGCCCATGTGTTCAAAGCTCTTCCCCAGTTTCTTTTCTATTAGTTTCAGTGTGTCTGGTTTTATGTGGAATTCCTTGGTCCACTTGGAGTTGAACTTAGTACAAGGAGATAAGAATGGACCTGCCTGTCACTGTACCAATACCATTCAGTTTTTAACACTATTGCTCTGTAGTACAGCTTGAGGTCCAGGATACTGATTTCCCCAGAAGTTCTTTTACTGTTGAGAATAGTTTTAGCTATCCTGGGTTTTCTGTTATGCTAGATGAATTTTTGAATTACTCTTTCTAACTGTATGAAGAATTGAGTTGGGATTTTGATGGGGATTGCATTGAATCTGTGTATTGCTTTTGGCAGGATGGCCATTTTTACTATATTAATCCTGCCAATCCATGAGCATGGACGATTTTTCCTTCTTCTGAGGTCTTCTTCAATTTCCTATTCAGAGACTTGAAGTTCTTGTCATACAGATCTTTCACTTGTTTGCTTAGAGTCACACCAAGATACTTAATATTGTTTCTAGCTATTGTGAAGGGTGTCATTTTCCTAATTTCTTTCCCAGACTGCTTAGCCTTTGGGTATAGGAAGGCTACTGATTTGTTGGAGTTGATTTTATATCCGGCCACTTTGCTGAAGTTGTTTATCAGCTCTAGGAGTTCTCTGGTGGAGTTTTTTGGGTCACTTAAGTACAATATCATATCATCTGCAAAGAGTAATAGTTTGACTTCTTCCTTTCCAATTTGAACCCCTTTAACCTCCTTTTGTTGTCTAATTGCTCTAGCTAGAACTTCAAGTACTATACTGAAAAGATATGGAGAGAGAGGGGCAGCCTTGTCTAGTCCCTGATTTTAGCTTCAAGTTTCTCTCCATTTAGTTTGATGTTAGCTACCAGTTTGCTGTAAATTGCTTTTAATATGTTAAGATATGGGCATTGAATTCCTGATCTTTCCAAGACTTTTAGCATGAAAGCATGCTGACTTTTGTCAAGTGCTTTTTCAGCATCTAATGAAATGACTATATGGTTTTTTCTTTGAGATTGTTTATGTGGTGGATTACATTGATGGACTTCTCTATTTTGAACCATCCCTGCATCCCTGGAGTGAAGCCTACTTGATCGTGGTGAATGATCGTTTTGATGTGTTCTTGGATTCAGTTGGCAAGAATTTTATTGAGTATTTTAGCATCAATATTCATAAGAGAAATTGGCCTGAAATTCTCTTTCTTTGTCGGATCTTTGTGTGATTTTGGTACCAGCGTAATTTTGGCTTCATAGAATGAGTTGGGTAGTGTTCCTTCTGTTTCTTTTTTATGGAATAGTTTGAAGAGTATTGGTGTTAGGTCTTCTTTGAAGGTCTGATAGAATTCTGCACTAAAACCATCTGGTCCTGTGCTTTTTTTGGTTGAAAGACTTCCAATGAACACTTCTATTTCTCCAGGGGTTATAGGATGGTTTAGATGGTCTATTTGATCCTGATTTAACTTTGGTATTTGATATCTGTCTAGGAAATTGTCCATTTCCTCCAGATTTTCCAGATGTGTTTAGTATAGGCTTTTGTAGAAGGCTCTGATGATTTTCTGAATTTCCTCACTTTCTGTTGTTATATCTCCCTTTTCATTTCTGATTTTGTTAATGTGGATACTGTCTCTGTGCCCTCTGGTTAGTCTGGCTAAGGGTTTATCTATCTTGTTGATTTTCTCAAAAAACCAGCTCCTAGGTTGTTGATTCTTTGTATGGTTCTATTGTTTCTACTTGATTGATTTTAGCCCTGAGTTTGATGATTTTCTGCCTTCTATTCCTCCTGGGTGTATTTACTTCTTTTTGTTCCAGGGCTTCAAGGGTGCCATTAAGCTGCTAGTGTATGATCTCTCCAGTTTCATTTTGGAGGCACTCAGGGCTATGAGTTCTCCTCTTAGCATCGCCTTCATTATGTCCCATAAATTAGGATATGTTGTGCCTTCATTTTCATTAAATGTTGAAAGTCTTTGATTTCTTTATTTCTTCCTTGACCAAGGTATCATTGAGTAGAGCATTGTGGTGCTGAGAAGAAGGAATATTCTTTTACTTTAGGATGAAATTTTCTATATATATCTTTTAAATCCATTTGGTCCAAAGCTTCAATTAGTTCCACTGTGTCCCTGTTTAGTTTCTGTTTTCCCGATCGATCCATTTCAGAGAGTGGGGTGTTGAAGTCACCCACTATTATTGTGTCAGGTGCAAATGTGTGCTTTGAGCTTTAGTAGTTTTTTTGTTTGTTTGTTTGTTTTGTTTTTGTTTGTTTGTTTGTTTTTACAAATGAGGGTGCCCTTGCATTTGGAGCATAGATGTTCAGAATTGAGAGTTCTTCTTGGTGGATTTTTCCTTTGACCAGTATGTAGTGTCCTTCAATGTCTGTTTTGATGACTTTAGGTTGAAAGGCAATTTTATTCGATATTGGGATGGCTACTCCAGCTCATTTCCTGGGACCATTTGCTTGTAAGTTTGTTTTCCAGTCTTTTACTCTGAGGTAGTGTTTGTCTTTGACACTGAGGTGCATTTCCTGTATGCAACAAAATGGTGTGTCCTGTTTACATATCCATTCTGTTAGTCTATGTCTTTTTATTGGGGAATTGAGACCATTGATATTAAGAGATAGTAAGGAATAGTGATTATTGCTTCCTGCTATTTTTGATGTTATTTTTATGTTCGAGTGGTTATCTTCTTTTGAGTTTAATGAAAGAAGGTTACTATCTTGTTTTTTCCAGGGTGTAGTTTCCTTCCTTGTATTGGCGATTTCCACCTATTATCCTTTGCAGGGCTGGGTTTGTGGAAAGATATTGTGAAAATTTGGTTTTATCATGGAATATCTTGGTCTCTCCATCTATGGTGATTGAGAGTTTTGCTGGATACAGTAGTCTAGGCTGGCATATATGTTCTCTTAGAGTCTGCATGAGATCTGCCCAGGATCTTCTGGCTTTCATAGTCTCTGGTGAGAAGTCTGATGTGATTCGGATAGGTCTTCCTTTATATGTTACTTGGCCTTTTTTCTCTTACTTCTTTTAATATTCTTTCTTTGTTTAGTACATTTGGTGTTTTGATTATTATGTGATGGGAGATATTTCTGTTCTGGTCCAGTCTGTTTGGAGTTCTTTAGGCTTCTTGGACGTTCATTGGCATCTCTCTCTTTAGGTTAGGGAAGTTTTCCTCCATAATTTTGTTGAAGATATTTACTGGCCCTTTAAGTTGCAAATCTTCACTCTCATCTATACCTATGATCCTTAGGTTTGGTCTTCTCATTGTGTCCTGGATTTCCTGGATGTTTTGGGTTACACTTTTTTTGCATTTTGCATTTTCTTTGACTGTTGAGTCAAGGCTTTCTATGGTATCTTTGGCATCTGAGATTCTTTCTTCTATCTCTTGTGTTCTATTGTTGATGTTTGCATCTATGACGCCTAATTTCTTCCCAAGGTTTTCTATCTCCAAAGTTGTCTCCCTTTGTGATTTCTTAGTTGTTTCTACTTCTTTTCTTGGATCCTGGATGGATTTTTCTCAGTTTCTTCACTTGTTTGTGTTTTCCTGTAATTCTTTAAGATATTTTTATGTTTCCTCTTTCAGGACTTCTGCCTGTTGACCCAAGTTCTCCTGTATTTCTTTAAGCGATTTTTGTGTTTCCCCTTTATAGGCTTCTATTTGTTGATCCATATTCTCCTGAACTTCTTTAAGTGATTTTTGTGTTTCCTTTGTAAGGGCTTCTACCTGTTGATTCATTTTCTCCTGTACTTCTTTAAGAGATTTATTTATGTCCTTCTTGAAATCCTCTAATAGCATCACAAGAAGTGATTTTAAATCCAAATCTTGCCTTTCTGGTGTGTTGGGGTATCCAGGACTTGCTGCTGTTGGAGTGTTGGATTCAGATAGTGCCATATTGCCTTGATTTCTGTTAGTAACGTTCCTATGTTTGCCTTTTGTCATCTGGTTATCTCTGGCGTTAGTTTTTCCTGCTGTCACTGTCTGGTGCTTAAACCTCCTGTGAGTCTGCAAGGCTATCTCTGCACCCCTGGTAGACCAGGTTTCCCCTGGCACAGATTGCTAAGGGGCTGCGCTGCTCCTGGGTGCTGTTGTAGCCCTAGTGTGCCTTGCCCCAAATGATGTTATACTCGGGATATCTCTGTGTACCTGGAGTCCCTGTCTGGTCTATCACCGGAGCAAAGATGGTGGAGGCTCCTGTGCTCCCTCCTGGTGTGGGTCACCCTGTAGGGCAAGTGTCCCACAGCAGAGCTGGTGTCCAGATGACCACAGAGCTGCCCAGCTCTTGGGCACAGGTAGAACCCTAGCAGGCTTTGTACCGAGCGATATTATATTCTGGATATCTCTGTGTACCTGGAGTCCCTGTCTGCTCTGTGGCTGGAGCAAAGATGATGGAAGCTGCTGTGCTCCCTCCAGGCGCAGGCCACTCTCCGATGGTTACTTCTTAAGACACAGACTTTGCCAGAATCAATTCAGTCTTCAGTTATCAGGGACTCAAGAACAAGTGAGCCTCTTCTCCAAATGGTGGGAATACTTTTCTACTTTTGTAATACATTGATTGTTTATTTAGGTTATAGCCCCTTCTGGAAGCACACTCAATGTGTTGACAGAATCTTTCTGATGCATATTGGCATATTTCCAAAAGCTTAGCATGAAAAACACTGATGATACTATGATTTTATTTTTTATTTATTTATTTATTTGTTTACTTACTTACTTATTGATTATTTATCATAATTAATAACAATAATATAATATTTAAGTCTGAATTTACACACACCTGTTTATCTCTGCTGCAATTAGAACCTGTGTCTATTTTTATCTTTTGAGAAAATAATCAGTAACCAGTGATTGATTCCAAAATCTCAGTCAGCTAATGTCCATTCCTACCTTCACTTTCATATATACTAGTCTTCTGACCATTACAAATCTTAATATATATTTTAATTCTGCTCAGCTTATTGAAGCTTACCAATCTATTTATAAATTTATTTTTATGTTTGAAAAATGCTTGAAGTTTGAAGAAGACAGAAACATGTTGATATATTAGATTGTACATTGTGTGGCTTCAGAATAGGCTCAGATCAGTCATCTAATATGCTACTCATTTAGAACAAAAGGGCACATTTTATTCTCCATCCAAGTATCCACACTCAGTAATCAGCCTTGACTACTTTAAGCTTTTCCATCCTGTATCTTTACTCTTTAGTTTTTTAATTTTAACTTTCCTGTTATTGGTTTACTATATCCTCTACAGTATGGTTCAAACATCGCATTTATATACCATGACTTCTTGAGAAATAATATATATTTCCTCCCTATAGAATTTCAAAACTTTTGTATATCTCTATTATGACATTGCCATCATCTATTTTTAATGAGGGGAGAATATATTCTGTAGCAATTAACTGTATGAACTTTGTTAAGTTGGCCATACTATAATAATCACTCATCCTTCCCTTTCGTAACACATTTTAAGCTCCTTTGGGGAAAGGATAGACATATTTGCTGAATTAATAGATGATGAGAAGAACAATTATTCTGAGCTAGCAAATTCCATTCTGCTTATTTTCTTCCTAAAATATGAAACAGCTGGTCAGAGTTAAAAGTTCCCTAGAGCAATTATTTTCTGTGTAATTCATTTAAAGTCATATAAGAACTGATGATGTCAGTCTATTTTATTTCTACTCTTTGGAAATAAAGGCTCAACATGGTGGCTCATTAGGAAAGATATTGCTTGAATGGCTTGAAGACATGAGTTCAATCCTCAGAACCCCTGGAAAGGTAGAATATTGATGTTATAGAGTTGTCCTCTAACTTCCATAAAACCATCATGGAATATGAATTTACAACATGTACTCACCATACACAAGTGATGATGGTGGGTGTGGTGGTGGTTTTTATGATGGAGAGCAGATTTAACCTTTTCATAGGCTGGTTTTGTGGCTGATACCCATATATTAGCTTCTATACTTTGTCATACTTCTCTGAGGCTACAAAGTCTCATGTGTAAACTAGTGAAGAATATTGATTATGGGGAAACTTATATTAAATAATATATAAATAACACAGTACACAAATTGGAGGTTGATGGGAAATAGCAAGGGTTTATTAGTTTTCATCCTTTGAGGCCCTTGCTGCCAGGAACAAATACTCTCAGTTATTATTCTGTATTATTATTATTATCTTGTCTATACATAACCAGCCTAGCAGGCAAAATAGTAAGAAGCTTGGGCCTTAGACAGTTACACTTTTGCAGGAGAGTCTAGTTCTTCTATTTTCTTCCAGCTTGTTGCTGAATTGGATATCAATGTTAGAAGTGATCTAAGTGAGATGAAGGTGCTAGGGAGTGAGCATAAAAGATCAATAACCAGTGTGAAAAGAAAGAAGTTTTGACCTGCACTTCACTCTGCACATGGAATTGTACCAAAAGATTAAATTGCTGGATCACATGTGGCATGCTATTTAATAATTGTAGCACGTCTCCCTGCCTAAAGAGTCTTCAGAAGTAATTTTCTCTCTAAGAGAGAGGCAGATCACTCTGCCTTCTCTTTAGGCTTTTTATAAGTCAATTGACCTAATTATGACCTTGAAAGTAACCTCATAGTCTGTCTTCCTTTCAAAGATGGCACTTGGGCCTGAGTCGCTAGGTACTGGGAAAGAGCATTCAGAAGCAAGTCCAAAGGGAAGGCTAACCTGGGGGAAGCTCTCAAGCCTGTCTATACCCATTTGAGCAATGTTCTCGCAGGGTCACTGGCTCTTTATGTCCATCTGTGTGTCAGCGAGCTCACAAGGCTTCTCATATCTGTGTTCACTTCAAAACAACTCTAACAGACTATAGTTTAGACCCTGCCACTCTATATCCTGAAACATGAAGTGAAGGCCTGAACAGGCCTGAAGACATGAGTTCAATCCTCCGAAGCCCTGGAAATGTAGAGAGAATTGATTCTACAGAATTGTCCTCTAACCTCCATAAAGCCATCATGGAAAGTGAATTTCCAACATGTACTCACCATACACTAGTGATGATGATGGTGGTGCTGGTGGTGTTGGTGGTAGAGGTGGTGGTGGTGGTTTTTATGATTCACAGCAGGTTTAACCCTTTCTTAGGCACGTTTTGAGACTGATACCCATATATTAGCTTCTATACTTTGGCCTTTATCTCAGAAGGGATAAGTGTAGGAGAGATTGTAGCATCTTTAATAATTCACCATTTACCCCCAAAAGAAGACAAACATATAGGGTGCTTGATGTAGCAAGAAGGAAAATGCACAGCATCATTACATATGAAGCATGAATGAGGGCCAGGAAACTGGCTGACAGTACACAGCAATTGAAACTGTATTGGTGAATTAGCACTGACCTCTTTGCCTTATTTATTGTGTGGCTTGGAACAGGTTCACTATTGTACACTTTCCTCATAAACCCTAAGAAACATTCTTTTCTATAGATACTGGAGTGAAAGTGATGTGTATGGGAAATGCTGAAACAAAAATGTAAGGCATGGTGGATACCCCAAAACATGAAAAGTAAAAGCAGTTATAGATTGTTGCTGTCCAGCAGCCATGGATGAGCTGGATATACCTGAAAGAGGGACTGGAAATGAAAAAGGACAGGGTGCAAGAGGAGGATGAATCTTAGACAAAAGTTTCTGTTCAAGGCTCAAAGTTTAATAGTCAGCACTGAATTTATACGGAGAAAGCCCAGACTCCATCTTTTGTTTCAACTGGATTGAGTTGCAAAGCAAGCGCAGCCGGGAGTCTACTCCTGTAGGAAACTGATTCCACCTGGGTCATTAATATCCAACTGTGCCAAACACTTAAGATCTATTTAGCCTGCTGAAGGCTGGAAGAAGGGCACAATAGATTAGAGGTGAGCAAACCTTAGCAAGTTATGAACACAAGTCCCAGATCAGCAGTAAAAACTTAAGTCACAAAAGAGTTGCAATTAAGGAGATGAATAGCATGGAGATTTTTAAAGGACATTGTGACTTTTATATTAACCATTGTGACTAGTCCTGAAGATAATTTTAATCAAAATAAACATGATTTTGGTATTCATAAAAGTCTGAGTATTAGGCGGGAAACCTCAAACATGCAAATATGCAGAAGACCTGATTTCTTAAGTGTGTAGTACTAACCATACATATAAGGGAGAATTAGAAAATCAAAGAAACTGTAGAAGATGAAAATGAGATTTAAGGAATCATAATTGACTAGGTGTAAGAATTAAGAAATAGAGAAAAATGCATGGTCCATTCTAAATAATACTAATAATTAATAAAAGTACAGACCATTCGAACACCATGAGTACATGGTGTACTCATTTACTCATGTAGTGAGTAGATACAGAAGCAGGAAGGAGGGCGAAGATGGAGAAAGAAAAACATTTTGCATAAACAATAAATTTCCACATTTCCTATTCTGTTTTATTGTCATTATTATTAATCCCCAGAATCCAGTTAGTGCTTGCTATACCCACATGGGCCGTCCATTTGGGTGAGAGCAACCTACCAGCAGTGATAAACCCAAATGATGGTGACTCCCCCTTCCTTAGCTGTTCCCATGCACCAATAGCTACTGTGAAAGCAGTGGGGCCTTGAGAGACCATCCCAAATCTGTGCAGGAATGTTGACTAGCTATGCATGTGTTGTGGAGGAACCACCAGTGCAGTCCTTTGTTCTGCAGTCATGTGGTAAAGGCATCATATGCTTTCATTCATACCCTCTGGGTTTTAAATATTTCCTGTTCGCTCTTCCTGGATGATCTCTAAACCTTCAGTGGAAGGAAGTTGATATACTTTATCCATCTACAGCTGAGCACTCACAATAATCTTGTGCCTGAATTTTGGTCAGTTATGAAACTGCATTACCACTGCACCCAACAGGAAAAAAAATGCTTACCTGACGAAAGTTCAGAATAGCATAACTCTATGGGTATAAACAGATGCTTTAAAAACAGTTTGAAAAAATGGCTACTTAGTGAACCATTACTAATAGTTTCTCTTCTAGGATCTATGATCTCCACAGTTATGGGCTTTGGCCAGGTTTACAATACTAGGCATTAAGCTTTTCTGTGAATCAGGCCTCAAATCTAATCAGAAAGCAGCTAATTACCATGATGACTATCAGGCTGCCATTGTACCAATGAGAATATAATTCGTTTATTTCTGTCTGATTTCATTATTATAATATTTCTTCTCAGACTAAAGGGTAGCCCTCTGCTGAGCATTTCTTTGCTTGTTGTGATACATTCAGTGCCTAGAGCAGTTCCTAGAACAAACAGGACACCAAGGATATGTGCTGAATGAGGAGAACAGCAATTTTCTTCTCATATATTTTGAGAGCTTCCCTGGAGAGCACATCTTCTGAGCACTTCCGAATAGAGAGACTTCTCATCAAGGCTAGAAAAACTACCCCCTGGTGTTTTGGAACAGTTCCGGAGAGGAGTAAAAGCAGAGGAGTATTTTTGTCCTCAGCTGTTCGTGCATATTCTTACTTTCTCTCTAGATATCTATTACTGCATACCCAGAGAATAAAGTGTTTCAGTCTGACTCCTAACACTAATTGCAATCAGGTTGCAGTGATGACGGATTCTGGGCCCCTGTGCTCTTGGAGGATGTGCATGTGGCGGGCTGATCAATGCCTAAACGGAGATGTTTTCAATTGCTAGTGAGCTCAGTAGTTAGCAATCTCTTATTCATACATGCATCTGTATGCATGTGTGTGTCTGGGGGTGGGTATACCTCTTATTTGTCATCATGTACAGCTTCAATCATTTCCATATTCAAGAAAGTTAAAGTAGTAATTTCCTACTTTTGTTAGTCATTTTTTTCATCACTGTCATAAGATCTCTAAGTAAGTAAACATATGAAAATGTCTTTTTCTGTGTTCTTCCCTAGAAAAGAACACCTCTCCTGCTTCCAGCTTTCCTTAGTTTCCCATAGTTCCTTGTGCATGGTTGAAGCTCCAGGGGCTTCTTCCACCCAGTTTGGTATCCATTGGTTTCATCCTTGTGTAGCTCACATATTGTGGGAATCATACTGGTGAGATTATATTGGTATAGCTTTCAGTATTACTAGGAGACATAATCTCAAAGGAAATTCCCTGATTTTCTGGCTCTTAACATGCCTACTCTCTGTTCTTCAATGTTTCCTGAACCTTAGGTAAAGGAGTGTTTGACCGATGTATCCATAGGTACTGGACTTCAAAATTCTACATTTTTGATTGCTTGTAGTTTTATGTAGTAGGAAATGGTCATCCCTATAAATATACATACAAATAACATTATACAGACTGAATGGGGATATATATGTATATACATATACATATATGCATATAGTAACAGTAGTGAAAAAAGAGGCAGTGAGTTTGAGGAAAGTAGGGATGAATTTATTGAAGGGTTTAGAGGGAGGAAAGAGAAAGAAAATGCCGTAATTACATTACGATCTCAAAAAATAGTAAAAAAAAATATTAATTTTGGCACACAATTTGAAAGGTTTCTGTCCAAGGTCACTTGGTTCTACTGCTGTGGCCTTCTGGCAAGGCAGAATATGATTATGGAAGGGTCATAGCAGGATAGGATTTGATCCCATGCCAGTTAGAAAAGTGAGAAGAGAAAGAGAGGGGGAAGAAGAAAAGTAAAAGTAGCAGAGGGGGAGGAAAGGATGACCAGAAACGGGAAGAAGAATCTCAGGACAAACTATACATTTAAAAGGTATCTTTCCAGAGATGCCCTCTCTAAAAACTCCTTCAGCTATGAACAAACTACTAGGTTAATCCACTGATAAAGTTCAACACCATCTGGTCCAATCTCCACTTGATAGTGTCATCAACTGGGAAGCAGACTTTCAATACATGGATATTTAAGGTGACCCTTCAGAGCCAAATCATGACACCAAGTAGTAATACCTTCCTCATTTTAATTGTTTGCATATATCAATCAGAATTTTCATAGTATAACAAGCAAGTCCATAGCTTGGATCGAAACAGCCATTGTTTGTTACTCAGCAATCTCCATTTGCCTCATTTAATGGTTCTTCTGCTTAGCTTCATTGAGTTCACTCATATATCTGAGATCAGAGTTTGGAAACTCTGCTCCTTGATCTGGCAGGCTGTTACAGTAGGATCAATGCAAGCAGCATTGTGACATCACCCAAAAAGCAATCTTGGCTTGTTCACAGGGCAGCTCAGAGTCTGCAGAGTATTATTAGAAATGGAGCTACGAAATGAAGAAGGCTGCACACGCACACACACACACACACACACACACACACACACACACACACACACACATTCCTACCCTTACACACCTCCCTCCCTTTTTTTAAAAAATAGAGACTTGTCATGTATCCATGACTAGCCTGGAACTACCAATCCCCCAATCCTTATTTCCTCCTCCCGTAGTTCTGAGATTATAGGTATGCCCAGTTAAACTGTCTGGGCACTACCAATAGGTGAGATGAGATACAAAAAAATTGTGACCATTTTTCTATAACCCACTGCAGCACATGTAAGTTAAAAAAAAACCTAAGCATTTTCTTTACTAATTTTTAAAAATATTCTTTTAATATTCCACTGAAATTTAAAGAATAGGTTTCACCTATATGGGTCATATATACCTTCAAATTCCTTCAGGATAACCAAAATATATACTAAGAACACTTCTTGATATCAGGGCTAATACAAATTTGAAAAATGCTAATTACCTATATTTTAGGTATTTAGCATTAGGTAGCAATCATCTATTAATTCAGGGAAACTGAAGACAGTTGTAAAGGCAAACATTAATAGACTTTGGGTTCTCCAGAATCTGCAGAACTGCTTGTATGCTAAAGCTAGTTCCAGGACAGAATTATGAAATATGCCAGTTCTATAATTTCCTGCCCCAAACCTATCTCCATGGTTAAGTGTTAACTAATTTCCCCACTTTATAGAAATATATCTGGTATTACCCTGTGTTCTGTTTTCAAAGTACCCATACTCAGTTTAAGTTACTATGGATAAATGCTTAGAAAAGGTCTTCTTAACATTTTTTTGTTGGTTTTTATGAGTGATAAGAGAGATCAAGTCATATGCCTTTGTCAACTAGGAATGCCCACTTTACAAATGGAGCCATGGTCTGTAAGTATCTGTCACTTCTAAACTGAACTTATTTCTTATTTTATGGTATTCAATTACACACACACACACACACACACACACACACACACAGAGAGAGAGAGAGAGAGAGAGAGAGAGACAGAGAGACAGAGAGACAGAGAGACAGACAGAGAGAATCAACATTCTTGTTCCCTTCCCAGATGCAGTGTCTCACAGTAATCCTAGTTATGAAACTAATTAAACACATATAGCATATTTAAAATAAAATTTCTGATCTGTTTGCCCTCCCTTCCGGACTGTACCATCTTACAACGGTTATTTTGCTTAAGGCAAATTTCAATTTTAGGAAATAAAGACTTTGTAAATGAATTCTTTTACCTCATTCCTGGCAGTAAGGGATTCCCTCCCCTGTCTTGTGGTTTTTGTTTTGTTTTGTTTTGCTTTGTTTTTCAAATCAGAATTAATCCTCGTATTTAAAAATATCATTATATTTTGACAACAACCATCTAAGCCACCATTTCCCTCATGGCTGTTTCGATCTATCATTCAGGTATATATACTCTTTAATGTTAAAAGCTGTCTTTTCCCTAAACCCCACCAAAAAATATTTTATAGAAAAAAATATATCTCTTCCCATGCTTTTCCTAAGCTGGTTTTAATTGACTGGTCCAGTCCAGGGACAGAGCTGATGCCAGTATGTCCTCCATGGTAAACCACGGAAGATTTGAAAACCCTCAGTGAGAGGAATTAAGGTGAACTGGAGGAAAGGCTGATGGAAATTGAAAAGCAGGAGTTTCTTCTTGTCTTACAAGTCTACAGTGGCATACCCACTCGAGTTAGTATTCCTGGTGCATATGCCCAAATGTCAAAATAAATTATTCCAGGGAAAACAAGCTGGTTATCAAGGCTGACACTGTTTGACTTCTTGACTTTTCACAAACTTTCCCGTTGAAAGCTAAATTTATTATGAGTTCAATTCTGATGGCAGGGTAATGTAGCCTGCACTTGGCTTCTAGCAGTGAGTGCTGATAAGGTATCCTTACTGAGAGATTCAGCCTCTACTGGGAAAAAAGTAAAGACATACAGCTTCTGGAAGAGTTTAGCTTTTTTAGATACCAATATTCCCTTGTCAGTGGGCATTCTTGTAACCACTACCCAGGAGATTTAATTGAAAAGTTTAAAACACATAGAATCAGTGGGAGAAATCCCCAGGAATTTAAGAATGATGAAAAAGTTTAATCTTTGTCAATGAAAAGTTGTTCTAATTTACTTTTCACACTGTGAGGTATTAGGCTGTGCAGCACTTACAGTAGAAAGCAATTAGAAGCCATTTTTCCCCTTTAGCAATAGCCTTGGAGTAACCTCTTTCAAATCATGTATGCAGTTTATTTTGCAGTATGCATCTTCCTTGAATTTTGTAGATTACTATTTGCTATAAATATATAGCTTTTAGCAAATTCAGAACTAATTAACCAAAAGCCAAAAAGCATAGCTCCAAATTTTGTTGCAGAGTGAGTATTCAATCAATAGTACAGCCAAGGTCTAACTGTAGAGAGAAATTGCCTAGAGGGAAAAAGATGGCAATATGGGTGTTGGATTGGAGTGAGCATCAGGACATGGCCAGCACGAGCTTCATTATGTTGCCTTCCCTCCTTTTTTCATGGCCTTAGGTCTACAATGATTCTCATAACTTAGATCTATTCCCCCCTTTAAAGAAATTCTTGTGAAAATATTATGGGTCTACAGTTGGAAAAAATAAACAATGATTGAGGAAGCCATTCGAGGGGAACCATATACCTCTTGGCCTCCTTTCATGTCTACCCCCAACTATACATCCTACTAGTTCTTATATTGACTGATGTAATGCTTTCTCAAATATACTATGGAAATGTAATATTCATGAGTATAAAGAGACAGAGAACCCAGACTTTAAGTTAGAAGAAATGAAGTGCCAAGGTAAGCTTAATCCCAATACAAAGATGAATCCTAAGATTTTCTGCTAAGGTCCTACCTTTGTTGTTTTTCTATAGCTAGAACATTAAACATTGAATTCAGAGTCCATGAGACCTGGGGTTTTTGTACATTTCTAATAGCATGAAATATGTTTTAAAGATGGTCAACATGTTTTATCTTTATATATTCCCCTCTTCTGTTCATAATACAGTCATATTCACTGTTCTCTCCTGTGATATCTTCAATATAAAATGTCCTCCATGGGTTAATGGGTTTGCACTCTTGGTCCCCAGCTTGTGGCACTATTTGGGGGATTGTGGCACCTTCAGGAAGTGGAGGCTTGCAGGAAGAAGGCTTGATAGCAGGCTTTCAGGGTTCACAGCCTGGCCTCATTCCTCTGGTTCCATAATTGATGATACAGGGTGATGAGCTGACCTTATGTGAAGCCACCAATCCTTCCTCTGGAATAGTAAGTCAAAAGAGACCCATTCCCTGTAACTTGCTTATTTCAGATATTTTTTAATCACAATAGAATAGAAAAACACTGCCCATCACAGTACCATCCCATAACCAAAATATTTCTACATTACAAATTTCCTGTGTCTCTTATAGTATTCCTGTTTTTATACTCTAGTCTTCACATCTGTAGTGGCTTGAAAGGAATGGCCTTCATAGGCTCAGATTTAAAAACTGATTGCCAGGTGGTTGTACTGTTCAGAGGGGTCCAGGAGGTAAGACTTTGCTGCAAGAAGTTACTGGGGGTTGGTTTTGAGAGGGGAAAGCCTCTTGCCACTTCCACAACTCACTGTGCTTCTTGCTTGAGTGTGAGGATGTGAGCTCTCAGATTTCTAACACTATTGTTGTACCTGCATTTTGCTACTAGGCAATCCCAGCATAATGGACTCATCTCTCTGAAATTTAGACCCAAATAAACTCATTTTTAGATAAGTTGCCTTGGTTAATGGTATCTTATCATAGCAACAGAAAAATTACTAATTAAAAGAAGCCTTAACAAGGCCTATTTGAAACCATTTATTAAACTGTGTCTGTCTTATCCCATCCCTTTTCCATTGTCTCCTCCCATTTCTAAGTCCATTTTGATGAGAATCATCAATACCTGGCTAGCTGATTAGCATGGTCAAGGTAAGGGTTGTTCATATGCCTAATGTTAATCACGTTGTGAAGACATTGGGGCATGTTAGTGAGGCAGGCTTCATTTCTGGTTGGATAGTCTTCTCCAGTGGCTTACACTGAAGTTCCTGCTCTGTCTTCTGGGAGGAATAAGATTTAATTATGGATTGGATTGGAAATTTTTAGAGTTCAGAAATAATGTTAAACTTTTAATTGTAGAACCTAATTAGATTGTTATTAAAATCTTAAAATATCATATCATAGATTTAGATATGTCTAGTTAACTTCTAATTACTTCCGAAGAAATTACTTCCGAAGTGGATTTTCTGCAATTAGTGTGCACCTATGTCTAATCTCCTGTTTCTATAAAGAGACCACCAAGGATGTGCTAAATTTCCATGCAGTCTTAAGTGCAAGAATGACTTCACTTGTTCCCTTTTAAGAATGTCAAATTACCCTTTAGGGTTTCATTGAGTAGGAAGAAGGCATGGTACTGAAATGTCCTTTTCACAATGAGTTCATCACCAACATTGCTAATGAAAGACATGAAAATGGAACACCAGTCCTAATGTTCAGCTTCTAAAATGTATGGAGGTACTCAGAAGAAAAACATTAATACCCCTCAGTAGCATCTATATGGAAACCTTGTATGACTTATAGAACACATGAGGCCTTTGTAATATCAGAGCATATTTTCCTAACGTTAGACACATAAAACGAAATGCTGACATTCTCTATCAAATACACCATCATGGGAGATACATCATTTTAGTTTCTAGTCTATTGTTGTGAGGAGAGGCCATGAGCAAAGCAACCGATAAGAGAAAAACATTTACAAAAATATTTGCTTACTGTTTCAGAGCGTAAGTCTATGACCATCATACTGAGGAGCATGGTGGAAGACTGGCATGTTGCTCTAGCAATAGCCTAGAGCTTATATCCTGATCCACAGGCATCGTGTAGAGAGGAAGAGAGACAGACAAGACAGACAGAGACAGACAGACAAGCAAAGACAGACAGATAGGCAGGCAGGCAGGCAGGCAGGCACACAGGCAGGCAGACAGAAGCATGTGTGCACACACATACGGAGAAAGAGAGAGACGATAGAGACAGAGAGGCTGCTGAGGGCTTTTGAAACCTCAAAGCCTACCTCCGATGACACACCTCCTCCAACAGGGCCTCATCTCCTCATCCTTTTTAAACAACTGGGGACTAAGCATACAAGTATGTGGGCTTACGGGGACATTCTAATTCAAACCACTACACGCACCCACAGAAAGTTTATTGATTTGGGATTTGTTCACTTGGAGATGCCACTTTGGGGTGATGAGAGAAAACATAGACTACTTTGTTCTTTTCCTAGAGCTTGTTAAACTGTGAGCCTTACACAGATGTACTCACTTATTAGTAATTTATGCCAGAGCTTATCTAGCTACCATTTCAATACATTTACTCTTCCTCCACTACAAAAGTTCCATATCTAATAATTATTTCCTTTCTTAATTAAGCTACATCCATTACACCAAATAAAAAATTTTGTCCATGGAAAATGTTTTATGCTTGTTATTAGTTTTGGACCTTTTCAAAGAGCTTTTCCTTGTTCAAATCATATTTAGCGCATGATTGTCAGGTGTGGGAAACTCTGACAGTCTGATCCAGAATTTAGTGAAAAGTTCTGAATCTGTCAAAACTGTGACAGTGGGCATGAGAGGGTGACCTTCCTGGAGCATGTGCACTTGTGGCAGGCTCCTAAAACATGACTCTTGTTCAGTTTCTAGAACTCTGCATGGCTGGGTGTGGCTGCATTTACAAATGCGTGGCTTCTGGGAAAGACAATTTCAAGGGTTTCACTGATCCTGGCTGGGAGACCAGGCTTCCTGGGAGTTAAGTCTGCCAACACTGATGTTCCTGGCTGAGGGTAAAAAATGGCTCTCTAATGGCTAGGGATTATTTAGGCTAGCAGCATGCTGCCTTCTCAGACGAGAAGCAAAGGCTTTTAAAACTGCCATTTTCAGGAACAGAAAGCTCTCTTGAATGTTGAAAAGTGCCACAATGTGTCTGCCGTTAATATTTAATTGGAAAATATTAAGAATTTTGGCAAAGGCGGCAGTTAAGAGAAATTGATGCTGAATAAATGCTCATCATGCATTAATTGACACATTAAAATAAATATCAGCTCTAAATGACTTGAATTGCAGGACCCTGAAATGTCATCAGACTGAAAGCAAGATACTCTGTACTGTCATAGTCAGCCTCACCCAGGTGCCCGTCTTTGTCATTATCAGAACAAAGAATCTTTTGCTTCTTTTCAGAGATTGCCACTAATGCTCCTGGTAATGACCACGGATGTTTTTCCACAGAAGTGTCTGTAGCTCTGTGACACGGAAATGAGTCCCTTCATTTTGGCAGAAAATGCACTATATAAATTGCTTCTCACATTCCCATCTAAAAGGCAACAGAGACTCAGAACTAATCTAAGAACTCTTGCAGAGGCAGAGCCCAGGTTTCACCGCACAGAACCCTGGGTTAACTTGTACAGAGATAACGAGCATGTTCTTAAGGTCTGACTAGCAGAACCTAAATCTTATCCTATTGTGTGCTAACTCTGTGACCCTGTGCAAATTTCCTAGTGTTTCTGTGCATCCTGTATACCTGACTGAATTGGTGACAGCAGTATGTCATGTGGCTAGGGTAAGAGCTGAAGCCATAATATATAGAAAACACAGAATCTGATATGTATTAAATAAGAAGCTCAACATGCGAAGCTATTCTTATGACCCTGCATTACAGAAAACCAAAAAAAAAAATGTTAACAAAAGATATGTTATCCTTACCCACCCAGATAAGGTCTGAGCTGCTTGGTTTAGGGACATCTTTTGATTGTTCATGTTTGACCTTAATCCTAGGTTGAAAGCCCTAGTTCAGTGCATTCTCTAGTGGCATGTTGTATATTTTGTTTGTAACCAGAAAACATGGAGCAGAAACTGGCATAGACATCATCAGTGGACCCCAAGGTAAACCGGATGGGAGGAAGTAAGCCAGTGCATCCTCAGACAGGATCTTTGTGTCTGCCCTAGAAGCAGCTCTGTTGCCAAGCATACATGTGGATTTCAACCTTCATCAATTATGCCATTTATTTTCCCATTATTAGAGTTGCAGGGGCGGGGAGTTAATCTGCTCTAAATAGCAAGGAATTACTGCTACTCTTGTTTTGAATGAATACTGATAGAAATTCATATTTATTGTAAATCTCTTTCTCAAACCTAGTAAATGGCAGAACCAGGATCTGAACTTCAGGATCCCCTTCGCCTCTCTTACTAGTCATCCAAAAAGCATGCTCTGTGGATGAGTAGCACTGGTATCAAGGCTTTATCCTTATTTACAATGAAGCAAATGGTGGCATGCTGAAGGCTCGTGGCTATGCCATAAGGTTGGAAACGGGAACCAGTGAGATGCTGATTTCTATAGAATGAACTCACAGACTACAAAAAGAAAGCAAAACAACAACAAAAAAATGTATAAACACACAAAACCTTTCAGCATACTTGGCTAAGCAGCTGACAAAGTGGAATGGGGAAGGGAAAAGTCTATGGAGCTGTATCATGAATATTGCTAATGTTGTACTCTTTTGCCTGAAAACTAAATACTATAGGGGATGCAGCTCTTGACTTTTCTAAGAGCATTCCTGTGTATTTTAAAATTGTTTTATGTTTTAGTTTAAATAATAATTTTTAATATTTGAAAGTGTGACATAATTCCATCATTTCTTTCACTCTTTTTATTTCCTCCAACTCATTCTGTGGATGTCCTTGATCTCTTTCTGATTCATAGTCTTTTTGTGTGTTTGTTTCTCTCTCTCTCTCTCTCTCTCTCTCTCTCTCTCTCTCTCTCTCAAATACATAAATACAACCTTCTCAATTTATGTAATGTTATGTAATGTTACCTGGATATGTAAAAAGAAAAGAAAAAAGAGTCTTTTTAAGATGATACTGACATAAATAAAGATGAATTCTAATAAGAAATATGAAACCACAAACTAGACTATGACACATTTCTTAAGATGGCAAACGGTCTAGGAGTGCTTCCTTCCCTGCCCGTGCACCTCATAATGTTCCAGTTTTGAATTAATTAATTTAGCAGCAGATTGTACTCTTAAGCCCAAGAAGTTCTAGGAAGATATGCATAACACAGAAAAATGACAGCATAATCATTAGCAGTTAATTAAAAATGGATTCTAATCTTGATTTGATACACAATGTACAATTACTCTTTTATATGAATTTCCAAACACGTGTGTCCTTTTAAATGTTCTCTATTATTCTTCACTTCAACTTGATCCTGGGTCAGTTCCAGGTTTTGCAATTTTTGTAGTTAACTCTGTTAAGAAAAAGTGATCACCATTTATTATCAAATATGTCTGATGGCCTACTCAGGGCTAAAATGGATTAGACTTGATTCATGCACCATAAAAAATAGCATGAGTATGCAGAGAGAGAGAGAGAGAGAGAGAGAGAGAGAGAGAGAGAGAGAGAGAGAGAGAACTAACACTTTGCAACATTTTGCTATTACTGGTCATTATGTTTGTGGTGTTTTAATTTCATTTCATGGTGTAGAATCCACTCCTGAACTGTAAAGTGAAGAGGGATTATGGGAGGTATAATTCCTGAGCTCATACTGTTCTGAGATATGAAAAGACAAACAGGTGGACAGCTACACCAAATCGGACAAATAATTTGTAGTAGCCAATGCATTATGAGGAGCAAAAGGACTCTCTTCCTTGTTATCTGACCACTCATGAAGAATTTTCAGCCTAGGAACAAACGTAAGATAGTTTCTGACTCACCCAGTGGCATAGCAGTGAGAGGACAGATAATTCCTTGAAACCACCAACCATGTTCACTAACTGTCCAGAGAAAGCTGAAACAGCCTGTGACCACAGATACAGCCAGGTTTTACTAGACAAACACTTATACTGCCCATAAGGGATATCTCCTATTCCAAAACATGTATCTTGCTTGGAAACTTTAGTTTTAGATGTGCTATTCAACCATGCATGCGGACTGCACAGAAAATAGTAGTATGTCTGAAGAGAGGCCTTGAAATTTTGGACATGGTTTTAAATTAATCAGGAAGCAGATGGGGAAGGAGAATTACAATATCAAAGTCTATTGCTAAGACAAGTACCTGTGCTGTGATAGTACTAACGTATACTAGGTACTAGACATCGAAACACTATTCACAAGTCATAAAAATGATGCCAAGGGAACATTTGAACTCATAAAACCCAGGCGTTATAACTCAACATGAGACACATATAGAATGTTGGCTTTGATTTTTCTGAGTGAAAGGCAATAAAAAGACAGGGCAATCCATAGAAAGGAAAAGCTAAGAGAAATACCCTAAATGCAGGAAAAAAGTGATTTAGGGAGTAATGGAAGGTAGGCAAGAAAAGGGAAAAAAATAAATGACACAGAGCCCCGTATTTAACCGAGATATTTCTCACTGTAAAATTTTTCAAAAATAATACAGAAAACCTAAATAACAATGACTTTGAAAGCATAGTTTGGAATTTTCAAAATACACTTTTATCAATCCATTTGTCTAATGCATTTTAAAGATGTTAAATCCACAATATATCACAAGAACACATGCTCACCTCTCTGTGGGAAGGAAAATTTATTATGATATGAGTTGGGTCCATGTTGAAGACTTCATCCCTAAAGAAGACAATCAGCAACTAGATTTTGAAATCTGGCATCTTGAAATGGCATTGAGGCTTTCTCTACAGTTTGGGCACAGACTGGTGAAGAGACCTGAGTTGACAGGACTTATTATTCCATTACCAAATTGCAATGAAATCACTGGACAACAACTCTGGAAGGTGATCCCTAATGCTTCTCCTGTCTTAGAAAGGTTTCTCAAGAACAGGTGATTTTTCTGTTCTCTTCTTCCTCCATTTTTGTATTTCAAAGTCCAAAGTGATACAAGAGTGTCAGATCTACTTCTGGCAGCAAGGTAAACTTCAAAACTAAAATTATTAAGCCAAAGGTTAAAAGTGTGAAAGTCAGTGCCAGGAATAAAGATTAGATCTAATTAAGAAGGTCTCTGTGATCAAGGAGCCCATTGTGTAATTGGAATGCAGGAGCTTAATTGGTACTTGACTCCTGTCAGATTCTATCTGACACACATCGTTAGGTCAGCTCCTGAATAATTTCACTGTCAAGTGATTCTTTATCATTGTGTATATTTGTATTAACTGCTTTGTATGACACAAACTGTTCAGTTTAAAAACAAACATATATTGCCATCAAAGAGAATCTTGTTTGGGCTACACAGTCATTTTTATTCATAGCTCCATTTATTCTTACGAGTCCTCTAAAATACAGGGTTTCCATTATCTGTTACATAGAAGAAAACACTCATGATCAGCCTCATTGGGTAACACAGTGGAAGTAACACAACTGTTATGTGGCAGAGCTCACAGTCGCTGACTCTGCATATACGTATCCAGGACTCCAGAGAACCATGTATGGGCCTTTGTATCTGAAGGGTTGCTACCACTCATTTGAAATTTTGAACACTCTTTTTTTTTTCTTTCATTTCTTCCTTTTTTTAAATTTAAATTTTACATTTGTTCTTAAGAAAACATCAATGATCTTGCATGCCACCATGGAAGCCAGGGCCACTTTTTTTTACTTCATTTTGAGAATTTTGCCATTAAAGGTGATGGCTTCCCCATAATTGATGCGATAGTTAAGTATGAAGAAGACATGAGTGTGGAAGGAACTATAGATATCTTAGACAGAGCTAAACTTACCTCTCCTTCCCTCTGGGAATATTTGGTTTTATCGGGGAGTATTTTCAGTTGTCATAAACTGCTGGATCTGGTGGACCGAAGCCAGGAATGTTGTTAAATATCCCACAATGCATAGATCCATGAAACCCCTAATGTCTGAAGTGCTGAAGTTGAGAAGATCTACCTGATAGCAGTCTGCAATTAGTGACTCCTCTGGAAAGGAAGAACTAATTCTGGATAACACAATGCATTTTATGTTGCACGTTGTTACCATCCATCTGTCCTGTTCCTTTCCCATTAGAGAAGCCCAAAAGTCTGGATCTCTCTTCTCAGTCTCATCTCACTCAAGCTGGATATACCTACTCTGAGTAATTTTTCTTGATTAAGCCATATTTATCAGAATCTACATATCTGAACTAAAATTTTCATCACAATTTACATAATATAGGAGACCAAGTACTGTCTCTTATATGCCATGATCTGCATCTAACTTGATAGATTACAGATCAGACCTTACTAATGCATATACTCCAAGGGAAGAAGATCAATAATGAAACAAGAAAGATAATTATCATTGATGCTTTCCTTGAAATTAGTCAGAGAGAAGGCTCTGCTAGAAACTGGGACAGGTTTAAGTCCTATAGAGAAGGAAATGTTGAACTAAGGTAGAAATGACAAGAAAAAATTAATTACAGAGAAATAGAGACACAGTGCTTGCTTTAAAAGCACATGTGCTAAAAGTAGAATGTTATGAAGATTAGTATGGCCACTGCACAAGGAATGTAAGCAAATTCATGAAGCATTACATTAAAAAGAAAAAGAGCAAAAACATAAGGATGCAAGCCAGTGGACACAACATGTGTTGGAATCCTGGGTAACATGTCATGTGTTCACTATATCATGGCAAGCTCCTTCTCTAAATGAATGAATGAATGAAGTGAAAATGCTAGGAGTTTAAGTCATAGGACCAGAAAGAGCCAATCTCTGGAGTAGGAATGAATTTGATTGTTGAAAAACAGGAGGAAGGGCACTGTCATTTGATTTTATTGAATAAGTGAAAGACAGAGAAGCTAGTGGGAAAACTACACCAGATCACATTAGTTAAGAGCTCACAGGTCAGGATAGAAGATTAGATTCTCTTTCATTACAACAAGCATTGATTAGAAAGCTTAAAATAAAGAGATGAGAAAAGCTCATACACACTTTGAAAGCTGCCTTTGGCTTGGAAAATGTCCTTCAGGAGGCATCACTGAAATCAGGGAGTCAAACAGAAAGTCTTTGAACTCACCAGAGATTTTCATGCCTTGGGCCATGATTCACCAGTGCAGATAAGAACTGTTCTGTTACAAGGAGTTGATCTGGAGGTGGAGCTGGGAGTCTAGGTGATGGGCAGGTTATAAATGGAGCATAAATATCAAAAATGATACCTAGATGTTTCATTTTAACAACTGAGTTGAGGATAATTGTTATTATCTGTAAAGGAGCAGGTGTACAGTTAAGCAAGTCGGAATAAAATATTCTGTGCTCAAAAGAAAATGCTGTGCTAGTTTGACATGATGCCCAACTGAATATGTAAAGAATACAGGCTACACAATCCTGACATAACACAGAAGATCAAGGATAGACATGTAAATTCCGAGTTATCATCATGAAAATGCATTTAAACCTTTTGAACTGAATGTAATCACCCGTGGAGAGCTATTTATAGAGAAGAGGAAACTTACAAGGAAATCCTTAGAAATTCAGCCTTCATTAGGTAACATCGATCATGGGTGAAAATAAAGTAGTAGTATTGTCAATATACACAGACATCATGAGAGATCTTTTAGAGTAATTGAAAAGAGAGCAAGAGAAACCTGAAGTATCCTACAGAGCCTTTAGACAGGACAATATGAACTGGTCAAAGTTTTTCCTGGCATCCTTTGGGTATGGGTAAGATATTATTGCTTTTTATTATTCCTTCCTTATACTTGATGCTTTGTTCTCTAAAGTCATGTTATTTTTATCTGCTAAACTGTGAAATTATATTTAATAAGATGTGCTTATATTCAAGTGTAACTTTCTAATTAGCTTCATTACGTTTCATATTTCTAGGCAGCTGAGATTCTCTTATGAGGCATAATAATTCACTTTAGTTTCTGGTCACCTGCAAATTCATCTAATCCTTAGTGAAAAAAAAAATCCAATCAGAAGAGGACCAAGGATCTGAGGGCTGCACTTCACCAGGATTCTGCCTCTTCTTAGACATCATACTTCAGTGATGTAGCCCACCAAAGTATAAAAGAATTAAACCTACAGTGTCATTGTTATTTTCTTTTTAAAATCAATTGAATTGAAATACGTTCTGACTATGTAATTACACTAATAGGAGGAACTGGTGTATTTGCTCCAAAAATAAAGCGAGGTCAGTATGTCTTGACCTAAGTTAACATCGTGAGATAAACGGCAGCTCACAGAATCACTGGTCATTTTTCTAGTGGCTGACCTAGTTTTTCAAATTATATTCTCTTTTAAATATACATGTCAAAATGTAGTTTTGTGAAGTTTTCAAAAAAGAGCCTCCTGAGTGTGTGTGTGTGTGTGTATGTGAGAGAGAGAGAGAGAGAGAGAGAGAGAGAGAGAGAGAGAGAGAGAGAGAGAGAGAGAGAGAGAGAGAGAGTTTGTCTGTGCATCGCATATTGACAGGTGAATGAGGAGGCAAAATGGAGCATCAGATCTCCTAGAATTGGACCTCCTATGTAGGTTCTAAGAGCTGAACCCGGGTCCTCTAAAACAGTAGCAAATACCCTAGAGTCTATAGCTGTTTCTCTGTACCCTGACTGTTTTGATTGTTTCTTTTGTTTAATGTAGACACTAGCCTAGATCATTTTTTCGGTGCTTTGTCTTGTCTCCCCACTCCTCAAACACTTCTGACAATAGAACTGTGATCCTCTAAGACCCTCTCAGTTGCCTTTCAGCTTGCATTTCCATCTTGGGGGAGGGGATCCACCATTTACTGAATAATTCACATCCTCTGGGCTTCACTTCAGAAGCCTCTCACTGGTGTAGGTCTTTCTCTTGGAAACCCATCCTTCACATTCGCATAGACGAAGTACTCACAGAAAGAATGGTTTGTCAGAAAATTATCAGCATATTCTTAAGCTCAAGCTATATTTGTTTTGTTAATCTCCAAATGCCAAAAACAGACTTTTTTTTAACCACCATTTAATCATTAACTCCTGGAAGTTGGAAACAGATCACAACTATGTCACTTTCTAGAGTTGAGGTTGAATCTCAATTCCTTCAAGAATGTAATAGAGGAGTTCCACTGTGAAAAAGGAAACTAGCTGTTAGACAGCAGTGTTGAGGTTGTCATTAACTAAAGGGTTCCTTCTGACATTCTTCCATTCATCCTCTCACTCACATTCTCTCTCTCTTTTATAGACATTACAGAGTCATTTGATAGGCAGGAAATCTGATTGTGAAAATGCTTAAGATTGGACTGTAGGCAAGCCTGTAAAGTAATATCTTAATTGATGATTGGTGTGGGAGGGCCCAGCCCACTGTGGCTGGGCCAATACTTGGGCCAATGGCCTTGGATTCTATAATAAAGTGTACTTAGCAAGACATGAAAGGCAAACCAGTAAGTAGCACTCTTTCATGGCCTCTGCATCAGATTTTGCCTCCAGGTTCCTGCGCAGGTTGAGTTTCTGTTCTAACTTGCTTTAATAATGGACAGTGATGTGAAATTTAAACCATTCCTCTAGAGAAGCCAGAGGGTGGTCAGGAAGAGGTTTGGAAGTGAAGCATGCTGAAACAGCATCTAGTTGATGAAATCCAAGCAGGTAAGGCTAGAATTTAAGTGTCCAGTGAAGAGGTCATGAATCATCATGGAAATAATAAGCCAAGATTAGAGAACTTTAATTAAATACCAAATCAGTCCATAATCACCAAAGAGCAGAAGAAAAATTAGAACCAAATAGAGAGGAAACTTTAGACAGTATCTTGTGTTTTTAGTTGAAAATACATGAATTCAGGAATGCTTTACGACCTTGCTTTTTCATGTCTCTAATGGTCTAGACATGGCCTTTTGGCAATACAACTTGAATAGCAATCTAGCATATATTATACTGGTGAAAACAGAAATAGCACAAATAAAATATAATTGCTGTGTTTATGCCTTACTTCATAGTATATATATATATATATATATATATATATATATCCAGAAGGAGAGTTTCTGCCCCTCATTTACCAAGTGGCTATTGTTTAAAAGCTCAAGTCAGAGATGCAAATAAATTGAAACCCTACTGTCATGATATATAATTCTTCATGTCAAGGAACATTTAGTTGGGCAAAGTACTTTGTATTGAGATGCCACTCTCAGACCAGCTATATGGTGGACATGTTGAAGTTTCAACTTCACTCAAAACTTAGAGATAGAGAATGTTCTGAATGGGAAAGTACAAATTCTATTTAATATTCCTATTCAATGTTCCCCTGCAAGCTTTTGCCTTAGGAGAGCCTTGGGGAGGAAGGTTAAAAGCATATCTGCCTTCATGTCATAAGAGGTCTCAGAATGCAGAGTGAGGATTCAAGTTTTCAGACTCTGCCCACATGGTGTTGGAGACTTGAGTTATTCTAGTCTTTCTCAGAACACACACAAATGGTAAAACATAAGTCAGCATTTTTCATTATTTATTTGCAGTCTTTCATGCTTTATGCTGGAGTACTATAAAAGACACAATTTTTAATTAAATATTTAATGGAGGAAGATGCCCAAAGGTGAAATTTTTACTCTAACTAAAACCTATACTTTAACAAGACTATTACAAGTAAATTTTCTAAAGACTTATTCCATGTATAACAGGGCTCAGATACTTGAGAACTGAATGGTTACAACCCAGGTAGTCATATTATTAATGAGTAGTCTCTGGCTATCTATGTTTTCATGCTAGGACAGAAGATACAATCCACAAATGTATCTCCTTTTATATCTGTTTTTATAATTATATTTATGTTTCTGACAGAATAAAGAGAATGGAGTATAGAAAGAACTAAAACTTTAGAACCAGATGTTATCTAGATATATGTCTAATTTTTTTTAATCATGTAGTGGTTGATTTGGGTCAAGGTATCGATATTTCTGGTATTACATTCCTTATATTTTAAGTGGAGATTCAACTAACTAGCTGTATTTTTGTAGATCTCTGGATATAAGTATGGATTTGATACAAGTTAGCTTGAGTGTTGTGTACATGTAGATATAAAACCTTCTAGAGAAAAGCCAATGAAAGACAAGGTGATAAACCCTGGAGAAATGTACACCAAAAATTTAATGATCAGTTAGGACATAATGAAGAAGTATAGATTGGGTAAAAGATTGAAAAGGGACAAAAGCTGAAAAACATAGGGTTACATAATAACAGAAGCTATATTAAATGAACATGAACAGAGAAATGAGAAGCAACTCATACAACTTCATATTGTATTACACATGTGTTCTAAACAGGATGGGAACTTGATTGACAATGGTTGCTGAGAGCTTATGGACGTTATTTCAAATGTGGTGCAAGGAAAATAAACACCTATATCCCCCCACACATAAAAGAGTAATGACAATTGACTTTCAAAAACTCCTCAACAGAGCAGAAGTATCCATCTTTTTCATTTCTAAAGACTCACCTTAAACACTTGAAGGTTAGCATCACCCTTACTTGATTCTGTAATACAGGCTGTTTATTGTCTGTAATAATTGACTCTGAGACTACTATAGCGTAAGTCTCATTGCTAGGTTGTGGCTGGACAGAATTTAGCACCTCCTGATAATAAGCTCAAGAACATCTACAAATAAAAACCTACTCAGGCCCTAGTTAAAATGGGCTGCATAGACATGTAAACAACTGCAGCTTCTGTGATATTCTCTTGAAAACCCTATTTCTTGTCCATGGTCTTGTAATACCACACAATAATTAGTTGTAAGGTTTGTAACTAATATTCAAGACATTAAGGTTTGCAAACTATGGTTCTATAGAGAATGGAAACATGTCTGTGGTCTATGTGTAAATAAGCCATCCAGAGATGTATGACAAGTATATAAGACAGTTATATAATTAGTATGTGTGCTGTTTTTGGCACAGACCTTGAGTAAATATCAAATGCAGATAAAGAGCCAAAAAGAAAGGCAATCCTAGTGTGTTGTAACCATCTATAAGGTCCCTACATACACATTCAAAAATATGTCAGATAGTTTCTTGTACATAACTATGCATTCTCTGGAACATTTCCAAGTCTAAGATGAGGGGCATTTGTGGCAAATATGTTTAGGAGAAATTATGAAATGGTTGAGAGTAAACCTTGTAAGAAGAATGAACTTTAGTGATAGCCACTGGAAAATTTTCACAGGGTTAGGTGATGTGAGGGATCCTGGTTGAAAACTGACATTCAGGAAAGGAGACCTAGGTTAGCTTATCAGAGTATACCGTCCTGTTCTTCCTTGCTGACACCTTATGTCTGAACTGGCTTTGCCCAGTGCCTGCTCTGTTGCATCTTTCTACAGTGCTCATGCACACTCACCAGCAATTTCTGAAAGAGCTTTCACTTTTATATGGTCATTTAAAAGTTAAAACAACTCATTCAATTCCCTCACCTAGCAATCACCACTGGTGGAATTCCCACTGGAAACCAGGAAGGATCCAGCATGCCGTAGAAATGGGGAGACCTCATAATTCGGGTGTCTCTGCTTTATCCATGATCTCAGCCTCAGGATCTCTGGGTACTAAATGCTGTTATTCATTCAGAAAATCTGATGAAATTGAAGGGCCAGAAATTCTCAGAACTGAAATTCCATTTTTTAGCAGTTTGATAACGGCATTCAGAAAGGATAACAAATTCCAAGACACAGGTTGAATATGAAACTGTTGTAGGCTAAGTCCTACTGAAATAAAAGAAACTGAGAAATTGTTTGTTTGTGATTTAAAATGTGACTAGTCTGCTGTTACACAATGTTAGGATTCTGTCTAAGCTCCACCCCACAGTTACCTGGCAATAGCCAGGTAGGCCTGGCCCACTATAAAATGGCCTGCTCCGCCCCTCCTCTCCCTCTTAAACTCACTCTCTTGTCTCCTTGGGCTCTGTTCTCTCCCCCTCCTCTCCCCCCTCTCTCCACAAGGTCATGGCCCACCTCTGCTTCTCTATTCTCTCCTTCTCTCTGCCTTTCTCTGCCTCTACTACCCCATGCCCTGAATAAACTCTATTCTATACCTTTGTGTGTCTGGTCCCTCAGGGGGAAGGGATGCCTTGGCATGGGCTGGCTGAGGCACGCCCTCCCCCACACCTTTGTAGAACATATTCTCTCTCCTCTTTCTCTTTTTATGATCACAACACACAACAGTATCAGTGCACGTACAATTGAGTGCACACACACACACACACACACACACACACCTTGATTTACATCATCTCTTTCAAAGTGTCTTCCCTTCTGCATCTGTACTTGGAATTATTTACCTTCACTACTACTCAGTAAATATCAAACAGTAATTGCCACTCCAGTGAAAACTGCAATCTACATTGCTTCCTTGCTTAGATTTTTATTTCACTTTTTCTCCAAACTTTGTAAGAAGTACTCCTCCATGAGCTAAAATTTCTGAGTCTTTACATCAAAGGCTTTCTGAAAGTCCCTTAAGCCTGTTCTGTTGCCTTGCCTTTACTCTAATTCCCCTGTCTGCATTCTTCTTCCCACCCAGTGGGTTTGTGTGCTTGCCCTTCTAGGCTGAGTACCTCGAGGGATAAATAGTTTACAAAATGAGTTTCTAAAGGGCAAAATGATTCTGTGAGCATTTTTCACTGCCGAATCTACAATAGTTACATCAGTTATACAGAAATCTATCAATAATTTGCATGACTAAATCAATTAAATAATAATTTCATAACGTATATAAAGTGCTGGATTTGAGCTCAGAAGTTCAACTCAAAACTTCACTTTGCCTCTCAGAGATTCTCTATACTGTAAGGTGGATATAAAAATTTATTTTTTATTTTATTACTTATTTATAATTTTATTGTGTGCCCAAGGCTGGCCTTGAGCTTTCAGGCCTGATGCTACCACTAGTCATATGCTGGGATTGCAGATGTGTGTCACCAATCCAGTAGAAGTTAAAACTCCTGCTAGAAAAATTTTAAATTATTTTGAAGATTGACTATTTTCACCATTGAATAAAATTATCACAACTAAGTAGATGATGATTGCTATTGAATGAATAAATCTATTTTATAAACCAAAATTTTATATATTAAATCCCCAAGCTGCAGCATGAGGATATTTGGAAATGAGAACTTTGAGAGGTACTCATGGCTAGATAAAATCATAAGGATGGTTTTATACTAAGACGTTGTTACTCCTACAAAAATTTTGTTCTCTTCTCTCCCAGGAAAGTAGATCTGTCTTTTCTCAGGAAAAAAACAAGTCATCAGAGGACATAACAAGATAATGGCTTATTATGTCATTATCAAACTTCTAAATCAAACTCATCTTGCCAACACTTCATGCTAGGACTTCTCATGCTCTAGGACTGTGGGGAAAAAAAACAACCCATTTAGAAGATTTTGTCATTGTATATCTATATTTTTTATATTTGCGTGTATGTGTGTGTAAATATAAGCACACATGCTTATGCAGAGAGTTGAAAGGGGACATTGCATGCCTCGGAGCTAGAGTTACAGGCGTTTACTGGATGACTGACTTCTTAGTGGATGCTGGGTCCAAACTCTGATCCTCATGATTGCTCAGAGATTGCACTTATCCATTTATCTATCTCTCCAACTGAAGAAATGTGTCTTATTTAAACTTCTTCTCTATAATATTTTGTTGTAGTACCTTAAGCTAATATGAACCGCATGAATACACACATAAGTGGATGTATGAATGGATGAATAGAAAAGTTGTGTTTTCATAAAATCTGAGCAATCTGGGTACAAATCAGGAGAGGAGCAAAGATCCTTTGGATATGTTAGTTATGTTAATCTTTCTAGAGAACTAACTAATTCTTAATATCACCATGGTCCAAAATTGCTAAATAGAGTTCCTTAGATGAGATTTACTTTTAAATACAGAAATATGGGAAGAATTTAAAAGTATAGTAAGAACCAACAACCCCAGGAGATGCCTATGGCAAGACATTTTATCTGTCTCACACTCTGTTGCCTCCTATATAAAGTAGCATTTATCACCTCAATATATCAACTTTTTAGCATTACTGTGATAATCAAGTTGAGTTCAGTTGATGATAACTAAATGCCAATGTAAGTAAGTGCCAAGTGTAATAATAATAATATCATGCCACTAAAATCCATGGATTAAAGTCTGAAAAGAAGGCACATAATTCTCTTCCAGGGGAATTAAGTTAGTTCCCAGCACCCACATTGGATACAAGCACCTGTAACTACAACTCGAGAGGAATCCAGTAACTGTGGTCTCTGGACACACCTGCAACAGAGGCAGATGTAATTAAAATAAAATATAAATTTTAAAAATGCTTATTTAAATGACGCCCTGTGTTTTGAAAATTAAATGTCTTATTTAAGGTTTTCTGAACATGTAAAAACTGTAATTATCCTAGAACTTATCAAGAACATTAATTGTTCTAAGTCAACAAAATAACCCAATAAGCCATATTCTACAAGAAAGAACCCATTCCACAGAGGCAAAGTGAATTATCGGTGGTCTCAGAGCACACCATTTATACAAATGGATTCTCAACACTGGCTCATGAGTCTGGCTTATGTGTCTACCAACACATAAACACATTTTTCTTTTCTTCCTTTCTGATAAGTGCTTTTATTTTTTAACTTTTTATTGGTTCTTTATGTATTTCACATCATAAACTCCAATCCCAATCCCTCTCATCTCCCTGTCTCTCTGCCCTTGCAACCTCCCTTCAAAAGGAAAAAAAAAATTCATTGTCGGAGCTGTAGTGTATCACAGTTTGTCCCACAATATACCTTTTTGTCCACACTTCTTTTCTTGCAAATGTTCATTGCAATAATTCATTTGTCTGGCTGGAGGCCTCTGGCCTCTGCTACACTAACAATACTGGATCCTTGCTGACTAGGACTCCTTTCAGACATTCTGTTGTTGTCCTGTGTCATGGATATTCGTCAGCTTTGGATCTATAGGACTGATTTCCTCATGCACCCCAACAGTTCATCGATAAGGTAGATGTTGGGATTGACACATGTGTTTGCTGATTGTCAAACATAGTAGATTCTATTTTGAGTGATACCCTATTTCCCTTATGATATTCAAGTCAATAAAGACAACATGTGAGAGTTTAGAAAATCTTCTAAAATCTGTAATTTGGGGGTAAATATGTAGCCTTCTTCATGGCAACTTTCTTCCATGTACAATTTAATAAGAAATCCTTTGTCAATTGTTAATGGGTTTTTTGTTAATTAAGATTGACAGAGATCTTCATTGTTATTTCATGCTCCATGATATTTTTAAAGGACTCTTACTATAAAATATTTTGTGCTAGTAAACATCAAAGGGGTATGTGATCCTGCATATTTTGAAGCTTGAGATCTGGCATAAAATAACAACTTGACAGCCTTGTTTCACATCTGCAAATACTGCTTATTAAGCAAAGTAAGAAGATGAGAGGTCTACATTGCAGCTAAAACTCAGGAGGAAGAATGGTGATCAAGTATAGAATTTTAAGATGGACTTTGACCTGTAGCCTGTAACTAGGCACATGGTAGAAGTTAAGAGGAAATTGCTTCACTGAGCCCCATTATTCTGAAGAATTGTAAGAGCAAGCAAGGACATTGATGGCCTCATAGCCACATTATTGTTCTCATTATATTGACAACCTAGCCCGACTCCCAGGAAGGTAAAGCGAATTGCTTATTCAGAGGCCAGATGGGTTTCGTACTGACACTTTCTATATCTTAAACATCTTGTTAAGTCTACCTAAAAAGGACACGGGGAAAGAACGGGTAAGTTTTTCTCTCTCTCCAAAAGACTTACAAATTTTTACATTCCCCCAATCTTATCATTTAAAGATATCAGTTCAATAAGAGAACACAGTCCAGGACTCTTGAGCTTAGTGTGGCAAGGGGTCTGGTGCAGGCCCCAAGAGCATTCCTATTCTCCTGCTAAGGTTTCCAACTAGGATGCCTCAAAGGAGTTGAGATCATGATACAATTTCAGGATCACAGGGAGCCCAGCTGAGAAGCCTTTCCTCTCAGCATGAGCTCATGGCCTGTGACTGTCACACTGCCACCATGAACAGATATCTCAATAACCATGGTAAGCAGGCAGATGAAAGCCAGCATTTAGGATTCATCTGCCCAAAATGAAAAATAAGCCAACCTCTGATATTTGCCAAGCCCAGCTCTCCTCTACTGATCAAATGTATTATGCATATGGTTTCTGCCACTGATCTGACAATTAAAACCATGGAGAAGAACTCAGGCTTTTTCTGTGGCACACAGTCAATATAGGCTTCATTGGTTTAAATATATGACCCTGTTCCAACAATCAAAATTATGGAAATTCAGCTCTCCTTCTGACACATACAAGGTAAATTAAGGTAATAGACTTATGGGTCTCCAACACTGAAAATTTGGGGGCTCTGAACAAATAGAGATCTTGGGTTCTTATACAACACCCATCCTTCTTTGTTACTGGTTTAGACACAGAAAAAGCCACAAAACGACTTGGTTTTATTGTTGTTGGCTGATATGCATACAGCCAGATATATGTCCAGACCGTTATCCATGTGTGTGTTAGATTCATGGCATAAGTAAAAATGAATCTACCTTTTTCCTTTATCTGTCGGCTGTTCTAGAGGCTGAAGAGAGGCTATGAACAAGCAAATACACATTTCAGAAGGAGACAGAACAAAAACGCGGACTTTGAAATATGTTTTGAGACATGGCTTGCATATTTTTTTGTTTGCTCATTAATCTGTGGCTAGAAAGTCCAACAATTTTCTCTTCACCTACTCTCGTTTTAAAGTAAGCAGCACCCATAACTTAAGCTGTGACCTACTGGTTGCCAGAATTACATAAGGTTTGGCGAAACTGTCGGAGGTGAACGTGTATCTTGACCTCAAGCTGTGAGTTCAGAAATTCTGGACGTCCAAGGATCTGTTTTTTTCTTCCTTTTCCTGGATAGAGAGAGCTCTATGATCTACTAATTCTTCATCAAATCATAATTTGATCCATTCAGTGTTTTCAGATGTTCTTCATGTAGGTCTTTGGGGATTGTCCTTTCTACTCACTGGTGCCATGCTTAGCAAGATCTGATGCAAAAAATCACTTCTCCAACATGCCAATTGGCAAACGCTAGGTTTTGTTCAGGCAAACAGATTAGCCCTCTAAGGGTTAATTAGGAAGAGAGCCCCATTCAGAGCCTTGCATTGTTTACTTCAATCGTTTTCATGCAAACTGCCATGTTTCACTTGGGTCCTAATTGTGCCTGATGGACCTATTATTTTGTAATCAGAGCAGTTCCTTGGCTTGCTCTCTAGGGGTTAATTAAATGGATGAGGTAGTGCCCCGGATATTACTAGCAGACAGGGCCACTTGAATTTTTCACCAACCGCATTGGAGAGAGTTCCGTTACTATGAACAATCGCGTTTCTCAGCACCAGCGGGGCCGTGCACAGTTGGAGTTTATTAGGTTACTGTACCAAGACAAGCCTGACTGATCCATCAATGCAGTCCTGCCTGGCTTGGCCCTGTTTCCGCTCAAGGAAGACTAGTGCCAGTGCACTCTAGAAACCCAGCCTGCATATAGACAGCCCTGCCTACTGCAGAAGATGATTCCTGCCCCGGGTTAAATGTGCACAACTCGTGGAAATGCCAGTACCTTCCACCTGAAGGCACTTAGTGGATAGAAAACCAGCAATCTACCCCGAAACACACTGTACTAAACACAGCAAGAGACCACAATGATTGGTAAGGTGACTAGACATTTCTCTGGCATTTTTCTCCCGCGGCTGCTGCTGCTGCTGGAATCTGACTTTGTGATCCCCATTTCTACCCCCTTGTTTCTTTGTCTCTTCCAACTGAATCTCTAGCTTGCGATTCTTTCTGTAAAATGATCACACATTATTTTGTTTTACGTTATTTGTATTACTATTTTGCAACAAGCCTCCTGGGATTTAATAAGCAGGAGAGAGTATTGTGTGCTGAGGCGTGAAAGAGAAGGATAAATTCTAGAGCGCAGAGAGCCTTTCTGCATGTGGGACAGCTGGGGGAACAGCAAACCCGGACAGGAGGCTTCTGTACCTGAGGTTTTGTTCTCAGATCCACAGTCTCAATTAAAGAGAGGGTGTTCTGTACAGTGGAGAAGACTCTAAACTACAATCTCGGAGAGCTGGGGATAGGAGCTGTTTGTGGAGTTAGTTCCTCAGTAGTCTTTGTAAGGAAACAGGGCTGTTTGAGAGCAGAATGTGTAACTTGATGGAGGGTGAGCATGAAGCAGGGAAAAGCCCTGAATTCAATGTTTATTTCTTCAGTGTGTGAATGGAATGACTTGGGAGGAGTCGCTGTACTCCTCTTAGTTCCAGTCTACATGTTAAAGTTGATCTAAAGCTATAGATCTAACTTTGTACTATGGGATTGTTGTGAAAAATCAAGCATAATGATAATATATATATATATATATATAATATGAATTATATATGATGAATAATTATATTAATTTGAACATATATTAATTATATACGCTTAATTAGCATATGAATGAAAAAGTAACTGGCTTAATTTTTATAAGGTATTATAAGGATTTATAATTATATGTGAAACTTACATTTTAGCAAAGGACGAGGTTATATTTCTCCATCTCTACATCTAAAAATATATAAGTTTCTAGGCTATGACCTATAACTTGTGGATTGTTGCAGAAACTAGACTGCACCTGAGTTCTTATTGCCTTGCTTCTAATTATTTCGTTTCTGTTAGAACAATGTTGTTGCATCATTCTGAACCTGCATACACTTTTGCAGCAATTATTATAAATATAAAATTATAGTAGGTACACAGATTAAAGAATATGCAAATTAAGGAAAACATTGTAAATGGAAAGTATGTTTGTGTTTGTATAGGACTGGGGATTATGGGGGGGCGGGGGATAATAAGAGTGAGGACTGATAGTTTGCAGTAATTGAAGAGAATTTCATGATAGCCACACAACCCTATGACAACACCGAAAGACTAAGCAACACACATTTGGATAAGACACGTTGTGGGTTGAATGGGAGTAACAGCTCAATATAACTGTCACTCAAACCTATACTGGTAAATTAAGATTCATATATGTGTCCTTACAAGTTAAAGCATGTGTGATGTTAGCTATAAACTAGTGGATAGATGCCTCCAGATGACAAATGCTAACTCATTAATGAAATATTCTAATGAAACAAAAAAGAAGAAAACACAAGCCTTTCTAAAGAGAAGATTGTCACTAATCCTGTGGCCACTCCCCACAATGCTCTCGAGGCCTGCAGTTCATGGGAATACAGAAGATACTTTAGGGCTGCATCTAAATTTGAAATGTTTCCACATATCTCTGGCTTTTTTTTCAGATTTGGATTCCATTTTTCTTCCATTTTTGCAATCTGTATATTTCAGGAATTGATCAAGCTTGCCCCTCCCGAAATCCAAAGTCCTGGTATTAAGATATTCAGGCAGCACTATAGAATACCTCTCATACAGAACCACCCACCGTACTTATTCCTTTTGGGTTTAGATGTTTTATTGGTGGTAGGGTAGTAGCAGTAGTATTTCTAGGACTGTGAAAAAACATTTTTCTTCTTGTTGTTCATTCTAATTCCTATCCCAACATCGAAAGTAACCTTGTTATGTCCATTTTCTACTTGTGGAATGCGAAACTTGGAAAGATTTAAGCCAAAATTAAAATTGAGGTAGTCTATGGTCTTAATCAATTTGCAGTCTGGTAATGTATAGTTTTCACTTGATTATCTGTGTTTTCACAAAGCTTGAACAGGAACAGAGGTTCCAATGTTCATGGAATGATATCTGGTCTGCTGTGAAAACCTTCTGAGAGAACATCAAAAGGGAGCTTAATTACAGTGCACTGGACCTCAAAGTGGATTTATATTTTGTCTTTGCAGGGCTTTCTACCTCTGAGGTTTTCCTTATATCAACTGAAAAATCTTCTTTTTATCACTGAGAAAACCATAAGATTCTTTGTATGTATTCATACATATATATGCAGATATCAACATATGTATGTATCTATATTATATATGATACATATATGTGTCATGATGTATATTTAGGTTATATATATATATTTTATCTATCTATCTATATATATATATATTATCTATATCTATATATTATCTATCTATATCTACATCTATATCTATTTCTATACCTATACATATATATATATATATATATATATATATATATATATAGAGAGAGAGAGAGAGAGAGAGAGAGAGATGTATAGATACATCTCCTAATCAGAAAAAATGCTTATCCTCTAGAAGGCTAAAAGTAAGATTAAAATTAGCCATAATAAACAATTGTTATGAATAATGATTGTAGGAAAGAACACTGAAAGGAATACAAGCACGATCCATGTGTCCTTCTCTAGCCTAGGAAGAAGAGAGGAGAAAAGCTAAGAAAAATAATGGCTTAAAGTTCCTATTGAAAAAGTGTTGTGGGGTGTATGACAGCAAGGAAGAAGAGCATGTGCTTATAAACTGAGCAGTGTGAAGATCATGGTAGTTCTCAAATAACAAGAATCCAGGTTCAAGATCAGCCTAGGTTTCACAGAGTCTGAAACACCATTTATCCAGTACATCTTACACTTGAATCTGAACCTAGACCTGACTTTTTATTCTCATTTACTCTCCTTTTAGTCACTATTGTTTAAATTGTGTTACACTCAATATATGTGTATAAAACCCACACTATATATTGAGCAGACAGAGGGCAGAGAGCCAAAGCCCTTCCTTAAGGCACGTGTATACAATGGTAATTGCCTTAAACTCCAAAAGGAGACTGCATAGGTTCAGAATTATATAGTTTGGGTATTGGGTAAATTAAGGAAAAGTCATAAATACTGGGATATTTTAAAAATATACCATTATAAATGGGTTGCTCAATTAGATGTGTTCTAAACTGTGTATTCACACAAAGGTTGTTTCTGGTAAGAATTTTTTTAAATAAAGTCTGATTGAGATCCCATAAGCTGGATAATTCTTTCATATCTGCTTTCTTATTGGATTCCTGAAGAATAGCACTGAGTCAATGGTGCCCAACAGGGTCTGCAAAGGCAGAAGAATTCTGTGTAAATGTAATGCCTGATTGTTGGCACTTTGGTCACCCAGTAAGATACTTGTCGCCACAGAGGTATTTATAACTTTATGGGGGGTAATTAAACTCATAAGAATTATACAACCTTCACAATATTCTTTTGAAGGGTCCTACCAAGTGCTGGGTGGCTTCAGCCAATCTCTGTGCAGAGATTGAGTGTTCTATTCAGGCCTGGGTTTTTCACATATCAGAGTGTCAACTTCAGACATGAAATGAAGTTGTATGATTAGATGAGTGCTGCATACTTATTAAAGGAGACCAAACTTTGAGTATATATTTTTAAATAAAATAATTAAAAATCTAAACTGATACTAGATTTGTTTATCAAATGGTAGTTTCTTCCTATTCATCTATGAAACCTAACTTAAACTCAAAAGTAAGCCTAAGTTGCTCTGTTTATGATATAGATGAAGTTTTTGAGAAAATGCTGAAGCTCTTGAAGTCAATGAAAAGTCCAACTCAGAAACCACAAAACCAGCCCACAAAAAGTGTTTCAGGGTTTACTAAGGATGAACCTTGCACTCCTTCCAATAGCTCTTATGTTTCATTCAAATAGACTCACTGCTACTGCCATTAGATTTAACATATACTAATACAGATAAAGTGTTACTTAAGTAACTATGCTTTAAATCTCTCAGAGCCTATGACTAGAACTTGATAGAATCACCTTGAGCAATCATTTTTCACCACCTGGTCATGCTTGAATAGGGTAATAGTAAGCAGTGCAGAAACAAACAAAAAATATATTTAGCAACCACAGCCATAAGTTCTGGGCCTTACCCTCAGACATAAGACCTCTCTATTATTAAGGAATTATCAACAGGAATACAAGATACTAATCTAGCTTGTACATAAATTTCAATCCCAAGAAAACTAGGAAAGATTTTTCAGCATTTTACTGTAAAATGATGGGTTAAAAATTAGCTTCAGTTTGGAAGGCAATGTAGAGTAAACTTTGTGTTTTCATCAGAAGGTAAGTTAAAGTTTGGTATAACCTCATGAACAATGTTCACATTTAAGAGGCAAAATAAATTGCCTTAAATTATCACAGACTAGCAGTATCAGGATTGCATTAAAAGAAACAAAACAAAACAATCAAGAAAACAAGTAGGAATTGCTCAAATCACTGGAAAGGCTGTATTTCTAAAAATGTCAGCATGGAGGTCCAAAGCTTAGGTTTTACATAAACAGACAGTTAATGAAAATTGAATACCATTGATCATTTTAACCTATATATGTTATTCTACCTATGATTTGGCATCCACAAATAATGTCAATGCAGATTTCTGCTTTAAATTTACAAACATATTTCTTTAAAACCACTTCGCCAAAAGGAAGACAAGCTAAATGTCATTTTTTATTTTATTTTATTTTTTGAAGTGCAGAAAGGAGAAAATTATATAAACCATTTAAATATACTGCTTCAGATAGATAGATAGATAGATAGATAGATAGATAGATAGATAGATAGATAGATAGACAGACAGATGATATATAGATGTTATGGAACCTCAGACTCCACCTGATAAATATAGCACACTAATGATTAAATCCTGTAGTGTATGCTATGTTGGTTAAGTCATGGATAAGAAGGTTGTGTGTATGTATGTCTATATAGCAAAATCACTTGTGAATGCATAGCAATTCTCTCTTACACTTTTCAACTTCTGCACATCTACCCACTAAAGCCTCTAAATGAAAGTGTTAAAAAAATAGTTAGGAAAATTAAAAAGCAAAGTAAGGAAAAGCAAAGGTACACTGAGAGCCTATCACTGATTAAAGTGAAGAATAGAATATGAGGTGAGGTTCCAGGTGTCCCTTGTGTCTCTTTTTCATACTTTGTCTTTCATTGTCAGTATTTCTATTACTGACTGATAACAAGAGAAGAAAAGACCAGATCACCCTATGATCTCTCAGGCTGAACCCTTGATTTATACAGCAGATTCCTTTCCATCTGCTACAAGCTCCATCTCCATGCCATCCTTATACACAACTCTATTCAGTCAACAAAACTACTCCTCAGGTCTGCTTCTGTTAGCTGGCTCACAACTTGTCTTTACAATTCAGTGAATCCAGCATCTACAGGAAGAGTAGGCTATGGCTTCCTTGTGCAAGAGATGGTGCCAGCTACTGTGAAAATGTCTCAAGTAAGTGAGCATTGACAAGCAGAAGAGGCAACATTTTCACTAAACTAGCAGACAGGTCAGATATGTTCTATGGCTCCTACAGGTAAGAATGCCCTTGGATAAATCTCATGAGTATTCATAACATGATCATCTGGAAATAGTGAGCCTTTTAAAATGTGATAACATCGGAAATTTGAGTTTCACTTTCATTATCTCTAAAATGGATGTTAACACATTCATGTAACATATATGTATTAGTATATGCCTTGCGAAACAGTGTGTCAAGCATAGATTAAAACATGATTATAAGTAGACATTACCAACTGAAAACTGGTAATAAACACAGATTATATGGTGCAGTCCTTCAATGTTGCTCATGGTTATTGTTCATTAATTGCTATTTCCATTTGCTTATCTTTTCTGTGGCTATTTGTTGAAGCCAATAAAGACAATGTTAGTGATAGGGTGCCACAGTCTCCAATTAGATGGCAAGCAGCTCATAATCAGCAGATAGAACTGTATCTGTCTTAATCATCCTGGTTGGATTCTTTCTCACAACTATCCTTTATAGCCCCACTTTATAAATGCTAGTATCTAATCCTTGATATAGACTACTAAAGTTCATAGTGAAGCCTAAATATAAGGTTATTTTTAAATTATCCACATGATCTTGTTTTGCAGCCAGACTGAGAGTCACTCAGTTTCTAACTGACATATACAGCTTGCCATAGTAATCTGATTTTAAATACCTGCAGCACTCTATGATAGTCTAGGGAAGAATATCACATTTAGGCTCTTTATAGTTTGGATTATTTTAGAATTTTATCAGACACATTTTCTATACTATTCCTTGTTATAAAATACAGATTAAGTAAACAACATTTATTAAGCTATATATTGTTCACTCTGTGGTCTTTTGTAATGCTTTCGTTCAGAATACCAGTGTTTGTGTTCATGACTGTCTGTCTTTCCTGACAGCAGTTTTCCATATTCTCCTTCTACCCCTCTCCCTGATTTGTTTCTTCCTCATGAGTCACAATCTCTGCTTCTCTACTATCTACTTCCCTTTCACTCTCAGGGATCATCATAGTTGCCACACACAGTGTATAGATAGCATATGTTCTGCGAAATCTTTCCAATGGCAAGAGAAATTATGGGGCTTCCCAATAATTTCCATAATAACTTGTTTCCCTTTCTCAGGTAAGCTTGTCAAATATCCTTGTGTGTTTACCAGTCTGTGATTCTTTCTACATTCTAAATTCCATGTGTAAGCACTAGAGCCATACCTGTATCAATCACCGTTGTAGTGCCATGTTCTAACTTGATTAAAGTACACAGTAGGTGGTCAGTAAATGTCTGTTTAATTAACTTTTACCATTGCATTTATTGACTGTATGGGGGCATAGAGGGGCAAAGTGCACATTGTGGAGGTCAGAAAACAACTTATACCAGTGACTTCCACCATTTTACTATATGAGTTCTGGGAATAATTCAGGTCTTCAGGTTTGGCATGAACACCTTTACTCATTGAGTAACCTCACCAGCCCTGGGTATAAGGTTCTATTTGTGCACATGTATAATAAGTGACAATTCCCTAGATGTAGCAAACTCAAAGAACTTTCACATTGAATGTCTATATAATTGATCACTGACCTTGAATGTATTGTAGAAAGATGTTCTTTTTCTCATTTATTACTTGTGATTCCTTAAGAACATAATTTGCTCTTTGAACTTTAATTTGAAACTAGAAGGAAAACATAGAAATGTGTAACACAGATTGTTTTCCTGATTCTAAGTGCTTTTTGCTGCCACAGTTTTAAGGACATAACATTACAAATTCATCAATGAGATTCATGTACAAAGCAGGGAGTTTCTGCTCTTCCAGGTAAAACATTGTCTGGGCTACCTATGGCCCACTGTGATGCATCCCTGGGAAATGGTGGGCTCTGCACTAAGGTCTCAAGACTTCAGTGTGCTCTTTGGCTTCTTAGAAGTTGCCACATTCCCCAGATTAGATCTACCTCCTATGCATGAATTGTGAGCGATATGATTTGTTTTGAAGCAGAAATAATGTTGTTCAAATGATAGCATAATAAACTAGTCATTACTTGTAATTGCTGCTATTAGCACTTTAAATTTCCATTCTCCAGGATTATTGTTGTTTCCATTAAGCAGCTCTTTTCTACTTTGTCAAAGATCAAGATGCCATAGGAATATGTTTGGGTTGTCTTTTTCAGAATGTGTGATTTTGTTGTTGAATTCACGAGAGAGAACTGTGTGTTTCTTTACTGAATTAAAATTTAAATCTGGAATACTAGCTGGGCCCAATCTACCCACTGCTGATTTTGAAGCTCCTTAGCATATCAAAATGATAAGAGCATAGAGAACAAACACAGTGCAGGAGACAACACCAACTATGAAGAGAAAGGATGTATGGATTCCTGGGTAGTGTCTACAGAGCCCTGGGCAATTGTGATTTTTGAATATTCTATACTTATTTTTATCATTAGATACAAGAAATCTCTGCATTCTACTATGCAAACTATGTATCAGACTCTCTTGTATATCTTTGGAGAGAATGTATATCCTGATTTTTGTTTCATTTTTACGAAAGATAATCTCTGTACTCTTGATCCATTTCTGGCTTAATCAAATCACCTTGCAATTTCCTCAAATTTCTGTGATTCAGAGTTAGTAGGAAGAATAGTGAAAAGGAGAAAAAATGTGCACCTTGTAAGGATATGGTTGGCATCCAGCTAAAGTATCAGTTAGGATTTGAAGTCTCATCAACTCTCCCTTTCAGGATTATCTTGAAGACTGAATGAGATCATAAGTGAAGTATGAATGAGATCATTAGGATATAATCAGCCCCAAGATGGCTGCTTTGTTAACTCTTGTAACTCTACTGCCTTAAAGGGTGCCTGCTGTAAACAAGTACATGTTTACATATGCAAGCTATCAGCCATAATACTTGACATATAAAAATACTGGAATATAAAAATAGAAACTGGTAATTATTTTCCAAAATCAGAGTTAAGGGGACATATAATCTATTAAGCAGGCAAGATTTAAGAACAGAGACTGCTATGGGGAATCATTTGAGAATAGTTTAACTTTTTATTGGAGATGTATGGATTGTGTTTTATACACTTGTGGTAATAGTATGTCTGTCATTTTTGTAGGTTAAAAGCTATCTATACTGATATCTTAGTTACTGTTCTATTGTGATGATGAATGAATGTACTGATAACCAAGGCAACTAATAAAATAAAGCATTTAATTAGGGCCCTGTTTGCAGTTTCAGAAGGTGAGGCCATTACTGTCATGGCAGAAAATACGAGGGCAGGCAAACAAGAAAGCATACATGCATGGAAGCTACAGAAGTAGCTGAAGAATTTACATATCATCTACAAAATGTAGGGAGAGAAACAGCCTGACATTGGCTTTTGAAACTTCTTCCAACTCCAATAGGACTATACCTCCCAATGCTTCCCAACCAGTTTCACTAACTGGAAACCAAATATTCAAGCATATGAGCCCAAGGGGACATCTTTATTCAAAAACCACAACTGGTCACAGGTTTTGTACTTGTGACATCAACAATGTCAGTCTTTACAATCCAATGGATTAACATGACCACCTAACACAGACAGAACTCTGCTAACAATTATAGATTTTAGACATTCTGGGTAATTTTGGAGAGAGAGGGAGAGAGAGAGAGAGAGAGAGAGAGAGAGAGAGAGAGAGAGAGAGAGAGAAAGAGAACATGGGGAAGACATTGAACAAAGGGATGAGCTGGAATGGAGAGGAGGGTCCAGAACAGCTGTCTGTACTTTTTGCTGTGATAATATTTGAACACACTTCTAGCATAGCATCTACCTCACTCTGTCTTTTCAACTATTTCCTTAGAACATTAAAACCTATAAATTAATGGAAAGTACAAAAAATTAAAGTACAAAGGTGCATGGTAGTGCATGTCTGCAATGCTTCTAGGAGGTAGAAGCAGAGTAGGAGACAGCTACAAAACAAGTTGAAGAATAGCCAGAGTTACACAAGCCACCACCTCAAAACCTCCAACAAAACAAGGATACAAAAACAATAAAAGTATTTTTCAACTTAAAATCACTTCATTGAATATTTTTTATATCCACATATGACCCATGTCTGCATATAGTCATAATATCCACATGTATAAAATATAAAAAGACTTTAAAATTATAGATAACTTGATCTCTCTGTTTTCTTTAGTTATTTCCCCATCTGTGTCTGAATATCTAGGACTCTTCTATATGGCGGAAATAGCATCAATATGCCTGAGACACTTGACAGTGAAGTGACAGTAACTATTTATGGGTCACTTCCAAATTTTCAGATTTATGTCACTTCAAAATTTTCAGATTTATGTCATTTTAACTGCCTGGAATTGGATGAGGGGTCAATACCTAATCATTGATCATACATTTTACTCATTGTCTCGTCTTGTCTTACTAGTTTCTTTGTTATTTAACTTTTTTTGATTCTTTGTGAGTTTCACATCATGTACCCCAAATCCTACCCATCTCTCAGTCCTTTCCTATTTGCCCTCTGCCCTTGCAAACTTCCCCTCAAAGGAAAAAAGAATCTCATTATAGAAGCTGTAGTGTGTATAGTATGTCCCTCAGTATATCCTTTTGTCCATACATCTTTACTTGCAAATGTTCACTGCAATGAGTCATTGGTCTAGTTTGAGGCCTCTAGCTCCTACTACATTATCAATGCTGGATACTTACTGGGACTTCTCATGTAACTCCAGCATTTCCTCCTTTTCTCCCGGGTTGGGAAGATCCTAGAGCTTTGGATTTGTAGGACTAGCCTCTTTGAACACTTCGACAGTTAATAGAAGGGGTAGATGTAGGGGTGGGCCAACTCAAAGTCCTGGATTTGTGCTTGCATGGTAGCTGAGTTGGTCAGCTCACCAACTCTTCCCAACCCACACCAGCAGGGCAAGTTCTCAAGCACTACCCTTGCTAGTTTACCCAAGTGAAGCATCAGGCAAGGGACAGGACTAGCTCAACCTATCAGGGCCCTATCTATTGTGCTACCCAGGCTAGTTCTGCATCTGGGGACAGGTGGGACTAGCTCTGTACTGTGCTCAGATATACACATGGCCCCAAGAAGCAGGCTAGACCAGGGATGTCTGCATGACCTTTGGTGGTAACAGATTCCTGCTACTGCAGGGCCATGGCCCTTGGTAGCAGCACAGAGCAGGATCTCACCATGACCTTAGCTGACATCACCTGCTACTCACATCAGGCTGTTTGTCATGAACCTCAAGTCTCCAGTTATGCCTGTCTTCATTATGGACATATCCTTCCTCTTCTCTTTATCTTCCATCTCTCCATCACTTAACCACTCATCTTCATGGCTCACAGTACCATTATGTGTCAAGGGTTGTATGAGGAGTGCTATGTCCCACCAAGCCTTATGGCACCAGGATTACTGAACTGAGGTGTTGTCTCAGGCTTGCTCTATATGAGGCCAGACTGAGGTTGGTCTGCAGCTTTCTCTGCCTGTCCAGAATGTGTGACACCACTCAATATTGATTTACCCTTAACTTTTTATTTTTTATGAAATTAATATTTGAAAAGATTCAAGATTTTTTTGAAATATGGCCTTGATTGGCATTTGTAGAACTGTTATTTGTTATGATTTAAGGGTGTTTGTTTCTTCATTTCCTTGTTCAGTTTTATTTTCCTAAGAGACCAAGTAGGCAAACTTAAGCAAACTGCACTTTACTCTTGGCATTCCTACCAGTATGTAAATTGTTTACAAACAAGCATACACAGGTGAGTTGTGGTTTATGGTATCATAAGGCCCCACACACTCTTGCCTGAGGGTCCCTGACCACATCCTCCAGAACTATTAGATCATCCTCACTGTCTGACCTATTAGTTTGCAGTCTTAGGCCCTTCAACTCAAATTGAAACCTGTCTTCAGGATAATCCATGTAAACAGCAGCCAAGATCATGTCATTCCTTGATTAGAGACCTTCAGAGGATTCAAAGTCTTACGGGATAGAGTCCCAGCCCTTTAGACAAATAAAAAAGACCATCATGATTTGTCTCTGTCTTTCACTTCATCCTGCATTATGTCTTTTATTGCAAGAACTACAAAACCCTTCAAGTGTCTGAGTAGTTTCCATTTGTTAGTCTTGGGGACAAATAAATTTATCTGGATATTACCTCTACAAAACCATAAGTACTAGAACAAAAAAGTTTAATAGGAACCAAAAGCTCTTGATTTTGTCCTTCAAGGCATTCCCACTGACCACATTATTTTTTGCCTTTATGCCTTCTATGTAGATAATGCCCTTCCTCCAACTCTTGCCCTCTACCCAGTTAATTCTTCTTAACCATGTAATTCAGACATGGCATCTAATATTACTTCCTACATTGAGTTAAATTTGCAAGCTGCATTCATATAAATTTTCCTAGTATAACTCCAGTAATGTGTATAAGTATGTTATAATTTATGCCTGTATATCAACATTTCTTATACACCATCAAGACTAGCATCTTAGTATGCTCTCTTTTTATATCTACAAATCACCCAAGGTATCAGGTCAGTAAACATTGGATGGATAAGAAGAGGATGACTATTGCTGTGGACCCCAAAACTTTAAAGCCACAGTTGTGTTGGGTTTTCTAATACAACTAAATTGAGAAAAGTACTATAGATACCTAATAATGTTCACACATGAGGCAAAAAAAACCCTAAATTTTGTTACCTAACTGGACTTTATAATTACTTATTTGTACTAGAACTGATATAAAACTTGTGAGGAATACAGCTTGAAAATTATTTTATTTTTTCATTTTATTGAAAATAGATTCTCTTCTCAGGTAATATGTCAATTATTATTTCCCTCCCTCTATTCCTCCCAGTTCCTCCCTTTCTTCCCTCTCATCCTTATTGGATCCACTCCTGTTCTGTCTCTCATTAGGAAAGAACAGACTTCTAAGAATAGCCTCCTACTAAGCAGGCCTTATATTCAACTAGACTATTGTGTGTTGTCTCTAAGATGTGAGTACCATTATTGCACCATTGGGGATATATTTCCATGCTGTGGTTCATACAATTTGCTAGTGTTGCTAGTTTTCTTTTAAAAAATTGTTTTATTGGCTCTTTGAGAGTTTTGAACAATATGTCTTGATTATATTCATCTACCCAAATCCATCTAGGTCCAGCCTCTGTTCATACCCATTCAACTTTGTGTTCTCCTTTTGAAGTTTATTTATTTTTATACTTACCAAGTTCAATCTATGCTACTCATGGACTCTTGAATATGTGGTCTCCATATTAGAGTGTGATCAACTTACCAGGAGCTACACTAATTTAAAAAACTCACTTTTTCTCTTTCAGCAGCTATCAATGTTCAATAGCTCCTTGACCAAGGTTGGAACTTCATACTCTCCTCCCCTTTCTATGCTAGAATTGATTTCTGGCTTGTGTTTGCATGAGTTTTACACAAGCTGCCACAAATGCTATGAATTCATATATACAAGCTGCCCTCTGTGACTCTAAGACACTGTTTCCTTGTAGTAATCTACTTACTACCTGTGACTGCTAAGTTTTTCTCTTCCCCTCATTGAAAATTATTTTGAAGTCATAGGAGGAAGTATGATATAGATATGCTATTTAGGGCCAAATATTTTCCAGTCTCTGATTCTCTACATCTTGTCTCTATGTTAATCACTATCTACTACAAATTCAGGATCTACATATAAACCCATATTTCTACAGGTACCTGGTTTGCTTTGTTTTGTTTCTACAAAGCCCAACAATGCACATTGAAGAAAGACGGCATTTTTATCAAATGATGATGGTCTAGTTGAATGACTAGTACAGTGAATATAGCCTGATACCTTGGATCTGTTAGAGGGTAAAACAGAAAATATGCCTGAACTCATTGGTACAGGAAAGAATTTTCTTGATGGGACACAGATATTGCAAGCTCTAAGATGAGACCTACAGTTAATAAATGAGACCTCATGAAACTAAACTGATTTTGTACAGCAAAGGATATATCGTTTCCAGTGAAGAGGAAGCTACAGAAGGGGAGGAAAATCCTTAGCAGCTATACATCTGACAGAGAGTTAGTATTTCAATTATATAAATTGGTGCTCCTTAGTCTCACTAAAGCAAACATAATACTTGCCATTCTTTTTTCTTTTTTTTTTAACTTTACATCACTATCACATCCTCCCTTCCCTCCTCTCCTCCTAGTACCTCCCTTTCATCTCCCCACTTGCCATTATTTTAATTAAATAAATAACTTAAAATAAGTGAAGACCCCTTTACTCTTTTCTCATTCACTGTACATCCATTTTTCTTTGTTTTTAATAAAACAAATCACATTTTCTAAATATGATATGAGCTCAGCATTTACCTAATTACAGTTATGTGTATTATCTCATTACATATGTGGAACTACTGTTGCCATTTCAGAATGCTAATGCCTGCATAGAGACTGACATTTAGATTGACAATTCCAGAACCATGTGGCTTTTCAGTTACAGGCTGTCATTTGCATGAAGAACTGTCTTGACTTCTCAGGTCACGTTCTTTATAACCACCCTCTACTTGTTAAAGTTATAGGTTATAAAGATAATGTAGTTTAATAAGATTCATTGAAAACTTCATGTGCTAAAGTCAGTAGTTCAATTCTATAAGAAGAAAACAATTATCTCTTTAAATGCGGAAAGGATCAACTTGCTTGTAGGTTTCTCATTGCTTTTGGAGAACTGCCTCGCAAAACTGAAAACTACCTTCAGTAAGCATATGGCAAGCTTACACCAAAGAAAGGCAGAGATATTCCACAGAGGGAGCCAGGAATTTAATGAAGAAAAATTTAACTATATCTCAGATGACAGTGAGGTAGGGTAGTTCTTACAAGCACAGAAGTCTAAATTTTATACAGGAAAATGGAGTAGAAGCACTCCTGATGACAACAGAGTCCCTGGTACTTTATTAACTCTCTGAGTAAAGAAGGAGCTTAGACTCCTTACCCTCTAAGATTCCCAATTGAGAGTATATTTTCTCTGCTGCATCCTTTAACTCTCCTCTATTGTGTACTTAGAACACATTTTCATAAAAATATCTTTAAATCTAGTAGAAAATCTCAGTTGTGTGTTAATATATGTGTGATATCATTTTGTGAAAAGGGAGAGTCCTCATTCAATAGCACGGAGTACACTCTCATCTCCAAATTTTAAGACTAGGAGTTTCATCCCAGGCTACAGAGGAGATGAATGTCAAAGGTATAGGAACTGAGTGGTTCAGAAGTGGACAGGATATATGTGAAAGAACTGAAAGAGAGAACAAACAGATGTATAGTAAACACAGGTTTTAAGGAGACATAGTTTGCTTTGGTGAAATAGTTAAGCTTTGGCCTGTCCAACAATTAAATTAATCTCTTTGAAATTCTATGTCTTATCATTTAAGGGCAGAGTCCCAGAGTTACCAAAAAGAGATTCCTAAATTCCAAAGGAAATTAACTAAGATTTGTTGTCCTTAAGCAACAACAGCCAGAAACTTCAGTGATAAAATCTCAAATTGTTGGACCCCTTAGCTCACTGAGTCAGAAAGCAAGGCTCAACCCACCTCTGTTCTGAATAAACTTCCTAAGTAATTATTGATGCACATTAGAATATGAGCACCACTAACCTTGATACAAAAATTTTCTTCTTTATTTATTCATTATTTTTATAAATTCTTTGAAAATTTTACACAATGTATTTGTTTGTATTCACAACCCCCTGCCAATACCTCCAGATCTATCCTCCCCTTCCCTGGCCTACTAAACTTCCATTTCTCCTCCTGTTTTAATTGTTTTTATGCCTATCAAGTCTAACTCGTCCTGCCCATACAGCCTTCTGTGTATTGACATTCAATCAAACTACCAGAAGCCATACCTTTAAAGAAAACTTGCTTTCCATCTCCCATCAGTTATCAGTTACCAGTAGCTGCTCATCTAGAGGTGAGACTCTATGCCACTTCCCTTTCCCATGCAGGGATTTGTCCCCCCAGTACACTTTAACATCAATCAATTTACTATTTATTGTGCTATGGCTGTAAGGGCAGTTAGTTAATGCTTAGTTAGTAGAACAGTCAAGTTAATAGAGTAGCCAAATGGATCCCAATACTAAGAGGTTACATTCAATAAATGGCTTTATGGCACAAACATCTAACTGAATCTTAGCGTCAGATGTACCAACAAATGCCACCAGGCTGCGTTCATCCCTGAAGACATGGACAAATGAGCAGCATCATGTACCTCATCACCCCTTCCTAAGGACAGAGCAAGGAATAAAGAAACATCTGAGTTGGCATCCCATTTTTACCATCTTTTCACCATCATCAAAGTGAATTGAAATCTTCCAGAGATGAATCAGACTAGATAGGGAAAGTACTTTGATTCCTTCTAGCTAGGGTACGAATGATGTTGAATTCCTCTTGCCACTCATACATATTCATTCCACGGTGCTGTGGATTTTTTAACATTTAACGCTGTGTCTCATCTTTTTATATTCTCAGTACTTAGCACGGTGTCTGTGTGCTCAATCATTGCTCATTAAACATAATGTATTCAATTTGGTAAATTCTTCAAGTTAAAAAAAATGATCAAATACTAAATATTACCATTAGTAAAATAAAATAAAACAGAGAATAGAAGAGAACAATCCCCTTGGTACCACAAACAATCAGAAACACATTTTAGAGGGACAAATTGATTATTCTCACAATCTCTAACTTTATTTAACATGATTATCTTATAAATAAAATTAGGAGGTTTTTTTCTTCATTGCTGTGTATTGGGGATAAATTTACATAGGACATATAGATGCACAAAGACAGTGCAGCTTTTTAAGTTCTAGAGCTAACTTGACTTTTGTAATCACTTTACTTGTTAATGGGAAAACTAAAATTTCACTATCTGTATCAGGACCTCCTTTCAGTTTAATCCATTTACCTGTTGTCTTAGTGACTTTTCTATTACTTTGCAGAGACACCATGATCAAAGCAACTTATAAAAGACAACATTTAATTGGGGCTTGCTTACAGCTTCAGAGGGTTAGTTCATTATTATCATGGTGGGACATGGCAACAGGCAGCAGTTATGGCATTGGAGTAATAGCTGAGAGCTTATACATTATCTACATGTTATAGGCTGAGAGAGTAACCAGTCTTCCACAAATATTGGTGTAAAAGATAAACCAATAACCAGCTGAAATGTTATGATCTTAGGTAGCTCTGAGCCTGAACACACAGCACATCCTCAGTGACACATCTACTTCAAGAACATACCTTCTAATCCTTCCCCTACACAGTTCTACCAACTAGAGACCAAGCATCCAAACATATGAGCCTAAGGGAGTCATTCTCATCCAAACCAGCACATCTGTGAAATGAACAATAAAGTTCAAGTCAATACTTTTCCTCTCTCTCTTTTCTCTGTCTCCCTTCCCTTTCCTTTTTTCCCCCTTCATTGCTCCCTCCCTCTTCTATTACCCCTACCCATCCCATACCTCCCTCCCTTTCTCCCTTTTTTCTCTTCTTCTTTTCCTCTCTCCCTGCCTCCTCCTTTCCTTCCCCATGCCACACATTGCAGATAAAAATAAGCAGATAAAGATGATTATGTGGAGAATATGGTGACTAGAGTAAAGAGTCTTCTATTTCTCTCTTTTCCTTCACCCACATGTATGTAGAGGCATATGCATGATTTGAACAGAGTCCGGACAACTGTTTTAACAGTCATTCTTTCTGCCATCTTCATCAGCCAATTTTAGGTCATTGTCCCTACTTGTCTTTGGATGTGGTCCTGAAGAAAAGATGGTATCTTTTTTTCCACGTGAAGAGAGATGCACCTTTTTAAATCTGTCTTTGAAACATATGAAAAAGTCTCTCTATTCTTGAAATCTTTGTTCAAGAAAAGACAGAAGATGTGTGTCTTTCATCTGCTTCAAACTCTTCTCTCCTCTTACTTGAAATTCTTACTCCTACCTCTCTCTATCCTGCAACATAAATAGGATTATTTCCTGTTGTCATCTGATTACAGACACCACAGTATTCTGCTTATTCTGTGCTTTCTACAAATTTAAGGACCTTAAGCTGGAGTCGGAGAGGTGGAAGAATGACTCAATAGTTAGGAGCAATTCCTGTTCTTCAGTTCTCAGTATTTATGGTAATACAAGAGGATCTAAAAACCTCTTCTGACCTTCATGTGTACCTGCACACACATGCCATATATATATATCTATATATATATATATCTATATCTATATATATCTATATATAGATATAGATATATAGACTCATACAGATGGATTTTTAAAAAGAAAAATGTAAAACTTATTTTATAAGGACAAGATATTAATATGAGAAAGTAGTTCAAGCTCTGGTTCCAAATACTTATTATCATACTTGGGAAAGTTGCATCAAAACATAGTAATACTACAATGTTTCATTTTGAATGCTGTCATAGGCTCCTTAGATTGGTATCATTCCCATTTTATAAATGGCAAATGAAGCTCCAAAAATAACTTGCTCTATGTTTCACAAAGTAAACATTCCTTTAACTACATTATGAGCAATATTCAGTCAAATCAATGCACCCAAGTTTATATCCAAAGTTGAGTAACCAGTCTTCCACAAATGTTGACGTAAAAGATAAACGAATAACCACCTGAAATGCTATGATCTTAGGTAGCTCTTAGTTCAAACATAATGTAAAATTTGAAAAGAAATCCTCAAGCAGGGAAAGGTGAACATTGACCCAATGGGCAATTGATAATTATAAGATGTTTATTTCACAAGAGCTATAGACTTCAAAGCACCCTTACTGATAAATACTTCATTATTGTAGAGGAAGAAAAATTATTCTGGGACTGTTTTGATCAGTGGAGGATTGGGGGGTAAAGGAGAAAATTTCAGCAGAAAGAACAAGACGAGTCGTCTTTCAATCATTTGTGAGTCTCAGTAATCCCATCCTTTGCTTATGTTTGAAATATTCTATTAAAAAATGGTTACTGAAACTGAAACAACTAGAACTCTCTCTTTGCTCTCCACGTTCTGAGCAAGAACATATTCTTTCTCAAATTCTATAAAGTACACACATTTTCATGATTTCAGTCTCACTATACTTTCTGACAGCCTCTGCATTAACTGCCACATTCCTCTTCCACACTACCCACCACTTGGGTGCAAACTTCTTCAGGCAAACTTGTTCCTCACTGTTAGGTTTAAAAAGCAGTACTCCATTATCCTAAGTGGAGTGTTTATGTATATTTGGGCATGTACGTGTCGTGTGTATGTGTGTGTGTGTGTGTGTGTGTGTGTGTGTGCGCGCACATGTGCATGCACACCCAGGGCATATAGTCAGTATCGCTAGTAGGCACAATGGTTCTGTGAATTAGACCTTGCCAGAGCCTCATTATCCCACTCTGGGGTTCAGTCTCATCATGTATTTGAGAAAGTGTTTCTCCTGCCAGGCAGGAAGGAAATTTGAAAATTAGTGGCAGCTTCCAATGCCTAGGAGATACACACTGACATCTTCTCCTGATTCGTTGACAAAGCCTGGCTTTCCCGTAGAGTGTCTCATTAACACTAGGGGCTTTGCCAGGCAGGGTGTCCAAATTTACGTGTGTGTTATATCTGGGCATGGTTTTTATTCAATCCATAAAATGTACTGAACGTATAGTGCATTAGATCCCTAAAGTGCACTTGTATTCTGAAGAAGTGTTTATACTATTTGCTGTATTCTTTTTACCCAGTGCTATGGAAATGCATATCTGGAAAATCCAGAAACAAAAAGAGGCAATATTTCATTACTAACTCTTTGTCACTCAGAATTATGAAGAATTATTATTCATATAATTACTGATATTTGTAAATATGAGAGGGGAATAGGCAAAAAGCATATATAAGAAAAGGGGAAGAATGAGCATCTGAGATATTATTTATAACAGAATATGAATGAAGCAACTCTTATCATTTTGAGATTCTAGAAGGATTCTGAAATAGAGACAAAAACCACTGAAAAATAGATTAAAGGTGTGAATTTTACCAAAAGGCCCATGATTAAATTTAAAGTATAATAGAAAAATACTCCTGGAATTTTACAGCTTTCTTTTATACCCTGAACATGTTAATGCCAGGCTTGCAGATGAAGGATGCTGGCCTTTGGTGAGGTCACTCCCTCTCCTGTAACTTCTCTTCACAATTCAAGGGGGAAATGCAGCATGTCATTAAAAATGTCTACACGACAGTCAGGCAAAGACAGCTCATCACCAAATTGTCAGCATATACCAGTGACTTTGCTGTGTCCTCTCCCAAATTTATCACTGGCCTTGTCAATTTTATACAACCTGACAATTCAATACAAAGCAGAGTGATTTCTTTCGCCTAGATCAAAGGGTAACAAGTTGAAGGTGGCAATGGTTGTCCCGATTAGCAGGTATTAATGAGATAAGTCTACTCTGGTCCTGGGAAGAGCAATGCTTATCAGGAAGTATGTGAGTGTTAAAATAGAAGCAAAGGGAAGAGGCAACTGTAGATCCTGACTCACTGTATCTTCAGTGTCTCCCAATCTATGAAGCAGTATTTGTACTACTGCTCAACTAGGTGCCGTGCACATTTTACTGAAATGAATCTTTAAAAAAGAATGTATTTTGGAAATTTTATTGTCCCCATTTCGCAGATGAGAAAACTGCATAAGAGAAGGTCTCTCAGCTTCAAAGCAACTGCTCTGCGTACTGTTCCTCATTGACTCTGTAACCAAAAAGAGAGATGGCACTAACAGACTTAATGCATTTTAAAAAGATCTCTTCCAGACACTGTGGAGTTAGAGACCTTCAAAGTCGCGATAGTTATAACTACAAACTTGTATGCTCATGTAGAATGGCATGTCATGGGCAGGCAGAGCTGTAGACATCATAATTTGCTACTATTTGTGTGGTCCTGAATAAGAAATACCTTTGTGGTCTGGATTCAAATAAATGGGGAAGATTTGATTAGATACTAAATTTTTAAGTGATCCCTTTCTTATGTGATTTTTCTCTTTGTTTTGGATGATAGAAGCAAATTTAAATCAGCACCGTGATTTTCCAAAATAATATGATGCTCAGGTGGACTGGGTATTTGAAAGATATCACAATGGCTCTCTATTGCTGGTGCCTCTCTCTCTCTCTCTCTCTCTCTCTCTCTCTCTCTCTCTCTCTCTCTCTCTCTCTCTCTCTCTTTCCCTCCCTCCCTAACACACTTCACCTTTTCTTATTCAAAGAACAGTAAATTCAGACTAGATTTCATACACACATTACAGAAGAAAGGAGTAGTTGTAGATAATGCTGCTACACAGCACAGTTTGAACATTAAAATAGCAGTGTACTTCACCTGTCCATCCCTCTGTCTTCTCTGACTCCTTGTGATGGTCTGAATATGAATCCAGAGCTTATCTGCTTTGGGATGATTCCATATAGTCTTTTCCCACCTCCAGACTCTAGGGAAGCACAGTTAAGGAGTTTGAGTAGAGAGTGGATCAGTATTGGATACAGATGTGCCGTGTTCGGGGTGTCTTTCAATGAACAATTATAGTGTCTTTCTATAAACACTAGTGGAATTTATTTTTAATTCTATTGATTTAGACTCAGAGTGTTGGTTTCCCTTTGTTTTGCTCAGGACTTGGGATTGAACGCCAGGCCTCATGTGCTGGACAAGTGTTACATCTACTCCAGCAGAGTAGATTTCATAGAGAAATCCGAGTGGTACTGTGGCATCAGGACACCAAATGAAAGAGTAAGGTTGAGCTTAATGGAGTTGTTTCTGCCAGATATTATTAGTATTTAACTATCCTACCTGCCAACTATATAATTCCAATATGGTCTATGGCCTAAGTGCTCTACCCTAATGTCACATAACTGAATACCAATATGTGGCAGGCAGTACATTGAGGAGAGTAGAAAAATGTGGTTTTGTACAGGAAAAAGAAAAGAACTGTGGGAATAATAACTCCAAGCACTTAGCTCTGCTAAATTAGTCTATATGTTTAGAGAAGCCAATTAAATATTCTGAACCTCAATTTCCTGACCCACAAAGCATACTAATACAACATCCTTGGTCTGGTGTTGGCTTGGAAGCTGTCTAGAAAAAGCAGCTGCTGAACAGTGGGAACACTGAGTGTTTTTTCTGACAGCAGAATGTGATGTGGGAAGTGCTCAGTACGTGTTGGAACACAAGAGTGATGGTCAATGGCTGGATGATGAGCCATTCAGCAATAGACAATAGCGCCGCCATTCATCAATTGAGATGAAATGCCATTTGTAACAAAATATAATGAAAGAGTATTTAACTGATCTATCATGTGAGATAGAATCATTCCTTACTACCTGTAACAGCCAATTCCTCTGCAAAAAAAAAGAATGAAAAAGAAAAAAGAGAGAAAGGAAGGAAGGAAGAAAGGAAGAAAGAAAGAAAAAGAAAGAAAGAAAGAAAGAAAGAAAGAAAGAAAGAAAGAAAGAAAGAAAGAAAGAAAGAAAGAAAGAAAGAAAGAACTTTTACAAGTACTTAAAAACTAGGATTATCCTGGTATGCTGATGCTTCTATAAGCCCAACATTCAGTGAGCTGATCTCAAGACCTGCATGGGCTACATAGTCAGACTACCTCCTCAAAACAACCAATGGGATAAGAGAAAATGAGAAGAGCATTCACAGGAATGCTGGTTGCTAGGAATTTTCTAATTTCCTAAGTTATTCACCTGGGTACATTTTTGGTGGTGACAGTTCCTCCATTGGTCTCCAAGCTATATGGTTCAAGATAAATTATTAGTAATTTGCCTTTTCTGCAATTGCATAGATTTTGGTAGGAAATTGAAGAGATTGGAGTTAACTTCTAATGAATCAACCTCTTTTGCTAGCGTAACAAAACAAAAAACAAAAACAAAAGAAGAAACCAAGATAAATGCAGTTTGTAACAATGGGAATGATACTCATTCAACACTTGATTTATACTCTAAATGTAGTAAATGAAGCTAAGTGGTTTTTTAAAATCACCCAGAACTAAAATAAAATAACATACTCTGTGTGGAGCTATGTGAAACATGGGCATAGGCTCACAGTGTTTTAATGAAATCCCTGTTTTAACAAAGGGTGTCACTTACATAAAGGAAAGACACTGAAGCCCACCAGTGACCTTCACAAGCTTGTGAAATTGTCTTCCTAAGAGAGTTCAACAGGGAGTGGATCAGAGAGAGTATCTGCCCAAGCAGAGTGAAAAGGGCCTTCCCAGAGATTGCAGTACTAGGTAAGGATACCCTGGCATTGTATCCATTGAGAATAAAATACCTCATGAGGCTAAATACCTCCTCTGTTCCAGCATCTTAGCCATGGAGACTTACTATGACTGAGTTACAAACTCTTGGAGTATCTTCTGCAAGAATGCCTATTGCTTCCTCCTCTGTGCTCAGCAGTAAGTCTGGGATGTGATGCTACTTGTATGTAGGATACAAAAGACAAACACACACACACACACACACACATATATATATATATAATCCATTGTGATCATAAGAGATTTTTTTCTGTGTCTATCACTCTCTTTCTAGTTCTGTGTCTCTCTGTGACTCTCTTTCTCTGCCTTTCTGTATTTCTCTTTCTCTGTCTCTCTCTCTCTCTGTCTCTGTCTCTCTCTCTCTCAGTGTGTGTGTGTGTGTGTGTGTGTGTGTGTGTGTGTGAGAGAGAGAGAGAGAGAGAGAGATACACAGAAGCACAGACATATACCTTTAGTAAGCTTTCTTTTTTATCCCTTCTTTCCCACTTTAGTTGTACCCATTTTATAAAAATGTATTTCCTTACTTTTGCCTAAATAGAACAGCCTATATTCTCTTTGTACCTAATATTTAGAAACTGATGTTTAAAAGCTTTTGTTTGTTTTATTTTGTTTTGTTTTGTCATTGCTTGGTCATATTTATTGATCTTTTCCTTTGCTAGACAATTTCTTATAACAAACACAACGTTGTTCCTTTGAGAAATATATATTCAAACATCGTAAATGTCCACTTTGCAGAGTTGCATAGGTTGTTTCTCAATTCCATGAGGAAAGAGCCGTTGTCACAATGTTCTTTCCCTCCAACTTACTAAATGGACTCTGCCTCTGCCCTCCACTTCCTCTCTTCCCTTATCCCCAGACACCTTCTTAATGGAATCATGGCCTCATGAAAGTTCTGCAGAGCAAGTACAGGTGTTAGATAAGAAAATTGGTCATAGAATTTTAAAGCATTTCTGTAGTCTATGGAGATCATTTGTAGTGGAGGGAAAAAATGCACAAGGGGCTGAAGATATTGCTCAGTGGTTAGCAGCACTTCCTGCTCACACAGAGGAAATGAAGTCAGCTCCATGTACCCACATGGCAGCTCCCAACCATCAGTAACTCCAGTTCCAGGAGATCCAAAGTCGTATTCTGACCTTCCTGGGTTCTAAGCAGGCATATGGCACACAGATATACCTACAAGCAAAATATGCATATAAAGAACCTAGCTTTTTAAAAAAAACAAATATACTATTTGCAGGATTGTTTTCCTTTGACTTCAGAGCTTTCTTTCTCTTTTAAAGCATAAATATCTCAGCAGCAATACTTTTAAAACTCATCAATGTAAGTACATGGGACATTGGAAACCAAGATTCTTGGTTTCCTACACACATTTTCTCATTAGAGGCTCCTTCTGGCCTCATAGTGCTTTTCTTTTCCCCAGCCACTTAATGAACAGTTACTTAAATGAACCATGATAAATGCCTGTCCTGGCATGGTCTCAAATTAAATCCATTAGAAATGTTACTTAGGCTAAAATGCCTGTTATCCTGCCAGCAAATGAAATTACAGGGTCGTTTTTCAGAATTAGGCAAGAAGAACCTACATTCACAAATCTTCTCATTGAAACATGGGTACTCTGGTAGTCAAGGGTGTGCTCTGAAATTTACTACCATGGGCTGAGCATCAGGTTAGGTATTTTTATTGGTGTATTCTTGAGAGAGATACTTAACTATAGAATGCTTCAGTTCCATCACATAGAATAAAATATTAAAGATTCTAACTTTGTAGTATTGTGGTGACATTGTCAATGAATTAGTTCTATATATAGCATGACTGTCATATGGCATAGTAACTACTCCCAAATTAGAGGCATCTTAAGAGGGTCCTACTGAAACTGACTGCAGAGTTGAAAGAACTGCTAGTAAACATATTTGAGTTCCTGGATCCAATTCATTTAGTCTTTTTCTCATTCAGGGTTGCCCAGGTGGCTCATTCAGTGGATTCTATATTGTTAAGGTGTTAGACACATCCTCCCCAATGGAACTGTGTTGAAAGGTGGAGCAGAGTAGGTGTCCACGAGTCCTGCAGGCTTTTTACTCCAGAATGGGTGCAAGGCTTCTTTCAGGGATGGCTTAGTCACTAAGAATAAACTTCTTTTTGAAAAGGGTTTCTTTTAATTGAAAATAAATGTTATTCACATAATACATCCTGCTTATGGTTCTTCTTCCCTCTATCCCTCCCAGTTCTTTCCAACCTTGATTCCCCATCAAGATTCAAACCCTTTCTGTCTCTCATTAGAAAGCAAATGGGCTTCTAAGGCATACTAATAAAATAACATATAATGTAATAAGATAAAACAAAGCAAACACATGAGAATTAGACAAAACAAACAGAAGAAAAGAGCCCAAGGGAAGGCAGAAGAAAGAAAGACCTATCCGTTTACACATTCAAGAACTGCCATAAAAATGCTAAACTGGAAGCCATTTTATACACACACACACACACACAAAGGATCCAATGCAGACCCGTGCAGGCCTTGTGCGTGTTACTTTGGTCTCTTTGAATTCATATTGCTTTAATCATGTAGATTAGAGGGGCTTGTTTTCTTGGTGTCCTCCATTCCCTCTGACTCTTACACTTTATGCTTCCTTTCCTGTGGGTTCCCTGAGCTGTGAGGGGAGGGATTTGATGAAACATTCCATTTAGGGCTACGTTTTTCAAGGTCTCTCATTCTCTGCATAATGCCTGACTGTGGGTTTCTGAAGTTGTTCCCATCTACTGCAGAAAGAAGCTTCTCTGACGAAGACTGAGCAAGGCAATCATCTATGAGTATGGCAGAATGTCATTAGTAGTCATCTATATTTTTTAAAAAGAAGGCAGTGTTTACTGTTACCCTTGGTTCCTGGACTATCTCGTCTCAGGTTCTTGGTCACCCAAACAGTGTCACATATGAGATTTCTCATGTAGTGTCCCTCATGTCAAATTAGATATTGGCTTGCATGTAGACATCAGCTTGATATCTCCATATTTAATGAATTTAAATATGGGTATTGTACTCAGCAATGGCACTTTGCTGTCTGTTTGTGGAAATCAACCTATAATCTTGGCAACAGCCCAGGTTTAGGAATCCCCATGGCACCTTTGTGACCAACAACTCAATTAGATGTAACTCTATCCAGGCACTTGAAGCTTCATTTCATGGCAGGAAGTGTCCAGTTGGGGCTCTATCTTCCCTAGTATTTGGAGATTTCATTTAGATCACTTTTTTATATGTATATATTTTAGAAACCTTCTACTTCATTAGGTTTTCATAGTACTCCTCAAATGTCATTTACTTCTAGCTCTTTCCTGGAATTCCCTCCTTGTCTTTACTTGATCCACCCCCAATTCATCCATAACTATGTATTCTGTTTCTCTTTCTAACAATATCTATTTTCCTCCCACTACCCCAGATCCTTACTCAATACCTAACCTCTGTGGTTCTACAAATGATAGTTTGGTTATCAATGACTTAACTACTAATAGCCACGTACAGGCAAATACATACCATATTTGTGTTTATGGTTCTGGGTTACCTCATGCAGGATGATTTTTTTTTTTGGCTAGTTCTATCCATTTGCCTGCAAATGTTATGATTTCATGTTTTAGCAGGACATTTTCTTTACCTGAGAATGGGTTTTCTTATAAAGGTAGACTTGCCCCTTCTCTTGATCCATTGAACTCTCATCATCTCTTGACCTTATCGCTTGCCTCACTGTCCTGTTTTATTCTTTTTCCCATATGTTAAACTCAAATTTCCTAAAACTTAGAGTTTTAAAATTACAAACCTATGAAAAGTAAATTTCCTTTTCTTACAAATTATTCAGTTTGTGATATTCTGTCATAGCAACAGAAAAAAATTAGCTATTGAGACAGTAGTGATTTATTAATTCCCTTCCATGGAAATTCTAGAATTATGCCAGAAATGAAGCTACAAAAATGAAAAAGACATTGTTGTTTCTCCCTGAGAGTTCACAGTCTACAAAAGGCAATATATTTGTGTGTGTGTGTGTGTGTGTGTGTGTGTATCTGTGTGTGTGTGTGTGTGTGTGTGTGTGTGTGTGTAGCATAGATGCATATACTGTATATAACAAGCATGCACTGGGAAAATGCAAAAATGCAAGGATAGAAAAAAGTTTCTAAAAGACAAAATGACTCGAAAAAGAAGAGTCATTAAGCTGCCACTGAATTCTGGGAAGATGCCCTCCCTATAAGGAAATAGAAAATCAGCAGAGTTTCTGAAGACTGAGCAGAAGAAGCCAGTACAGAGTGTGTACTAAGCAAATACAGAGTGTGTCAAGTTCTAAGAGGGCTTCAGACTTCAGTCAAGGAATGATGCTAGCAAGAGATGGTGCTAGAGCTGCAGACAGGGGAAATTCAAACTGTGTGGAACCTGTTAGAAAGAGATCAAAGATACAGGAGGGATGGCTTCTGCCTTATAATTAGTGTCTGTGTATCTCTGGCTCTGACATGGAGTTGCTTCCATACCCTGAGCAGAGGCTGGGTTGTCTACTGGAGTTATGTTGAATGGAGTTTTTAGGTTTAACTCTTGCAACAGGAAGTTAATCAGAGCAAGAGAAGCAGCATATGGCTACGTTATACTGAGGCCATTGTGCACCTAACTGGGGTATACACTATAGCTTTCTCCGTCATATTCAGCCACTAGTTTTCATGTCGGAACTTTATGTATTTCCTGGGTTTTTTTGTTTGTTTTTTTTTTTTTTGTTTTGTTTTGTGTTTTGATTTCTGATCAGGTTGAGTATCTTGCTATTTCATTTCTAGAGACATTCTATTGTTGTAACTACTGAATTTTCTTTGGCTAAGTTGGTAAGTAGTATCTACCTACTTTATTGATTGTCTTAAGATGGTTCTGTTTGAATCTGCTCATTCATGGGATATTAGTCATATCACTAGATGAGTAAGATAGAAGTACATGCTCCACCTGGCGATGTAGTTAAGATCTTGGCCTGAAATATTACCCCATTGTCTTCCATTGTGTCTGTCTAAAAGTAGTACGTTTCCTTTGGAAAATTTTATAAGGAAAACCATTTGCCAAAACTTCATTAGTTAAAATTTTAACTTCATCATTCTGCCTTCAAGATGAAGTTGTTTCTTTAACCATAAATACACCAAAAGTGGATGGAAAACTTCAGCCTCTCAGGCTTTCCTGACACCCTTGATTTGGCTAACCAAGAGTAATAAAGAAGTAAGATAAAATAAAATAAAAATAACCTATCTACATGGCGGGGGGCAGTATATTGCTCAGGATATACTGTCTCTAGTCTCTCTAATTCCTAACTGTTCCTTTGATCTTTAGGTCACCTGGGCCCTCTTGTTTTCCACAAGAAGGAATAACTAATTACATAATTGCTAGGAAGAAGATTATCTGTAATGGTACACAATGTCTATGTGATCTTCGGTGTCTGTTCCAAAAGCTTTATTCCTTATCTTCAGACGATGAACACAATGTAGCCATGCTGACTGTGAGGTGCTTTGGCTACTCCTGTAATTGCAATCTTACCACCAGAAAACCCCTGGGTTCTAATTTAAACTCTTTAACTTTTCCTAAGTCTCAAAGTTCTTTACTAAGTACTATATTCCTATCATTATTTGGTACCATTCCAATAATAATCAGTTTTGAGCACTGAATGATAGTTACTGAATGACCCTTAAGTCATCTCTCTGATAAGGATATATTATACTAGCCTTGTATATAATTGTGAACTAGCTTTTGTTGTTTTTGTCTCTTTCTCATCTAAATAGAACTGAAAATTAGGAGATATAAAAAGCTGATAGTTATGAACTTACATTCATAGATAGCCTTCAACTCATAACTTATGTCCAATATGTAAACATATATCTGATACTATGGTATGACCACAGTATGTACACAAGGTGGATTTTGTTCCAATTCTCATACACCAAAACTGCCTTAAAGTTTTAAACATAATGCAGTTTCCTCCATTTTTAAGTATTAATGGGAAAGTACACAAAATATTTTAATGCTTCTTCTGCAAATAGACTCATATAATCTTTACCGTTTATAGGACAGTGCATGTGTGCAAATTGTAGCATTATATTAAATTTAACCATGATTTTAGCAGTTGAGTTTATAGAGTCTGTTAGATTTTTCCATGCATAGTAGCATATCTCAAATACTTATAATTGTCTAAGATAGTCATGTTACCTGTAAAATCCTTTATAAATATGACACTTTCCCTGGATATATTTACTATATTGATTTTTAAAAAGACATTGATACCCATTCCGAGAGCACAGCTTCTGAATTTAAAATCTTAGAATTTTAGAATTTTAGAATATGCCCTATAGAGAAATTTATAGTTTTGTCCATTTTTGTCTGTCCAAACCCTTCTGAAACAAAAATCATAAATCAGAGAAAGAACACGTATTAATTAAGTACCTGTTAGGAAAGAGTCAGAGACAGAAACCAATTCCAAACCACTCCTCAAATGATCCTGAGGAGCAGACTTTCTAGATGAAATATGCTATCAGCTAATTTCAAAACATGGACACTGGTCTTGATATTGGCAAAGCTTTAGTAGACTCAGGGTCTCAGGTAACCACTACTTGTCATCTTTGCAGTGCTCATAGCTAACTGCAGTCACTTTAAACTTTCTCAATCTGTAAGTCAAACATGTCAACAGTCCCCAGCTGACTGAACTGGAATGGTTGGTTCATTCTGCTTCTGCAGGATAGATCAAAACAAATGAAAGAAATTTAAAAGTCTCTGTGTCCAGAAAGTAGCAAATTATTTACCTAATCATCATTTTTTTTAACTCTTTAGGAAAAAACATGTCACTGTCACTCTTTGGAACATTTTCTGGAAGACAAGTCTTTGTTCTCCAAGCCAGAGTGTGGGGGGCCTCTTGATTCTGTAGCCCAGACAGTGCTTTCCTTTTCTAGTCTGGCTTCAGAAGTCCCCTCCCTCAAGCATAAGAGTTCCTTGTGAGGTGTTAAGTTTTTTGGCTTTGGGGACAAAAAGAGACCCAGGCTGTGCTTTCGAACGAGAATATGTTGTGAAAACCCTCAACTACGTAACTGCTCGGAAAATTGACAGAAAATGCTCCCTAGCAAGAGAGCTAAATAGAATGGGCTTCTGGGGAAACATTCTAAGCAGGAACAAGATCCCAATGCAGAATTTCCAAAGGAAAGAAAATGAATAATCAGCTTTCTTCTGCCCTTCACAGATGCCCCTCTGCCTGTTCAACAACAGGCAAAGGAGCTGTGTTATTACAAGCTGTGCTCTGGGGAGCAGAGAAGCAGCTGCTACAGGGGCTGCTCAATGCCCCAGCAAGCCCTGGCCTTAGGAAACAAACACCTCACAGGTGTAAGGTAGACACGTGGGCAGATGAAGCCTATCCACTAAGGAGGTGCCTCGTGCACAGGGGAAAGGAATGGAGGCTTCCAGACAAATCGAGCTTCGCTAAGGCAGCTCTTGCAAGGAAGAATTGTAGAGGTTCATATAAATGAGCTGTCTCTTACCTCTGGAAATGCTATTTAAAGTTGTATTTACAAGAATAGAACTCACTGAGCCTCTGAGGAAAGGGATGGGTAAGACAGAAGGTGAAATCATTAGTTGCAGATGTCCTTCAAGGAGACTATGCACGTGAATTGACCTGATTTTGTGCCAAACTATCTGAATGAACACAGTCAAAGCTTCTGCTGTCATCTGGTGACTTTAATAGACGACCGTGAGTTGCTTGTTTTCAAGGATTGACACTAGATTCCTAAGAATGGTATTGACCTTCTAGTAGAATGAAATGGCCTCAATGTTTATACATGATTGCATTTCGTCGACATAAAAATAATAAAGATAATGTATCCCCTTAAATTTATTTAAAAATCAGCCAAGATGAAATTTCCTAATTGATATTTTAGTGTATTTTCTCCCAGAGAAGTTTGTGTGTGTGTGTGTGTGTGTGTGTGTGTGTGTGTGTGTGTGTGTGTGTGTCAGAGGACAACTTCAGATAGTGATCTATCTTCTATAATGTTTGAGACAAAGTGTCTCTATTGTTCTGAGCTCTATATACCAAGATAGCTGGCCTTTGCCTTCTGGGTATTCACTTACCCCTCCTCCTGTCTCACAGTAGAAGACCTTTTGTTTTCAATGCCTGGCTTTACATGAGTTTTGGTATTTAACTCAGATTCTCAGATTGCACAGCGAGGAGTTTACGCACCAAGCAATCTCCAAACCTCCAGGAATCATTTTTTAAACTACACTGGGGCAACTTGTAGCCATACTTCTTATATCCTCCTGCTGTTGGAGGGGTCATAATTCTTCAGACTGTAGGTTTCATTGTGGCATAGCAGTAAGCAAGGACAGAGGGGCAGGAACTTCTGATAACTGCTAACATGCTAGAAATTCCATGAGCTATCGGTGAAGGATTTATAAACGCTTATTTATTAATACTCTGAGTTGGACCCAGTAGATGTGAGCAAAGACATAAAAACACACTTGAAGAACATCTGGAGGACCCTTGACAGCAAGTATAGGACAGAACAGGCTTTTTGGTTGTTTGTTTGTTTGTCCGTCTGTCTCTTTTTCCAGGATATTCACAGTCACATTAGCACTGGCTTCTGTGTCTGCCATATCTTCTACCACATAGTCCATGAGAACTGCAGGAGTTTCTTTCAGAAAAGTTGTTATGGAAAGAGTGAGGCTACCTGGGAATAAAAATACCAAGTTTGTCTCTCTGTTAGACAAGAGAAGATAGAAAGCTTCATTTTAAAAACGTATTCCTTTCTGCTTGCTGCTTTCCTCACACAACACCACTGACTGGGTCTCATCTCACTCCACTAAACTGAAGGACAACTTTTGCATGCCACAGTATTCATTGTTAACATCACAGGCATGCAGAGACTGTTTCTGGAGGAGTTGTCTGTGCCAATGGATGTCCAATAGGAGGCCAGGATTCCCACTGTCTCAGCAGCTGTGGCTGTACCTTGGCTAGGTTGCTTGGATATTCACTGTCTCAGTGTGTTTATGTGTAAAAAAAAAAGGTCTGTGAAAACCCATCCCACCACTTTCCAGGCCTCTCCCAGGTCTGTGGAGAATTGCCTAAAGGTATTGACAGATGAAAGATATTTCCAGTACCTGCTGCATCATAAATTAAACCTCAATCCACAAATCCTTGAATGCCTGGAACCAGGAGGCAGAAGCAGTTAGCTCCACGAATCCTGTTTATTGCTGACATTTCCCTCTAAAATCCAGTGGGATCCCTCTGTGGTCAGCACTCCCACGGATAGCAAGGGGGTGGCATGGACATTCTCATAATGTAAGCACAGCAACCAATGTTTCCTCAAAAGACCAAGGGACCAAGAGAAAACCGCATGCACCTGGAGCAGGGTTTTATTACATAGTATTTATTTGGGTCCTGGTGTAGAATGGTAAATGTCCGTGCACCTACCTCTCGAGAGGAAGTAAAGCAATGTGTTTTCAAAGGCCAAAGCTGTTTTTATTGCCCCCATTCTCCCCCCTCCCCCAACACTCTGAGTTCCGTGGGTTTTCTCTAGTTTTCATCTCAGCAAGGATTTTTTTCTTCATCATTTTGAGTCAGTAGCCTATCTATAACAAAGGTACCCAGCTGTTCTCTGAGCCATAATCCCTAAACAAGTTTTAATAGGGACTTCCTGCCTTCCATGTCATTGGCTGCCACAATTTCCTGCCAGATAGAAGGTATTTGAAGGGAGATACAGAGAATTCTGGTGAAGTGTAGTTTCCGCCAGTGGTTTAAGAATAGAATTGTTAATAGCAGTCTGAAATGATTTGTTTTTCTGTGGTAGGTGAGTGTAGGCTCTGTCCAACTTGTGTATTGCTGGAAGTGAGTTGTCTATAGCCATGTCCAGTCAGACAGGAATCACTGAAGACCCACATTTCCATTGACTCCATTAATCTTACTCAATACAACTATGTGACGTCATTGTCCTGACTATAGAGACGCAAAAACTGGGTTTCTGAGAGAAAAAAAATAGTCTGGATACCAGTAAATAGCAGAGACCAGTTCAACAAACATATTCTGAACTCCTCTATATCCACCAATATACTGTTACAGAATAAATATCAAGAATAAGAGAAGTATGGAAGAAACTAAGAGATTTAAATCCTTATTCCTAAAAAATATACCCCATGTGCCTGTGTTTGTGTGTGTCTGCATGTGTGTGTGTGTGTGTGTGTGTGGACTCTAGCACCTCATAAACGTACACAGATGAATACCGCATCCTCATTCAGAGCTCATATAATAGCATGCTAATATGAATAATATGAATGAGAAAGTGAACTGAAACTTAGATTTGTACCTACAAGAGAGGGTAGTATTTGCTAAGCAAATTACTGGGATGAACAAATTTGTAATAGACTATTCAATCTACTTAAGAGAATAGATTGTTTTTTAAGCATCCATTCACATGCTAATGATTTATATACTAATTATACGTCCTTCTTATCTCTTCATTAAAGCCTGCTCCCTGGGTACCTGCATTTAAGCTAACTTTATAAGTCACTATTCCTGAATAAGCAGAGTAGAATCTCCATCTTAGAAAGGACCTTAGTTCCACTGAGGTTTCCCATTGGTTCTGACCAGGATCTAGCCTTCTGGTCCTCAAACCCAATTAAACTTTTCACCAAGAAACATATGCTGAGTATGTCCCACGTTAAGTGCTTCTAATAAAAACCAAAATGTAAGTAAGCATTATCCAAGTTTAGCCCATTGTGGATTGGGTCTACACTTTGTTCTAACAATTGACAAATGTTCCAGCTGTAAATGTTAAGGAGGAGCTGAAACCCATGTGGGCAGAGTGCTAAGGTAGAGTGTGACGTCTTTAAGGATACCTAGCATCCTTGAGTAATGTTGCATATTGACCAGGTGGATTTGTAAGCTTCTGTGTAAATGCTAGTGACATCAACAGACTAAGAAGCTGATTTTTAATTTCCATGATGGTCATGAGTATTAGATACAATGTAGAAAAGCCCTGGTAGCTTTGAAATGACATGGGTAGGCCTGACATTGAGGGACACTAGTGTCTCTTCTGATCAGAAACTGGGGAGAGAGGATAACTCTGGCCATTTTCCACTTATCCAGACCTGTGGGTCTTTCAGAATCAAGCATAGTGGTCGGTACTTGCCTGAATAAAGATCATTTTAGGAGATACAGCTTACTTCTAAACTGAGTGATGGCGCTAAGGAAGCAGGGGACCTCACTCAGCAAGGTAGGGCCAGCCTGTTTAACATGGGCATTTCAGGCCAAGCTGGGCTACAGGGTGAAAGAAACATGAAAGCATGTGTCCCTGCCTTGAGGAGCAGCGCATATTAACTTTCCCATCATTCAGGTTATTCAGCACACACTGCATACATGATCTTCTTAAGTGTATACTTTGAATTCAACTCTTCTTGCGATCACATTCACATATTTCTGTGTGTGCAAGCCATGTCATTTTTTTTGACTGATTCTTTTATTAATCCTTTGGAGCTGTTTCATCCTTGCCTCCTCAGAATCTTTTGTGATCCTTTAAGGTTTGGTGACATGCAAAAAGCTCCCGTAGTTTCTCACAGCAGACCCCTAGTCAAATGGAGTATGATTCCTATGCATTCTCCTCAGCTCAGAGCTTCTCTCTCCTGTCTTTTCCTTCTTCCTCTCCCCTCCCCCTCATTTCCCAGTGGCTTCACCCCTGCTGTCCCTTGTGTCAGGGCACCCTTCCTCCAGAGATCACTGTGCTCTGATTTTCTTCCTATACGTGTCTTTCTCACTTTGTTTTGCAGCCTCCTTTATTCACTTATTTGAGTTGTGGCATCCACAACAATATCTTACTAACTCCTCCCTCTTCTGTTTTGTTCTTCTATGTATTTAATCATACATCTTTCTTATTTTTCTTTTACCCTAAAAGGGTGCATCTTTTTGTTTCAATGCAACATTTTCAACTTCTAAAGGTGGAGTCTGTCTATAGTTGTATTCATTTACTAGAAGCCTGATTTATTCTATAAATTGAACCATTACTGACCATTAATTGTGCTCATACCTAAATTTCAAACATATCATACAAAAGAAGCATCTGTGAAAACCAAGCAATGTTGTGCCTACTGCTGACTGATCTCCGATTTCTTTTTTAAAAGAAATATAAGTTTATGATATTTAACAACAATAAAACCCAAAACAAAAACAGATCTACATTCTTGTTTTTGAGTCTATGCCCATCATTTACAGTTCTTCCAGTTTCCCACCCTTATGAGACTGGTCCTGGTCATTTACTCCTAATAGTACTATCTTCTCAAGCTACACAGAGGTCTTCTGTTTACAGTATATGAGCATGACACACAATGATTTTGTCTTCAAAGTCCGTTGTCAGAGTGCTTCAGTCATTTGTTGTAAAAGAACGTGCACTTCTGTAGAGTTACTGAGCCAATGGGACCAGGGCCACTATTTCTCTGCTCTTGAATACTTCCTACATATGCTTCTTTTATCCATTTCCAAGTCATTTAGTGCACTTGCAGTCACCATACTTACAGTTCAGAAATAAGTGGCGTTCTCTACCTCTGTATAATAATATATTTCTCCAGGGTTCTTTGAGATAATTACTTAACTATCAGTGAGTTCATCAGAGTGCTGTGATTATTAATCAGTGTGAAAATACCAATTTCATTACTCAAATTTCAGTATTGTGAGATTAAAGCAAATATACATGTAGGTTCATATTTTTCTACCACAGACTCTCAGAAATGACTTCACCTAAGGAAATACTCGCTCATAACCTGGTTTGGGTTAAAAATAGTTATTTGTCAGGATGGCTAAGATCAAAAACACAGGAGACAGCAGTTGTTGGCGAGGATGTGGAGAAAGAGGAACACTCCTCCACTGCTGGTGGAATTGCAAGCTGGTACAACCACTCTGGAAAGCAGTCTGGCGGTTCCTCAGAAAACTGGGCATGACACTCCCGGAGGATCCAGCTATACCACTCCTGGGCATATACCCAGAGACTTTACCTGCATGCAATAAGGACACATGCTCCACTATGTTCATAGCAGCCTTATTTATAATAGCCAGAAGCTGGAAAGAACCCAGATGTCCCTCAATGGAGGAATGGATTCAGAAGATGTGGTATATCTACACAATGGAATACTACTCTGCAATTAAAAACAATGAATTCACGAAATTCCTAGGCAAATGGTCAGATCTTGAAAATATCATCCTTAGTGAGGTAACCCAATCACAAAAGAACACACATGGTATGCAGTCACTGATAAGGGGATATTGACCCAGAATCTCGGAATACCCTAGACACAATCCGCATATCAATAGATTTCTTAAAAGATGGTAGGAGAGACCCCTGGTCCTGGAAAGACTGGATGTAGGGGAACGCCAGGACAGAGTAACGAGAGGGGGTTGAATGGAGAAAAGAGGGAGGGAAGGGGGCTTATGGGACTTTCGGGGAGGGAGGAAACGGGAAAGGGGAAGTGATTTGGAATGTAAATTAAAAAAATAAAATAAAATAAATAATAAAAAAAATAGTTATTTGTGCCAGAATGCTTATTTACCACACTGGTTTTTCCCATAATTTTTTGCTCTGTGGGCAACTTCCCTGACAGTTAGCTATTGCCTAAACATAGGCCAGATCAGGCCAGAATGGCTTCTCCTCAGACATAGGCTAGGCTCTGGTGGCCTTTGCAACATTCTTCTTGATTACTAAGATTCTGGATTTTTTTCTTGTGTTCTTCACCTAAAATGTGTCTTCACCCTCAATAGGAACTTTATTAATTCTCGCTAATAATCTTGGTACTCTAGACCATTGTGACATGAAGCTTTGCTGTTTAACCCAAAACCTTGTTCTCATCGACAGGACATACCTTGTACATCATGCAACTGCACATTAACTATTAATAGTAATAAATGTAATTTGTAAAATAATATGGGCATGGTAGTATCTATTCTAAGAACTTGCCACATGTCATTGCATCTAATAATATCCACAGTATCCTATGAAGGTTAACTTTACTTTCTAAAACAGCTAACAATTTTCAGTAGCCAGTGATGAAACTGTTGTGAAATCTGCAGGAATGCATATGTGTCTATGTTCTTTTGAAATTTGAATGTAAATTAAAAAAAAACTTAAAAAATAAAATAAAATTAAAAAAAAAGAAAATAGGGATGTTTGTTTTTTACTTTAAAAAAAAACACACTTTTAAAAGGACAAATACCTAAATAATTGCATCCTTAACCTTTGAATATCCCAGTACATGCCTTTTGAATATATCTACTCTTGCCTATCTTGAGTCACATTTGGCATCTTTTCATCATATCTTTGATCATCCTTAAATGAATGCATTTTCATACTTATTCCCACTATAAGCACTTTCAGCTTCTAAACCTTCTTATGTGCTTCTCAATGTTGTGGTATCTTAACTTTCACCCTTCCCACCACTCTTGCATCTTTCTATTCTTCCTGTCTCCTTTCCAAACAGCTATGAGTGTTACCCTGCCTATTTTAAATTTACACCTTGTAGTTGGCTACATATCAAAGGCAGAACAGTTGGGATGCTTCTTAAAATTCATATTTCTCAATCCCACTCTCAAAAGATGATTCCTTGAGTCTGGCTTTCTGCTGTGTTTGGTTTTTCAGTAGTCTCTAGTGACAGTAGTATGTAGTAGAGGTTTAAAAATCAATATTCTAGATGAAAAATGGTCTGATCACTTGATTTCTTTAAATGACTGTGGTTTTGGATAATTAAATATTATCCAACAAAATATCTTTTTTAAAAGAGTTCTTTACAAAGAGAAAGATGCAATGCCAGAGCTTTCTAAGCAAAGGACCTCTTATGTATTCACTTTCATTTAGATCTGTCAACCCTATTTCTGAAAGCTTCCGTGAGCCTTCTTGGTAAGCACCTAATAAGTACTTGTCTATGCAGAGTTTGATGTTGCCTTGGGCTTGCTGCACCAAGTCTAAATTGGTCCCAGAGGCTCAGAATACATAAATTTTGGATGACTGCAAATAGGTGATTATGAATGTGTGTATCTGTAAACTATACACACACATATTTGCCTTACATGTATATTTATATAGAGAGATGTTGCTTTCACTGACATTACATGTAATTTGTGTACAACTAGTACAGTCTATATAAAAGCACAAACTGCCTCTTTCACGATTTGAATAACTCTAATATTCAGTCATCTCACCATGATATAACTCTCTTACCATGACAAGAAAGATGGCCTGAAAAGCATGTAGGTAAAGTACACGGGGATGAAATGAAGACGTGTTGTGCTTAAGTTATGCCCACCAAGTTGTTGAAAATCTAATTAGGAGCCACCTGGCTTCTAATGCTCAATCAAATATTAAGTACTTGGTATGTTTCCTGTATAAGCCTAAAATTATCTACAGTGCTATTTTAACCACGATCATGAACTAAATGGATGCTGAAAAAGGTTTTGAGGAAAAAAAAAAAAAACAGATACACATTTTTTTTCCTCTGAAGCCTCTGTGTCTAACAGTCTCTGATACCCAAATGCTCAATAATTGATTAAAAAAATGGTCAAAAGCTTATTGGCAAACCATTTTATGAAATCTGAGTTGGATTATGTGTTTTATTAGAAATTATCCATCTGTCTATACTGCTTTTGAAACCTCCTATTTTAACTTGAATACATTGAGGCAACTTTTTATTGAAGTCAGAGGCCTTCTTGGGATACTGTGGGTCAAACTGAGGACCTTATGCATGTTAGGCAAGTGATCTACCACTGAACTGCATGCCAGACATGCTATCTGCACTGTAAAACAATGAGACACAAAGCACAGAAAAGTTGAGTGATTTGGCCAAGGTTACATAGCTAAGAAATTGTAAGAGTGTGTATCACACAATTCCATCTCTAGGAAGTAACTATCTAAAGCTACATCTCATATGTGCTGGTCTCCACAGCTCTCTACCCATAGAAGCTTGTCAATAATGTTGTGTGGTTACATGTAGCTCACATGTAAACTGGCATAGACACAGATTCTTAAAACTATATGTAATATTACATATTTTCTGAACCACACTTCAGGCACTACAGCCTGAAAGAGAAGACTGAAAGCTCCTATAGCCAAATTTCTGGATTTAAATCAGTGATTCTCAACTTTCCTAATGCTTGTACCCCTTTAATATAATTCATCATGTTGTGGTGACCCCTAACAATAAGATTATTTATCATACTACTTCATAACTGTAATTTTACCACTGTTAAGAATTTTAATGTAAATTTATATGATATGCAGAATATATGATATGTGGCCCCATTCAATCCCTTAAGAAGAAGCAGCCAACAGGTTGAGAACAACTGGTTTAAATCATTTTGTCCTTGAAGACACCTTGGGAATGTTACCAAATTTCTCTGAACCTCAATTTGCATATCTGTAAAATAGGGATTCTCCACTTAAGGATTAAATAAATTGGTGTGTAAAGTGATTAGAAGAATCTGAGTTTCCAGTAACTTCTGTTACAAGCTTTTATGATCATTATTGTTCAAAAAGGAAGATCTAATATTCAGTGACTTAATGTGTCTGTCAGGAATGTCTGATAATGCAACTAACCCTGGGATTACATTTAGTTTAGTTAGACAAAAATATCATGATCCTTGTCCCTGTGCAGTTGAAAGCCTGTCAAGAATGATGGAGAATCAGTCAATAAGCTATGAGGAACTGAACCATGAATTTGGACCAGAGGAGAAAAGCACACAGGAGAAGCTACAGATTAGGAATTCACATAAAAGCAAAGCAGAGTCACGTGGTTTTTGAGACATGTAATACTAGTAATAAAGTAAATGAAGGATTTTCAGGGAGCAGAGAGTGGGAACCAGGCCCAAGATAAAGGTGTGGTTATAGTGACTGAAGCATTACACTATAGTATCCACCTATAGACACACAGAAAAAGCAAGATGTGGAGACAGACAGACAATCTACCTATGAAAGTAAGCATAGGATGTATCATGACTAGAATGAACATTCAAGGGCCTGCTTAAGGACCTCCATGTCATTAGTTGCAAAAGTGAATCTAGAATATGCATTGCTACTGTACTGCAGGGACTATCCACTATTGTGCAGTACTCCAAGTGTGGTTCTGACATCATCTGAAAACTCTTAAGAAATGCATATGTCTGGACCCAGTCCCACAAATTTGAACTTTTAGGAACTCAACCAATTATGTTGTAACAAGTTATCCAGGTAGCTCTTATGGCTTAAATACTTGAGAATCAGAATTTTTTCATTTATTCATTCATTCATTTAATTAATAAGTCTTTTTTGTTTGCTTTAAATGTATAATATCTTATTGCCATTTCTGATCAGATAGAAATTTGGTATAAAATCTCCATTCTTTGTACATTTTAAGATTTTTTTCTCCTTTTTCTTTTTTATCATTTTTATTGGTTATTTTATTGACATTTCAAATGTTAGTTCCCTTCCCAGTTTCCCCTCCACAAACCCCCTATTCCCTCCCTCCAGCCCCTACCTCTATGAGACTGCTCCCCTACCCACCTACCCACTCCTGCCTTAGCACCCTAGCATTCCCCTATCCTGGGTCATGAAGCCTCCACAGGACCAAGGGGTACCCCTCCCAGTGATGCCCAATAAGGCAATTCTCTGCTACTTATACAGGTGGATTCATGGATCTCCCCCCACCCCCACCCCCGTGTGTACTCTTTGGTGATAGATTAGTCCTTGGGAGCCTTGAGGGTCTAGTTGGTTGATATTGTTCTTCCTCCGTGTTGCAAACCCCTTCAGTTCCTTCAGTCTTTGCCCTAACCTCCATTGGGGTCCCTGCCCTCAATCCGATGTTTGACTGTGAGCATCCACATTTGTATTAGTCAGGCTCTGGCAGAGCCTCTCAGGAGACAGCTATACCATACTTCTGTCAGCAATCCAGATGCCCTTAAGGGACTCAGTCAAACTGGGGAATACAAACATGAAAAAAATGACATAAATAATAGAAAATGCAATAAAAGCAAGAGAGTGTATGTGCACGTACATTTAACAAGGTGATGGTAGCAGAGGGCTTGTGGACAGTTACCACAAACATTCTTCGAGGAAACAGCATTCAGAGTGAATTCTGTGAGCAGGCTTTCCCCAAGTAAAGCATATGATTATGGAGAAACAGAGCAAAGGCTCAGTCACAGGAGGATGTTGAGGAAGAGCAACAGGATGCTGGTTCCTTGCCCTTCAGCCCATGTAAGATAGAAAGTCACTGGAGTGCATAGGGGCAGGAGCTGTGTTTTTAAAAGACAGCTTTGACTTTACTTGCACAGTGTGTACTTCATCTCACCATCTCAATTCAGCTACCGTCAATCCCTAAACCCTCAGAAATCTCTCATGGGCCTGGTCCTCTGCCTTCTGCACGGAAAGTCCAGCCCTGACACCTCCCTGAAAATCTCTGGGCTTTCTGACCTTACCATTCCCCTGCCTAGTTCGAAAGCATTTATCAAAGAGTTTGAGTTTTAAACTGGCCTCCAACCATGAAACCACCAAGAGTTTCAATTTAATTTCCCTTTCATGCCTCTTCACACCTTGACTCCTTCTGAGAAAAACCAACTATTGATACTGATAATAAGCTCATTTTATGCTTTGGAAGGAAAAAAATGCTTAGCCGAATCCACTATTAAATACACTCCTCTCATGATGAAGTCTGCATTTAAGTCTGACTTCTATTAGCTGAGAAAAGAGTGTCCACTGAGGTATGAAATGTTTATTGTAGCTAGTTCCTGCAAGCCCTGCCAGAAAAGAGATAGTATTTTCAATGGCCAAGCCCCACAATGCACAAGACATGAATTATGTATGTCTATCTCTTTAGAACAAATCAGTGCAGACTGC